>ML681972.1:25069013-25251916 GCA_007922195.1 Podocnemis expansa | reverse complement strand
AGTTTGCATAGTGTACTGTAAATATAGGTAATCTGAGAGAGTTGATGCGAGTTCTCGTACATCGCCATAATACCAACTCATCAGAGAGCCGGTCATAACTCTGAGGGGTCACTAAACGAGTAGGTCACTAAGTGAGGACTAGCTGTAATGATGAGCTCATCAAAATTTATCTGTCCCTTGGGATGAGATTTTCTTCTGTAAGATAGGACAGATGCTCAGAATCATGTTCTACTATAGAGCAATCTTAGCCAATGAGAAGGGTTCTGTGTCACTTTTGCTCAACTGATCAATAGCCGGAAAGATGTGAAGACAGCAATATAATGTGGGAAGAAGCAGAAAGACTCTATATTAAAAGATTCCAGAATTGTTCCTATGTGTCATTCTGAAGTCTAGAACAGATGTGGCCAAATTGCGGCTCATGAGTCGCACACGGCTCTTCTAATTGCGACTCCCCAAAGAGCAGGGCAGGGAAAGACCAACAGGGAAAGGAGATAGTCAGAGCAGAGCCCTGCAGGGAAGGGCAACAGGGTCCAGCTGGCAGGGAAGGGGAGCATAGTGGCAGCTTTAGGAGTAGGCGAGGCAGGTGGCCGCCTAGGGCCCCAAGGAATAAGGGGCCCCCTCCTCAATTTGGTGGACAGAAATGTAAATACAGAAAAATATAGAAATTGTTCTCATCTAGCAGAGCTAATGGGGCTGGAAGCCTAAGCACTTTTAACTCTTGGCTCATCAAGGCAAGCTATCATTAGGATCTGTGCTTCATCTGAATGGCAGATTTCACTATTATCTGCCCATCACCTTCACACTGACATGCTAAAAAAGCAGGAGCAAGCAAAAGAGCAGGAACTTTTCCAGTGGCCGCAGCTTTTAATTCCTCAGTTCCAAAAGGGGCAGCCATGGTAGTCTAGTAAAGCGAAAAATGCAAGGAGTCTTGTGGCACTTTAAAGACTAACAGATTTATTTATCACATGAACTTGAAGTGGGATATTCTCCCACGAAAGCTCATGTGATAAATAAATCTGTTAGTCTAAGTGCCACAAGACTCCTTGCTTTTTTTAATTCCTCAGTATGGCCATTTATTATGCCATTTTTTAATTTTGTGAAATATTGTCTTTTCCTTTTCTTTTTTTTTTTTTTTTTCTTCAACTGTTCTTTTGCCTTTTCCTTTAACTTTGAGACAATTTTTACTTTGGCTTTGGTTAGCTCAGGTTACCAGGTAAGGTCCATATAGGCTGCTACATATAAATACAGTGCTGCCCTTAGGCAATAATTACAGCTATGTGTGATGTCTGTGCTGTATGTCTTTCTTTTGATAAGTAATTTTTTAGCTTCTTCTGTACTTACTATTTAATATTTTTGAGGGGACCAGATTCTTATAAACTTGAGTACTTCAGAGAATTTCATTGAAATTTGGTGTTTTTCATTTATAGTTAAACACTGGAAACCTTTTTATTTATTACACTTATTTATATTAAATGTCTAGTTCACATAAACCTAAGCCTATACGAAAAATTTGTAAGATTTGACTGCCAAAATTTTAAATGTGGTATTTGTTATTTGAGCCATCATTAATGTTACCACTTTTTATTTATTAATGCTTATACTTCTTTAAAATTTTTAAAATGTTCATTTTAACTCTGTAGTTTAGCATTAGCTCATTTATGTTAAGTGAAAGATGATCAACTTACAAGCTTCATGATGGGAAGATCTTTAAAAATATCATACCCAAGAATAATTTACGAGGTCCAAAGGGATAGACATGTTCAGTTCAGTTCAGCAAAACAAACAGGTAGTCCTGGGAGATGGTGTGGGGTGGTTAGGGGTACAGGGGGGACTGGGGATGGGGGAGGGTAGCAGTGTGGGTCAATAGTGGGCCCTTTAGGGGGACCCCACAATGGGCCTTTGCCTAGGTCCACCAATTGTCTAAGGCCGCCTCTGTGGTCAGAGCCCTGCAGAGAAGGGCAGCATTGTCCAGCAGGCAGGGAAGGGGTGGCTGGTCAGGGTCAGGGTCGGGGGGGCAGAAGTGCAGCATTGTCAGGGAGAGCAGAGAAGGAGCAGTGTGGAAAGAGATGGGAGGGAAACAGCAATGGGGGTGGGGGCTGCCTGCCTAAAAATAGGGGGCCCTGGAACTGTGTTCCAGCACCTTCCCTTGGCACTCTGGTTGGGAACCACTGACTTAGAGATCAGCATCTGAGAGAGCTTTTAGCTACTGCATTGACAAGTTACTGACAAGATTAAAAAAAACCAAAAGAACACCAAAACAAAACACACACTTGCCACAGCCCTGCAGTGCTCTACATCAATGACAGCTAAGTTTTTATGGTATAAGCCTAGCTTTCATGGTAAGCTGAAGTAATTATTAGAACCTCATGTTAGTAGAATCAATATTTGCCCTGTTTTTACGATAAAATTAAAGTGTGCAATGAATTTTAAGCTTTGTAATTTTTGAGTAAGCAAAAATATGTGGTTGTACGCCTCAGTGCAGCTCTTGAAGGTTTAATAATCGATTTGTGCGGCTCTTGAGTTCCATAAGTTAGGCCACCCCAGTCTAGAATATGTGTTGAGCTAGTGCAGGAACAGCTACAAGTACATATTTTTTTTTCTTCAGAACATAACAAGGTGCAATCATTATTGGGCTTCATGACCTGTTACTGTCCAATTTTTAAGTTCTTAGCCATTTTGACTTGTGGTGTATGGCTACAGTAAGGCAAGGAGTTACACCATGTCAAGGGTCCTAGAACACTAACATCAGAAGTAATAACCAGTCACTACCCTTCCTGTACAGCTAATTTGCATGCAATAAATTGGCTATATGAGGGACACTGCAGAGATAGTAGATATCTTGGCCCAACTACAACACCCATGTAATAGCATGGGCTTTCAGCACTAGTACTTAAATAATACAGTTTATTCTTTGGCTAAAGCCTGTGATGGGTGCATGGGCCATCCCAGACGAGCCTCTGGGAAGAAACCCCATCATCTCTGCCTCTGTTATGAGAGATTATCCAAGATCAACTGGTGCTAAGCTAGAGGCTACCAGTTAGGAATCATGTAACCTGCTGACCATTTTAGGGTGGGGGGTCTGGGAATTCAGACCATCTATCAGCCTTCAGGTAACAACTGTAACTAAGAGAGCTGGGAAGGGGACAGTCTCCTGTTTTTTTGGACTAGTTATGTCTCTCATGCTTGTGGCTGCCAAGGACCATAAAGTAATCACAGCCGTAGGCCTGCAATAGCAGGAATTCAGAGTGGGGCTTGTTTTCATTTATTTTACTCTGAAGATAGCCTAAAATAAACCCAGGGCACAAGGAAGCAGGGAAAACTAAATATTATTAAGCAGAAGATCTGGGAACAGGCTCCTAGGTTGTTCTCTTTGTAAGGATACCCAAGAAAAAGAACATGAAAATCCACACACATTAATGTAATCAACTTCCACAATTTAAAAAAAAGAAAAAGAAAAAAAGGAAAAAGAAGAAGAAGAAGAAGAAGAAGAAGGAGGAGTAAGAAAGAAAATCCTTGATTTTCTAAGTGCTTCTTCTATAAATGTTGGATTCCTGCTGGTCTCTCTGATACAACTTGTGTTACTGGACCGTAGGGCTGTTTCTCCACTGCCCTGCATCCTGTATGGTCATTCACATGAGCGGAGAATGGGTGTCAAAGCAGAATGATAGTGCTCTAATTTTACTTTATACTGGTATAAATGCAATGCAGGACAATGGCAAAATCAGGTGTGCAGTCTTTAGCCTCCTGCTCCTGGGGTTAAAGTGCTATATAGATGAGGACCTTACCAAACAAACACCAAACCAACCAACCAAAAAAAACTTGCCACACAGCTGGAGTTGCCCTTCAGGATTGTCCTGGAATCTCCAAGAATTAGATCGTAATCTGTAATTAAAGATCAATGCACATGATGAAGTCTCCAGGAAGACATCCAGCCCAAACTGGCAACCCTGCAGACAGCTGTATTTACTTCTACCACTGTATCTGTTATATTCCTATAACAAGAATGGCAAACACAGCAAATACCATTTTAAATTTTCCTGGTATTGCATCAGTTTAGCTCCAATGGCTTCAGTTTCTACTCTAATACTCCAGTTTATACAAGCTGAGTTTCTGATGCCCATTTTTTTATGGTAGCCATTGCGTTCTATATTCATCTTTGCTGTGCAGCAGGAATTGATGGGCCTGTAATCTTCCTTCTGAATAACACTGGGCAGAAATAAACATACCAGCTGAAGAATGAGCAACATAAATTCTGCAATTTTGGCTTTCATCACAGCATTTAAGTATCCACATGGATAGATGGAGCATTTTTACTCATTTGTATTTGTGGCTTCTCAACTAACAGCCACTGTTTGAAGCAGGTGAAGGTCTACAAAGAACGTCTGTGGTCTTATTTGACCCCTGCAATCCAGTAAGGCCCAAAACACATACTTTACAGCTCAGCCTATGTTGGGTGCCCTGCAGAGCTCTACCACCAAAGATACAGGTGGGATGACATCTGTGGGAAGCACCATCTTTTGCTTAGTACATGGGGCGAAGGGGGAATGTGCCTGCTGCTCCAATCTTGGGACACAGAGCTCAGACTGCTCCCTAATGAAGCAGGGCTACACTACACTTCTGTTACTCTTTGACCCCTTTGGATGAGTTTGAACTTATGGGGGTACGCAGGGAGAGCACATGCTGCATTCCAAATGCAAAGACTGGGACTGTCCCTCAGTTTTGCAGAAGGTAAAGGCTTTCTCTCCCCCACCATCCACATTTACACAAGGGCCCTAAGGAAGCTAATAAAATCAGCTCTTGTGAACAACAGACAGGCGGATTGGTTTGGATGGACTGAGTCTCTTCATCCAATAAGCTTGGCTTGCCTTCCTAGTTATAACGCTAACAACTGTAGTGAAAGAGAAAACATTTCATTTCTGTGCTGCACACCCTCTGGAATTCCAGACTGAGTGGAGATGGGAAAATCCTGGAAATGTAGGGAAAAAACATTTCTCACAGAGACTTTTGGACCAAAGAGATTTGAACTTAGAGGGAGCTTTGCTTATCTAAACCAAAGCTCTGAACCTTTGGAGAGTCACCATCAGTACTGTGCAAACATGGTGGCCGATTTAACAAAAGCACCTTACAGGATGATGCAAGTTACCTCAGAAGTGGGCACATTCTGCTCTTGCACAATAAACTGATGTGACTGCATGGACCTGGAGTATAATCCTGGTGACTAGGTAGGAATGACAGTAATAACCCAGCTAGCCAGCTGTTTACTGCTCTTCCCACAGCAGGTAACTCCACCACATATCTACCATGTTTTCATTCCACTGTGGGCCAGAGCTGAAGGATTGTAAATTGCAGACTAGAGCCTGTATTATCATTCATGATTATAAGAATGTCCAACTGGATCAGATCAATGATAAATCTAAGTCCAGCATCATGCCTCTGATAGTGCCCAGGGCCAGATGTTTCAGAGGGAAGGAACAGAACAGGGCAATTATTAAGTGATCCCTCCCCTGTCACCCAGTCCCAGCTTCTGGCAGTCATAGGTTTAGGGATACTGAGAGCATGAGGTTGTATCCCTGGCCATCCTGGCTAATAGCCTCAAAGTGTAGTTGCATTTGAATTAACCACACTAACAAGAGAACTCTTGTTGTTGAAAATTACCTTGCATGTGTCTGGATGAGTCAAAAATGTTAGTTTCCTCCTAGTGATGCAAATTTAATTTGTGGTCTGATCAGCAACAGTATTTTTATGAAAGGAATTGGACAACATGGAATGTACACTACAGGGTGGCTAGCTCTTGTGGTGTCTTTGAGCCATGACACAGGGTACAGAGCAAGATGTGGAAGCATCACAGATGGTTGTCGTTTACCTTTGTAAGAACGGGAACCTCCTTGGAAAAGGCTATGAAAGCAATTGCATTAGTACAAATAAACGTCCATACAGTCTGTAGAACAGCAGCTTCTGTACCATGCCTTGTGTTACAAAATATGAAAGATTGCCAAAAGGAGAAGATAAACAAAAGAGGGTAGAACAACACTGATCCCTATTGCTTTACCTTCCTTTCAGGTCCATGATGAGTTAGTCTCTTATGGCATATATTAAGATGGAGCCTATTTTTCTACTGATATTTTTGCCCTTGCTAATTCACCTTTCTTATGAAGCTCATCAGGGAATTGCATAAACCAAAGGTTCGGAGATCTCTATAGGTGGCCAGGTATGGATCTGCAAGCTGAAAGTACAATAAAGGCACATGACAAAACAGCTTCAGCAGGTGGTGCACAATTTTACCCAGCCCCATACTGGATTTGCATGGGAAAATGCTTATATTGGTAGGATCTTTTGAAACTGCAACTGCAGACATCCACTATGTCACTGTCGTAACTTAATGAGTTTTGAAAGACTGCTTGCAAACTGCTGACCTGGAAGAAAAGCCTTGGAAGTCATTTGTCATGTTTCTTATATTGAGCCATTAAGCAATCTGACGCGCAACAAGCCAGAGGGCAAACCCTGAAATCTTTATTCAGTTTTGACTCTTTCTTTACCCAGGAAGCACTATGATAGACTTGAGTGGGAGTCTTGCTTGAATAAGGCTTAAGTATTTGAACTCCCCTCTCCCCCCCAAATTCTACCATATAATTGTTGCATGGGAGGATTCCCACATTTGAATTTCAAAAGTCACTTTTTGAAGAAAAGCGCAAGGCAATTTAAATGCAACAAAATGCACAAGGCACTGATAGCGGCTGGATAACTAATGGTTGAAAGGGATATGTCATAAGGCTAGGTACCCAGAATCCCAGTGTACTGCTTTTGTAAAGTGTCATAAACTTGCATCTGTAAGAAAAAAGGATGATCCAGATTTGGCAACCTGCTTCAGACTGTGGTACGTAAAGGCCCTTCTACATATAAATGATTGCATAGGAAAATATGGGTAACATTAAATCTCACCTGTAAATTAGTGCTAATTATTATCAACAGTCCTGATTATTATGGATCAATAAGATTGCTATGGATTATCAAGATCAACAGTCCTGATTATTATGTTGCAATGCACAATGATATTTGCTACAGATGTTCTACATCAATGTATGTTCCCTTACACTACATTTAGCTGTATTATGTTGCATCATCTGTAGAGACTTATTTTGATTAATTCATGCCTGTGTTTGTTACTTGATTTACAAGTTACAGAGCTATCTCAGAACTGTGATTTCTCCTGAGAAACATACCTATTTATAGAAGGAAAAACATGTGATGTGGCTTTCTTTGGGAAATGGCTACACAGCACCAGAGCATATTTATGTCATGAAGTATCATTGTTAATGTAGAATCCAGTTTTTATGGCTAGTTAGAAGTTCCTGTATGAAAGAAAACATCCAATCTTTAGATGTTTATCAGCATAAACTGAGATTTGCCAATTAGTACTTACACACACAGCTGGGAGAAATAATCTTTTAGACAAATGAATTAATTGTTATTAGCTGTTTCATCATCTTGCCAAAGGCTAGGCAAGTAAATTTCTTAGCTGGGCTGATAAATTTCCAGGCCTGTTTATCAGAGCTCTCTTAACAGAGAAATGGGTGAACATGAATGAACCTTAACTGTCTCTGTTCTTTTATACTAACTAGAATCGCTTTCAGTCCATTTTAGGCCTCACTGCAGAGACTTAATAAATTTTAAATATAATCCTGGAGGTACTTAAGTCGACTCAAGCCTGCAGTGTAGACATACCCCTTGAGTTTCAGGTGCCATTATGAAAGGTTCACACATCTCTAATTATGATTTCTTAAGTACTAACCACAGATTTCCTGTGCCTCCTCCATATTACAGAACCTCTTTTTGTCTTTTCTGTAACTAGTCAGCCAGGATACAGGCTTCCTTCTTGACTACTATTAAAATGTCATCTCTCTCACCATCCTGAAACTTTTATGCTAAATCTTCAAGAGTGTGGTCTTATTAAAGACAGTGGCAAATGATGAAGATGCTTTATAGGGCAGAGAGCAAAATGTGTGTGAAACCAACATGAACTACATGTGAATGGCATTGATGCTGCACAATAAACAGCATTCATCAGTGTAAAACATAATAAATAACCTGCTTTGGGAAATGAATTAGGCTTAAATTCCATTTGAGTCTTTCAATCCCAGCCAGAGATCAAGCTTTTATTTCTTACTTGGCTCATCTAGATCAAGCCATTCCATTCCATTCTCCTTCTGATGGATCATTTTGCCATCTGCTAAATGATTATTAAAATGTATATAGTACTTTATACATACAAACTATTTCTGACACACCCCTAGCAGGCAGGAAGGCAAGTCACTTTAACTGTGGAGGAAGAAATAGAAAGGGAAGTTAAATCCCATAGTTAGCTGGGATTAGAATTTAGAGATGCCTCACTCCCAGTCCTGTTCTCGTTTCTCTATATCATGCTGTCTCGTGTTGGTAAACAGAATTTAAGTGGTTTTAATCTGAACTCAATTCACCCTCCTTAACCAGACATTCCTAAATCTAACGTTGTTCTCTGATTGCTGCATTAAATAATTCTCTGAAGCGGCTCTGATTTATTCAAAATACTGTTTCGCCATTTAGCAGCCAACGCATGAGAAAAACATAGTCAGACAGAATAGAAGAATATAGTATAAAAACACTGCACAGATGCCTCAGTGATCTTTTCACCCTGCATGTCTGAGCTACTTACATCCAAAGCTCACTGTAGCACTCAGTCTCAGCTATCATTATTGTCCTAGGGTAGATGCCAAAAGGATGTGAAGAAGGGCTTCCCCTCTCTCCCTTATTCCATGCCAATTTACCAAGCTAGCATTTGTAAATAGTAATAAATACCATTCACTTTCGCAAAATCTTGCCCATAATCAGCACAATTTTTTTTCTCCTTGCTAGTAGAGGCCAGGGGCAGTTTGGCTGAGCTGAAGGGAGACTGGGATTGAAGGCTGCACCTGCTCATCTGAGCTTCTCAACAGCCTGCAGCCTCTGGCAGTCAGGCACAGCATTGCAGTTCAGACTCTCCTGCATGTTTCCTCTCACCTTCCCCCTGCAACTCCAAATTCTCATTTTTCTTGGAAAGTATGAAACAAAGCCCTTTAATTTTAACTTACTGCCAGCCTGTTCTTCATTTTCTTCAATGGAAGGCCTTTAGGGAAGAACATTTTTCCATCAGAGACCATTCAGGAGCTTCCTTGGCTGTGGACATAGTTCGAATTGCAGTTAACACCACTTCACATCCAGCTCTCATGGAGCCCTGCTGCCTATCGAAGAACAATGCTTGTCTTGGGCCAAGCCTGTGGAACATCATTCTGCCAGGATATATGGGTTCTGATGGGAGTACTATAGGATTGAGAAGAGAGCCTTACACAAGCGTGGTTCCCCCTATAAGCCTTTGGCATGAACAGAACAAAGTTCAACACTTCTTACCCAAATGCTCAGAAAAAATAAGACACCTCATCCTGCCTCATTGCTTTTTTTCCCCCTAGCTAAGGAGGAAAGACATCTTACAGAAATCTACTATTTCCCTCCAAAATGGTGCTAAATTCTCTCAGCCCCATTTAGCAGGCATTTGTTCCTCTTTACTTAGTCATCGGCCTGCAAATTCCTCTCCCTCACAGGCCAATCCTCTGACTCTGTTAGAGAGATCCTTGATGAAAAGACAAGGATGTTTTCTAAAGCTAATATGTGCCTGGGAGATGGTGCTGCTAGGGGGATCACTGACAGGAAAGATAAACCCCCTGGCTAGAGAAGCTTCTGGTTCCTCTCAAGCAATAAAATAAAATAAAGTTTTAAAAAAAATAAAACTAAAGGAGGGCAAACATATAATCCTCTTCAACACCAGCCCCTCTTGGGAAGCAGGGAAATTATTTCTATCTGAAATGAGAGGGTCTTTCTATTAGAATGTCTTAGCCAGTTTTAAAGGTACTTTGGCACCTAAAGATGCAGATATAGCTACTGACTGAACTGGATTTTCAAAAGTGCCTAGCTGCCTAGATCCTTTTAAAAATATGGCCCTATGTGACTACTAATGTTGCCACACAGTCTTAGAAGAAGAGAAGGATAAAATGATTACCAACAAAGACAGAAAAAAATTCAGGTTCATTGTCTTAATTCCTAATCTATGAGTGTAATTAACACAGAATGGAAAAGCCCTCATAAGGGAAAAATCAACAAATGAAATGCTGTAATTATCAATGGTCAAAGGCTAATTTAGTTTGTTTCCATGAAAAAGATGCTGCCATAGCTTTCAGACCCAGAGATACAAGTAATCCTTCAGAAAACGGGTGTTTTCAAAAGATTTCCCCTCCCCCCAGGGAAAATAAAGGAGAACCTTTGATGTAATTCTAAAGCCAGCTCAGCCTGTATTCAGTTCAGTCATCTTAATATCACAATCTGTTCTGCTAACACAGCAAAGCCATTGTGTGAGACGGATCAGCACACACCTGCAATTCTTAAACTGTTGCCTGTGATACACCAATGGTCCATGAAGCTGCTTCCATCTATCTCAATTTTTAAATTAGGCCCATCACTGTGGTATGAGAACACCTTCCATGCAAAGGCTGTGGAGTCTTCAGCTGTGTTCCCTAACCTCTTGCTACTGCACTCAGCAGTGCTCACTGCTAGATTCACTGTTTAAGCAGCCATGTATCAGATACCTCCCATTAGCCACAGATCAGTTATTGAGCAACTGCCTTTCAGCAGCCAACAGACTCAAAAGACAACAAACAGCCTAGCACAGCTCTTGGGAGTGGAGCATCTCTCAAACCCACTAGGAGCTGTGGATGGCCTTGACCAGGATAGAGAATGAAAGAGCCAGAGGTAGGGAAGGAGATGATGTGGAAAATACAGTTGCAAAAGAAAGACTGAGGAACATATTTCTTAACTTTCAAACCCCACAATGTGTGTGATACAAGCAATCAAAATGCATGACAAATAACCAAAATGTCGAATTGTGTTTTGTTGGGCATCAGGCTCTAGTTGACAGATAATGACTTTCAGCTGTAAAACCTGTTTTTAAAGACCTTTCCTCTCTATGAATTAAGTATACCAGATAACCATTTTTTAAAAGGAAAAGGTGACATGGCATGTCAGCAGGTTTTGAATGTGAGTCCTTTAGATCCTCAGCACAGATCCATACCTCTTCTACTACATGGGTAACTTTTAGTATTTTGTGGACCAGCCATTAAAAAGGAATGACACAGTCTTTGCTTGTGAATCACCTTCCTGTTTGTTAGACAGCAGAAGAATGCTGCTGGGGAAGTTCTACAAAGCTATGTCTACACTTTGGAAAGCTGGTCTGAATTAACTTAATTAATTCAAACTAATAATGGTTAATTTGAACTAACATGGCCCCACTAGAAACCCAAATCAAACTAACATGTCCATGGACAGGACTTGCTAGTCTGATTTAGGAAGTGGGCACCATGGAAGTGTGGCAACATGGCTCCCAGAAGGGCCATGCCCCACCCAATACATAGAAAGAGGAAGGCACCGTGGGAGGAGGAAGGGCAAACCACGTTAATTCAAACTAACAGTTCAAATTAACACAGCTTCATTTGGTTAGTTTGAACTAATAAGATTGAACTAACCATTATTTCGAAGTTAAGGGATGTTTTATAACTTCATTACTTGGAACTAAGGACTTCCTTAGTTCAAAGTAATGAAAGCCAGGGTAGCCATGCACTAATTTAGTTTGAATTAATCCTCATTAATTTGAACTAAATTCCAAGTGTAGACATAGCCCAAGTAGTTTCTGTTCGATGACCCAACTGTTTATAAGTTTACTTAAGCTTGAGCACTCAGCCTTAATGCACAGCAGAGGCTCAGTGGAGTCTGTGGACTTCATAGCCAGGATTCGGTAGTTAGGAATCACCTCTGGTGCACATTCTGATGACCACTGCAAAGAAAGCTCATTCTCAGGAAAAGATACTGTTCTTTGACAGAAGACAATAACTAAAAAAAGGAGAGAAGCCCAAGCATTCCATTCCAGCTACTTTTATATTCCCAAAGCAACATTTTATTAGCTCAATCTCTGGGGCTTTGCCTTGACTAAGAATAGTAGTTGAGTTATGTCAAGCTCGGTTTACCCATGACAGCTAAGCCCAACCTAAACTGCTCCTCGTCACACACAAAAACCCAGGAGACCATGACATCAGTAGACTTCAAGGAAGCCTACTTTCGCATCCCAGTAAGGCCCGTCAATGGCTTTTTTTTGTTACAAAGTTGGTTTTTGTAGGCAAAAGAAAGATGTCATCTTTACACTCTCCACCTCTTCTTCAGGGTAACTGTAAAGCTTTTGAGTGTCACCACACCCCAATTAAAATCCTCTGTGTGACCCCTCATCTCTTTTTCTTAGGGCACAGAACACTAGAGAGTTTACAGTGACTCAGCTGCTCTGACGCAGCTGTGTCTAACATAGCTGTTCTAAGTCAATGGAAGTCTACTTTACCATTGACTTCACCACTTTATCTCCCGTGAGAAGCAGTAACTATGTCAGCAGAAGCAGCTCTCCCCCAGCACTTATGCCAGTGTAACTCATGCTGCTTAGGAGGCTCGTTTGTTCACACTCCTGAGCAACCTAAATTATGCCAACATAAGGTGCAGTCTTAGACAATACACTCCCTAAAGAAGCATCATCAATAAATGACAGTAAGTATAATGGAGAAGTTACCTGTAATGATACAGCAATGCAGTTCCATAATACAAAAGCTGGTTGATCCTATCTCAAAAGTGGCCATTTGGAAGTAGACAGAGATGCTTCGCTGGGTAAAGTTTCTCACTGAAGGACCAAGCAAGCAGGATTCAGGAGAAGTCATGCCACTGTAAATTGATGGGACTTCTGTTTCTAAGTCATCTTCATGTTTTTGAAAACCCTGTCCTGTGATCTTTTGCATCAGAAATTAATCATCCCTCGATCCAAGATAAGGAAAAAAACCCCAGATATATAACCCATAGTTCCCTACTAGAATCACTAGATTCATTTTATTTGTAATCCCAGAACAACATTAAACATGTCTGATAGACTCCCTTTCCTCTGCTACATCCTCCTCCTCCATCCAACCAGATTTCTTCACTTTTACTGACAAAAGATCTTTACTGCCACCTTTCACACTGGGAAGAGAGGATATAGTAAAGCAGATAGTTTTATGCTGTCTACAAGCATAGAAGATAGCTGCTGGTAAAGCTGGCATTATATTTCAAACTCCCACATTAATTCAAATGTAAACCAGTTTAGGTACTAAACAGTTCCTACTTTACTCTTAATTATGCTTGGTACAATGATAGATAATGGAAAAAGGAGCCTAGAGGAAAACCATTTTTGATTTTGAAGTCAATGGCAATCAATCAAAGGTGCTAAACGACTCAATGAGATCTCCATGCTGCTTTTGCAGCACATAGATTGAGAGTGTTCTTAAACTCCTTTATCTACATTTGCTATTATGAAAGAAGCTGTCACAGCTCAGCAGAGCTCACAGTGGACTTGGGGTGGCTAGAACTCACAGTGGCCAGCTTTGGTCAGCGGTGGGTGCTACAATTGGATACAACTCCAACTCATACACATATACTCTCATTCACACCGGTCCCATCTCTCCCTGTCCAAGGACCAACACCAATCAGTAGCAGTTACCTTCCAGGAGCTCAAAGCTTCTTCCCCGGAGCCCTCCCAGGCCTCCAGTCTCGAGCACAAAGGAGCCCAAGGCGTCCAGTCTCGAACACAGTTCGATAGGTACCTCTAACAGGGAGCCCCAGGCATCCCCCTCCGGAGACCCCAGCGTCCAGTCCCAAGTTCTTGGTGATCGCACTCAGACAAATATGTCCAGAATCCAGGCTTCACAGGCACTCCCCGTCCTCCCCCTTCTGCCCCCAAGCAGTTCATCTGTGATCAATGGCCATAAGTGGAGGTGCCTCCCTGGACCCCCATGCGGAGGAATGGGGCAGCAGGCAGTGGGTACCAGAGAGCTGGATCCGAGTTACAGCACCAAAAGTGTGAAAAAAAAACTCCCCCCAACCTCAAAAACCCCCACAAGACTTGAGTGCATCAGCAAAGCTAATTATATCATGAGAACATTCAGGGGGAAAGAGCAAGGCTGGTCTCCGCTCCTTTTATTACAATTTGCCTGCCATAAACAGCTTCTGTCTTATCAGGGGGTTCCTAGCTCCTTCAGACACACACAATCTGCAGCTACTTGTATCAGGGCCCCCTGGCTGCATTCTTTTACACTCACACCAGCTGAAATGGAAAGTTAAGTTATTTTCTTAGCAGCAAAGTCACATAAGCATTGAAAATTACAGTTTACTTCTAGATTTTATATTCAGTGGTGTATGATGAAGGGTTTATAAACATTTACAAAACAGTAGGATTTTTAAAGTGTTTCTATGTAAACACTAAACTTTGGACCTGGACTTCTGTAGAAATTATTTTTGCCACATATCCTGCTTGAAAGATTCATGACTTTTCTGTTCCCAGACAGTAATCTTGGTTGAATTCTAACTAGCATGAAGTGTTAGTGATTAGGCATTTAGGACAGCAACTGTAAACTTAAAGACATTTTGAATTTTGTAATTTAACTTGCAAAGTCAGATACCGTTTACCCACCTGTTAAAGATTTGCATCAAGGTGGTAACTCCCTGAAATTTTACCATTACTAATTATGGTCTGAAACCGATTAATGAGGTAAGAACTAGCAGTGAAGCAGTAACTTATCCCTGTACCGTGTCAACCTCTTCACCAAATATTTGGATAAATCAGTCATCCATCAGCCCCAGTGTTACGTAATTATGTTGGATGCAGCTTTGAACAGATGGCTGAAACCTCTCTGTTTATAGCGTAACATCTTTTGTATATTTATTGCATTACATTAAACTAATCATGGTGAAATGAAGATCCTTGTTTCCCAGGGTTTACTAATGAGAGTATCTGCAGTCAGACAACATTGCAAAGGAATCCAATCAGCTTCAAAAGCTAACATTAATAACAACAACAAAAGATGCTATATTATAAACCATGACAAGTTGCACTCTGAAACAAGCTCAGCTGGAGTTCAAATAAGACACTAGTGAAGATTTAACAAGATCTTAATGCAGCAAAATAGTTTGATTATGATTCAGAGCACATTCCGAATGAAAGGAATTTACAAGCAAAAAGACTGGGCTGGCCAAAGTGAAAGATTAAACAATAGCAGGAGGGTTCAGTGACAAGTATCTCTACTGACAATGTCTCATACTAAAGCACTGGAGGCTGCTTGATACATGCGACTGTCAAAGAAAGGAGAAATGCTATTGGAGTCCATGAGTAGAGCCCTGCACAGATACAAATAAGTGGATTCGTATCCAACCTGCATCCACCAGAAATGGCCTGCAGATATCCATGTTGTATCCGCAGATGAGGATATAATGCAGATAGCCGCATATTTGCAGGTCTCTAGCTCTGTGCAGATAAAAATATGTGGATCTGTATCCAATCTGCATCCACCAGAAAAGGTCCGCGGATATCTGTGTTGTATCCGCGCATGTGGATATAAAGCGGATATCTGCAGATATCCATGGATTTGCTGGGCTCTATCCATGAGTCCCAATACTAAGATGGACAGGAGAGTAAAATCAGGCCTGTTCTGCTATTTCAGGACAGATATGTATTTAAATTGTCTCTTCAACTGCTGTCACCTTGTCTTTTGTGACTCTTGGTGCTGCTACTTCCATCTGGGACAGCTCTCAGATAAAACTAGCCAAAGAAATCAGAGAGCCATCTGCTTGCAGTCTTCGGACAGCAAGGTAATGTGATGCATGTGAGGGTAAACCAAGTCCTGAACTGATGGTGAAGCAGACCAGCACTGGCTGGTGCATTTTTAATCATAAAAACTGTTTTCTTCAGATTGGGCTTAATTTATTAAATCTCCCTGAGATCTGCAAATCAAGTGTGAAGTTTAGTGAAGGGTAAGATTTTAATATGAACATATGAGGTGAGGAAAGGATTTTTTTGCTCAAACTTTACACACACACACACACACACACACACACACACACACACGTGTACGTGGAGGGAGAGAAAATCCAGCACTGCCCTGAGACTAAGTATGGAAAAATTATGAGGAACTCAAAGATGAATTAGAATGGAATTTAACTTGAATCACAATGAATGCCAGGCAAGCCCACTACGATACTGAATATTTTCGACTCTGCAAAATCATAACATTTCTAATCTAAGCCATTGTTTCCTACTGAACATTCCTTTATGGGAAGGAGCCAAAAGTGTTCAGCATCAACCAGCCAGGTCATGTACATCAAGTGACTCAGTGCAGCAGCATGATTCCAATTAACACAGAAGTTTTCAGAGAACAATAGGTCAGTATCTGTGAACATTTTTATTCAGGGACAGTGCCATTTTAATAGCGCCAAACTCACAGCCAGTAGTTGTGCTACATGAACATTAAGAGCTAGATTTACAAAGATAAAACGTACTTTAGGTGCCTGACTCCAGCCAGAATTTAGGTACCACTAACATTTATAAAACCACATCTCACCTTCCACTTAAGACTTCAGCTGCCTTTCAGGTTAAGTGCTCAAGTGTTCAACAGTAAAGCCCCCAACACAGCTATGTATTCTACATCTTGGGAGGGGATTAGACCAGATCACCCTTGCAACCCACTAGGTCTATGATTCTATATTCTACTAGTGAACGTGCACAAAGATGCTGAAGGCTTGACCATGCTGAGCAACTCAACACCTCTCTCATGCCTAACCGCCCAGAAAGATAAACAAACAAGATGTCTTCCCTGCCTATGTCACCTGTGGGACTCAGTCTGGTAGGCATTCTCACAGGCCACCTATGAGAGCAAATGGGAAGCCCTGCCATAAAGCATAGCCAGATGGTTGGTGTGCCCCCCCCAGGAGGAAGAAAGTCTTAGTCCAACTGATGTGAAGCAGAGCGTCGAAGCTCACTTCCCAGGTAAGTGTTCTAGACACTGGCATATGGAGAATTCTGGGTTGGGTCTCTCAATCTGCCTTGCTGAAACAGTTTCACTTTGTACACATACTTAAATATTATTTGGAGCAGAAACAGGTACCTGAGTGTCCTAGGTGTGTACCTTAACCAATAAGCTAACAAGTTACTCCCTCTCTCTCTCTTTGGCTCTCAATGGAAGTTTTCAGAGAAGAACCTGTGTGTATGGTACAAAACATTTCAAGGGGGAGATGGAGCGAAGCCAGAAGAGGCAAGTGTTTGCTTTTTTCTGATCTTACTAATTTAAATCAGGAGTCATCCCATTAAAGCTGGGGCATGGCAGGCCCTGGAAGGCCGCAGCGGAGACCTTGCCACAAGCCACTTGCACCCCGCCCACCAGGTAGAGCAAACAGGCCCTGGCCTGCACCACCCTGCCCCCAGGGCAGGCCAGCTGAACCAGGGGCTGGGCAGAGCACATAGCCCAGCCTCTGGCGCACATCCCCCCCCCCACCAGCGCTGAGCTCGGTGGGAGGGACCAGATTATTGCAGGGGTTTAGGGGCTGGAGCCTGGCCTCCCCTTTTGGCCAAGGCCAGGGGCTTCAGCCTTTAAAGCCCCTTTGATAATCTGGCCCTGAAACTCAGGTTGTAATTGCCTTATTTGCAGTGAAGATGCAGACTAAACCACTCTCGTGCTGATAGTCCTCTGATGCTGCCCCACAATTCCCCAAAGAACAGACAAGTTCTCTCACAATTTCTACATTTAACAAGGAAAGCATCCTAGAAATACATCTCCACACATGTAGAGGTGAGTACAGAAACAATGAGGACACAGTAATTCAGGTAGAGCATTCACAGGTATGCATGCTGGACTGGTCATCTGAGCTAACTCTGAGGTGAAGACATAGCATGAATGGGAAATGCAGGATTCAGACCATAGTTTTGTGACTGTTTTGAAGAAAGTTTAGTTTAAGTTGATTGGGGTGTTTGCATTTGCAATAGGATTCCACTGAGACCTTGTGCACAGTGGGGAATTTTGTCTCCACAGCAGCATGAGTGAGCAGCCAGTGTTGCAATCCCCCAGTATAAATAGTCAAATGCTCTAAACTTGTTTGCATTTGTGAAGTTACCACTGTTTATTTAGGCTGGAGACTCCTTAGGGAAGGGACAGGCATTTTGTTCTCAGTTTGCACAGTACCTTGCAAGGGCCCCACTGGTTTAACTATAGTAGACGTAATAGAAGTTTAATGTTTGTGGCATCCGTTGATGCAGAGAGCATCTGCCTTTTTACATGAGGTGTAGCTGGTGTAACTACACAGATAGACAGAATTGGAGAAAATCTTGCAGACAAGAGCTTTGACTGGATTATTCTATTTTTGTAAGACAGCTAGAATAGCAACTACAGCTAGCAGAAACAAGAAAATCATAACAATACAAGCTTCTTACTCTATGAAACTTACTATGAGCAGCAAAAAATGCTCAAGTATTTGTTTTTTGGAGGAATAGGACATCTAGGTCAGGGACACTTTTAATGGCTTGGAATATTTAACGCGAGAAAGCCTTGTAAAACACTGCTAGGGACACCATAGGCGGAAATCACATCAAGTTAATGGAAATGTATGGAAATTCCACATCCCTCCCCACCTCCATGGAATGCATGAGTTTAAAGTTGCTTTCAGGAGCCGTTGTTGGGAGCATGTGGGCCTGTCCATCCATTTGGCAAGGTGACAAACACATGTCAGCACTGTCTACAACATGCCTGATGTAACCTCCTTTCTGTAGCCTTTGCACTCTTCTTGCAATCTTTGTTTTATACCAAGCAATGAAGCACTGCAAAACAGAAGCAGTGAACCATGAAAAATATAAGGGTCCAAACCACAGGCTCCCATGAAAAGAGAAGAAAAAAAGCACAAAAGGAGGAAAGGGGGAGGAGAAAGGAGCTAAAAATACAAAGAAGATCATAAAGGGGAGTGGGGCATGAAGAATGCAACCAGAGATGTCGGTACCCCTTGCTGTGTGGTTCAGAAATAGGTTATTACTTTGCTTTCCATGTGTGTGCTGCCTGTCAAAATGTCAATATCTAACTGTCTAGGTATTTGCATTACATTCATCACTAAGATATCAGACAGCCTATCACTAGCTTTTCCTCTCTTCTCTAAAGCAGTTGAGGAGAGGCTAGATCTATTTATGGGCCATCCTGGGTTTCTTTTGTGATTGTGAGATTTAATTTATGAGACAGGCAACCACATCATTGGAGTGGCCCCTAGGGAGATATTTTAGAAATCAGAAGGACTATTGATAAGGAAATAGTCACTGCATGAATCAAGAGCAGGTTTCTGTACTAGAAAGCTTTTTTGTATGGTACTGTGGCAGACTATACTACACTTTCTAATTCATAGGCTCCATGACCAACAACCTCAGGTTATCAGGTGCCAGGGCACTAATATAAACTGTAAAATTATGAAACAAACACTTGTTTGTGTTTAACTCTCCAGTGTCTTACACTTAGTCCTGTGGCTCCCAAAATTTTCTCTGCCATGGCACACATTGCTACCTTTAATTAATTTGAGGCATACCAACATATAGTTTCCAAATGAACTCATGAATATTCATGAGCTAACGAGCCAATCCAGAGCTCTGAGTAGTTTTTCAAAAAATTTTGTGGCACGCCTGCTCAGAGCTGATGGCACACCTGTGTGCCGTGGCACACTGGTTGGGAAGCACTGACTTAGTCTATACTTGTTTGTGTTTCCTTACACAAGGAAATTGTGGTGTTTTGGACTACCTAGGGTCATTGGGGTTGCCATAGTGATAAATGGGAGAGTCCTTTAGGTGCTAGGAAAACCTCTCTCTCTCTCTCTCTCTCTCAGTTCTCTTTCAATAAAGACTTCTTATACTGCTCTGAATATGCTGTTCTCCTTATTGGATTATAATCTCCCTTAAAACTCTACATCTGGTGACAGAGGATGGGATATGTGATGCAGTGGCTATCCTCAACAATCCTGGCAACTCTGGAAAACCAGAATACAATGTAAGAAGCAAAACTTTATTTTACTGCTTGCATGGGGGTTGTGTTGTAGCTGTGAAAGCTGATGTTTGCCTAAGGGCTAGCTGGCTATTCTGAAAACTGATCTGCCTGTTGTTAAGCACAAGGAAGAGATAAGGCTGGCTGGCTATTCTGAAAGCTGATCTGCTTGCTGTTAAGAGAAGAGACAAACAATAACCACAAGAGGGCATCATGGCTTTACTTACTACAACCTTTGAAGCAAGTGATCATTCGGCAGCTTCCTGGCAGACATATACAGCCCGATTTCAAAATTTTGTAATAGCAAATGACAACTGATGAGAAGAAGGTACCAGTTTTTCTAATGGTCATTGGAGTTAAGACTTATAATTTGCTATGTGATTTGCTTTATCCGGAGAAGCCAGAGCAGAAACCTTACGGGGACCTAGTGGAAGTTCTGGGAGCACATTTTCCCCCAAAGCCACTAGTAACTGCCGAGAGGTATAGGTTCTACCAAAGGAACCAATAGGAAGGTGAATCAGTTGTACAATTTGTAGCAGCTCTGCGGAAGCTGGCAGCACACTGTGACTTCAAGAACATGTTAGAGGAAATGCTGCGTGACAGGTTGGTGTGTGGCCTGCACAGTGAATCAACACGAAAACGCCTATTGACTGAAGGTCAACTCACCTTGCAGAAGGCTGTGGAAATTGCAGTCTCCGTGGAACGCGTCACCCAAGACATGCAACAGACCGGGTCAGTGTCCATAAAGTATCCCTACAACCTGCCCCCAGGGCACCGGGGAGACAAGAATGTTATCGGTGTGGGAAGCAGGACCACCTTGCATCTGAGTGCCGGTTTAAGGAACTACTGTGTCGACAATGTGGTAAGAGAGGGCACATTGAACGTGCCTGCAAACAAAGGAAGGGTGAGCCAAACACAAGAGGTAGACCTGAGAAAAATGGGCCGTTGGTTTGGCGGACTAAGAGGGAAATTCTGCATACAGTAGAGCAGAATACAGGTGATCATAGTGACACCCAATCGGAAGATGAAGATTCCCTCCATGTTTTGTCTATAACAGCTGGCCCATGTAAATTCTGGGTAACACCTGTGTTGGAAGGCAAACCTACACGCATGGAACTGGACACTGGTGCAGCAGTTTCATTAGTTTCTAACCTTGTGCATGAGAAGGACTTTAGACATCTGCCACTTAAGCCGACAGTAGTTGTTTTGAAGACATATACTGGAGAGACTGTTCCCCTGTTGGGTACTATTGATGTGAAAGTAGAACTCAATGGACAGACCACAAAGCTACCACTGTTTGTGGTAAAGGGGAATTACCCAGCCCTAATGGGAAGATCTTGGATCAGGAAAATCCAACTTGATTGGTCACAAGTGCATCAATTGACTAAAGAAGAAATGAATCTAGCAGCGGTACTAACAAAACATGCTGCTGTTTTTGGTGAAGACTTAGGCAGTATGAAGGGAATCACTGTGAAATTAAATATAAAGCCTGATTGCCAACCAAAATGTTTGAAGGCCAGGATGGTGCCATTTGCCATCAGACCCAAGGTGGAAGAAAACTTGGAGCAGTTAGTCAAGAAAGGAGTCTTAGTGTCAGTTACTCACAGCCAGTGGGCGACACCCATTGTCCCAATAGTGAAGAAGGATGGCTCCATTCGGATTTGTGGAGATTTCAAGGTCACTGTCAACCCAGTTGTATGTGCAGAACAATATCCTCTTCCCCGCATTGAGGACATCTTTGCGGGTTTGGCTGGAGGACAAAAATTTAGCAAGATTGATTTGACTCAAGCGTACTTACAGATGCATGTTGAAGAAGAATCTCGAGAATTGTTGACAATCGTAACACATAAGGGGTTGTACAGATACTGTCGTTTACCTTTCGGCATTACTTCAGCCCGAGCTTTGTTCCAAAAGGACAATGGATCAGATTTTGAGTGGTTTATCAGAAGTACAGTGCTATCTGGATGACATCCTGATCACGGGCAAAAATAAGGAGGAACACCTTAGGAACTTGGAAGCTATTCTGCAAAGACTGGAAGAGTATGGTCTACATGTTCACAGAGACAAATGTAAGTTTTTCCAGCCCTCAGTTGAATATTTAGGACATATAATTGATGCTGATGGTCTCCATAAGTCTCCAGCCAAGGTTAAGGCTATTGTGGATGCTCCACTACCTCAGAACGTAAGCCAACTTCGCTCTTTTTTAGGCTTACTAAACTATTATGGCAAGTTTATTCCACAATCAGCGATGCTTCTGAAACCCCTACATGAGCTTCTGGGGCCGAAAAAGGCCTGGAACTGGACTGAAGCCTGTGATGTTGCATTTAATGAAGCTAAACGCCCACTGGTAAACTCTAAGGTTCTGACACATTTTGACCCATCCTTGCCTCCTACAGTTGGCTTGTGATGCCTCCCCTCATGGAGTTGGGGCTGTATTGTCACATATTATGCCTTCTGGTGAAGAGAGGCCTATTGCTTCACGCTCCTTGACTAAGGCAGAAACTAATTATGCCCAAATTGAACGTGAAGCACTGGGCATTGTTTTTGGCATTCGGAAATTTCACCAGTACCTGTGGGGAAAGAAGTTCACACTTCTCACTGACCATCGACCCCTGACATCAATTTTGGGGCCACACACAGGCATCCCACATTTGGCTGCTAGTCGGATGCAACAATGGGCATTGATACTTTCTGGATACACATATGAAATCAAGTATAGGCAATCCTCTTTGCATTGCAATGCTGATGGCCTTTCAAGGCTACCCTTACCGGCACACCATCAGGATCTGGGCCAGGAAGGAATCTTTTACTTTGAACAGGTGGAAAACACACCTGTCACGGCTTCTCAAGTGAAGAAAGCAACACGTGTTGACCCAGTACTCTCACAAGTTATGGATTTCGTGATGCATGGAACATTCTTACCTGACTCTCAGGTCTCTCCTGACCTCCACCCCTGTGTGTCTCAGACGACTGAGTTATCGACCCAATCTGGGTGTTTGTTGTGGGGTATGCGTGTCATTATCCCACCTTCATTAAGACCACGTTTGTTGGAACAGCTCCATTCAAGTCACTGCAGCATATTGTACATGAAAGAAATTGCACGGAGCTATTTTTGGTGGCCGGGCTTAGACAGGGCCATTGAAGAAACGGCTAGAGCTCGTACCTCATGCCAGAGCATCCGGAACACACCTCAGTTGGCACCTCTTCACCCATGGGATTGGCCCAAAAGGCCATGGCAACATATCCATGTTGATTTTACTGGCCCATTTGAAGGATGTATTTTTTTAATTGCTGTGGATACCCATTCAAAATGGCCAGAAGTCTCTGTAATGCAGTCCACTACTACAGAAGCCACTATTCAGACCCTGCGTGGCTTTTTTAGTCGTTATGGTCTTCCAGAACAGCTGGTGCGTGACAATGGACCACAATTCGTTTCTCAGGATTTTGAAACTTTTATGAAGGCCAATGGAATACATCACATCAGGTCAGCACCGTATCATCCTTCCACCAATGGACTTGCTGAAAGGTTTGTACAGACTATGAAGCAAGCTCTAAAATCTGCAAAGGGACGTTCACCTCTTTAGAAGCGTCTGGACAATTTCTTGTTGTCCTACAGAAACACTACACAGGCTACAACTAAGGCATCTCCAGCTTTTCTTATGATGGGACGGCAGTTGCGCTCTTGCTTTGATTTGTTGAAACCACGAGACACACGGCAAGTGGTTCAACGCCAACAGCAGGACCAGGTCAGCAGACATTCACCAGGAACAAAGGGCCGCACCTTCAGTATTGGACAGCCAGTTCTTGCATGAAACTATGTGTCAGGAGCTAAATGGGTCCCAGCAATGGTCATTGCCCAGACAGGACCTGTTTCCTACGCTGTCCAGACAGCGAGCGGCCTAGTTTGGCGACGGCATGTAGATCAGCTGCTTCTCCGTTATATCCACCCAGAAGATGCATCTCCAGCAGACATATCTGACTTCACCCTTACTGATGATACAACATCAGAGCATGAAACTACTATTTCTGTCTCTCCTGCTCCAGCCACCCCTTCAACGCCTTCAGCCTCCCTGGACCAACCAGACACAACATCCTCTCCGGTTCCGGCTACTTCCCCAGAACCTGTGATCCCACCACCACCAATACCACCTTGTGGGGTGGGCACACCAGAAGTTCACCATAATCCACCTCGCGACAGAAGGCCTCCTAATCGGCTGGATCTTTAGCTAGTGGTGACCCCCTCTTCATGGGGCAGAATAATTCCCTGGGGGTTCGCCGGAGATGGGGCAGTTTACCCTCATCTCCTAATTTAGTTCTTATTCTTTCTGGCGGGGAGGGCTTTATTCGGGGGGGGGTGTTCATTAGAGGGGGAGGAATATGTGGTGTTTTGGACTACCTAGGGTCATTGGGGTTGTCATAGTGATAAATGGGAGAGTCGTTTAGGTGCTAGGAAAAACGTGTGTGTCTCCTCTCTCTCTCTCTCAGTTCTCTTTCAATAAAGACTTCTTATACAGCTCTGAATATGCTGTCCTCCTTATTGGATTATAATCGCCCTTAAAACTCCACAGAAATATATACTGTAGGTTTAATTTATGGAGCAAATACAGCCCTTTCATCCTGATGCTTTTGAATAAGGAAAGAACAGACCATGCTTTTCTCTGTAGTCAGAGAGGGAAATTTTGCCTAACAAAGCCAAGGCCTTCCACTGACTTCCTGAGACACACTGGACAAGTTACTCAGGCCTCATTTTTAGGTCAGAAGATCAGTCACCCTTTTTTTGCAAATTCCAAAGGAGTAGTCATTTCAGTCTAGTTCAGCAAAATAAACAAGGAGTCTTGTAGCACTTTAAATAAAGCTCACATGATAAATAAATTTGTAAGCATTTTTTTGCAGTTGCAAATCAAAGTAGTTACCCATCTAATTATCTGGTTTTATGGCAGCAGTCAAGTAGTGTAATCAAGTGAGTGTAAAAATCTTAGTAGTTAATATATTTGAATTGCAGGCATTTTTTTGGTAAAGCAATTTGTGCTGAGCCTCCATCCACCTGGAAATTTACTCTAAGTCTCCAGTGTCCTACCCTTAGTCTACTCTTCCCAGCATTTCAGCAGCAGTCAAAGGGAAATATGCAATTTACTTACACTAACTTGCATATTTCCCTTCAACTTCCTAAACATCCAGTAGGTCCACTGTGCTGAGCCAAAGGAAATGCATTTCCCTTGACTCACACTATTCCAGTTGAGGGACTGGCATTAATGGACTGACTCCCTGATCAATTGAGTGGGTCTTCATTAATTCCTCAGATTGAATTTGGAAGTTCAATCTGATGGTGGCAGATCTGCTGTCATCAGTCTAGACAAGCCCTCAGTTTCCAAGATCAGGGGGCTCATTGCTAAAATAGGTAACACAATCAATAATCTCATTGTGTTCACTTCTGAAAGAAGAAAAAAAAAATTTCCACGCTTCCTTCAGTCATTCATAATACAAAAATTCAAAGCAAACATCATTTTAAACAACAGGGCTGTAGAAGGACATCCTGAATACAACTGTTGCATGCATTCATAATTAAGTGCAAAATTAGTTTGGAAAAAGGCATGGTATGAAGTCAATGGCCAGATCTTTGGTTTGCTGAAATCCCAGACATCTAAGCCAACAGAGCTGTGATATTTATAACAGGATCTGGTTCCTAGACTTTATACTTTCAAAGAGCTAATTTAGGAATGTTCATCAGTTCTTTTATAGTGGGCTCTTTTTTTTTTAAAGTAGTCTAAAGTGAGTTTTGATTTTGTTATTCTCCAAAGAAGTCCACTTGCCACTAGAAAATTAATCTGTGCTTCAATATACACACAGGAAAATCATGTAGCGGCATGCTACCTTTCATATCTATTGAAGTTAATTCACTCTGCCAGGAAACAAGTAAGAGATGGGATCACCAGTGTGTTATATTACTCTGTTTAAAAGGGCTTTTAAACAATTTGCTATTGTCTGAAAAAAATTACATGCAGTAATTATTAGTCCCACTTTCCCTCCCAAGAATACAACCTTAATTACTGTAACTAGGTTTGCATGCCTAATATCTTTGGTCCCACTTATTTTACTTTTGAACCTGTTATTTTCAATCTCTGCCCTAAAAAGAAGCACATTATTATTATTATTATTATTTCTTCACGAAATGCCATGATATTTATTTTCCTCTGAGGACTTTTTTAACTGCTCTGTTTAGCACAACAGAAGCCTTGTTTTCCCTGTTATCCACAAATTTTTAAATATTTGAATCATTTTCATATTTATAAAGTAATATTGGATCATTCTCCCTTTTTACTAGCTGTGTCTGAAACCCCTCAGGCTTGGAACAAGAGCTAGACATGGAAAGTTATGGCAAAAGTCCAGCTACGGTAGCTGTGTGTTCTAATTAGGACTCTTATAAGAAATAAACCCATTCATGTACAAATCCTGACATTTCTCATGTGTGGATGTGCCTCATCACATTCCTGCTGCCCCCAGAAATCTACAGTATAATGTGATTTCTGCTGTATAACATACAATAAGAGACCATTATTCTCCTCCAATCTGAAGTGTGGCTGAGATGAGTGGCTTCTTTATGTCATTCATTTTTTTATTTGTGATACTGTCATTTTAATATGTAACCAGATTGCATTGGGCAAATTTTTATAATTGCATTTTATTGCAATGGATTTTAAACTTTTGCCGACCTTGTTTACCAAGTGACAGTCATGGAAACAAATACAGACTGTTGCTGAATTGCTTGTGCCTTTACATGCTGATTGTCAGTGATGGTGAAAATACCAATGATTAACTAATTGGCCATTCCACGCTGCACAGAGAGGAAGCTGCTTATGGGAGTAACACATTCTCTAGTCAAGCTGTTCTCCTTAAATTTCTCCTGGTTTCAGTGTTCTCATTAGAATTTGTTTTCCCTTCTTCTCAATAGACCTTTCCTTCTCACATTTGCTCTTTCCTAAGGCAAGTAAGATGCAACTTTTGGAAATGACTGCTCATACAATACAAGGTTCAGAAGGCCACGAGGGAGCGAGTCTATGAGGAATCAACTGCTGCTTCAATTCCTTCTCTATAATGTAATATTTGTTTTTAAAAGAGTTTCAAGTCTAGCACATTTGTGCCGCATGCTGTCATGCTCAGGATGACCTACTTTGGAATTCTCAAAAGATCCAAGAATTTCTCCCTTGCTAAAATCCACAGTATTTCTGTTTGCTAATTATTGTGCTTTTCAATTCCATTGGGTGCCTAAAAAAACAACAACAACCTCAAAACACTAGCATGCATTTATCCCCTTTTACCTGCTACCTCTAGATACAATTACACACACCCATTCTAAATAACTGTAGTTAAAGCCAGTGGTTCTCAGCCTTTTGCAGATCGTGAAATTATTGGTGGCATATCGTGATTCTACAGAACACACCAGCCCTTCACCACCCCCCAGGCCAAATCCAGCCACCTCTGCAGCTCTCTGCAACATGCTTACCAGTGAATGGCAACACAGTAATGTGTTACCACACAGTGGTTGAGAACTGCTGGCTGAAGCAGTGGGGCTTTGTCTACATTGACAGCAGCAAAATTTGCCACTGATTGATTTTTCTGGTTCTCTCAATTTATCAGGAAGTTGTTCTAATAAAACCACCTCCAAAAAAGCATATTGCTGCATCAACATGAACACACTTCCCATCAGCACAGCAGAGACAATGCACTAAAGGGAAGTTATGAAGTTGATGGGAGTTAGACAAGCTCAGCATAGTTTGTCCAACTCTCATAAACTGCTATCAAATTTTGCTAGCAGTAGAGACCAGGCCTGGGTCTCTCCCTATCCACTGTGGTTTGCGGGCAACTGTGTCAAACTGGGGAATCTTCTCTTTAGAACACAAGGAGGTAATAGTAACTCAGCTTGTCCTTCCCACAGAGACCCCAGCTGCAGAATCCATTTTCTCACAAGCATGTTTTCACTGTAGACCATGTTACAGAAGACCACATGTTTAGAGTGGAAATGATTCATCAGCACCAAGGAAGAACGTGGGAGACCAATGCACACAACACAGAGATTAGGCTCTTCACTGATATTACTACACATGACTCAACAGTGTTGTTCAGGCCATTTTGCCTCAGTGAATGTTAATACTCAGAGTAGGTACTAGGGAAGATCATATGAACTCATTGCCCCCACAAGTTCTTTAATGTCAGAGAGCTGAAAATACTCTGGTAAACTTGGGTGAGTGGTGACAATTGCTAGCATGTTTATTATTCAGCTTTATGAAGAATTTAGGTAAGTCAATCCTGGAGAGGACAAGAAGTCACACAACTGAGAGACGAGATCTCCTGTTTATCTTTGCCAGTGTTGTTTGGGCATCCAACATCCACAATAGACTGATCAATCTGGAGCCTACAGTAAGTCACATTGAGGACCGAATTGGCCCCATCTACCATTAAAACACAGGAGACTGAAAAGTGGTGTATAGCCAACTTTCCCCTCTCCTCCTCTTCTCAGGTGCACCAAGAACTAGTGCAGATCAGCAATCTAGCTCAGGAAGCACAGAGTCTCCCTGTAACTGGTTCTCTGAGGTTATCTCCTTTCTCCAAGCTGACCCTCACCACCTCCCAACACTCAGAACTGCAGAAGTACTGCTGAAATTTGAGCCTGTTGCACTGTGGCAAAGGTCCCAAGTACATCTCAGTGTATCACTGACTCACTTTCTCAGAACAGCATTGTTAGATTTCATTACTTTTAGCTTTTTCCTTCTTCCTGTGTTTCAACTTCTGCAAAATTACACAGATTTTGTCACCAGTTTTTTGAATATTGTTTCCTGGAGTCCAGTCATGCTGCTTACTGGTGCATGCTTTGAGATCATGGTTAGTAATATCTCCCCTCTTCCTTGGAGCACTCTAGAAAGATGACGACAGGCTTTATACTACTACTGTCCAGACATATCTTGGAAATATTTACTGTCTACTTTCATTCTTATTAAAGAAACCTGTGGAAATGTGTGCTACAGACAGGACCCAGAGAGGAATGTGAAGTAAGACAAGTTCTTATAATGAAATTACTTCGGACGTTGATCCTTCACACATGACCAGTTATTCTCTATTTTCCAATTAGGCTTTTTCATCAACAGTTTCCCCACCAGTGTTATGATACATAGCTCTATTGCAGCACAGGATGTGTGGGGAGAGAAACGCTTTCAAGGCAATAAAAGCAAAAGCAACAGAATACATAGGAACACAACCACAGAAGTGAAAAATACTGCAAACCATTTTGATGTGCTATACACATAAGGACTACTACCCTGCCTTTCCCCTCCCACCCTCTGCCGCACCACTCTACTCCTCCTTTCATTTTAGTACTACTTGTATAAGCAGCAATGATTAGGTTCTTCCAGTCACATGTCTTTCCCCCTTTTCTTATTCTGGTCATGCTTCCTAGTAGCTTCATCACAGGCAACACTCCACTGTAAGCCTTTGACAGAAGAAACGACAGTGGGAAATGTGTTTTCTTTCTCTTAGAGGAAGGAAAAACAAAAAACAACAACAGATTCCCAAAACAACAAACAGTAAAAAGCCAACCACCATCTTGTAGAAGTCATCAGTTTCCCAAAAGCCACTTCAAATAAAGCTAACAAAATAACTGAGAAATGTTGTAAAATTACCAGTCATAAGGGAAATGAAGATGACAGAGAAAATAAGAACAGTGTGAAAATATTTCCACTGAACTTTTCCAGTTTCATCTTAATTCCTTGAAGCAGAAATACGAGTTATAAGTATCCGTTGCATGTGCTCTACCAGACAACACTCCTCCTCTTAAAGCACCTTCTCTAAAATCCATGGATCTGGATGATAGTTTTTGCACAGAAAAGGGTCAACAGTCACTCAGTCTCTAAGTCATTGCTTTGCAAAGCATACTGAGACCTTGAGTAGGCGATATATACATATAACCCCCAAATTCTAGTTATATTAAGTTCTTATTACGCAGAAAATAAGGTAAGGGATGAACTCTGACATTTCAGGATTTAATTTTAAAAACAGGCTAGCCACCTCAACTTAGACCCGAGGGGTAGGATGGGTTTGAGTTTAGACTGTTAACCCAAGCCTCCACTGGTGTTGTAATGTCCACACAACTATTTTTAGTGCATTAGCATGAGTGTCTACACAGCTGAAAGCCTCGCTTTTAGCTGCAGTGCAGCCATACCATGGGAGAGCCAGTTTATTCATTGGTTCTACCTTTCTCTGAGCAAGGGAGAGGTAAGTAACCTGCCAGAAGTCTATATTATAACTAATTACTTACCCTGCTGCATCAACTCAGCCTTGCTGGTAAAATATTCATGGACAGTAATAGCACAGAAGTTTCCATCCACTTACCACCTCCTGCACAGCTTGAGGAAAAGCAGCCCTGAAAAGGCTGCTTTTCCAGCTATATTTTAGTAGGCCTTATGGTCAGTACAGATACATAACATCTGAACCCATGGCAGGGAGGCCCTTGAAGATTTCCATAGAGATTTTAACAATTTCCACTCCACAATCAGCCTTAGCCTGGAACACATTGCACACGAGATCCACTTTTTGGACACTACAGTATAAATTAGGGATAGACACATAAGCACCAGGAGCACCATTGCCCCCAGAAAAGACCCTGGGGCTTGGTGCACTGGGACTCAGGGCTTGAGCCCCATAAGCCTCGAGCCAGTGATGCCCCTGAGCACCACCCTATACTGAAAAATCACTGATCAGTATAGTTACCTACATCCATCGAGCTTTCATCCAAACACACCACACAATCCATTGTCTACACCCAAGCCCTAACAGCGTTTGCTCTGATCTCTCAAACAGAGACAGACACCTTCAGGATCTCTATTAAGCGTTCTTAAAATTACAATACCCACCTGCAGAAGTAAAGAAACAGATTGACAGAGCCGGATGGATACCCCAAAGTCAACTACAATAGGAGAGGCCTAAGAAAGAAAAACAAGAGAACACCACTAGTCATGAGTACAACCCCCCAAGTCAGACATCTATAGCACATCCTCAGGGATCTGCAGCCTATTCTACAAGATGATCCCTCACTCCCTCAAGCGTTGGGAGACAGCCCTCTCCTCTCTTGGAGACAGCCCCCAACCTCAGATACTTACCAGCAACGACAGAAACAAAGCAGGCACACACCTCTGCAACAAACCACGCTGCCAAATTTGCCTACATATCTGCACAAAAGACATCACTTTAGGACCTAATCAAGCCAGCTATTCCATCAATGGCTCATTCAGCTGCTCATCCACTACTGCAATTTATGCAATCATGTGCCAGAAATGCCCCAGGACCTCATACATTGGACAAACAGGACAATCTCTGTGCAAAAGAATAAATGGGCACAAAACTGACATCTGAAATCACAACATTCAAAAACCAGTAGCTGAGCACTTCAGACTTCCTAATCACGCTGCTAATTTGCTTGTTAACAACTGTGCTCAAGCAAATGGATAACACATCAAAACTTCAAAGAGAAACTAAAGAATTGGAACTTGTATGCAGATTTGATTGTGTGAAAGCAGGATTAAATTGTAATTATAGACTCTTTTCCCATTACAACAGGTGATTTGACCTCACCTTCCTCTATGTGCTGTTCCCCAGTGTTTGAATCTTAACTGCTCTGATTTGCTGTTACAGTATGACCTGATCTCATGACTTGCACTCCCCTGCATTTATTTCCCCCCTTTCTGTAAATTCCCCCATTTTCAAAGTGTCTGATGAAGTAGGATTCTCTCCCATGAAAGCTCATGCAATAAATAAATTTGTTAGTCTTTAAGGTTGTCTACACATGTTGTTAAATCAAATTAACTTAAATTGAGCTAATTAAATCAAACTAATAATCATTAAATTGAATTAAGTTAAATTAAATTAATATGGCTCCACTATAAACCCAAATCGAACTAGCATGTCCATGGACAGGACTTGCTAGTTCGATTTAGGAGAGGGGCACCATGGGAGGTGCTGCAACATGGCTCCCAAGAAGAGTCATGCCCCCAATCAACATATTGAAAAAGGAAGCCACCCTGGGAGGAGGAAGGACAAACAGGGTTAATTCAAACTAACGGTTAGTTCAGATTAACACTGTTATACTGGGTTAAATCGAACTACTAAGTGATGTAACCATCATTTTGAATTTAAGGAAGGTTTTATAATTTCAAAATGACCTCTTATTTCGAATGGATGCAGGTCCTTATTTTGAACCAGGGAAAGCTAGTGTAGCCACGCAATACTTTAGATTGAATTAATCATTATTAATTCAATTTAAAGTGTAAGTGTAGACATAGACTAAGTGTCACAGGACTCCTTGCTTATAACGCAAGCCGTGACTTTGTCCTCATGCCTCAGTTCCCCATTCTTTGGCTTGCATATTCCAAGCCTTTCTCCCACTCTTGTGCATCTTCTCTTTAGTCTCTAGGCTCTTTGGAGTCAGAGCTGCCTCTCATGATTTATCTGTACAACACCTAGCCTGAGACTCTCTTGCTGGCTGGAGCTGCTAGACACCACCATAAAACATACGGTGATTAACAATCTCTGTCATAGTAATTTGCTCGGTATCCATGGTAAATTTTTGTAAGAACCAAATCCAAGTCATTTTCTTACAGAATCTAGCACCTTTTCTGTACAGAGCTGGTCTGAGTGTTAGGATTGAAACAGATTCTTGAGATGTGTGATTTTGCTTTGAGGAGTTTCTCTATGCGTGTCCAATCATGGGAGTATCATCAATATGAATTCTTTCCACTCCATTGTGTGTCAGAGTCCAAGAGTGATCTTTTAGAAAGTTCTCAGTTGCTACCAGGCCAAGAGTAATCATAAACATCTTGCTTCTGGTGGCAATGCTGTCAGATATGACCAGGCAATAAGAGTTTTTTCTGATGGTGCAGTGATTCTAAGTTACTGCATGTTTCATCAGTTGAGTGTGTTCTCATGTCAATTCCAGTTCTGCCTGGCACCACGGAACCCCCAAACCCAAGATATATCCCTCACCTACTCACACACATCATTTAATCTCAGTTCAATTAACCTCTTGATATAAACTCAGCTGTTATTTTTCTAACGGGCTTCAGGACTGTTCATTTTACTCCAGACACAATATTTACCCTCCATCATCTGTCCTAGACTATTTTCCTCAGCACCACAAATAGATGCTCACTCAGCAGCTGCCTGTATGATACAACTTGCACATGGAAGCCTGAGACCATTTTTATAGGGTCATTCCCTGATTGGAGCGACCCTCCCATTACAATTCCAGGTACTCACACAGGACTTACATGAACTGCTTTCAGGTTCTCACTTTCAGGAAAAAGTGGATATACAGAAAACATTCAGAGAGAAGTCGTATCAAGTACCATTGGGATAAATCCTGATTTCCTTACTAAAAGCTAAATTGTCTGGTGTGGAGGAACAATACTTGGTGGAGGAGGGTAAATAGCTTTAAGCTCTCTTGCTCACCTGATCCTGAGGGCTGTCTGGAACCAAAACGCTCCTGGTTCAAATAGAGAAGCTTCAGTGTTGCTCTAAGTCAGACTGGTGGATAATATTCATCAAAGTTCTGCCCTCCAGCCCAGTGCTCTGGCCCCACCCCAACTTGCCACTTCTAGCCTTTAGCCAAACTGAAACATCCTGTACCTTTTGTGCGAAGGAGGAGGACAGACATGAAGAGGAAGTGGCTATATGCTTCTTGGCTCCTGTTGATCCCTTGAAATCTGTTTAGATCTTGGGGAAGCTGCAGGATTAGATGGATGAACCCTTATTTTATTCCATGAGTTGAGTAGGGGAAGGGGGGACAGATATGCCCAATGGAAGAACCTGGAACTCCAGGTTCTTGATTGCCTGTTAGCTTGTACCTGCTGCTGTCATTCACACCTGTGGTAAGTCACTGCAAAGTGGGTGAGAACAGATGCACCACTCTGATCAGGCAATTGTGCCCTCACTTTGCTTAAGTGTCAATGAGAAAACAAGGTCAGACTGCAGAAGTTCAAGCCTGTGGACTCTCCTTGTTCTGGAATGGGTTATTTATTACACAGTAGGTAGGGAAGAACTGAGCCCTGAGTCAAGTGTTCAGATTTGCCCCAGCATTACACACTTTGATAAAATAATATGAACTAAAGAATCAGCCGTGTGCATCTCTCACTTATTTTGTCTAGTCGTCTTTCTCTAATCTAAAAAAAAAAAAAAGCAAGGAGTCCTGTGGCACTTAAAGACTAACAGGATTTTCTCCCATGAAAGCTCATGCAATAAATAAATCTGTTAGTCTTTAAGTGCCACAGGACTCTTTGCTTCTTTTTCTGTACTAGGCTAACATGGCTGCCCCTTTGGAACTCTCTCTAATCTGCTGCTGTCTAAATCCCTCCTAATTCAACAGGAGGTGCTATATTTCTTACTGCCAATAGTGCATTCTTCCACATGAACACTACACCTATTTATTACCCTGAGCTTTCATTTAATTGAATTCAATGGATGACAACACCATGACATTGCTAAGATTAATGACTCAATAATTTTCAAGACAAGGCAAAAAGTGAAGTTAAATTGATTGCATTAATTGTTTCTTTCAGAACACAATCTCATATCTTGTTCAGCAACATCCTGGAGTGTTCTCTTTGCTATCGGATCAAAAGAGGCTTAGACACGGATTCCTTTTTAGACTTTGGCACTCTGACATCATTTTAGACTTACTTTTAATGCCTTTTCCTAGCTGAAGAGATGCCATCAACAATAATTGCACTGAGATCCTTACACACAAAATGATAAATGGAGAGGGCTTTTTGGAGTGGAAACCTCACTTACTATTAGATCATTCAAGAGAAGAGGAAAAGGTGTCAGAGACTGGCATGGAGGATTAAAGTGACCAGACACCAGAGTCTTAAAAAGATATGCATGGATGTTAATGTCATTTTCTAGCATTCTGACAGTTGTATGCATTTATTTAAAAATTTCTCCTCACATAAATGCAATGACAGATACAACATTTAATCTCAATGCTCACTATAAGCCATGAGACAGTTTATTCAACACCTTTGGTATCTTATGTGCATGCAGAGTAGACAGGGCATAGAAAAGTGCTTTTTGTATGCTCCAGTGACTGTTCATTGCATCATGTTCCAATAAAGCAAGTTGAGCTAGTTGTGCTAAACAAGTGACCCCAATTGTACATCTTGTGCTGACACCTCCTTCCCATTTTTACTTTAAGAAACACATGAGCCAGCCTCAGTGGTTGTAAACTGGTGTAATGTCTGTGTGCCTGCCTACCTCCTATTTCTTCATTCATACTCAAACCTATAATGCAACATAAGAAAATGCTTCTGATCGCAGATTAGTCCAAGGTTCAGTGTAGGGTACAGCAAGCACACTTTTGAACAGGTGACAAGGGGGGGGGCTCATCAGAGGCTGAACCCAAAGCTTCTGCAGCCGAAAGATGTGTGAACATATAGCCTAGCACCTCACAGACTTCAAGGCCAGAAGAGACCATCATGATCACCTACTCAGATCTCCTGCATATTGCACACCACAGAATTTCATACAGCCATTCCTGTAATATACCCATGATCTCTGCCACAGTTACTGAAGTCCTCTAGTCTTAATTTAAAGGCTTCAAGTTATACAGAATTGACCACCTATTCATGTTAAACCAGCAAGTGATCCATTCCCCTTGCTGCAGAGGAAGGCGATGAATCCCCAAAGTGTCTGCCAATCTGACCTGGGGCAAAATTCCCAAATATTGTAATCAGTCAGCTAGAGCCTGAGTGTGCTGGCAAGACCCATCAGTCAGACATCTGAGAAAGAATTCTCCATAGTAACTTGGAGACCATTGAAGACATTTTCTAACAGCAGTGATGGATGGGTCATATGTCACTATAGGCAATTTCCCCTCCTCCCCACATACTTATCAAAGTTAGGTCTCCGAGCAAGTTGGCTCTTTTACTTCCAGTATTTCCTGAGAAGGCTGATTAAGAACTTCACTACTCTGATGGTTAGAAATCTTTGCCTACTTTCAAGCCCAACTATGCTGATGGCCAGTTTATATCCATTTGTTCCTGTGCCAATGTTGGCCCTTAACTTAAATAACTCTTCTACCTTCCTGATGCTTATCCTTCTAGAGTCTTTATACACAGAAGTCAAGTCTCCCCCACCCTTCGTTAGGTTAGATGAGCTAAGCTTCTTAAGCCTCCCAGCCTCATAGGTTCTCGATTCCTCTGATCATACTTTTTATACCTGTTCTAACTCGAATTAATCTTTCTTAAACATGGATGACCACACAATATCCCAGAGGAGGAGTCTCACTAGTGCTTTGTATAATGACAACAACATTTTGGTATCTCTACTGGAAATATCTTCTTTGATGCATCCTAGGATTGTATTATTTTTCATAGGTGCATCATGTTAGTGGCTCAGTCATCCTGTGATCAATCAATACATCCAGGTCATTCCCCTTCATCACTTCCAACTGATGAGGCCCAAACTTACAGCAAAAATGTTTGGTTTTAGTTCTCAAGTGCATGACCTTGCACTTTGCACTATTAAATTTTACTCCATTTCTATTAGTATAGTTTACAGGGTCATCCAGATCTTCTTGTATGCTATTCTGGATCTCCTCGGTATTGGCAATATCTCCCAACTTGGTGTCGTCTGCACATTTGGTTCACACACTTCCACTTTTTGTACCAAGGCCAGTAAGGAAAAATGTTTAACAAGGTTGGTCCCAAGATCAATCCTTGAGGAACTCCATTAGTAGCCTCCTTCCAGCCTGATAGTTCCCCTTTCAGTATAGCCTGTTGCAGTTCCTCCCCTTTAACCAGCCTCTTATCCACCTTTTAAACAGTTTATTAAGCCGATCTTCTCCAATTTCACTAATCATTGATGATTAGAACTGCATCAGATGCTTTACTGAAATCTAGGTAGGTTAAATCTACTATATTTCCTTTGTATAAAAAAATCAGTTATCTTTTCAAAGAAAGAGATCAGGTCAGTCTGACATGGTACATCTATTGTGAAACCATATTTTATTTCATCCCTATTACTGTTTCTCTCTATGTCCCTCACTAATCTCTCTCATAATTTGTTCTAAGAACTTGCATAGAACTTGGTTCAAAATAACAGGCTTGTAGTTTCCCAGATCACTTCCCTCCCCACCCCCCCTTTCTTAAATATAGGTAATATATTTACAATTTCCAGTCAGAGTATAATTGCCAAGTTCATACATTCATTATTGCTATTGGGCTTTCAATTTCATGCATCAGTTCCCTCAATATTCTTGGCTGGAGATTATCCAGGTGCCGTGACTTGGTCCCATTAAACAGAGTTTGACTTCCAAATTGGAAGTGGTAATTTCTACTTCTGCATGCTCTTCCCCATTAGCCACCCTGCTCTTGCCCCCAAATTCCTTGTTCCTCTTGTTAAAGGCTTAAGCAAAATCTTCATTTAAGTGTTCAGCCATACCTGGCTTATTTTAAATTGCCACCCCTTCCTCAGTGCTACCATATATGTCAAACTGTAGGAAAACCACACTGTGGGGAATCACTGGTCCATTTATTGACGGAGAGGTGATGGGAGGAAGAGCTTTTTTTAAAAAAATGACTTTTAAAAGCAGGTTCTTTGTTGTTCTATGTGTATGTGCACGATCCAGAACAAAAAGTGCTGTGACCCTGATGGGGGATTCTGGGGAAAACCGTAATAGAAATAACACGAAATAAAAACAGGCTTCAGACAAACTAACATGTGACTGGTCTTTGTGACTTAATGCACAGCTGTTGTTCATGTAACTCAGATTTGAGGGAAGTTAAGTTTTCTGATTTTAACTTCTTCCATGCTCTGTGACTTAAAGGAACTTTATCATTTAAGACACTTAAATCTATTGTAACTACCGTATTGTCCAGACTTGTTTTGTTTTGCAGAGGCTGAAATTGGAGAAGAAAGCATTTCCAGCCTGATAACTTCTTATGTTCTACCTCAGTGGCTAAACATGATCTCCCTCTTTTAGTGCAGTATCGTTTGCTTTGCCATCCAGCTGCATACCTTCTTGTTCAGACCTAAGTGCATAAGATGATATCTACAGGGAAAACTGTTTCAGTTATGCTGCAGCAATACAGAAAATTTATGACCCCAAAATGATGGAGGTTTATAGTGAGAGGCCATTGAATCATTACAGGTTTTGAAGGAAAAAGAGCAACAACATGTTTCCCCTGAACAATAATCTTACCAGGTTCAAATGCATTTTCATCTGACCCGATGATCAGCACACAACAGAAAAGATTTCATTGCAAAGGCAAGATTTAAAGAAGCAGAACCTGTACAATCAAGATTTCATACAGCATTGTTCACAGAATGCATGCACTGTGAAGGGTGCTTCTAGATAAAGCTCTTCTGTTGCCACCAGAAACTTACAGCCACATTTTCAAAAAAAGAGACCATTGATTTTTCACTGCCTCAGATTTTGGATGTCCAACTTCAGATACCATCACCTGCTTCCAGCAAATACTAAGACTCAAAACATCTCCATCCAAATCTAATATGAACTCAGGGTGCTCAGTATCTCTGAAAATCAGGCCCCAAATGTCACATATTGCGCAGCCAGAAAGAGAAGCATCTCAAAAATCAGTGGCTGCTTTTGAAGAGAATTTGGCTCAACTGAGGTCCTCTCCACAGACTTTTTCTATAGCTTAAAATTAGCTCATTAGCATAAGTCAGACAATCCCCAGAAATTTGCAGGAGACTGCTTTGCTAGTGATCCTTGATGGCTCTAACTATTGATGAAGGAGTATTCCACAGAGCTCTTTCAGAAGAATTTGATCCAGGGATGATCTTCAGTGATACTCTAACTCAGGCCTTGATAAATCTATATTTCTGGTCACTACGGTGACCAGTTTTAGTAGCTAGTCACCTAGCTCCACTGCAGAAATGTAATGGAGCACCACCCTCTGGGAGCTAAAAGTAAAACTGCTGGTGACTTGCTGTGAGCCAATTTTGTCCACCCCTGCTTTTGTTGAAGATTTAATGTGTGTGGCAGGAGCATGAAATGCTGGGGAGAGAACAAGATGTAAATTGTGGCATTAGATTAAAATAGGGACACAGAGGAAGAAATGTTTTGGGAAGCAGAAAAGGTGAAACCAAAACCAGCCTGAGTTAGAATTGAATAGAGAATGAGAAAAGAGTACTAGTGGAATGGTGAGGGTAGAAAGGAACTGAATTGATGGGGAAAAGTCAGGATTTGTGTATGGAAACCAGGTTGTAAAGTAATTGGATGAGTTAATGCTCTCTCTCCCCAACCAGGCTGGAAAGTCCCACCCCTCTGTTCATCTCTCCATCTTTATGAAAGTTATGAATCTACTGTTTTTTGCATGGACTATATTGACGAATTATATGATTGCTAGAATGGAACTTTTCCAATGTAATCCTTGTTACACTGTCACCACCTACACTCCCTGAAGAAACACTTACAGATATAAAAACATTGGTTTTAATCTGAGGAGGAAGGCAGGGATGTTATTAGAACTACATTTGCAATCATAAATCAGGGGAAGAAAGTCCTACAGTAATGCTGACAGTTCAGTTGCAGCTTTCCATGAGATTTATACCAGATTTTACTTGAGTAACAAGACAATTGTAGTAGAAAACATTTTTTTCTTGTTTTCTAAGCAAGCAACCTGTAAATGCTGGGCTCCCAATTAAATAACAGTTCTACTGAAGTGTGGAAGTGTATGAGGCAGACGTCTTTTTGCTTCTGGGCTGCAAATTACCATTCATCATCATTCCTTTCACTTCAGTCATAGCATAGTTTAGATATGCTCTTTCCCCTCACTCTGTGCCTTCTTTTATGCCATAACATCATGATGTGCTGGAAAGACCTCTCTGATTAAAGTCAGCAAATCCTCAGCCGCCTATCTCTTCAAGTCCCTGCTGAAAGTCTACCAAGCCTACCATCTGTGTACCACTCTTTGGTAACTATATCTCACCCATTTATGCCTCAAGACTCAACTGCTGCTTAGGAACAGTATTTGTTATGTTTATATGTTACTATATGCTTACAATGCTGTGGGCCAGTGTCACCAGTATACTCCATTTGTAACATTCCAGTGCAACAAAAGCACTTGCCAACCTGCCGCAAGTGGTTGCTTAAGCTGTGTTTGCACTTGCTTTGTGTCACTAAGCCACTTAAAGAAGCCAAGGAATCCTGTCCAATGTGCTGATACAGCTCTACAAATTCACGTCACTCTTCACGTTTCTCAGCTGTGATTTTTGTAAATATCAAAGCAGGGCTCAGTTGAACAGATCCTGAAATCTTTACTCAGAGGCCAGATTGTGTCTAGTTAGAATCCAGGTGCATCAGGTGTGCACAGGTGTGGGAGGCTAACACCAATTTCAGTCAATGTCACAGCTGGGCCCATGAACAAGTAAGGAAATCAAATTAGTTTCAGGACAGTGAGAGAAGACTCCTGGCATTGACTTAGCCATTTACTATACTTTTACACATCCTGAGTGAATTCCATTTTTATTCAAGTGAATAGTCACAAAACTTTTCCCAAATTCTAGAAACAATCAATACATTCATTGTTATTTAATCAACCTCCAAGGAGTCTTTTGATACCATAATACAGTACATTTTTGTATGCTGTAACTGACAGTTTTAAGGATGTTTCTCATCCAACTTATCCAATGTACCCAAATTCTAGGGCAAATCTTGACTGTCTTTTCATAGTCATGTACTGCTTGAATGTATAACAGGGCCACAGGAAAACATGGACAGTCATGTCAAGGAAATTCTTCATAGGCAGTGGCCTTGGACACAGCATTGAACCACCACCAACATTATCAAAACTGGTGCAAAACTGGTTGGATAACCACTATTCAAGCATCTGATGAAGAGGGATTCTCTCCTATGAAAGCTCATGCAAGAAATAAATATTTGAGTCTTTATAAGTGCCACCAGATTCCTTGTTTGTTTTGCAGGACTAAACTAACACTGTACTTTTTTGAAACTTGGCAACACCCCCAGAGAGTAGTTATCAATGGTTCACAGTCATGCTGGAAGGGCATAATGAGTGGGGTGCCAAGAGATTGATCCTGGCTCCAGTTCTGTTCCGTATTTTAATCAATGATTTAGATCAGTGTTTCCCAACCTGTGGTCTGTGGACCCCTGAGCGGCTGCAGAGTTACTAAAAGGGGTTTGCAGACCTGCTGGGAGCTGGGGCGAGACTCTGCTGGCACTGCTGCTCAGGCTGGATTCCACAGGCACCCCCTGCTGCTGCGCCGTGGTGCGGGCCGGATTCTGCCAGTGTCCCCCTGCTGCGGCAGTGCCGTTCCCTGGAACAGGATGAATACTGGCTGTGGTGGTGGGGGGGCACTGCAAAATTTTTTGCTAGTGAGAAGGGATCCCTGTCCTTGAAAAGGATGGGAACCCCTAATTTAGATGATGGCATGGAGAGTACACTTATAAAGTTTGTGGATGATACCAAGCTGGAAGGAGTTGCAACTCCTTTGGAGGATAGGATCACAATTAAAATTATTTCAACAAATTAGTGAAATGGTCCAAGGTAAATAGAACAAAATTAAGTAAAGACGAGTACAATGTACTCCACAATGGGTATGTTTACATTGGAGGATTAAGTCGACAACCAGGCTTAAGTCAACTTAAGCAACTCCAGGGCAACATTTGGAGTTCATTAAGTTGACTTAAGCACTTGCTTAAGTCGACTTAATAACCCTCACCCTTAAAGTCAACTTTAAGGGCTAAGTCAACTTAACAAAATGTGGCCATTTAAGTCAATTTTACAAAGTCAACTCAAGCCAGGTGTCCCATTTAAAGTTGACTTTTTTAAGTCGGCTTTAAATGCGTCCCCTGGCTTAAGTCAACTTTATAAACAAGTCAATGCAAACAAATGGGGACTTTCTAAGTTGGCTTGATAAAGTCAACTTCAAGTTGACTTTATTAAGTTGATGCATCTGAGCCCTCAAGTGTAGACATAGCCTTAGAAAATAACAAACCATTGCACGCATACAAAATGGGTAATGACTTCATAGGAAGAAGTACTGCGGAAAGGAATGTGGATGTCAGAGTGGACCACAAGCTAAATATGAGTCAACAGTGTAACACTGTTGCAAAAAAAAGCAAACACCATTCTGGGATGTTTTAACAGGAGTATTGTAAATGAGATATGGGAAATAATTCTGCTTCACTTCATGGTGATTAGTGCTCAACTGGAGTATTGTCTCCAGTTCTGGGTGCCTTATTTCAGGAAGCAAGAGGACAAATTGAAGAATGTCCAGAAAAGAACAGTATGAATGATCAGAGGTCTGGAACACTTTACTTATGAGGTAAGATTGAAAGAGCTGGGTTTGTTTAATCTGAAAAGGAGGAGACATAGGGGACCCGGGAACAGTTTTCAAGTACCTAAAAGGCTGTAATGAGAAGCAGGGAGAATAATTATTCTCCTTAACTGCCAATGATAAGATAAGAACTAATGGGCTTGAATTATGGCAACAGAGGTTTAGGTTGGACATTAGGAAAAAATTCCTAACTGTCAGGGTGATTAACCACTGTAATAAATTGCATAGGCAGGTTGTGGAAGCTCCATCATTGAAAGTTTTTAAGAGCAGGTTAGACAAGCACCTGTTAGGGGTCATTTAAGAGAGTACTTGGTCCTGCCACGAGAGCAGGGTACTGGACTCAATGACGTCTCATGGCTCCTTCCTGTTTCTATGATTCTATAATATGCCCAGGAAGCAACAGGGCCCTCAGTGGGCACTCTACAGCTGCAGTTCCCAACATTTTCTCTACTGTGGCACACCTTGCTACCTTTAATTAATTTGAGGCACACCACCATATAGTTTCCAAATGAACTCACGGACATTCATGAGCCAAGAAGTTCTGAGTAGTATTTCAAAAAATTTTGTGGCACACCTGCTCTGACCTGGTGGCACACTTATGTGCTGTGGCACACTGGTTGGAAAACACTGCTCTACAGTAGTTGCCAATGAGCAAGCTACTTGGGTTGTAAAATCTGAAAAATACGCTGAAGTGGAGTATTTCTTCCCACAGAATTTTTTACAACAGTGTATTTCCAGTGGACAAAGCCCTTTAGTTGAGCCATCATGTACAACTCAACCATCCTGGAAACACAGTCACCTCTGGAGCAAAAGGCAGAAATCTCTAAAACCATACCCATATCAACACTACAGAACACTTCAGTAAAAGATAACTCATTCAGTTATGTTAGAAGGAAATTTTAGAGGGACACAAGCAGAGTGTGGTAATATCTTTTATTGGATGAACTTCTGTTGGTGGTAGAGATAGGGTGAAGAGTTCAATATAGCCCGAAAGCTTCTCTCTGCCACCAAAAGGTGGTGGTCAGATAAGAGATATAATTTCACCCACTGTCTCTAACATCCTGGGACCGACACAGCTACAACACTACAAACAGATATGTTAAGATATACAGAATATCAGAACACAACTGGAATTTCCCAAGACACTGGAGCCAATAACTCTATGGTACTTTGATGACTGACATGGGATTTTTAATAACCACAAGCAGTTCTAAAGGCAGATCTGAGTTTTACAGCTCATTTAGAAGATCCTTAGCATTCTGCTAAATTGCTGATTCAGAAGGAAGAGAGGACCACCAACTGAATTCCCACAATGCTTCTTGCAGCAATGTTTTCCTTGTGTCTACCAAAAAGCTGGAAAGAGCCAAACCTGCTTAATTTGCAATATCTGAAAGACTTCAGTCCAAGAAGTCCTGGTCCATAACTAGGGTTCCTAGGTGCTATACGTTAACAGATAATAAAAATAGTACTGATGATAAAATACGCAACTGGCTAAAAACACTGACTGTGTAATAGCAGGCCAGGGCAGGGTGGTGAATAGATATAGATTAGGTAGCAGAGAGGTGATGATTTAGTATCTTGAATTACTTACTATCAGGGAAACTGATATTGGGTTTAGTTTTAGTCATACGATGCATAACTGACCTGGAGGAAGGAAAACTTAATCCCCTCTGATTCTTCACTGGCATTGACCAAAACTGTCAAACCTGGGTCCCTAAAGTTAGACCCCTAAATATATGACAGATTTTTCCTGCTGATCTGAGCCACCATAGCTTCAATTAAAATCAGAGTTTTGCTAGAGTAAGGACTGAGTAAAAAAAAAAAAACTTAGTAAAGTGATGGGGATTAAATTCTCCAGATGGAGTTTTCTATAAAAAGGAGAGTGCCCTCATGACAAAAAAATATTAATGCATCTGCCCTGCAAGTAGTTGCCAAGGCTATGAGAAGTCCATGAAAAGCCACATTTTTGTTTCCATGGAGGAGAAATTTATGGCAAACCAACTCAGTTCCATGACACTGAGTGCCCTTATTATGTGACAACAGGCTCTGGAGTGCACTGGCTAGCATAGATTAGCTAGTCCTCACTAACTCCCTATATGGATATTTATGCAGAAGACAATACACTTCATAAATTTACTAAGATAAAACACCTGAGAGCACTCACTGTGCAATGAGTGTCCACATGGGAAGTAAGTTGATAGCACTCTTTATACAGGGGAGTAAGCTAGAGTGTGAATTAGACAAGCCCTAAATTTACATTTATGTTAATCCATTTATATTTACATTAATTTATATTAATCCCAGGGGATTAGCACACTGTAACCTACTTATAATGTGGGGTGTAAGTTCCTTATCAGATCTTGTCTGCACAGAGAAGTTAGCCCACTATAAACCAAGATATGAATTTAAATCAATACTGATATAACTTACCACATAGACACTCTGAGTTAGTGTACACTTACAATTTATAGGATGCAGTTGTGCAGCTGTAAGAGTGGTTGTGTAGCTGCATTACACTGATGGGAGAGAGCTCTTCCACCAACATAATAAACCTACCTAGCTGAGCAGCAATAGCTATGTTGGCAGGGATGCTTACAAGCTCCAGAGTGACAGCAGCTCTGCTAGACCCAGGGAATCCCTCCCACCCCTGCAAGCCCTGCTGCTGCTGGTTGGAGGCTTGCGGGCATCCCACTGGGCTGCAGCCACCCCACCCTGCTACCTCTTGGGACAGAATCTATGCTGGGGGAAATGCGTCCCCAGCTCCCCAGTGGGAGACAGGCAGTGGAGAGCGTGGCCCCCGCCAGCTGGTCCTGGCACAGAGCTGGGAGCCAGGCAGGGGGAATGGGGCAGCAGCCCAATCTGTGTGTGGAGCTGGAGCCAGGCAGTGAGGTGCTGCAGCTGGGAACCCCTAGGGAGCTTAACTAGTCTAGTGCTGCTCTGCAGGTATGGTTCTGCACTTTTGTGGCCACTCTGAAGCGTGCATTTGAATGCTGGGCCATGCATTCATACCTGTATATCACTTACGTTAATCCCTGGGTAAGAATTCACTGTAAGTAGGTTTCATTGTACATGAATCAATTCTCCGATTCCCCAGGGGAAAGCGTTTATGCCATTTTGGAGGCAAGTCAGTGTATACTATGTGTAGCCATATGATCTTGCTTACATAAATGGGCATGTTGATCTCTAGAAATCTATGTAATAATAAATGTATATTCATATGTACATATATACTTCCCAAGCAGGTAATCCTTACTCAAGAAAAACACCCACTGAAAAGTATTTTTGCCCAGCTATAGATGGTGGCATCATATCCACATAAAACACAACAATGGTAGGGTTTTAGGTCTAAAAACAACAGCACAAAGGCCAGTATTGACTGCACATATGGCCAGGCACGTGGTCTGTGGAATGTCAGAGCTGGGGGAATGGAAAGAAGCTGTTGTTCACTCATGAGAAACATTCATAGAAGCCAATGAAGTTGAGATACACGCTAGAGCTGCTGACAGGGTGGTCTGGTACAAATGAGACAGACATACCAAACAGCTGATCCTGCTACCATGGATTCTAATCACAATACATATTTACCTCAGTGGAAGCAGGATTAGACCCAAAGAGTACTGAGAGATTGAGAGCATCTGGCAGAATTGGTGAAATAACCTATCCAAGGAGATTTCTGATCCTAGAAGGCTCTTTAATTTATCAGAGAAAGGCATAAGAAAAGCCAAAGACAAGAAGCTGAAGCAAAGCTAGTGGGTTGCACACTGCGGCTTTTGTTGGCTGAGCTCAACTGTGTACATCAGGAGCTCCCTGCATCCTTCCACTCCCCCCACCTCAATGTTCCCTCTAATTTTTTATAGGCAGTGTGCACAAAAAGTTCTTTTGTGCAAATTTTCGGAACTGGTGTGCAAATTTGTGCGTGCTCCAGTGAGTGTGGTCCAACTTGTGAGCTCAGTGAAGCAAGTGTGTAGGATGCAACTAATATATTAACTTTATTTTGATATGGTGATGGAAAATATGATAAATTACAAAACCTTATTTGAAACATGCTACTTGAAAAACCTCTCTTAAAGTAACATAAGAACATTGGCACTGTTGAATTTTTTTTGTGCGCACTTATTTTGCTGTGTGCGTGGGTTTCACAACCTGTGTGCGTGCGCACACACGCACAGCTTAGAGGGAACATAGCCCCACCCCCAGGCTCTTTGTATGCTATCCTCTCATATTCCTCAATTTCAGGGACTGCTTGCACCCCTCATGCCCTTCCTCACACCACGTGTTCTGTGCAACCCCCAACTACCTTATGCCACATACCAGGGCTCTGGGTGCCCATTTCTTCACCCCCATATCACACTTCCCATTCTCTGTCTCCATGTCATGGACTCTTGTGTCCTCCCACCTCTTGCATTTCAGAATATCTGTGTGCATGCTCTTCCCACCATACGCTCTATGCACCTTATGCCTTTTCAAAAGATCACAGGGAGAACTCTAGAATAGATGGAAGGTCAACACTGTAATTGTAGTGGGCAGATAGGGACAGCTGAGATATGGGAGGTGTGGGAAGGATTGTTCTGCTGCAGTGTGATAATCAACCACTTCTTCATCAATATGCAATTTAAAACTAATTGAAACTACTGGGTTCACTAACCAGATGCCAGGGCTTCCATGTGTCTCTGTTTTCCACTTCTTCCCATTTCTCAGTTTCCACTAAAATCAAATAGGGTTCTGCAAAATTAATATATAGAACATTCCCTGCAATTTTGGAAATCATTCTGATGTGGCATTCAAAAGTTATCACATGACAGACGAGGACGGGGGGGTGTAATCTCTTCTATTGGACCAACATCTATTGCCATGAGAAGCTTTCAAGACACACAGTTTTTCTGTGAACTGGCTCATTATCAATCAGAGGTTGGAAGGAAGGTAGAAGAGTTGACTGTAGGTTAGAGGTTGTTGTAATAAGCCATAAATCAAGTGTCTCTGTTCAGTCTATGATTTTAGTGTATAATCAAAGTTAAGAATTTACGCTCCCAGGCTCATCTTTTGAAAGCACTGTGAAGGTTTCCTTGGAGGAGGAGGATATACAGTATCAATCACAGACTCTCTCTATCCTCTTTTAGTGAAAAGCATTCATGCACAGGTGATGTAATGTTTTCCATCTTTTATGAATTTTCTGTGGGGATTCATTTGAGAGAGTACTGATTGTCTTGTTTCCCCACATAGTTGTTCTCCTCCCCGTGACTGGAAGGATATTAACTAACCAACCATTTCACCTTCAATAATCCCTTGAAATGTGTGTTGGTTATTTATGCTAGACAGTCCGTTCCCCCTTTGACTGAGTACACTTCCCATACCTAGAGTAGAATTCTGGTTAAGGCCTAGTTTACACTAGATAGTTTTATCGACAAAAATGTGCTGGCATACACCCAACAGTCACCTCCCTGATGACAAAACTGCTCTGTTTATTCAACAAAATAAAACCATTTCGATGAGAGGTACAGGGCTTTTGTCAAAAGAGCTAGGATGACAGTGTCGGTGCAGATACTGTATCCCTTGAGAGCAATGGAGAGGCCGTCAGTGTCATGATAAGAGGCTTTCTGGGTCAGGCAAACCTCTGTGGTCAGAATAAGGGCAGATGCAGTGGGAATCCTGGCTGCGTGCCCAGGTATGGGAAGCTGCTACAGACTCCAAGCCCTAGATATGGGAGGGTACCGTTGCCGCAAGTGTGGCACAGGGGCTCCAAGCTAGGGCACAGGTGGCTGCAGCCTTGTTGTATGCCAGGACTTGGGCAAGCTATGGATGGCTGTGAGCCTGGCTCTGAGCCAGGGCATAGGAGCCTGCCACTTGGCTGCAGCCACAGGACAAAGCCATGTGTGGGCAAAGTCAGGACACAGGCAGCTGCCACCCCACTTTTGACTGTGTTGGGGCAGAGAGAAGTTCCCACATAGCTGTTTGGCTATAATTATAGCAGTGATGGGAAGTTGACATAAATATGTCCACTTACTTTTCTAGACCTAATCTAGGGTAGATGGGTCTAAGTTTTAAAGCTTGTCTCTTTCACCATCAGAAGTTCATCCAAGATGGTATCATCCAAGATAAAGACAACACCTCGCCTATCTGATGTTACTGTGCTGGGACCAATAACTACAACAACACTGCACACAGACATACAAATTTAGAAATGACGTCAAACTGAGCGAAAGGTCTGTCAGTCCAACCAATGCTCCACCTCATGGCAAATTTTTGCCAAAATTACAACAGCCAATTTCAGACTATAAATAAGATGTGCATGTTTAATAATATGGGAGATTAAGCAATAGAATAACCTGCCTCCATCTAGAGTGGAGTCTCCATCACATCTTTATAGCAAGGCTAGTTATCTTGCTAAAAAGATATGCTATAGCTAAAACAGAAGTTATGAGCTTCATGAAAGAAGCCCTTGATGAAATTTGGCCTGAGTTATACAGGTCAGTCAGAATGGTTCTCTCTTATCTTTAAAAAAAAAAAAAAAAAAATGTGAAAAAGCCTGTGATATCTAGAAATTAGACTTTTTGCATTTAGGTAACAAAGGCTATTAAAATTAAAGAGATCCCACTCATTTTTCTGGGCTCTCTACAGAAACTGATCCACATTCCTACATCTCCAACGTATCCTACTGGATTTTTCCCCCACCCATACCGCAACTGTGCTCAGTCATGTTTGTTCCTTGGAGGGAAGGTCATGGGTACGTTCCTTCTTTCTCCTGGCCACAGGGTCTTTGCAGAGGAGCTAATTCAAGGCTCTCCTTCCCAACTGTCCTGGTGTTTTCAAGTACAATGAGGACATCCCAGATAGCTCTCTGCTGTCCTGCTACAGCATTCAAAAGGTGCTGGAGAAAAGCTACTGACTTAATTTTCAGAGATAATGAGCACCTGCTGTCACAATCTAGAGCAGCAGGTGCTCAATACTTCTAAAGGTGCTTTTGGTTTGGTGTCACACCTTGCCTTGTTCATATGAGCTATCTGTAATGGACTTACTTGCACAAACTCTACAGAAATCCTATGGATATAACCTTGTTTTCATTTCACAAACATTTAACAGAAACATTTTAAAATCTACCACTCAGTGGAGGCAAATGAAAATTGGCAAGCAAAACTGATACATGACAAATGCCACTCTGAGACAATTTACAGCAGCAAGTAAAGATCATACTATTTCTGACTCAAAACAAGCCAAGGAAAACTGATTGACTTTTTTGAGGTAATCTCCATTGGCAACAGGATGAAATCATGTTTCCTCTTAATATTCCACATGTTCATAACCATCTTTAAGCCAAATACTCCTTACCTCATAAACCACAAGAGCTACAAACACAATTAAAAAATAAGGCTTGGGGGTAGACAGAAGTTAAAACAACAAATGTGTACAAAAGCCAAGAATTAACTAATAAATCAAAACCGTTTCACAATAAACTATGCCAAATAAATTAGCTAAACAAATATTTATAAATTTAATTAGAAGTTAAACTAAAATACTTTAATTTAAAAAACTAAAAAAATCCATGGGCTATCTGTTTAAATTAGAGATGTCTGTCAGTGTGACAGCAGTGTGTTATTAGCCTAGTAAGTGAATTAACATGTTTCTAAATACTAGAGGGACTCTTGAGTTTAGCAGAACCTGCTAATATTTTTAATAAATGGCTGCTTTTATACAGTATTTTCATCTGCACTAGGTGATAAAGTGCTGTTTAAAAATATGTTAACCAATGGGTTATACAAGACCTGGACAACACACCAATTTTGTAGAAGTACAAGTAAATATATGGGTATCAACCTCTGTATGGATCAAGTTTAGTGGTATAAAGTTTCCCATAGTGGGATAATTTCTTCCCCTCCTGTACAGGAATAGCTGTATCAGTGTAAAGCGATCTTATACTAGAAGGACTACATTCACAGGGCATGGTGGACCCAGTGATAGAAGTGCGTTAACTATCCTGGTATAATTGAACTGGTACAAGTTGTGTGCAGATAACACTGAATTTTCCCTGATAGAATCATCATGGTACATAGTTGTTGGCTATGGTCAACTCTTTCTTATTTCTAAATTATTGCTTAGAACTCATGTAATTTCAGCAACAATAGCAGCAAAACACCTTTCATTCAAGGATCTCAAAGTGCTTTAGCAATATCAATGAAGCATTGTCATATGTGAACCAATTTGGGCTTATATTTAACAAGAGGTATAAACAGGTACAGAGGTTAAATGACTTGCCGCCCCCCCCCCGGGGGGGGGGGGGGGAGACCGCGCAGGGGGGGAGGGAATCTGGAAAAGTTTGGTCTTAATATATTCACCAGCAGAATCAAGAATTTTATCAGAGACTTCCTTCCCATTTCTCCCTCAGGAGCAAGCACTGATGAGCTCTCACCTGGCTGTCATTTTATGCATACCCAAGGTCACCATGAATAGTAAAATATGAAAATCTAATCTTCTTTAATAATGCACAATAACTTATTTCTGTATGTGACCTCACAGAGTTCAGCCGCTTAGCTGTAACATGCTAAAGATTGCTTTCAAAGTCTTAATTCAATTTCAGAGAGTGCTCCGTGAACTCCTGGAGAACAACAAGGATGTCTCTCTCCTCCTACCCCAAAAGGAATACATCACAAAGCTGTCCTTGACGAGCTCTTTAATTTCAGATCCACATATATTCACATAATGAAGGTCAGACACTTCCTTCAAATCAGAATCACTGGGTCCTAGGGATTTGACTTCCACACAAACAAGGCCCATTACCACTCTCCAGGCAGTTAAAGATCAGAAAAAAGTTCTCTTAAATGTTGCTTTAACCCTGTTAGGAGCCAAAGGTATCCACATTTCCCCCCAAAATAGATGAATATAGCATTATATTCCTTTATAGAAAAAAGTGCACACTAATCCCAAATGTTGCAAAATTATTATTGTAAACTGTGTTCTAAAGCAATTACTCCAAGATGCATTTGTCCTTCAGTTATATGACTCAGGACAAATGTGAAAACACAGTTGCTAACAGTTCTGTAAAAGAGCACCCGTTCTGTGTACTCAATGGAAGTTAGAAGTCTTGGTGCTTTTGAAAACTCCACTCGATTCACAGCTGCATATTTAGGTGCCTAAATGCCATTGAAAAACTGGCCCTAAATGTCTGTTATTGGGTTTCCTGGATCTTCTTCTGAAGCATTTGGTGCTGGCCATGGTTGAAGATAGGATATTAGACTAAACAGATTAGTGATCTGACCCAGCATGTATGTCATTTCTTACATTCTGCGCACCACTGAAGCCAGTGGGAATTTTATCATCATCATAAATTGGAGCAGGGCCTCAGTCCCAGTAACGTGCTGGGCTGGATTATAGAAATCACCATCAAAGCAGGGACCAGACCCTTCCACCAGTGTAAATCCATTAATTTCAGTGGAACTATGGCAACATACATCTGCAGAGGATCTGGTTCAAGATCTTGCCCATTGGGATTTATGATTAAAAATCTTTTACCTGGCAGTCTTTTAAAGCATTTGGTACTGACACTTCATTTCTTTTAAACTATTAGCATCAGTATCAGGCAATGAGAATTGTAAAAACAAATGCAATGTTAGATTTAATTGAATTTCTCTGATCAAGCTATCAAGGAACTGTTCCCCTGTAAGGAAGCAGAGGCAGCCACCCCCAACCCCCAGCAAGTGAGGCAAATGTTTTGCTAGCTCATCATGTAAGGGCATTAATCTTTTTCTGTTCATTCATGCCTGAACAACTAGAAGAAATTAAGTTTCTTTTTAATTACTCCCCTGCACGTTTACTACATTATTCAATTCAAATTTAATAATACTAATACTTAGCATATGCAAAGCTATTTTATGTCTTCATATTTGCAGTACAACTAACTAATGAATCCAGAAATGTTTAGCACCCAGTTAAATGAGTGCACTACTGCAGGTAAATAACCGTCTGCTTTACATCTCATACAATATAATGTAGGTTACACAAATGGTTAGCCATGGCGTTCATGCTAGATTCTTTTGCATCAAATGGAATCCTAATAAGAACTTTAATAATCTGAATGATCTGAATTTCTGGAATGACTACTTCCACTGATTTACAGGAATGGAGGCTCTTACTGTCAAGACATGAAGGACTGGGAAAATGGATAGCAAAATCGTGAGGTCTGCAGGAAGTAGACGGGAATCAGCATATTCCTACGTTGCCTGGCTGTGGGGTACTAAGATATTCTAATATCATGCCTTTAAATCCTAGTCTAGACAAGTCCATTTAAATGGCACTGCTGAGATCATTTTCCTAGCTTGATATTTTGACCTTTCCTCTCTTTGCACTGCTCCACTGGTTATCCCTTTTCCAGCACATCAGACAGAAGCTACTTTTCTTCAGTTTGAAGGCTTTTCCTGGCCTATCCCCACCCTGCCTATCATCTTTCAGACACTATCATGGTGTCATCTTCCAGTTCTGCTCTGCCAAGGAAGCCAGCCTTCACCATTCATTTCATAAGTCATCAAACAAGCACCTTTGTGTTTCCTCTCATGCTGTTCTTCATGCTCGGGAAGGACTTCCCATAAGCACTGACGAAGTTACCACATTGTCCTCCTTCAAATCCATTCTTAAGACTCTTCTTTGCTGTGGTGCCTACAAAAATGCTTGTCAATGGTTCAGGACTAACTGTAGAACTAATTTCTTCTACTCTGCTTTCGCTCAATAAGTTATTTTCCACAACTCCCATTCCTTCACATACTCCTAACAGGCAAAAATTCATTAAGTTATTCATCCATTAGGCTAGGAAAGAAGAGACACACACAATAAGAGTTATTTTAATTCACAGATGCTTTAGGAGGGTGGGGCAATCACATACAGTGATGAGTGCCACATGTACACACCATAGATAGCTATTAATGCAGCTGTACTACAATACTAGTGACAACAGATGAAGTTGTACATAAAAAACTAAACACATTGTTAGAAAAATTCTATTCCAGCTATGGTACCTTGTATCTTTCAAATTAAAAAGATACCAGTGATGCTGATGTGATGTTCACTTCAAATATATCTGACAAACTGCCACCAATTGTCTGAATAAATGATGAACTCCTAAAATGGCTGAATTTAAATAATGAACACCCAATTGATCCTTTGCACGTTGCCCAATATACTTGATACTAGACTGAAAAGCAACCTCATCCTCATCCTTCCTATCCTCTACTAAGATGCACTTTTGTTGTGAGGAAGTGGGAATTTTCTGTAATATTTTAATGAACATGTGAGCTTCAACTTCCTCTATATTTGGCATAGCTACATACTGAGTGGGAGAAAGTAGTACTGTTTGCTCTCAGGGATAGCATCAGCATTATGGTCACTAACTGCCTGAGCCTGCATGGGTCATTAAAAAGAACAGGCCAAGGCTGACCCCCCCCCCCCATCACCTAGATATTGACACCCAGCAATCAGCAAGCCAGAGGAAGATGGATTTCCCTACCTCTCAAGAGGGAAGCTGACTGAGCACAGATCCCAGACAGGGAACAAAGGACTAGGACACTATCAAGGGATAAGAGTTCACTACTGGAGGGAGTTAGGACTACCACCTCTGAAGGGACAAAGGAGGTCAGATACACAATGCAGGGAACATTACCACTTGTCTGGGGCTCTAGGATGACATGTGGATTTCCTGTGCTTTCTTCTAGTTGACTAATAATTCCTACTGTTTTGAAAGTACTGCCTGAGTGCCACTGTAAATACTTGGCGAGGCACATTGACCAATGAAGCGCATACGTCTCTGTCAGGTATCTGTCTCATTTGGCCTCGATATACAGACCTTATGCTGTGAGGCAGTGTCAGAACCTGGGTCTGAGAGTAGCAGAGGAATCTGTAGTCAGGTTCCATACCAAGGGGTCAGAGTTTAAGTCAGGTTTCAGGGTCTGGGTCAGCATGCAAAGCCTAAATGAAAAAGTCAAAGTCAAAGTCAGGAGTTCACAAGCAGGAATGGTCATGGGAGCTACAGGAAACCCACACTGTTGCCTGGAATAGCCCTTGGGTCTGTATAGCGCAGGGAGCCAATCAGGAATCACGAGGCAGGACCTCCCATGGTATGTGTCCAAAAAGGGTTGCAAGTAGTGGAGAGCAAATTGGCTACAGCTACTGCTATTGGTCACAACTACTACAGAGATATCTATGCACCTGGGTAGCTGAACTGATCCAGGTTCTAGACTGCCTGGGCCTTTTACAAGCAAGAGTATAAAGGGTTGAGGAGGCTATGTGGCCTACCCTCAAGTAAGAGTGAGACCCACTGGGATCCGGCACATCAAAAGGGTACCTCCAAGGGCTTAAAGCTGAGAATGTACTGCAGATTTATAACAGATGCCTCTCAGAAATCATGTAATCCATAACGTCTCAGTTCAGAAATTGCTCATTTTAAGTAATATAACAAAAGCAAATCTTTCTGATGTTTTGGACTCAAACAGCAGAAGAGCTAAACATGCATATACCTTACTTCACTCTCTTTTAGTTTATCCAGTTTAGAACTTGTCCATATGAGAACACTCAAGAGAACCAAGACAAATTAGTTAAGGTGTGATGACAGAGGTTAAAGCACATTAACTCCCTGTGTGGATGCGGTCATTCAGAAATAAAATTACCTTAGTCTGCTCTAGCTTAATCCTCTAGGGCTCCGGCCCTTTATTTCTGAATGAGAGCATCTGGGGAAGGTTTAATGTGCATTAGTGTATGTACACTAAAACTTCACAGTTTTAGATAATTCATCTTAATTCCTTACATAGACATGCCTTAATTGTGTCATATTTCAAATCAGATCGTAAGCTACTTGAGGCAATGATCATGGAGCCCCAACTCTGAGCATGCATGACTACCACAATATGGCCACACTCCTTTACTGGGACCTGGAGGGGCAACCACTATACAATTAGCAAAACCAGCATATATCTTGAATCCTGAGAACTAAGAGTATTCATCCTGCCATTATATAAATAGGCAAGTGCAGATGCAGAAAGGGCAAATGTAGCTTTGTCCATTCATTTTAAATTCTGATGCAGAATATAACTGCTTCACAAGCAACTGTTACTATGTAGGGCAAACATCTCAGAGTAAATTAGGAACAACATAGCAGGCATGAAGAGACAGTCTCATTGCTGATTTTGCCTTCAGTTATTTAAAGATGACAAATTTCTAGGGAGTCTAAGCAGCAGACACCAATATTTTCTCAAAGGTTATTTTTTATATTCATATTCCGATATAGGGTGCAAATAGAATTTGTACATCTATCACATTGCAGGCAAAAGAAAACTCAAAACATTTCATTTACTGCACATGGACATTTCTCCTCAGGAAATTCTTGAGACTTACTATTCCTGTCAGTCAGGTTAACGTGGCTGCACAATTCAACCAACAGAAAATGAATCGCAGTATCATTTGCACTAGGAAATGAAAAGTATAGCCAAACTGAGGGAGTGCTGCTATGAAACATTCACACAAGATATACACCAGCTGAGAAACTGGCCTGCCCTCATACCAATCCAAATAAAATACACCAGCTACATCTAGACCAGGTGACAACATATGTAGGTTCAGTGACTAGCCTCTCCCTCCTCCTCTCAGTATCCTTGTGTTTCATGAGAAGAACATTAAACTGCCTGGAAGAAGAGCAGAGTGCAGTGAAATTTGTGGGTCACCATGTCTGACCTGCAGGTATAGCCATCAGCCTGGAAACCTCTGCTGCCACCAGTGTGTCCCTTCATCAGACCCTCATAGTGATGCAATCAATATCCTATGCCAATTACTGGGGGAGGTGGTCTTTTTCCCACTTGAGTGGCTAGAGCACATGTAGAGGTTTTTAAGTACAGTATTCTACTTTGTTAGATAAAAGACAAACATTTAGCTCAAGCAACAGAGGCTTATGCTTTTAGATCCAGAAGATTCCCATTCAACTCTAGCCACATGTGTAATCATACATATCCCACAGATTTGAAATAGTAAAACAAATTGACCACTTTCAGGCTTTCTTGTCTCCCAGAAACCAGGACATCTCTAGACCACAGGTTATTTTGCTTTCTCATTGCAGGTTTTCAACTCCTTTGGCAGTAGCCAGGATCCTCCACCAGCTTCAGTGAAGCTGAGGGAGTTGGGGCTTATTAACTACAGTGGGCCTGATACGGGCTACCGAGGATAGTTAGGCACCAGGAGAGAGGCATCCTGTCTTTTTGTATCATTAACTGCTCTGGGAATTGTTTGAGTGTTTTCCCCGAGCTAGAACAGGAACAAATATCTTCCTCATTGAGATTTCAGCAGCTGGACTGATTTTCTTTGCATTTGTTTTTCCCTCTGCCTAAAAGAATATGGAATTGGGTAGAGAAGTATGAAAACTATTTAAAGTTGTTCAAATTCTTCTTTATACCACAAGTCCATGCAGCAATTTTTTTTGCATGAAAAGACAGTGCTAAAATACCTCAAACTAGCCACTAAAGAATTTAAAAAGGTAAAAAAAATAACCCAACAGCAGACTCATTGTGATCCGATGAAAGGTTGAATCAGACAGTTGACAGACTGGAGCACCTGTCTATCTCATACCTTTTATTCTTCTCCCAGTTTGATTTAGCACAGATGTTAGACAGCTAAACAGCAGATACATCAATCTACACAGCCCTACCATAAAATAAGCACCTACACATGCCCCAATAACCCACTGACTTCATTCAGATCAGCAGTGGGTGCAATCTACGAGTAATTTGCAAAAGTCTTTAAAGATCTTTAGCCTGCTGGATTACTTATCCCTTACCCTATAAACAAATGAGATGACACATGGGAATGATATATCCATTTACTGTTGTGTCTGAGCAAAACGACATCAAATAAGCTGAACGTAACCAGTTTGCCAGACAAGATAAACTCTGCAAACAAATCACCCTAAAGAGATTGGGTCAGTAGAGTTAATAAGAAACTATTTCCTTCTCCAGACTTCCCAGTGCTTCTTTTGGAGTCCAGAGCCATCTTCCCTTTTTACTGTATCCCATGTGTCTAGAGCAGTGGTTCCCAACTGGTGTGCTGTAAGAATCCCTAGGGCTCCCCAGAGCTGCTGCCACTGCCACAAGCAGCGGCCCCAGCCAGGAGGTTCCCTAGAGCTAGAGCCATGGGAGACTGCCCTATGTAGGGCTACCAGACATCTGGCAAAAGGAGGACACATCCTGCTTTTTGCCTTTACGTCCTCCATCCAGCAGGCATTATTGAAAAAGTTGATTTTGACCAGCTTTTTGCTGGACACCAGGGCCACACTCTAAAAACAGAAGCAAGTGCTGCACACTGTGCTGGGAGAGGAGTCTCCTGCCAACTCAGGGGACTGCGGTGGGTGTGCAGCCTCCCCAGGTGCCAGGAAGGGAAGGGAATGGTGGGTGGGCTCACTCCCAGCCACCGCAGCCCCTTGAGCTAGCAGGGAACATGTTCTGGGGCAGCATGCTTTTTTAAGATTGCCGCCGCAGCATTCGGCAAAAAGCCAGACAAAAATCAATTTTTTCCACAAATGCCTGCCAGCTGTCATGGTGTGGCAGGCACTGGGGGGGGGGGGGCAGTAGCTGGGGTCAGTGAAGGAAGCCCAGACATGTATACGTTCTCCTCTCCATGCTTGGTATCTGTTAACCTTAGCCCTATGCGGCCCTGATCGGAAGGTTCACCAAAGCCGGAGCCATGTGAGGCAGCCCCATGTGGCCCTCGCTGGGGCAGGGAGCTAGAGCCAGAGCCCAATCCAGTAATGCCAGCAAAAAACTGCTGGGGGCAATGGTGGGACCCAACAGGGCCAGCAGGAGCCCACGTGAGGCCTGCAGGGGGCTGAGAGGGCACAACAAGACCAAGCAGGGTGTGGAGGGGCGGTGCTGGCCAGGGTGGACGGCGGGCCCTGGCAAGGACCTGCAAGGGACCTAGCAGGGGCACAGTGAGATGCCAGTGCTATTCTATGTTTTGTGCTACTACCATGCCCCTTCACACCCCAGGCTTCCCCCCCCTCACCCTCCAATCCTCCTTGCCACCCCACACAGCCACTCCTGCCCTCCCTTTCCCTCTTCTCTCTTGCCACATTTGCCTGCTCCTCACCTGGCCATCCTTGCCCTTTCTTGCCCCTCCTGCCCTGCTACCCCTACCACCCTAAATAGCAGCATTTCAAAAAACAGGATTCCCTGCTTCTGAATATTCATGAGTTAATAATGCAGGTGTGCCACAGCAAAGAAAACATTGGGAACCAATGATCTAGAGGCATGGTGGTGCTATGGTGATGGTTTGCATTAAAATGTATACATCAGCAGTCCTGCCAGCTCCACAGTTTCAAAAATCATGAGCCAGGCCCTGAAAAGTTGTGAGGTTGGCTTAAGAATCATGAGACTTGAACAAACAATTATTGTTTGGGTTTTCTTCATCTGCTTTTTGGTATCTGAGCCTTTAGAGTGCATAAGGGATCCCATTTTAGAGTCTTTTTTTCTTCAGACATCTGGGCTAGAAATTTACTTTTTTTTTTAAAAAAAAATGGAAATTAAGATTTTAACAGAACCACTTGTTGCCTGGAGCTGAGGCTATAAGCAAAACATCAGTTATAATAAGACACTAATTATAATAATGAGAGCTGGCAACACTGATGACAGATTACATTGGATCATGACTTACTGAGGAGGGCTAGACTCGGAGGCTTCTTCAGCTAGCCAGCGTCATCCTGATGTGGCCAGAGAAAGGGAGAAAAGACTGTCTTCTCTACTAAAGGCTAAACATGATGTCTTAAGAATGCCCATAGCTCCTGACAGTCCTCCCAGCAAAGAAGTGACCTGGTTTCTGACACTTGAATCCCCAAAATTACTGTTCAATAATCAACAGCACTGAGAGAACTGGAAATTTCCCCACTCCCAAGATAATATCCCTAAGATCTTCTTACATCACTGCTGAAAATACATATTATGGTAGGTCAATCTTAGTTGGTTCCTGTTGTATGTAAAGTTATGTGAAAGCAGATGTAGCAGGTGACCTTCAACAGATTCTCTCCAAGAAAGCTTTCTGCATATGTTTCAGTGAGGTTTTTAAGACCCTGTTCCTTCTAATGCCTTTCCTTGCTGATTATTGTTACATACGCTCTTTGGGAGCTCAGGCTAGAATATTAATACATATGAACTAAAAGTGGTTGCCAACAGATCAGTAGTGACACAAACTGGCGGTATCAGTCCAGTTTCTAGCGGAGAGGTGTTCAGATGATAAAATTACATCCCAAAGTGACACTAATTTGCTCTTTTTTAAGCACTCTCAGCAAAGAGCAAATGGATATGGAAATCCACTCACGTCTGAGAGAGAGAGAGACAGACAGAAAGTCAGATTGAATGAGTAGCGTAGGAAAACTTCTTCAGCCATAACCCCCACCATGATCTTTCTTCACAGTAACATTCCTGGGCCCTGATTTTCTATTTATCTGGTACACATCACACATCCCAAATATTTTCAATCTTAGCAGGGTGGGGGGGAGAGAAAAAAAATATAGATTACTGCATTGAGTACTGATAGCTTTGCATGTATCTAGTTCTTCTCTAGTGATAGTCATTGGAGAAGTTCCCTGGTCTTAGGTCCATACTTCAAATGTGAAACTAGGCCTCAATTCTTAAAGCTTCGAAGTGATGAAGGCCACCATTCTCCATCCCATAAGTAGCACACCCCATTCCTTCTCAGAAGCTGCCATGACTCCTGCATCCCCTAATTGGCAGTTTGCTTTTCCTTCTAAGGACGGAGGACACTTGCTCTTTTTTAAAAAGTGTCTAAACACTTAACACTTCCAAAGAGCAGCTGGTTTGTGTGTTCACAAAGGGCATTCCACATGGATATCCAGCAGCAGGACTACAAATATTTGCATCAGTGGCTGCAATGGTTACCAATTGCTTAACCATGCATTTATACAGTCCGTCCCATAGAGCCTCTGCAAGTGCTCAGTAGATAGGGAATTGTTAGGGATGGACAAAATCCTTATCCATTATGTAAGTCTCTCTTGTCCTCAGGCGGTGCAGTGTAGTGAACACAAACACATGCACACAGAGCAGGAGTCCTGTTAAGAAGGGACTAGTGACTATCTACAATGATACAGATTTTCCGCTCTATTTGACCTGCACTTGCTGTGAGAACAGAAGGCAGGAGCAGAGAAAGGTGGCTTTGCTACACGCAGTCCACTTTCCTAAATCAGAGCTATCTAAAACCTGCTTTGAGTTGTCTGGCTGCCTAAGCTCCCACAGAGCCATTCTGGCAGCAAGGGATTGCTGGAGAGCAGGAGTATCCAGGTCCCCCCTGCCCAGCTTTTGTCCCATACCACCCAACGAGTTCATTGCAAAAGAATCTCTAAATAGCTGATTTAACTACTTTTGAGTTGCTCTTCATCGCTGGAGTGGTATAAAGCAGCTGGCACAAAGGCCAGAATCTGGCTTCATGTCCTTCCCTCCTGCTTGCTGCCGAGCCAGGGTTAATAAGTTGTACACAAGCTAAAAGTAGTCCAAGCTAGTCAGGGAATTGGAACATATAGAGAGAGTTTGTTTGTAGAAACTGATCTGTTTGGGAATGATTTGTCAACAGAAAAGAAAAAAGTTATATTCATAATAAGTCATATTAAGTGCTGAATCTCTTGTTCCATAAAGTTAAATAGAATACACTTTGAACTATGTTTCAGCAATCATCATGCAAAGGATCATGCACTCTAATACAACAATGTACGGTTTTATCTTGGAGTACTAAAATAAGCGTCGTGTATTTTTCACGCAGCTGTCCTTTCATTGTCTTGAAATGTGGATTATTTTGACTAGGATTATACTTAATCACTCTACATGTGTGCGCATGTTTTTGGAGGATGCATTCTGTGGTGGGAGCAAACAGAAGGCGTAGCAAAGGGTGGGAAAAGATGGATGCAACTACTTGTCAGCCATTAGTACCACTGGGACTGGAAAAGTGAAGAAATAAATGCTTCAGTAGGACTCAGGTAAGTTGGGTTCTACGGCCGGTTCTGTTAATGCTATTGGACCTCAGTCGAGTCACAAACTTTCTGTGCCTCGATTTCCTTATCTGCAAAATATGGATAAGGATTCCTTTTAAAGTGCTTTCAGAGATACTGAAGAAGTGTTCTTTAGCAGCAGAAAGGGTCATTTTTGCAAGGTGTTAATATATTTGTTTATTCAAAATTGTATGCTTGTCTAGCACTGTGTTGGGTGGAAAAGGAGGTTTAATTAGGGAACCAAAACCTGTAGGGATTTGTTGTGTGTTGCAGAAAACTGTTTCAAAGCAGCTAGGGCAGCAGCTGTGTTATCACAGGTAGTGGTTTCCTCCCTCCTATTTTGTTTCTCTCTCTCTTTGTTCATTCCACCAGCAGCTATTACAGGCTCTTATCTCAGGCCAGAAGGCCTGTTTGCAAAGGTGACACCACAACTGCCTCAGGGAATCAATCAGCCACTGGTCCATAGCTGTCCATCCTTCTGTGAAGGATTCAACTTGTAAGAACAAATACATCTGCTCTGAGGAAAAACCCTCAGGAAAACCAGGCAAACATGGAGTCTTAAGGGAAGCTGGAGAGTCAGAACACCACAGTCATTCACTGGAGGCATTTACAAAACCAACACCCAGGAGAGCCCATGCAAATATTTTGCTACTTTCCATCCAATATTTATTATAAGGACTGTAAATAACATAAACCCACAGACCACTGTGAACAGCAACAAGATAGCAGGGACACTGCTGTGGCTCTGATCAAGGCAGACTAATGAAGGATCTAGTTTCAGCAAAATGAGTGACCTTTACAAAGCGCGAGGATGCATATATTCTCTTCAAGTCTGAGACCCCTTTGCTTAAATGACAGCTGCAGTCACTGGATCTTCCACAATCCCAGAGACTCTCCTACTCCTCAGTCCATGGCTCCCTTCCCCTCTTATGCCTTCTCTATTAGTCTCCTTACCTCTGATATCTCCTCCCTCAGTTCTAAGCCTTCCCCTTTCTCATTACCATCAAGAAAAGAGCCATGACGTTTGTTTTTCCCAACTACCAATTGTTCCCCAGCCCTTGAGGCCACATTAACTGAAAGTGACTACTTATGAGCCAGGGTACCTGCATGCCATGTAGGACTGCTGTGAGAGTGGGGTCAGATACCTAATATGCTTAAGGCTGAGTATTCTGCTTCCCCTAGGTCAGACTGGCTCATGACACATCATCTCAGGAAGAAGGGTGAGTGGCTGGGCTGAGTTTGCGTGAAGTAGATTCTTCCTGGTAGTGTCTCACAGCATGCTGGCTACTCCTTTATGCTAAGGAAAGGCAGGATCCAACTTGAGAACTGCTAACGACACCGCAGCCACTTCACCGTGGATCTGAAGATTTCACACTCTGTGGGCTCCAGTCCCATTGCAAGCTTTGCTCCTGGATCCACAGAAGGTAATGAAATATCTGTACTTCACAGAGTCAGATAAATGTAATTGCTCCATTTTACAGATAGTAGTTCTGTGCCCATGATTCTCTAAGTCCTTTCCCCAGGGTAAGATGGGGACCAGCAGCTCAATGAGTAGCAACACACAGAGCACTCAATACCCAGCTGTATTGTTTGGCATACACTGTGATGGATCTGTAAAGCAGGGGACTACAACTCCCATCAGTCCCCTCCCTAACACACTTCCCTTTGCCCAAGCCAGGTATGGGTACATGGCAGTTCTGTTTGGCGCTGGAGCAGCATAGGGAGCAGGAGAAAAGCCCCTGCAACTGTGGACAGAGCCAGACTGGAAACTGGCACAGAAGGATCCCAATGAGACAGTAACTGAGCTTTTCTGGAAAGCTGCAAATGCCAATTTGCTTCAGTAGAGACTGGAGTAGAGGGGGCACCCTGGCCCTAGGCCTGAAGAACCTCATCTGTCAAATGGACTGCTCCATGGACCCAAACAAGAACTGCTAGGACTCACTTTGAATGTGCCAGCATAAGCCTGTGCACCTAGGGTATTTACAGCCTTTCCCCTTTTGGGCCAGCCCTACTAGGAGACCTTTTCACTTAGTCATGGTCTAACGAGCACTTACTGGGCTCCTCCATATCCAGCACCTCTAAAGCCTAGTTCCTGAAGCACCTACAGTGCTTGCCCGCTAGTGGCTGTGCACCTGGCATACTACTGGCACGCTAGGGTCTAGTGTAGCTGGCAGCCATGCAAATTACACACTTGCCCACTGCATTATTCTGGGATCAGTGCCGCACTGAGGTTTTTGGGGGACCTGGGGCAAAGTCTGAAACTAAGCCTCCTCTCAATCCTTTTAGAAAAAACCTCATCACCGAAATCAAGACCTGCCCTGGAGAGAGGGAAGCAGGGGAGACTCAGTGCAGAAGTTCACCCCACATGCACCCACACAAAGGCAGCCCCTGTTCACAGAGCTGGGCCAGCTTCATGCTCTAGACATTATGACCTGGCACACTGGGTTGCAGCATCATTTTGGTTTGGACTTCAGCAGCCAAGTCAAATTTGGCAGAGGGGCTGCCGTGCTTCTGTCATGACAGGAAATTACTGGGAAAAACCTGAGTGGTGCCAGAAACCTATGCACCAAGTCACACTATCACTCTGTATGGTAGCCTTCTCAAAAAGGAGATGCTTGGTGCAAACTGCCCTTTTGTGTACCAGGTCCTCCTCCAGGTATTCCTGAGTGGGATGTCCAAGATAATGGGACAGTCAGAAGCAACAGGAATGACACGTAGGCACTGAAATACCCACCGAGTTCTTGCATTAATGAAGATAAATCATACAAGAGTTGACTCTTCTGGAGCATATTGTCCCAAAATAACATTCTAGAAAGCACCAGCAACTTGATACCCACTGAACTGAAGTAGTCAACACAGGACAGCTCCTCAGCCTCCAACAGCAGGCCAGCACTGCACCTGGGTGGGCCCTGGTGGCAGATTTTGCTCACGTTGACTAATTTATGTACTTCATTCTAATTGCTTATAATATTGTGAGTCTGGATTAATTTAAGACAACACCAAAATGGATCAGTGGGATTCTCACTTCCACCGGTGTGTATCAGAAATAAACTGGTAAATAACAGATGTATGTGGAAGCAGAATCAGGTCCAACAAGTCTATCCAAAATGTCAAATATAATGTGCACAGCAGGATCCCCTAGCATCATTAATTACAGACCAGTTATGCAAAAGGACTACAGTAATTACAATGCGAAAAACAGTGGAATGGTTGGTACAATTAGCTGTTTTATCAATTCATATGAAGCATGCAACTTGCTTATTCAGAGACATCTATACTCACTCTCAAACAAACAAGATGATAAACAAAATAAAGATTTAATTGCTCCAAATGTCATCTGGCACTTCCCTCTGTATTCATTGCATTACATTACTAGACACCATGGAATTAATATGAAATTGTTGTGTCTGTGCCAGGGAGAATGTGTTGCAGAAGCTGGCGTGCAGATTTTCCCCACCCCATTCTTTGTCATTCTTGTGACTGTTAAAAGTATCACCTGCCTGTTTAACCAGTATTTGTTTTCTTACGGTAGCACTGCATGGATAGTACATTTTAAAAAAGACAATCAGTCTATGGGTGCCAACTCTTGCCTATTTTAGTCTTCAGGCAAACATGTATCAAGGAACACAGCTGCTGTCATCTCAGCTCAGACAAGGGATCCATCTAGTTCAGTGTCCTATATGCAACAGTTGGCAGTAGCAACAGCATCAGAAAAAATTGAAAGGAACCCTGGATATTTATGGACTAACTGCTTACAGTTTCTTCTATCACTGTTAGAACTTATCTTATCCTCTGAAGGACCAGGAGTTATATATGACCTTACCAAACTTCTGTTTCTTGAGAAGATTTACTCTTTTAATTAAATGTTCCTGTTTCCCATATAAACATACTATTGTGTTTTTAATCTTCCCAAGCTCTTAGCCGGTGGAACTCCCTCCCACAAGCTGTAAAAGCCATTTTCATGTGTTAGAAAAGACCGCCTTTTCTTTAGCTCATCTAGGGTCAAACAATGAACTAAGAACAAAAACAATTAAGAGCTAGTTCAAAATAAAACCTTCCTTTTAAGAACTCCCTTAGATCAGCAGCTCGAGATAGCTGTCAGAACATGCTGGTGGTATTTGTGTCAGCTGTGTACAGCTATTTAAGTCTGGAAGAGTATGAAAAGGTTAAAAGGACAGAACTGTACTGAGGAAGCTCTACCCACAGCTATAGTACTAGGTGGCTATGTAGTCTGATGGTTAGAATCAGGGGGATGCTGGATTCCAGTTGCAGAAGAGCCAGTGAGTCATCATGCAAGTCACTTTACTACCCTGTACCACAGCTATTAACACACCTAGAAAATGAAAGGAAAAAAAAAAAACAGACACTCAATGAAGACAAAGCTGCATCTGAGGAGTTTGGAGGGCCTAGCCCACAGCCTGTTCCTCCCAGAAGTGGGGGACTCTGCCCCAAAAATGGGGCAAACAGACTGGGAGAAAAAAAAACTCTATGGAAAGGAACTTTAGGAGGACATTAAAACAGGGAAGAAAATCCCGACATGGGTTTTCCTGCAGGCTTGAACATGCTCTCAGGCAAACAGAAGTTTTCCTCGTTCTTGCCTTATACTAAACTTTAGAGTAAATAATTTAGGCCTCAAATTTTAGTTTTGTTTTTTAAAGAGTCTTTCACAGGATGGAAGATTTTATCACATGAAATTGTAAAATAAAGTTCTCATTAAATTTATATACTGTCTTGCAGCATTAGAAAAGATTATGGGTTCTTTTCACATTACAAAGGGTAATTTGACTTCAGGCTTCCCATTCTTTAAGCCTGGAAACTGCTCTGATTTGCTGTTACTTTATGACCTGATCCTATGTTTTACACCTCCTTGCATTTAGTTTCATTCCTTTCTGTAAGTTCACCCATCTTTGAAGCATCTGAGAAAGTGGGATCTTCTCCCACGAAAGCTCATGCAAAAAATAAATCTGTTAGTCTTAAAGTGCCACACAACTGCTTGTTGTTTTTTTTATTAGAGAAGAAAACAGTCTCATTGCACTAGTGCATGGGAGCCAAGAAGGGTGAAACAGACCAGTTTTGTTCACCGTGCAAGCTGAGTACAGTGCAGAAAGCAGAGGGACACTCTCACTCAAGGAAAGTAAATTAGGTTTTAAATGATGTACTATATCATTAGTAAAACAGCTAAATGGTTTATTGAAATGTATGGGATTAAACTCTGCTCAGTTACATCTGTATAACAGAGCCAAATTTGGTCCCATTTGTAACTTTAAATTACACACAATGGGTATATCTACACTGGAGCCATCGGTCGACTTAAGGAAGGTTAAGTCAATCTACTGACTTCTGTAGCCACACTGGGCTTTTCTTAAGCCAACTTAAGCAGTTCCTTAAATCGGCTTAATAAAACCATCTCTTAAGGTTGACTTAATGCTTAAGTTGACTTAAACCAGCGTAGGCAGGGAAAGCCCTTAAGTCAACCTAAATGGCCTCCAGCTATCCACAACACACCACTCCTCTGTCAACCTAGCACCTGTCAGTGAGGACACAGGCAGCTGACAAGAGTTTTGAATGTGGACTCTCTAAGTCGACTTAAGAGCCTCCAGTGTAGATGTACACATAAAGGCATTCCAACAATATAATAAGTTTCTTGTTCCATCTTGGACTTTTCATTATGAAAGCTGGCATTTTATTCCACCTGCACAACCTGACTTCAGGGTGTGCATGGGGGGGGGGGGGGAAATCACTTGCTTACAATAGGGGGAATAAAAACAAAGTGCAACCGGGGTATGTCCACACGTCTTATTTTGAAATAAAAAAGATTAAGTCCACATGACATTTTCTTATTTCAAAACAGCTTAAACTCCATTCATTTTGAAACTGCTGTTATTTTGAAATAAGGCCTTTTGGACATGTTTTGAAACACGTCCAAATGGACTTATTTTGAAATAACAGCCGTTTTGATAGCAGGCCTTCCCTTATTTTGAAATGGCAGTTTTATTTCGAAATGAGTGTGTAGACACAGCCCTGGAGTTTCAGCAATATTCTCAGCAGGGGTTCCAAGCCATCACCAGCATTTCTTCAACTGCCAAGTGAGGACAGGCAAGAGGGCCACTGCACACAAGGTGACAGAATGAAGCCATTCAAGAATTTCTTCACTCGCCAAATATAATTATTGCTATGCACACAGATTCCTCCACATCAGGTCCTGACACATCGAGAAAAGGTATTAGAATCTTGCAGCCTGTCTTACCAGTACACAGTATGCCATTGCAACCTCATTTTTGTCACAATGTTTAAATAAAACATTTAGCAGTTGCTTTGCTAACAAACCATGGCAATCCCAGTGAATCTTGCCCACCTTGAGAGCAGCACTCTCTCTGATTCATATGATAGGCCCTGATCCAATACTTAGTAAAAATCCATGGAAATGCTCTGGCTGACTTTGGTGAGCAGTGGAAGACATCTATAATAAGGATATGGCTAAAACTCTCTTTTATGGGCAATCCAGCAACACTACTTTACAAGGCACATGAAGCACCATGTCATCGTCCTCATTTTGAAGTGGAGTAGAAGAGGCCATTCTTAGCAAATAATTTAACAAATCACGCTTTTTATATTCCGTTTGCTAATTGTCCAAGGAAGGATCACAAAGTCCTCAAATTTATTCAGTTTTCAGAACTACTCACAAAACTTCTTCAGCAAATGGTTCCAAGGTTGTATGCATGGCAAGGGTTACAAATTCAATTTGTGCTGTAATTAACATTAAGGGACTTCTGTAGCTCACTAAACTTTTTTTGGTTGTGAAAGCTTTGGTGTTGCATTAGTTACATAAATCCTGTAATCAGGACATAAAAACCACAAATGACAGAAGTAATCAATGCATGCTAAATGGTTCCAGAAAGGTATAGCTGTGTTAATCTGTTTCAGCAAAACAAACAGAATTCTGTGGCACTTTTACCCACAGTGAACTGCACATTCTATATTTGATATGTGGTTTGAAATTTTTGCAATAAATAGAAGAACATTCACTTTTGAGGTCTTCCCCACCAGGATCATCATCAAGGAACTCTCTGCATGTTACTCTCTCACTTCACTTGGAAGGCAGATGGGTAACTGCCTGCAAGGCACTGCCCTGCCCTGCTCCTCCAGGCATCAAAGAATTCCAGGGCCAAGGTCTATGGAGAGGAGTACATGTGTAGCTCAGGGAAGGAGTGGCTAAGCAAGAGAGTGTAGTTAGGATGGACTTTCCCCAAATATGCTGCCACAGAGCTTATTCAAGGAAGACAGTACAGCTAACTGGAATTCTGCCAGAGCACTGACCAAAAACTGAGTAAGCACCAGTGCACTATTTTTGCTGTTGGCTCTCTAGTAATTTCCTTACTTGAAAGTCACTGATCATCTTCCTAATAGGAACAGCACTTAGATACCAGTGTGATATGATCTACACACAAATCTAGGAAACACTGAGGAGGAGAAAGAACAGAATTATCTGAAGTGCCATTCTGTGTTGAAAGACTCTCAGAAGTATAAAGGTAGTAATACTATAGTTAAGAAAAAGTTGAGATAAAAATTAGAGATGGAAAGATTACTACCCTAGCAGATCTAGTTCATCTCTCTGATGATACGGTACTGTTTCGAAACACTGCAATTTCTGTTGTTTCATTTAGCTTAACTTTTAAATATCCGAAGCAACAAGGGTTTCCCACTTAGAAATCAGTCGACAAACCAAAGGATCTCAGTTTTTCCTCATATTCAGCCTAATTTCTCATTTTTTATTTTCATTCTACTTCTTCTTGTAGGACAAGTTAGAGATAATGTGAACAAAACTTTCTTCACAAGCAGAGGCCTTGAAAATAATGAGATACAAGGTCTGAACGAATGAAGTAGGAAGAATATCTTATCCGAAGAATAATTAATGAAATAAGGGAAGTTTCCAAAGAGAAAGCCTTTGACTAACAGGGGTGACTGAAGATGGTTTTGCATTAGACAGACAAAGAATCTCTCTTAAAAAGGAGCCAAAAAACTGACTTTCCCACCCCACGTAACAGTGTTATCTGTACTTCTGTGAAGCCAGGTGCAATGAAAATCAGTTGGTCAGCAGGAAGGAGGGGGAAGAGATAAGGAGGAAAGGAGGCTGTAAACCTTATCTGGATTAAGACTGGAAATAAGGGTGAACCATTTCAAATTGGTTTTAGCTGAAGTCAGTAACTGGCAAGGAAGTCACTTATTTGTCCAAAGCTATTAAAAAAATAAACTCTTAAAAGGTTCATTGTTCATGCCTCCCTGTTGGAACTGACCAAAATTAATCTAAGCACCCCCGAGTTTAGCCCACTTATAGTATCTTGTTCAAATGCTCACAAATGTTGTTACTATTTGGATGTAGTAAATTACTTATCTGATCATTTGATTTAATAAAGGTATTTATGGTTCAACTGGTGTTTGGTGATTTCCCATAGCAATTTCAAATACTAATAATTCCAACATTTCTTGACATACCCCTTTCTGTCAAATCAAACAATTCCTCTTGTTGATATATGCACTTTTCAAATGCCTACAGATGGTTGCCTAGCCACAAGTTTTGCAAAGCTTCAGACTTACTCACTTAACCACTCTTAATAAATCAATCTAATCATTTCCTCCCCTTCTCTGAATTTCTTCCAGTTCTATCAAAAAGCTGGCCTCGAAGAGAACACAATTCCTGATTTAAACACAAAAAAAAACCAAACCACAAACAAGAAGTCCTGTGTCACTTCTAAAGACAGACAAATTCATCATATGAGCTTTCATGAAGGATGAACTTACTCTGCATATGTTTTCCTCCTATTCTGTAAATTCCCCATGTTCAAAGCATCTGATGAAGTGATATTTTTCTGCCATGGAAGCTCATGTGTAGACTAACACAGGCATTCCTAATTAAATTGAGAGCCACCAAAGGTCTCCTCCAACTTTATTTACACATTCCTAGGGTCTCAGAAGACTTCTTGTAGCAGTATCAGATTAGCAATAGCTCTGTGCTGTACACCTGTGTAATGGCAATCTGGCACAGACTTTGCCCTCAGCAGTGTAGCATTCCTTTTTTTTCCCATGTTAGATAACTAGGATGCTTCCAAAAACTAAAATCCACAGAGTCTTGTCAGACACCACTTAAGCCAGGTGTGGCAGTTTTAGAAATATTGCACTCACTCTACAATTTGCTCAAGTCTTGCCTGCTACTGGATTGCAATCCATAGTTTGGAGCCTAACTTTCTCTCATATATACCAGTGCTTACAGTAGTCAAAGAGAAAGTACACTTTATCATCTGCTGCTAATATTTTGAGGGCTCTTCCATGTGCACGCTGCACTATGTCCTTGCTGAGAAGTGTACATTACAATTTTACGTAGGAAGAAATGCAATATTTTGTGGCATATATCAGGGCAAATGTGAGGCATGTCATACACCCACTTCTTGGCCTTGGGATGCTGCTCTGCATAACCCTGCCATGACACTGCTAGCTTGAAGCATGGCACAGTCTAAACAGCAAGTCAAATCCAAGAAGCCAGCCCCATGCCCCCCAGGCACAGCAAGCAATGCAAAATCCTTCAATCCCTGTTGCTGTAGCAGTTTGAATTGGATTGTGTTTGCTTGTAAGAGAAAGTGGCATTCGATGAGAGTTAACAGAAAGCTCTGGCTGTTGTGATCAGCCCTGTTTCAAAACAATATGCCAACTAATTTTCAGACACCAGTTCCCAGTTCATTTATGTGGAAAAGTGCTTATTATCTTTTGAAACTCAGAGTAGTGATGCAAGGAAAATAGATATGGTTTCTTTTAAATAAAAAGAGCAACACCAGAACAGGATTACATCTGTCACTGATAAAAATGCTATATTTATGCCTCATTGTAATCCATTCATTGGTTTATGGACCAAAAGTCCTTCAGGGAGTGTCACAAATCCACACGATGTTGACACATGCTAAATTCTGCACTGGGATCTCTGATTTATCTGACAGATGTGTACAGTCATACAAAAGCCAGACAACTCCCTATTTATCTGAGGAGGACCAAAAGGGGCAAATTATTCCAGCTAAGGTCAGCATTAATTCGAGTTTGAAAACATTCCATCTAGATCCACCTGTTTCAGACAGAAACACATGAATAAATGTTGTTCTTCAATTCCACCCACTTCCCCATTTCACATCCCCTTTTGGTCCTCTGCCACCACAGATGCAAAAGACATGCAGATCCTCAGTTAAGTCCAGAGACTACATTCAGCCCACTGAAGAAAATTTTCAGTTCTAACACAGTACATAAAAAGTCAGATATTTGTGATTATATGCATCTATAGCACGCGCGCACACACACTTTTGGTTGCATTAGGACAGGGGTCTACAACCTGCGACTCCCAAACCGCATGAGGTTCTTTGGCTGCCCTCTTGTAGCTGCTGGCTCCCTCCCATTCCATTCAGCCCCCCTTCTACCAGGAGACCCTGCAGGGGGAGAGGGCACTCCTGCTTCCAGGTTCCCCTCCCTCCCATCACCAGGGAACCCTGCAGGTGGTCTGTGCCAGGTTTTGAACACCTCTCCATCAGTAGATCCTGCAGCAGGCACCCTGGCCAGCTCCCACACCCCCTATTAAGTGGCTAAAACCATTGCAGTTCTGAACACACTTGCCTATTAAGAGGAGCTATTATAAAAATCCCTTTATCTTTTGAGTTGCCAACCCCTGCATAAGCTTTATTAATTTAAAACTGTTCAGAAAAGATTTAAGTATCAGTCATATTAAGATCAACATTAAATCCATTTTTCCTAAAAATATGCTTTAAACAAGTAAAGCATCTGTAGTTTCTCTTCAAACTTTCAAACACATAGAAGTACTTCCCTTTCTCCTAAGTTACATGGGTTGCAGATAGGAATCGTCATTGTTTGGCCTAATTTTGAAATTGTGTTCAACTGTTTCTAAGTTATGCAGGAAGCCATCTGCTCATTCCCACCTTTTTGGGCTCCCATGCAGTAGCCTCAGACAGTTATAATCTCAGCATTTTTATAAGTTTACTGACTTTTTCCTTTAGTCATCCACTGTGCACAAGATATAGGGCAAAGGGGACATGGCCCTTCTATGCCAAACAGTGCTAACTGAACATGCAGTGGGGACACACTAATAATATAACTTCTTCTTGAGAATGAATGTATCTAAGAGGCCTGTTAACAACAGGCTGGATTCAACTGGTATTTCACAAGCTATCTGCAGCTCTCATATCTGATAAAGTTATCCTTGAAGACCTATGTTGAGGTTCCTCTTCCAGGAAGCAGGATGAAGTTAGAATTGGAGAACATCACTAGAAGCAGTTCATTAATAAGGGCCTTTTCCATGAACAAAGTAATATGTTTGTAAGAACCATTTAAGTTAAGTTGAAAATCTGAATGATTTAGAGATTCCTTCAATTGTCACAAAGGCTCTCCCAAGCAGATGTCAAAGCTGAGGGGCTAACACCAGACTGCTTTGATATTTTTTATCAGCTGTGCCCTGAGAAAGTAATGGCACTAATAACTGTAACAACGACAGAGAACCGTGGATCCCTCACAGCCTGTAAACAGTCTGTACAGCTGGGCAAAAACTGTAACAGGAACCTCCTTCCAATTAGAAGCTTCAGATACACCGCATCAGCAAAAATTCCTATTGCGAAATTCCATAAGGCCTTCCATGCGTCCTTAAAAAAAAAAAAAAAAAAAAAAGGGAAGGATTTTCTTTACACAGCACACAAAAATCTCAAGTCTACAGGAAAAATATTTACCTTTTTTTCTGAAGTTGATTAAGTTGCACAGCAAGTTGCTTGACATCATGACAATGATGTGATATTAGCTGCCCTGGGAAATGGCAACTTGAGACACAGAAACAGATGGACATACTCACATAGACAGAAGACTAATGCATACAGACATTTAAGTTAAACTTTTAGCCAGCCACGGGAAGCTGAAGCTTCTGCTTGGATGTTTAAGAAAGCTGCTTAAATGGAGAGGTTTTAGAAAACAGATGGGCATTGAAGCAGGCCACAGAGGTAATCAGAACTGAGCTATAATGAACTCAAGGGGAGAAGTACATATCAGAGCTGAGAATCCATCATCAAGAAAACTTATCACCAGACCATTCTCATTTAATGAAACAGATTGTTGGCTTTGTGGTATCACTAAGAGATAGCTGATCTCGGAAACTGGTAGTACCCCAAAATAAATTATGTGTCATTATTTATGGAATACAATACAAATATACCATTCTTTATAAACACATAGAAAGTCATGGTCACTACTCTAGGAGCACACAATCTAATGAAGACAGACATGATGCTAGCAAAACACACACACAAGGGTACAGAGTTGACATGAAGAGCAAAACAGAAAGACTTTGGAGGAGACGGATGTTTAGCAGACATGAAGCCAGATACTGTGCCACATATAGAAACATCTTGAAAGAAGTTCTGCACACTTGCCACTTTATAAATCACCACAGATGAGAAGGCTGTCGAAGGCAAGGAAGTGTCACTTTACACCTGTTTTACAAAGACAGGTGTAGAAACTCACCTAAGGTCACTTACCAAGTCAATTGCAGAACTAGGAATGGAATCCAGGTCTGTCAATTTACTGACCTAACCACTGCACCATACTACCTTCTGAGACCAAAGGCAGCAAAGGGAGAATCAGGAAGCACTCTGGGAATGTGAGGGAGAATAGAAGAAAATAAAACCAGAAATTCCTGCAGAAACAAAAAATGAGACAGAGATGCAGGCAGGCAGTTTGCACTTCTACAAGTAAAAGAGTGGAAGCAACTGAAAGGATTCAAGGAATAACAAAAAAAAAAAAAAAAACAAGAATTCCTGTCCTTGTTTGTTTTGCTGAACTAGACTAACATGGCTGCCCCTCTGGAAGGAATAAGATGCCTTAGATGGGGAGAACAGATACCTTTGCAAGTAAATATATTTGATTCTCCTGTGAGTCTCAATTCTCAGACTTCATTTGATTTAAAAATGGCTTTTCTGCACCTACAGGTTTAGTCTCATTCGCCTGTGGCATAAACATGGAACAACAATGCTCATTTTAAAGCTTCATACTATGGGCTGAAGGCTACACTTTCCTGAAGAAACAAAGTGTTCCTGATAGTACTGTTCTTTTAAGACCATTTAAAATCTATGAGTACTGAGTAGTAGGCCTGAACCTCTACCTGAGTTACAGAAGTCCTCAAAAAAAAAAAATCTTGATTTCAAGACTTCAAGCTACAGAGAATCCATCACGTATTCTAGTTCAAACCAGCAAGGGATCTCTGCCCCATTCTGCAGTGGAAGAAGAAAATCTCCAGCAGGTCTGCTTATCTGACCTGGGGAAAAATTCCTTCCTGACCTCAGATATGGCGATCAGTTAGACACTGAGCATGTGGGCAAGACCCATCAGTCTGAAACCTGGGAAAGGGAAAGAATTCTCTGTAGTAACTCAGATCCCTTATCTTGTGTCCCATCTCCAGCCATTTGAAATATTTGCTAATAAATATCAAGGATGGACCATACGTCCCTGTAAGGAAACTCATAACGTCTTCGCCATAGACTTATCAAGTACTAAAAGGATTTTTGAGGGGAGTGGGTTTTGTATCAGCTCTACCTCCTAATTAAATCCTGGTAAAGGTGGGGGCTTTCATTTGTTTTGAGAACATTAAAAACAAAAAAGAAGCACAAGTTAAGACTTGACCATTTTGTTTTTACAAAATGAATGTATTGTACCTGGAAGCTGCCAATAATACACTTGTTATGAAAGAAGAAAGGAAGCTCCTTTGTATGTTGTCTTTGGATGTTTCCACTAAAACAAAACATTAGCATCCCATTTCACATATGATGCCCATCTAGTGGAAGTTTAAGAGTCATCGCCTTTCTATTTCAGCAGACCAAGGACAGGCAGAAGAAAAAACAAATTCCCCTTCTCACAGTTTTATTAAATGGTATTTTGAGTGCCATCTCTTGTAATGCAAAACAAGAAATACACCTTGTGTATATCCCAAAACACTAGTTTGCAAGAGCATCTTGATTGGTTTACTTATCAGAAGTGGTATGAAAGGGTGGCAAGTTAAAAATGAGAGACAGCCCACAATAGGGCTAAATTTACTGCTCAGGTAAGTTGGCACCACTTCACTGACGTAAACAGGGTCCATCCATATATACCAACAGTATAAAGAGTGATTTCTTTCACTGGAAAGCAAAGAGATACCTAGTCAAGGGATTCTGAGGTCAAGGAAAAGGATCCCATGGCACGAACTTCATCCTATAGCTATTTTCACGTTTAGAGAATTATACAGGAATGCAAGGATATTATCTTGGAATTATCAATGGGATACAATGGCATGACAATGCCTGAGTTTTGTGTAGCATGTGTCTCCATAAAAAGCTCCTTGTTTTTAAATCAGGACTCTAGCCCGGCAACTTTTATGACACCTTCCCAATGAAAATGTTCTGGCCCTAGATTTAAAAGCTGTGCGCAGCTGTTCCAAATCAATTTAGAAGTGCTATGGTGATTGCTGTAGCTGCTGGCTGGAACCTTGGAAAACCTTTTTAAATGGGGGGGGGGGAGAAAGCAAACAAGGAGTCTTGTGGCACTTAAAGACTAACAGGTTTATTTATTGCATGAGCTTTTGTGGGAGATGGGATTTTCTCCCCCAAAAGCTCATGTGATGAATAAATCTGTTAGTCTTTAAGTGCCACAAGACTCCTTGCCTTTTTTTTTTTTTGCACTTTACTAGACTAACATGGCTGCCCCTTTGGGAATTTTTGATTTAGATATCTGGCCAAGGTCTAGCTTATTTGAAGACTTTAGAAATGCCCCTGCCTTACTCCATATAACTGAGTTCAGAATGGGGTAAGTCAAAGGAATTCACTGTAAAATGAGTCAAAATGGTGTCAGAATAAAGCCCAACATTTATTAACCTGCACAGAGTTTAAGGGTGTGTCAAAGTTTTAGTTTAGGCTCTCAGCACACCCTCTACTGTTTCGTGAGCTTAACTGAAATGTATTACATCTTTTTTTTCTATCCTGATGTGTTAACACGTCCACCTTTGCTGCTTTATGGCCAGAAGCTGGCTGTCCCATGCATGAACGTGCACAGAAGGGAAGGGTGCAAAGAGCTCTGCTGAACACAGCTGTGGGGGACTATCCAGAATCCTGTTAGTTTCACCACAGGAGTTAATGGTCTGAATGAGGCAGGGTAGAGTGCAAGGCTATGATCCACTAGGAATGGTATGGACAGCACCACTGCAGCCAGCTGAATGTAAAAGGCAAGTATTTTGCAGCATTTCCAAGGGTATTATAAATTCTTTCAATTAACATGGCTTGGACACACCACTGAGTTCCTCCAGGGCCTTTAGGCGTAGTGCAGACCTGTGTCACCTCCCCTAGTGCATAGAGTAAAATCCTGCCCTTGCGATTCAGGCATGGGACTGAGAAGCAAAACCTCATTCTCTCTCAGCTGTGCTCTTGGACAAAACACATTAGTAACTTCTTAGTATCTGAGCTTCCCATCTACAAAACAATACTAGCTTACCTCCCAAGAGCTGTGTGAGGCTAAAGTCATTAAAATCTACATGCTCAAATCCTACAGTGATCCACATCACAGTAAAGCAAGTAAATAATAAAATAGTTTTGTGCCCTCATTCACAGATTATGAGACAAACACCTGGAAATTAAGCCTCACATAATTCATTGACTATCTGAAACCTAGGCTTGGTCTACAGTGCAGGGCTAAGTCGACAGGAGATGCACACAAATTGTACTTACTTTGACTTACTGTGCTGTCTTCACTTGGCTGCATTGACTGGAAATGCTCTCCCTTTGATGCCATGTTACTCTGGCTGGAGGAGTAGACAGTGCATTAATGGGAGAGCACATCTGGGATCAACTAAGCAGGTCTACAGTGGGTGCTCAATCTGTGGGGAATCAATGTGGAGTTTTCAGTGTAGACATGACCCTAGTTTCTCCACCAAACAAGCTCTCTCATCTTGCTTCTCTTTGCTTGTATGATGCATAGATGTGGGTATTCCAGACTTCAAAGTCACAGAATATGTCTACATTACACTTAGACCCTCCCCGCTGCACCCCACTACTCCCTCCTCACCAGCTAGCCGGCAGTTTAACTGTGGGTTAGCTCTGGGATGTTTCCACCATGCAAAATCATAGAGCCCAGGCTACAGCCTGTGCCCAAACTATAGCACAATTAAACAGCATCTTAGCCCACACCCCGTGACCTGGAGTTAGCGGAGGTGGGCCAGCTGGGGGGTTTTTTAATTGCAGTATAGACAAACCCATCGTAAAAAGAGAGGAGCCAAGCAGCATCTTACGAGGCTCTGTGCATCAAGTATTTTAATCAGTTCTTCCCCCTGCCTTCAAGGGTGGTATTTGCATTATGTAAATTACTTCCAATGAATTTCATGCTTGTGCACAATGTCGTGATAGGCCTTAAAAGGCTGAGCAATCTTGTAGAATATCCAAATATGACCTTTAAAGATACATTATAGGAAAACACTATGGTGGTGAAGGTCATTATTTATGACTAGACTGAACAACTTTGATATGTGTATTGTTGATATTTATTTGTGATGTTTACATCTGTTAGTTAGCAAGGTAGATAAACTGTTTTACTGTCTCTTACTGTTCTATTTGATGAAGTCAAGATGGAATATTAACATCTTGATGGGCCTTTGATGTACAATGTAAACTTTCAATTAATAGGGCTTACACAGCAAATTAACTATGGTGCCTAGGAGGTCAAGATTTTACTTCAAAGAACAATATACATTACGGTTCTGCCCTCAACAAGTATCTATGAACTGTCATTAGAGCTTAAATAGTTTTTGCTGACTGCATTGGCTGAAGAAGAGCCCGTTGAGTAAAGGTCAAGCATCAGCATAGCTGCCATGGTAGTCCATAGGAAGAAGTTACTTGCAAATGCCCATCTTTCTACTAGCATGAAGGAAGCCCAGAGCATAATCCTTTTCTCTCACATCTGTCCAAATTTCTCAGGGAAGGTCTAGGCCACAAGACTGAGATCCCAGTCAGCACCAGTGCAGAATCATCCTGATGATTCTCATTGGAGAATTAGAACAAACTCTATACATGGATTATTTAGTCTACATTTCTCTGAAATGGATTTCTAACAAATGAAGCTGTGAGACAAAAAGACAAACCCATCTGGGAACTGGATGTGCATCTAAGGGACTAAAGTCCACAGACTCTAATTTCTACCTGAAACCTGATGTATATGGACTTTCAAATCTTTGTACATATGTGATTATTTCAACTCCTTAACCGTTCTTTTATGAGTTGCTTCTTTCCTTGTATAATAAGCCATTAGCTTTAGTTAGAGAGATTGACTGGCAGCATGGTAACCTGGGCACAACCCAAACTTGTATTGATCTGGTAACGTGGCTGATCCTTTGATCAGAACTCTTTCAGTGAAGAGCATGGAGTTAAGTAACTTACTTATTAGACCCAATGGCTGAAGTGCAGTAAAGTGGGCTGATTATATTTTGTTGTGGCTTCTGGATAACCAGTGTGGGGAATCAGAAACATTGTTCAATCGCTGGTTGGGGGAAGTCTGAATTCAGGTCACCCACCAATACTAAGAGAATCTGCTCTCCTTTTTGCCACCTGGCCTGCTCTTAGAGTTTTCAGGTGATCATCCCAGGCCAGCAGGGTCACAGAAGTACTGCCTGGAAGACTGAAGTCCTATTATACAGGAGCAGTAGTGGAATCTTTCCCCAGTGTGTCTCACCCCCATTCTAGAGAGTCCCATCTCTAAAGGTGAGAAGGCAGTACCATTTCCTCAGCTCATGTGCTACTTGACTTTCAAGCTGCAGCTGTTAATGAGGTGTGCTGATTTGCATCAATTTGTGATGATGGGTTTATAATGTGGACATCAGCTTACCTGGCAGAGGACTGGGCCCAGCAAATGTATTTTCCATGTGACATGTGCAGCCAAACAGGAACAACTTTCAGTAACTACAGACTGGATCAGACATTAGATTGGTGGTTTGGAAATGAAGTGTTAGCATAAACTCTGCCACTTACCTCAGTAGCTCAAGCTTCATTCTCAAAATGGCAGACTTAAGTGTCAAAAGTTCCTCAACTTAATGATTCAAATAGCATAGTGGCCAGCACCTCTGCTTAATATCTAGAAGGTCCTGGATTCAAGTCCCAGGGGGTTGGACTTGGTGATCTCATGAGGTTCCTTCCAACCGTATGAGTCTATTCTATTCCCTTGGCATATAGATGACCTAACTATTCTTTGCTTGATACTTTTACACTACAGCTCTTCACTCCATTCTGACTCTGTAGTGGAATCAGTGTAAACACAAATAAGGCCTTACTTCTTTATATGTAAAAGCACCTGTCCATTGCTATAGGCAGCATTGCCAATTGAGCACCTCTAAGATATTTATGCAAAACTATACAATTCTTGGACAACCTGTTGTTGGTTTGATGTTCTTTGATATCTGACTGCTTAATAGGTAGGTTTCACTGTTCCATTTCAATTATTTTAAGCCAATAAACAGAGACCCATGTATAGATCCATATGTACAAGGTGCTGAATTACTAATATATTAGACCAGAGCCTGAGACATCTTTTGCCAGCCCAGCTTACAGCAACTGAAACACCATACTATTCAACAGCATTATCTGCTACTTGTTCAATAATGGAATGAAGAACCTGTGAATTTGACAGTTTTCTGATTAAACACATACTAAAATTCTGTTTTCTAGTTTGCATTTTCTAATCTCTCTTGCTCAACAATAGCATATTATGTGACCCCTCCCTGTAAGGACAATGACAGCAGCTAACGTATGCATGGTGTCATCAGATAGGTTTGTTATAGAATGTCCTCAGTGATTCAGCCTTTGCTGAACCACAAACATTTCTTTTTAAGGATTATAGTGCTAAACATAACTGGAGGCCCAATATGGGCAAAACTGCCACCTAACTCTGCTCTCCTACAATATTTAATTTTGAAATCAGTAAGCCTCATGGGTCCAGTGATGCCATGATTCCATTACTTGCCAATCATTTTTCCAACAGAGATGCTGTGTGTAATCAAAATCAAGGACTAATTCTGAAGAAGTAGTACATGGAGGGGTTAGCCGACAATTCCTGGCTTTGCTGCAGTTATTACTGTTATTCAGAGCATGTGAGTGGGAGGATATGATGGCAGGGCAGCAGAGGACTGATCAGCAGCTCCCCAGAGTAGAGGGGGAACACAGCTCTTGCAAAAAAACTCTTAAAAAGGAGAACACCCTTCAGGCTAAGAAAGGTCCTATTGAAAAAGTGTCTGGAGTAGTGGGGGGGGTCGCGCCCCCCCACTGCTCTAACCCTTCCGTCAGCCTAAGGGGAAGCGGCACAAAACAGGCCTTCAAAAAATGCTGGGGGACAACTAAAAAGAAAACAGGGACAGGTGTGAGGGTCACAGGTTCAAAACTAGGGTTTCGGAAGGGGATACTGAGCAGAGAACCCCGGACAGCGCCCACTGCTCCTGAAAGGTGTCGAGGGAGCCAGCAGACACCGCCCAGAGGAACTCTGCCTGGAGACATGCATGGACGAGGGAGCGAAAATAGGCCCCACAGTCGCAGGCCCCTCCCTCTGCCAACCTCCTCTCCCGAGTTTTATAAGTGGCTACTTTTGCGTAAGCCAAGAGGAGGTTGGTGAGGAGGTCCCACAACTTGGTGGGGCCACGGATGGGGAGTGCATACAGATACAGGCATGGGGAGAAGTGCAGCCAGAACCTCAATAAGAGTTTGGGGAGGAGCCGGAAAAGGGGCTGCAGCCTGGCACATTCTAGATAGACGTGCGCCAGGGTCTCCCTCGCACCGCAAAAATGGGAGGTATCGGGGCGAGGAGGGAACCGCGCCAAGAACACGTCCGTGCTCTTGGCTCCATAAAGGAGCCGCCAACTTAAGTCCCCAGCAGGCCTTGGAGTGAGGGGGGCATAGAGACTGGCCCACCGGGATTCAGGCTAAGAAAGGTGAGTCATGAGCCAATTCCTAGAGAGTGAGACAGAGAAAACATTTATATAAGGTGCAGATCTGGAAGGGAGACAGTGTTGAGAGGCTTGGGTCGCATGCTCGTCTCAAAGAATGGGACACTCCAACATTCTTCCAAACACAAAAAAAACACACACACCCTCAAAGCCCTGCTCTGCTGCAGTCTCTTATGACTGCAATGTGAATAATGCTCTGGTGGGCTGCACAGCAAGAGAACAGAGACATGCAAGCAGCTCCACTCATTTTGTAGTGGGATGGTCACAACAGCCATTCCTGTGATTGTAGGATGCCCAGCCCTTCCTCCCTCCCAGAAATAAATCTGTCAGGGATGGGGAGGGGATAAAGTTTGAACAGACTTAATTCTCCCCCCTTCTGCTAATATGTCCCAATACAGTCTTTAATCACTATTTTTCCCCTCACAAGACCCCTCTTTGAGTGCTCAGGCACAGGTCACCACAAACTGGTATTTGAAATATATGAGTGCTTGAGTTTTCAATCTAAATAACATTCTGTGAATGAAAGGATTTTTAAATGCAATTTTGTATATGAAAAAAGGCAAATCTCTTGTACTCTGATATTATGTCTAACTGAAAGGAAAAATATTTTGCACATCAGTCCTACTTGGGTCTGATATTCTGTGCACATTAATGTAAAAAAAATCAAGGGTATGAACCCTAGTTTACTATCTGAGAGTATGAACAAATATGATTTAGGATGCGGATACTTTGGTTAGTTATGTAAAGCTACATCTATATCAGTTATGCTTGGTGAAAAAAGGAAACAAAATAGCAAGTTTAAAATTCAGATTCCTACTTCATGACTGGTGTGTGTGAGAAATTTGAAGCCTAATAATGTACATTTTATAGTGTAGAAACTTGAAAACATGAGGAAAACAAATGCTCTCTTTAAAAATAAGGAGAATTTTAAATGTTTCTGAGGATTTCACTAGTGGGAGAGGGAGGGGGATGATCCCCCTTCTATGCCTTGGATTTGGTCCTCAGTTTTGTGAAGGGTGACAGGCTTGTTTGTACCCTTCTGTCTCCTTACCCCCAAGGTGGATATCAAGGGCAGGGACAGGGTAAGTGAATCTTGGCTGGCTGAGAACAGGGACTGTGTGTGTGGTGCGGCACATGGATTTCCTGCTTCTACATAACTAGAATCCTCTTCTTCAGACACCAGAGTACTCTAAATAAAGAGCCAAAGGCTGAGTTTCATCTAAGGCAGATGCACCTACAAGATTAGGACTAGAAGCAGCCTGAGGAAGTGAGCACTCACCTGCTCTTCTCTATGCAGACAATGTAGCAGCAAGCACAGGTGATGTAAATTGACTGTTGACATCCGTGCTTCAACACCACACAGGATGCTTTGTAAGCAATGCACACATATGGGAAAAGAGGGAGTGATCATGGCCGTTGTACAAATCTGTTACTGCGCCCCTTGAAGAAAGGAGATTTGGGTAAAGGCCCTTTAACATTCTTTTCCCTTGTTTGTGGCCATGCAGGTGCCATGCACTGTTAGAAACATTCATCAGGCCCTGGCTAGCCATGATCACAGTGGACAGATCCCCCAGGCCTCCTGATGGGCTGGAGCTCTAGAAGCATGCCAGATCCTGTGAAGAGAGCACAGGGATTGATGGCTGCTCTTGGACTGAAGTGCTGCAGGTGTGCCATCATCGTAGCTCCATGCCACAGAACTGTCCAAGTTCTGTCTGCCCTCAGTTTGCCTGCTTCCACTGTGGCGATGTGATGGCCCCACAGCTGCTGTTCAAGCACACAACTGCAGAGATCATGGGCCCAGCAGTTAAAAAAAAAGAAATAAAAACCACACCGTAAAACATGATTCTCTCTTCTGGCAGGTCTACTTGCTGGGCAACTTGACTCTTCCCATGGGGTCCACAGCCTTGCTCTGGGCTCTTCTCCTCTGCCTACCTCCACACTAGCAGCCACCTGGACATGACAGGGAGGTGGAGCATCTAATGCCACCTCTCCCCATTTCATATGGTAGGGGCAGCTGACCCCAATTGGGGGGGGGGCAGATGTCCCAATATATGGATAGGGATGCCATTTGCCCTAATATTCAGGACACAGGTAAAAATTCAGTTCTTAGCTGCTGCAGGCAGCGGCTAGGAGCTCAGGGTCCGACCTGCACCACTCCCATACCCGTATTTTATTCTTGTGATCTGGGCACCCTCACCTCACAGACATGACTATGGAAGTGGACCACGTGAATACAGAGTTTTCCTGGGGCATGGGTGTGGACCGCTCTACCCACTGCTATTCTTTGTCTCCTGCCTCATCTTTCTTGCTTGACCATCCCCTCTGTCGCTCTCTTGCCCAGCATAAGAGGAATCCACATTTTGTTTTCAATTTCACTAAGCATCCTCTCTGTGAACTGGCATCAGGTGTCAGACTTTTTGCTATATACTGACTCACAGGACTTTTCCTTTTCTCCAGAGTGTCCAGAGGTGCTGCCTTTTGCAAGGGAAGTGTGTACCCTGGCCAACAGAAAACAATTTGTGTGCAGCTGCCATTTTGTAGCCTGTAGAGAGGTCTGCACACACACAGATTTTGCATTGTCCTTTAAGGCTGAAAATTCACTAGAGAATCTCAGCAACATCAGGCCTTCTTCACTTAAGTCATGGAGAATGGAGGTAGGAGTGCTGCGTGCTAGCCCACTACTTAACACAGAAAATGTCAAATGCTGTTCCCTCATAGGTCAGCACAAAAAGGGGCAGGCCAGGGACTGAATCACAGAATCTCTATTGACACAAATCCACTGACCACAGCACAACTGACACAGTGACTGTGTACACAAGCTAAAACAGCAGTCCCAGGGAGTGGATTTCACTATAAAAGTGGAGGAAGGAGCTTCCTGAAACTGTTAAGGGGGAAAAAAAAAAAAAAAAACAAAAAAACCAAACAAACCCAAACTGCTCCCTTCAAAGGCCCACATTCCCCATAAGCAATAGCAGACCTTCAGATCCACAGGATACCTCTGCAAACAAATGTCCAGTTCTGCAAAGACTGGAAATTTGGGGCATTTGGGTCCTATATTTTAGAAAGTCTATTTTCATGCGCTTATTTTGATTGTCACTTTATCAGGTGGTTTGGTCTAAAACTAGAAACTTGACATGAATCAGAGAAATACAATTAACTGTGAGGCTCTACATCTATATTACAAACACATACCCTTTGCAAAGTTACTGAACTTTTACTGCTTTCCTGAAATAATACCCCACCTCTATTTTACTTTAAAATGAAGAAGGAATGATGAACAAATACGAACCTAGCAAATACATTACTTAGGTGTTTAGGTTGGGTGTAAATATCAGTAACTTAATTCAAGAAAACTGACCTCAAAAAGCAAGGGTTAGACATTCAGAATTAAAATTGAAAAGTATACCAACTAATTGATAGTAAAATTCACTCAGATGTCCACATCTCTGCCACAGAAACAACCTCATCCATCCACAATAATCTACTTCATTACTAAAAAAATACCTTTCACTTAACTGTAGTAGTTGCACCAACTGTTGCTTTATTTTAGCCATATATATTATAATATAACATACATACTGTGAAAACTCCAAAGTAAATACAATGCAAGTCAAATTAAAGCTTGGTTTAAATTTGCTCATATACATGAGCCTTGCATAGTTCTATTTATTCACTTTTTGTGAATACATTTTTATAGTTGAGCCTGGTACATAAAATATTCCTTTTTTCATTTGTCATACACACAATACAAGTCGATTTTGCACCAGATCTAGTAAATTTTCATAACAGTTCTATCAGGCTGATAACAGCACTGTGTGTTTATGTAAACAGTTACTGTTTTAAGTCCTCACTTGGGTGTAAAAAAAAAAGTTACAATATCACAGCACATTTCACGTCCATAAGCAATTAAAGTGGTGTTGCTACTGACAAGTGAATGTTCTGCATACAACTCCCCTCTCATATTTGGAAAAGAAACCTAAAAATACAACAACAATAAAAACCAAGGAAAAAAACCCCACCAAGAATTCCTGCTGCTGCAAATTAGAGGAAGTGTGCTTCCATCTGCAGTTTCAGTTCTCTGTACAGCTGGGAGTGAGAGGTCTGGGCATTGTTGGGGGCTGTCAGTTACTGAAACCAATCCAAGAGGGACTATAATTACTCATGCCCAACTGTTCAGTCAAAAGCAAAGGTCTCTGAATAATGCTATCTTTTTAATTACCTGAGGATTTCTATCCATCTTCAAGGAGTGTTTGATCAAGTCAATGCACAAATGCTAGAGCTAAATAAAGTTCATGCAGTGTTAAGGGAACAGCTTGGTGAAAGTGATTACTTCTACTTCCCTGAAATATTTTTAGAGACATTTTTAAAAAGTAATATTCAATGACAAACTGTTTTCCCCCTACTAGAGAAGGGCAAATCTCAGCTTTGAAGGTTCCATTCAAATAAATACCCAAAAATTCAGATGCTCATTCTACTTGAGATGCAATAACTGAACTTCTTGAGTCTGCCAAGTTAAGTAGGAAATTTCATGAGAATAAGCTCTTCTGTGAAATTTCCATTGTATCTTTTTACTGGGCCAGAAGTAAACATGAGCATGCCCACTTATAGTACTTGACACACTTAGTTCAAGTACAGAGATCCATGGAAATGATGCATTTATTTAAACACTAACAACTATTTTATTTCTCAAATAAAGGCCTGATCTGGGTGCTGCAAAATTAAGTTGTAGGTGCAACTTCAGGCCATGCACTCTAGATATAGGTGAACCATTTGGAAAGTTGAATTTACTCAATCAATTTAGCCTTTTTATTTCTTGTTTACAAATTCACTATGAAAATACTTTGCCACCTTTTCATTTAGTTTTGCTTGATGTCCATTTGGTCTTTTGTTATGAAATGGGAGAACAGAAGCTCCTAATCTACTTTGTCTAGGTCATTCAACAAACCCTTTATGTGAATAAATTTCAGCCTGTGTGTTCATAAACTATTCAGTTGGACTACATCTTCAGCTTTATGCTGTTTTGTTAATGCCACTGAGTGATTACATGGCTGAATGACAAACTTTATAATCAGGCCCCAGAACATTAATTTCTATACTTAGGCCATAGTATGCTTCAAAAGTCATATCCTTACACAATTATGGATCTCCACCAAGCAAATATCACCTGCGTAATACACTGTTTGTATAGCACCCAGCATAACAGGGTCCTCATCCATGACTAGCACTCCTAAAGGTTATGGTAATAAATAGTAGTCATTGTATAGCCCTGTGTGTAGAATTATAGATTTACACTTAATGGAAAATAGATTTTCCAGGTCATTTTAACTTGATTTTTTGGTTGTTTGCCATTTGGTCTACAGACCAGTCCTCAATGAGAATAAGTCACTTGGAACATCTCAGTTTGAAAAATGAAGTTATTTTAGAGTTATACGAATCAGGACCTTATCCGGTGCCCACTGAAATAAATGACAAGAATCCCCAACCTCTCTGGGAGATACATCAGGTCCTATGTACCAAACAAACAAAAAAAAAAAAACCCAACACCACAACAAAACCATAGCTGTACACTAGGAATAGTTGTTTTGATTTTACACACACACAGGGTTAGATGAATGGGTTTTACTTATACTTTCCTTAAAACTGTGCATTTTGGTTAAGAACAAGATAGAACACTTTAGCTGAAGAGGACAAGTTTTCAGATATTTATGAGCAACTGAAAATGGGGTATTTTAATGCAAGTCCTGATATAACCTCAACTAAAACATTCTGTACCAAAAGCATAAGGGAGGCAAGCTTTAATCCCATATATAAAAACCAAAAATCTTTAACAAGCTGTTCTTTATAACAACTAATACCCCTTTCCACAAATGATTTTGTAGGCTTTAGAGACAGGGGATGAAGCAAGACAATAAAAAAAAAAAAAAAGTCTGGATGGATGTCAAAAAACAAACAAAAAAAACCCCCTAAAAACCCCTCTCAATTAACTCAGACAAATGGGATAATCAAAACAGGCTGTACATCAAAACTGCTTGGAAAAGACAACAGGATAACCACATAAAGTAGTCTATTAGAAACCAAACCAAATGATGCAGAATAATTTGTAAAACCTCTGAAAACAACATATCAGCTATCAGTCTTCCCTACTGTACATAACATTCAAAATACCTTTGGACACTCTACAGTTTAGGTTGGCAGCCTCAAAGATAAGGAGAGAAACAACACCATTCTACCTCAAAATGCTTGTGGGCTTTCCAAGGTAAAATGCTCACTAATGCCTTTTACCACATACACACTTCTCCTTCTCTTAATAATCATCAACTAAACATCTGGCTTATAGACAACTTTGGTACTCTTGCAAGTTTCTTCTTGCAAAGAAAGAGAGCAGTGTGAACAAAAAGCATGCAGTGTTACATTCAATGAGCAGCATCCCAAAAACACTTTAATCACGGTGCTGGGATTCTCCTGTGGCAATCCTGGGGGCGGATGTGCATGAACCTCTGCAACTTCCATTCGGTGATGTTACTATCACATGCTCACCTCAGAAAAAGAGGAGTTTGTTAGCTCACAGAAGGAGGATGAGGTGTGATCTTGGCTCTACTAGGAATTTGATTCTCAACTCTATAGATGCCAGGGCATGCCCTCTACTGGGGAAGGTGGCCTGTCTATACTGATTCCTGGTTTTCTTTCTTCTTTCTGGTACCACAGCAACCCAAGGAGCCATTTTGCTACTGGTGCCCTTGCTCCTATACCAATCTGCAACATCTGAGGAGCAGACACCGCAAAGGAGGAGCTAATGCTGGATTGTTCAGTTTTAATTATCACAGAGAAACCCAGTGGAGGTGGGGAGAGAGAGAACAAACATTTGTTCAGAGTGGCATGTTCTTCAGCACCAAACCTGCAACAGCACAAGTGCATGAAAGTCCCACAAGAAGAACATTCCAGGAGTCACTGCATGAGACTACAGAGAAGCATGCAGAATATACTTCATTTCTATACCTGTTTTTCTCATCTAGCTGTACAAAAGGAAGGGAGCACCAGAGTTCCACTTCTCTAATAAGCTACAGTAACACAAACTTCTTTAAAAAAAAAAAAAAAGGTTACCAGGAGCATGACATCCAAATAGCCTGAATCCATATTCAAATTAAGACAATACAAAGTGTTAATGAGTAAGAACCATGGTTCCCTTTGTAGTATGTGAAAAAGTGTGAAGAGAAATAAATGCTGCAAAAATTGACTTAAAAAAAAGCAGTTCAAACTGACATACAAAACCTGAGGATACTGCCCTAGTATTCTACTATAATAGGAAACCACTATTCAGAGCTTTAACAATTTTCTGTTATAATTTCAGGCTAAATCCCACTTGCCTTACCCAGGAAGCAGTCATCCTGGCTAAACAGCTTAGATCAGGAAGGCCTTGTTTACTCACTTCTTGTACCCCTTTACCTTTCCCACTATAGTTAAAAAACAGCACAACCATGTCATAGAGTCCACTTACCCCAGGACACCTCCTCTTCTGATGCTCACTTGTCTAGTACAGTCACATCCCTTGCTGCACACACCTCTCTCTCTCTCTCTCTGGGTGCTCTTTCTTCATGGCTTAGTCCTCCAGCCAGTTCACCATAGTCCTTCCTTTTGAGGTACCAAAGTCCCACCAGATGGCTGTCTTAGACCATTTTCTGCTTTGTTGACACTTCCCTTCAGTGCCAGAGAGAGGAAACCAGGAATACTTACTACTCTGCATTCCAATTAAGGTACCCTGGAACAGCCACCAAGATCTCCATACTCCCAGACTTTGTTACTGGTTCCCTGGCTTGCCCTTGCTTTGCCTCTGTCAGGCTCTTTCTCCACTCTCCTTGAAGTAGGCCTTTCCCTCAAATTTCTAGTCTCTCCAATTGTTGTCTTTTCATTCTCACAGGCTGGAAAGCAACTACAACCCTTTTCTCCCCAGCTTCCTAGTTCTGTACAAGCTCAGCCTGCAAGTGCCTAAGCACCCAGGTGGCCTCAATCTTCTGTTAGTTTTCCAGTGAGCCTAATTCTCCCCCACCTGCAGTCCATTATGTTAATTAGCTACTTCCCAGCTACCATATTTTCTCCCACAAAAGCTCATGTGATAAATGTCCTACTCTTTAAAAATGCAACAAGACTTCTTGTTTGTTTTGCTGAATTACAGTGATGTGGCTGCCCCTTTGGAACTGTTTAGGGGAAGGTTGGAGTGAACACCTACCTCATCACAACCACCTTCATGTGGCTATATAGTTATACTGGTATAAAAGTGTTAATACTCCTATAGCAAGTCTCATAAAAGAAGGGAAGTAAGTCATACTGATATAAGCACTTTTTTTACAGCTATAGCTGTATCCATACTAGGGGCTAGACTGGTGTAACTATATCTGTAAACAAATCATACCAGTAACTGAAACAGTTATTCTTGTTGGGACAAAAACTGCATAGACCAGTCCTAAGAAAGGCAGGATTTTGGCCATGCATTGTTTTTCTAAGGGTAATATGCACACTGCTCTGAATTAGCATAGGATTCTGGATCCTTCTGTGCTTCTTTAGACCTCATCCTTTTTTGTTTTTTGTTGAGTTTGCAAAAACAACAGAAGAGGAGAATAGAACAACTTAAGAATGTTTTTGTTTGTTTAATGGGAGTTTAACTGACTACAAAATTTGTACATGTTTAAGAATCAAACCTGTTTCTGCAGAAATTCATGGTAAGTTTCCACTGACATTGGGGGGATCAGGTCTTTGCCCTCTAAGTCATCACAATGGATGTAGAGCCATATTGTGACTGGCTTTTGCAGAGATGCACAAAAAAGCCTATTCAGCACCCTCTTGAAAGCCAATATAGAAACCAGTTCCAGCTGCATTCTGTGTGCTCAGAGTCTGCCTGAACCTGCTTCCTTTATACCCCAAAGAGGAAGAAGGCCTGGACCCCCCCTCCTCAGCAGTCCACTGGGGAAGGATATGGACATCATAGCCCCATACATACCAATGAACTCAGGAAAGGATTAACAATGCAGGTCCTGTGGCACCTTAAAGACCAATAAATTTTTTCAGGCCAATGCATCTGATGAAGTAGGTTGCTGTCCATGAAACATTATGCCCCACCAAATTTTTTGTTTTTTTAAGGTGCCACAGGACATTTGTTGTTTTTGCCATATACAGACTAACACAGCCACCCCTCCAGAACTTAGCAGAAAAGGATCACACCTCAAAGGGGTGAAATTTGTCTCCTCGTCTTCCCTTGGGGGTAGTGAAGTTTGCAGCACTCCCAACACAAGGCAGTGCTGCACACACGTGCCTTAGCTCACAGAAAATAAGGAAAATGGAAAACAAAGCATGAGTTAGACACAGTTTGGCCTATTTGTATAAACTCTGGTTTCAATAGAGCATAATAGGCATGTGGTTATGTTAGGTGATTCGTACCCTTTTGAAGGAATAAGAGTAAGTGCACGTATCGTTATGGTAAGAAAAGAAAGAAGACAGAGTGTTAAGAAGGGGTTCAGCATTTAAAGCATCTTCCTGAGAGTCTCCAGTTGGCATGCAGTTTTGGGAAGATCATTCTTTCATCCTGTGAATATATCCTGCCTTGAGAGAATGTGTCCATGTCTCAAGGGAGTATTGTGCTGTAACATTTATGTTGATTGAGCTTTAAGTTAGCAAATATGTTTCCAATAGTCTCTTTGGAATATTTGAATGTTCAGCTAACATCTGCATAGTGCCATCAGAGGCCATTCCAAATATGATGTTGCCTATGATCAGACCCTGAAGCGGTCAATAAACATGTAGAGGAAAACAACACGAAAGAAAGAAGCAAACACAAAACCAAAACCAAATGAACAACTACAAATAATAATAATAAAAAAAACCATTACACAAAATGTAATCTTTTCACTCTAAAACAAACTACAGCAATGAGTAGTGCTGGGGTACTGCTAGAGGCACAAGTGGAACGGCCAAGGCGTTTCTCTTTTCTTGTTGTGCAATGGTTACCTCTGTTATGGAATCCTTTATTCTTCTACTCAAAGGAATTCAAAATGGTTATTTTCTAAGAAGACCTGCAGATTTAGGAAGTCAAAACAATTTAGTTTTAAGACCAGCCCCTGACTCACACTTATGCATGAGCAAAGGATTCTCCTGTGAACTCTCAGGCCATGAAGGAAGGGCTCTATCAGTGCTCCGGGCATGGCCCCACAGAATGGTTCAGTGGGGTGAAACTCATAAATGAGCTCTTCGGCCACCTGGCAGTCCTCTGTGGATTTTTCTCCATACTTCACACATCCAGGATTCATTGAGGCTACTACAGCCCTGCAGATTAGACTATGAGGGAGAAAGAGAAGAACCAAGGATAGGAGACCCACAGAGAACAACAAAACAATGGAGCTTGTGGCTGAGGGGATAGGTTTTGAAAAGACTGGGTCCAATCCTGCTTCCACTCTAATTGCCTAAAAGGGAAGGTTTATGACTTTCTTCTGTGACTGGGGGGTGCCAACATGAAGCTGTCAGCCCGCACAGGACACTCTGGTTAGTTGCCTCCTTCACCCCAGCCTGCCACTTAGGTGGAGAGTTCCAGTGCCTTACCACCACCAGATATCAGGGGAGAGGTTACTACCCCTAACGTCTCCTCTCACTGTCATACAAAACAATTGGGATAGCAGCAGTGTGGAGCATCACAGAATCTCCAAATGAGTCAGAGCTAGGCAGGGCAGCCCAAAGTAGTTATGTGGTAGCCATTGAGGGGCACATATGTGTTTCCCTCATGGGTTTTTACTGTTGATGGCAAATACAAATCAAATGTCTTTTATAAACCTCTCCCCTTCAAATATATCTATCACCTCCCATGCCAAATCTTTATATCTTTATCCTCCTCTGTCCCCCCCTGTGAAAAGCATTGTTTACTTACAGGCAACACGTGAATCATTGCTTCCACTTCAAGTGTTTTCTCTGCAGTTCCTGTTGCAGGTAGAAAAAAAATCAAAAGGTGGCATTTCTAAGATGTTTCCATGTGAATGTATTGGAAATGGAGGAAGTAATTTCTAAATCTCTGGCTTGACTCAGCTTCTGACACCCCGTAAGATTTGGTGAGCAGTCAAGAGTTGGAATCATCAGCTGGGGAATCACAGCTCCGCTATTAACTGTGTCTGCCCTCACCTTAGTCTGTGTGTGGCTGCTCAGTTCTCTGGAATCATCCAGTTCAAGGTAAAGAAGTTCAGAGTCATAAGTCAAGAATTAGTTTAGTCACTCCAATAAGACCCTCATTTTATTTGGATTCTGCCAACCAAGTAAAGTAAAATGAGGTTTATCCTGGAGGTGCCAACTTTTATTTTTCCTGGGGGGTGCTGGCAGTGTGGGGGGGAGGGGCACTGTCAGGGCCAGATAAAGGCACATGGGGCCTAGGGCTGCCCACCCTTGTCCCCTGTGCTGTGGGGGGCTGGGGTCAGGGACTCCAGGGCTCTGGCTGGAACTGCAGAGGGGATGGGGGGCTGTGGACTGTGCTGTGACAGACCAGCAGAAATCCAGAAAGGGTGTGTGTGGGGGAGTCCTGCTGCCAGGCTGGAGCAGCTGGTGGGGGGCAGGCTGCACTGTTGTGGGGGGGACTGCAGGTAGGGCATCTGTTGGGGCTGGGGGATCAGGCCAGAGGTCGCGGTACTCCTGGGCTGGCTGGTGAGCAGATCTTATACATTGGACAAACAGGATGATGCCTGTGAAAAAGAATAAATGAACATAGAGGTGATATCAGAAATCACAAAACAAAAAAACCAGTTGCTGAACACTTCCATCTTTCTAATCGCTCAATAAATTATTTGTTAATGATCGTTGTCAGAGATGTGACTGGGACATCAAGACTTCAAAGAGAAACAGCTGAACTTGAATTAATATGCAAATTAAATTCTGTGAAAGCAGGATTGGATGGAGACTACGGGTTCTTTTCCCATTACAAAAGGTAATTTGACTTCAGGCTTCCCAGGGTTTGAACCTAACAACTGCTCTGATTTGCTGTTACTGTATGAGCTGACCCTATGTTTTACACCCCCTTGCATTTATTTTCATGCCATTCTGTAAGTTCACCCATCTTTGAAGAATCTGACGAAGTGGGATTTTCTCCCATGAAAGCTCATGTGAAAAATAAATCTGTTAGTCTTTAAGTGCCACACGACTCCTTGGTTTTTTTGCTGGACTAGACTAACATGGCTATCCCTTTAGAAATTGAATTGATGAAAGCTGACTTAGAATTCATCAAACCTCATTTGACTTCGAAGTGACATTCAATTCAAACTGAGTAACTCAAATTGCTGCAGTGTGGCTATGTCAATTCAAAATATTCAGTTCGAATTGACCGTGTTTTGCTCTTCCCCCCCCGGGGCCACGCCCCCCCCCCCCCCCGATGGCCCTGCAGCAACAGGCAAGTGGCAGGGAAGTGGCATGGCTGAGGCACATGCCAGCACCCAGTGCAGGTGCAGGATGACCATCTGGGGGCATCAGGAGGTCAAAGGAAGACCAGTGGCAACTCACTGCAACCGGGCCATTTATAAGGAGATAGCAGAGGCTCTGACTGCCCAGGGACACCCTCGGACCATGGAGCAGGTCCAGATAAAGATCAAGTCCTTTCTCCAGGACTGTGCCTGGGTCTGGGAGTCGAGGCAGCTCCAGGGGTCAGAGCAGGGAGGCACGTGCCCCTACTTTGCCGCAATGGATCAGTTCCTCAGCAATAACCATCCGGCCTGCCCACCAGCATGCTGGAAAGCTCGGAGGTGCACACTGTGTCCACCCCAGAGGCAGAGGGAGCCACAGACATCGATGGCCCCATTGACTTTGACATCTGCAGTATGGCAGCAGGGCCACCATCTGCCCGCTCGCGGCCACCAGCCCCGAGCTCTTCACCACCAGGGAGGAGGCAGCTACCACACCAGAGGCTCAGGAGGAGGGACCCCCCCCCCCAGAGGAGGACCCTGGCGAGGGCACATCCGACAAGACAACGCCAGGACCTGGGGTAAGTCATCCCTCCTTCCTCCATGTGATCATGGCTGCACCTGCCCACGACACATACAGGGTGGGGAGACAGGGCCATAGGACAGGCAGGGCCCCAGCCCTGGGGGGAGGGTCACAGAGGCCATCCAATGGGGTAGACTAGAGGGGAGCAGTGGGGCACCGGGGAAGCACAGTCAGTTGGCACAGGAGCCTGTGAGCATGCAGCTGGGGGAACCTGAAGTGACAATATAGAGGTTAGGCCATGTGCAGCTTCAGCCCCTGGCACATGTCACCTGGTGATGCCTGGCACTGTGGGCACCACAGTCAACTCATCCCAAGCAGCATGGCCGCTCAGACCTTGGGGGCCCCCTTGTCACAGTACAGGAAGGGGGGCACAGGGTCTGTCTGGGCCTGGGTGTTTGCTGCCATTAGGCTGCAGAGAGTGGCAGCAACATAGCCCCATGGGAGTAGCCCTGTTCTCTCCCCCTTCTTCCACCAGCTCGCGCTGTGGGAAGATGTCGTGCTGCAGGGAGCCCATTACCCACTACCTGGCGGAGGAGGAGGGCATGCCGCACCCGTGATGACCTCCTCCGGGAGCTTGTTGAGCTGGGCTAGGGGCTGAGGAGAGTGTTTGGGTTTGGTGGGGCCAGATGCTGGCAAACCAAGCAGCTGCCCTGCGCCTCCTTGAAAGGGCTGTGCAACTTAAGGAGTGCCGCACCCTCACCCAAGAGCGCCAGAGTCAGGCCCTTTCTGCCATTGCTGTGGCCCTACAGGGCACAGGGCCTGCACTAGGTTGCCTGGCAGACCACTGCGTGGGAACAGCGGCCCCTGACCCAACCCAACGGGACCCCCATGTTCTCCAACCACAGCGTCCCTACACCTGGGGGGGGCGGGCGTGGCAAGGGCCATGGGGAACACCCCCACCACACGCAGAATCCCCCCCGGGAACCCTGATTTCCCCATCCCCCTGTTCTCCATATCCCCAGTTCTCCCCCCAAGTCAAGTCCCCTGTTTTGTCCCTTTCCCTTTTAAATAAAAATTTTCTTGAAAATTATTTCATTTCTCTGTGTTTACTGATTTGGGGATGTGGGTATGAGTGGTGCAGGTGTGTGGGGGAGGCAGGGCTGGCTGTACTGTGAGGCAAGAAACAGACATGGCTTCAGGTGACAGTTCTTGGGGGGCCTAGCCCCCCTGAAGATCAGGCTGGCTCCCACCTCTTCAACTTTTTCCTAGCAGCTTAGGCACTGTTAGTCAACCTGCAGCTTTAGTCATGTAGGCAGAGTGCACTTTAAATCCCTATGCAGGCAGATGCTGGAGATTTACACACTTTGGAAAACTGTTTTCAGCCTCCATGAATGAGATGGGGGGGTGCCAAATCAAAATTTGGCTTGGGGAACCACAACCCCTTGAGCTGGCCCTGGGGGGAGGCATGTGTGGGGTGGGACTGGTGAGGACATCAGGGGGCAGGGCTAGGTCATCAGGATTCCTCTGCAAGGAGCATGTCCCTGAGTGCCTCCCAGATGATGTGCACTCTTCGCTGTGCCCACTCTGGCTGCTCCCTGGCTGCTGGAAATGTGCAGCAAGTTGTTCAGCCTCAGCCTCCCAGAGGGTTGGGACTCTGTCACCTTGCAGTTTACAGATGTTATGCAGGGCATCACAGACGCCGATGACCTCTGAGATGGTCTCCTCTGCAAGGTGGAGGCAAGTTAGCAGGCACTGCCATCTGGCTTTGAGCCTCCCAAATGCACGCTCCACCACCTGGCAACAGCTGTTCAGTCTTCTGTTAAAAAATTCCTTGCCTGGATTGAGGTGGCCTGTGTATGGCTTCATAAACCATGGCAAGAGAAGGTAGGTGGCATCCCCCACAAGAAGGAGGGGCAGCTGCACATCCCTGATAGGCATGTCATGTTGCAAGAGGAAGGTGCCCACCTGTATTCGCCTGTAGAGGGATGAGTTCCGCAGCACGCGGGCATAGTGCGCCCTTCCCAGGCAGCCGACGTAGACGTTTGTCAAGAGGCCCTGGTGATCAACCAGGGCCTGCAGGAGCACGGAGAAATAGCCCTTGCGGTTCCAGTACTCTGTGCTTCGGTGTGGTGGTTCACGGACTGGGATATGAGTGGTGCTGAGGATGCCCGCGCAGTTGGGAAATCTGAGGGTATGGAGTCCATGCACCGTCTCTTGCAGGTTCCCAGGAGTGACCAGATGGGCTAGCAGGACCTTATTAATTGCCCTGCTGACCTGCAGGAGAACAGCCCCCACGGTGGCCTTCCTGACCCCAAACTAATGCGCCAATGACCGGTAGGTGTCCAGGGTGGCCATCTTCCACAGGGCGATGGCCACTCTCTTGGCCACAGGCACGGCGTGTCTGAGACGGCTGTCCATTTTCTGTGGAGCAGCTCCCGGAAAGTCTGCTTCTTCATCCAGAAGTTCTGCTTCCACTGGCTGTCGTCCCAGGTGGTCAGGATGATGTGGTGCCACCGGCCGCCATAGCTTTCCTGTGCCCACAAGCGACAGGGCACAGAGGGCAACAGGGTGGCCGCAGCAGCAGGCAGGGCCAGTTTGGTAGCAGTGCTGGTGCCTGCCTACATTCTGCCAGGATCCAATAACACAGTGCTTGAGGCAACCAGAGGACTGGTCAAGACTTTGCGAGTGCTGGGTACCTCAGTGGCAAGCTGGGGGAGCTGGCAAACTGCAGGAGCTGGGTTCAGCCCATGACCTGCTCACTCTGCCTCTAGCCAGCCACAGTGGGCAGGGAGCTGAGGCAACTTCCTGCTTTTATGCGATTGGCTGTGGCAGTGACCCTTTTTGGTGGCCATCTTGCCATGCTTCCCATGGTGCCCCTCCCAATTCGAATGGGCATGTCCAGTGCATGGACATGCCAATTCAAATTGGATTTTCTAGTATGGCCAAGGCAATTTGAATTGACTGAATTTGAATTAGTAACTATTAGGTTGAAATGACTAATTCGAATTCAGTAATTTGAATTGAAACACTAACTGGAGACATAGCCTTTGGGATTAAATACTTAGATTTTTATCTTGTTCATTTAAATATATGAGCCTCCTTTCTTTACTTTTATGGTGACAATAAGGATGTCTCTTTCTCAGTCCACAGAAATAAATTTAAAACTGTGGTCACTTGCTCTCAAAGGCTCTGTCTACACTGACAAAATTAATTTGAAATAGCTATTTTGAAATAACTATTTTGATTTTAATTTGAAATAACGATTTTGAATTAGCACTATTTCAAATTATGAGTCCAGTGGAGACTCTCTAATCTGAAATATGGTAGGGGTTATTATTTCAAACTAGCGAGTCTTCACTAGAGACTCTATTTCAAAATGGGGGAAGGCAGGCAAAAGAACAGGGCTATTACTTCAAAATAAGCTCATTCCATGGCTTAGAATGGCTTATTTCAAAATAATAATTTCGAGTTAAGCACTATTTTGCAATAAAAGCAGGTTTTATTATTTCAAAATAGTGCTTCTTTATTTCAAAATAATGAAATGCTTATTTTGAAACAACAAAAGGCCTTCATGGACAGGAAAAATTATTTTGAAATAAGCCTCCTTATTTCAAAATAACTTATAAGCTCAGACAGACCACAAAGAGGGGAGAGTGTACAGGTATATAAATGATGTAAAAACAAGAGGGAGTCTTTTCTTTGCTCTGTAAGATCATATTTACTCCTGTGTAATTCTGTCATCTTCAGTGGAGTCACTTCTGATTTATTCTGGAGTAACAAGGGAATTTGCCCCACAACAGACTTTGGTTCAAAGCATTTTGGGTAGGTAGAAGAGGAAGCTCTTTTCTACAGCAAAAGGCTTTACTCTGAGTCTTTGTCCTGCTTTAAAAGAAACTCAAGTGTCGGTGAAGCAAAAAGATCTATCAATGAGGAATTTTTATTTTATGCGGTCTGTTGGGTTTCCTGATCTGAAGCTAAGAGCAAATCACATTTAGAGTCAAGGCATCCAGAGATATGGGTGGCAGCAATTAGTTTTTTACTGGATTTGTAAGATGAATTATTGCATTTAGAGTCAGGCACAGCTTATGAGATAAGGGACACTGGGTAGCTGTTAGAGAAATTGCGTAAAGGCAGGACTGTTTGAAATGACCAGTTCTCATTTTACCTGGACTTGTTCATGAAAACTGATACAAGTACAGGTCAATTTGACACCTGGCTACTTTCTTTCCCAATTCTGTCAGTAAACAGGACTTTCCTGGTGAAAACAGCAAATTCTACTTGCATACATAATTTCAGTTTCAGGATTTAGACTGCAAGAGCTTCAAAACTGACAAGACTGTCTTGCTCTCTTTCTTGATAGCTCCAACCGGCATTAAGCCAGTAACAAAGCACCCAAAGGAATTCCCCATTTTCATAGCTTTTTGTTGGAAACCGAGAATTTTCAGCCTAGGGGCAGCTCTGATCTATGATAGCAGTGAACGGTGTCCAAAGGACCAGCCTGCAGCTGAGCACAATGAACTTTGACTACTTTTCTGTGCTTCTAGCATATCACTTACACAAGAGACTGCAGAGAACTGCGCAGGAGCCATCTACATTCCCTCTGTGCTCATGGAGCGTACTGTACACCAGAGGAAACCCCAGTTGGGTAGACAGGACTAGACTCAATCCCCTTTGTGCCACCAGATTGGTGCTGAAGACGATGGATAAAGTAAGTATATCTGACTACATTTCTGAATGAAATATTAAGACTTTTGCTTATTCTCCTCCACAGGACTCCTGAAACCATGAATTTTCAATAGCCTCACTGATTCCTCCATTTCTGTCCTTCACATAGGAATCATTCTAGAAAATTCAGAGAATAACAGTGCTGAAGAGAGTACAGAAAGGTGACAGTGTAACCAGAGAATCAACACTAATCTCTTAGGGCATCTGCATCCATGGATGGATGGTGAAAGCAGCCAGATGCTATGAAAGGAAGGAGGTTAAAAAAACAGACTATATGAATTATATTAGCTGCAGAAATAAAGCATCTTCCCCAATGAGTAAACCTCAAGTAACCTGTGAGTTTCTTTTGTAAAATGGTAGTTTATTCAGGTTCGACTCAACCTGCCCCCTCAAATGATTCGGTGACCTTTCCTGACATCAGGAGAAATGGATACAGATGCCTGAAGTGATTCTGTTGTGAATTATATACACTTGAGAGGTTTGTTGAATACACAGAATGTGTAAATAAGATCAAGAGAAGAGAAGGTTTTATGTTCAGCAAGAAGCCAGTCAGAAATTTCCTTAGTTGTACAGACAGCTGGGATCAGATTCTTCACTGCTCTGCATCTTGTCTAGTCATCTGCATATATAGGCAAAGTGGGTGTAAAATGGTAGCATATGCAATGCCTGCACAATAGAAGAGGCAGTGGAGAGACAGGCCTGTATATATTTGAAGTATTGTATATCATGTAACAGGAAAATGTCCTCAATCAAAAGAATATTTACTAGGCGGCAGGAGTCTCAAACATGCGGCCCGTGGGCCACACGCAGCCCCTAAAACTATATCCTGCAGCCCACAATGACACTATTGTTTCCGATATTTGCAATATCATTGTATGAAAAGGTTTCAGTGGTGCGGCTCTTGGGCTAACTTACTAGTTCTCACGCGGCCCTCTACTAGTCATCATGAGGCCCTCATGGTGATTTGAGTTTGAGACCCCTGCTATGCAACTTTAACCTGACCTTAGGTGCGGGGGCTGGGACTAAAACCCCAAAACAAAAAATCCAAAGAAGATCTGGTCAATATAATCTCTTTTATAGTGAAATAACAGTTTAAAGAGACAGCTAAAGCAATGGATAAGCTGTTTCTGGGAATGACCTTCTTCTGTGTGTTCTTGGGCTGCTGATCACCTGAAAGGGGAAAAGAGAAGGCTGAAGGCCAGTGTAAAGAAAGGAACATAGAACCCAAGACAGCTTCAATATTTTAGTGTGAGAAAAGGAATTTTCTTCTCTTAGTTTTTCTTTGCAGAAATGTGAACTTTCCTGGACTTCCAAACCAGATTATCTCTAGATTTTATTGATGACTAGTGTATCTGTTTTTCTTAACCTTTGCTGTTGACTTGAATATGCATAAGGATATAATTGCATGACAGAATGTTAGCATAATGTGTCTGTTTCTTTGTCCAAGGACGTCAGAAGCCCCCAGCTACTTTGGACTGATACAGTAGGACTGCTAAGTGCACTTAGTCAGAGACAGTGATGAAAAATTCTGCTATCCATCATGGAGTCATTTTTCAAATTGTATTTGCTTCAGCTGTAAGAATGTGGTGCATGCAATTTTATGTAATAAAAATATGTAGGGGGATGACATTCAATCTCTTTCCTTTGTCATTTTAGGACATTGTTTTCCTTTTTCACTTAAAATGATGCCAGATAATCTAAACAACGTCTCTAATTGCCTATATGCTATTGCTAGCAAAGACATTTCTATGGAACACCAGGAAGAGACGGTATAAATATAGCATCTAAGAAATGCCAGTTGAATCTTTGTCTCTTTATACCATTTAAAGTTTATGATATACAAAATATGTCATCAGGATGTGCTTAATTCAGAGATCAGATTATGAAGGGCAACTCCTGAGGCACTGATTCAGCCTAAGGAAACTGAATGGCAAAGACTACTCCTTAACGAGGATAATAGTGGCAAAGTTCTGTTTAATAGGGGTCAAATAACAGGTATGAAATTCTAAGATCTGGGGGCTTTTAAATCCAGAAACTGATGAATTCAGAGCCTGATTCACTATGGCATAACTTTAGCTTTACATTGTTGTAACTTCATCGAAATCAACAGGCATAAAACTGGAGTAACACACTGGTGAACCAAGTGAACAAGACTGCTACAATCAATACCATTTTTCTTAGTGTTCTTTTGTTCAGTTCAATATTTCATTTCATTTAAAGTCTTTCAAACAATTTTTCCTTCATCCTTATCTTTTTTTTTAAGGTCTCTTTCCTAACATGATGCAGCAATATATGCTTTGATCCTTCTCAGCATCTACTGTGGCACCTACAAACGCATGTTAAAAATGCTGAGCAGGTATCCATTAACGAGATTGCTGTATCGCCACCTATTTTATCCTTAGTCAATCCTGTTATTAAGCAGTGGTAAGAAAGGACTATGTATCGAGGGTCTGATCCAAAACCTACTGAAGTCCTTCCCCTAGCTTCAGGGGGTTTTCTATCAAACCCTTAACATCTTACTAGCACAATCAAGTTTGCATTAAGACCATCTCCTAGAGGCATCTTCCCATCTTCACCATGTTTTGCAGGGAAGGAGGAGCATAGAGAGCTTGATACTTTTCAGTGTAGAGGACTAGTCCTAGGACGTAGCCTTACTCATGTTTCTTGTGCCCACCCAATTATTGTACTTACACTAATGTGCACAGCACTGCCCTCACTGAGGCATGCAACACAAATAGTTGCAGGATTAAGACCCCAATCAAGATGACAATTTGTATACAAGGCCATCTAAATTAAAAGGATTTTACTGTGACACATTATTGTACACTCAGGGTCAGATAAAGGAGATAAACTATCCTTGCACAACAGGTATCATAATATTGCTTATGAAATATAATTAACCTATCAGTGTTCCCCTTCAAATACAGGTTGAACCTATCTCAAATAGCTTCAGATTTACTCTAACCTGAAAAGATACAGAAGGTAGAGAGGCAGAGAAAATGAAAGCCTTTCACTATCCATCTCATTTTAGGATTTGCAGCATTTAAAGACAGAAGGGACCATTGTGAGAATTTAATTTGACTTGCTGCATAACACAGACCAAAAATTTCAAGTAACTCCTATATTAAGCTCAAATTTAGGTGTCCTAAAATGTGCAAAGCAAGATTATCAGGCAAGACAAAAAACGTGATCTTCTGAGCAGCATATAGCAGCGGTTCCCAACCTTTTCTTTTATGTGGACCACTACATCATCATCAAAAGCTTTTTTGGACCACCATGTAAACAAAGCATTTAAAAAATTTTTAACATAGCCTATTGCTGACAGGAGTCAAAGTTGTATATCAAGGGGTATTAAACACAGTTATTTCTAATAATTTATTATGTTTACTCACAAACCTATTGTAGTTATCACAGTACATTTACCTGCAGTAAGTAAGTATCTCCCTCTTCCTGACATACCCACGGACCATGGGTAGTACCCTTATGGACTATCAGTGGTCCATAGACCACAGGTTGGCAACCCCTAGCATATAAAATCTTCTTGTAACAGGAGAAGATAAAGTAGAAACAAGTTATTTGAGAAAGCAAGAGAGTTATAAAGTTACTTTTTGAATTGATATATTACTTAGATTGTCAGATCTAGATTGCATTCTTTCTTTGCTAGTGCCAGAGGAGTCCTTTTGCAAATCCCAGAAACCCTAACTCATGGGGTAAATTATGAATACAAATTTAGAGTTGACTTTTTTCAAGGAGCTACAAGTGTGCCACAGAGTTTTTTAGCTGTCACATATTGTACATGTAGACAGAACAGCTAGACCAGAATTTTACTGAGATTTCAATTATTTCAGATAATAATTATGATTTAAAATGTGTTTCTAGTCTGGGGCGTGACTATGTAAAAAATAACCCATTCTTGCTAGGTAGATCAGCTCCCTGTGTGTATTCAGAATTCGTGTATAGAGTGAGCTTTTACTACATTTTATATTGCCAGCCCTGCAAAATCATCCCATGACTGGATGGAGTGAACATTGTCAACAACATTCTTAACTAAATTCCAGCTACAGTTTTACCTGAGTAAACCCATTGTCTTCAAATTATGTCCTTAAGGTTACAGACATCTAACTGAGGATATAACATAGGACATTGCACTTGCACAGGTGCAAGCAAGAGCAACATTTGACCTGCAACGTTTTTATTGCTTGTGACACTGTGAAAGCCAGAAAGCTGTGATAGAGTGTTCCACTCACTTCTAGGTAGATACCTCCTTCTGGCCACTCTGAGGATGACTTTGTGAGATTGACAGCCTTTCCTGCAGTTGTGCACTCTCTCTCTGCCTCTCTTTGTAGATCTGCAGCCTCTCTCTTCCTCCATAAGCTGCTGCTGACTCTTAGTGACTCAGCATTCTACCCAGGTCACTCTATACATTTTCACCTCCTGGGATACCAAAGGGATTCACAGGCTCTCCCCCCATTAAAACAGTCTTAGGCAGTCTTCCTATTCATCACCCCATGATGCCACTCCCTCAGTGGTCAAGAGAGGAACACAGGCCCTCCATATATATACTCTAGGTTCCAACTCAGGTAACTTCTACTCTAGTTAGCAGCCAAGATCTGTTTGCTTTCCCCGAACGCAGTCCTTACCATCTAGTTTCCCCCTCCTATTATGTCTCTACAACTTTCCATTTCCCAGGGAGTGATTGCAGCCTAATGTCCCATCAGTCACCTCTGCACTCAATTTCCTGTCTCTGTAAGTCCAGCCCACCTTGTTCCTCCCCACCTGGGCTCCTCCTTCAGTGAGGGGATTGCTTAGCCACCTGATCCCTCTCAGTTGTGGTCTGTTGGGTTTATTAGTTCCATAGGCAGCAGATGAAACTTCCCATAGGGGAGGCCAGATTCCCATCCTGACTCTTCTGATTGCACCTTGCACAAACTCTCTCCTCCACCCCATGTCCTACTGTTACCAGAATTCAGGTACCAGGATTGTCTTGGTGCCATCAGAGCCAATAAACACACCAAGAGTGAAAAGGTATTTCTTTTATTGCATTTGTGATTACAAATGGGCCTCCTGCTTAAGTGGCAGAGAGACCCTGATTACATCAAATGGTTAGCTTATATACCCCTGGTATCTTGTTAGTCCTGCCAAGCCTTATATGGTTACAAGTAAAACAGTGATACATAATTGGTTGAAAATGATCTCAGGTGTGGGAGGATAGGGGTTTTTTGGAAACAGGGAAGTTAGGGGATTTTGAAAGGAGAAGTAAGGGGATTTCTGAACTGGTATCTAGATGATAAACAACAAAATGGCTTCGCTTAGGCTAAGGCAACTGCTATAGGTATTAGCTGCAGATTGTTATGCTAGCTATCCTTGGTGCCTGCTTACACTACCCCTGCTACACCCAAGGCCTGGGTCCCAAGGTGCTATGTCCTTCCCCACCTTCTCTTCATCTCTCCTCCACACTTCTAACCAAAGCTTGTGGTGATTTATTATGTGCCATGCAGGCTCTCAGACAACCAAGAAGCCAGCTTCTGGTACTCAACTTCCTGGGTCTCTTGGTTCCCCAAGATTACTGATGAACTGAGGAATTGAGTAGCAAATACCACCTCCTCAGCTGGTCAGGAACCTGCATGGCACATAATAAATATGCTCAGCTTGTGGAAAAGGCAGAAAGCATGAGTGGTAAAGGCCCTTGAGCTTTCATCACACCACAAGACCCATTGTCCACAGCCAAGTCCTAAGATATAACCACATTTGCTCAGATCCCTCAGACAGGGACACGCACCTTCAGGATCTCTATCCAACATTCTTTAAAACTAGAATATCCACCTGAGAAAGCACAGAAACAGATTGATAGAGCCAGATGGGTGTGCAGCAGTCAACTACTACAAGGATAAGCCCAAGAAAGAAAACAACAAAACACCACTGGTCATCACCTATAGCTGCCAAGTCAGACCTCTACAGCACATCAAAGGTCTACAACCTATTCTACAAGACAATCTTTCACTCTATCAAACCTTTGGAGACAGACCTCTCCTTGCTTATAGACAGCCCCTCAACCTTAAGCAGATACTCATCAGCAAATATAGACTAAACAACAGAACCATTAAAGCAGGCACATACCTCTGCAACAAACCATGTTGCCAACTTTGCCCACATATCTGCACAAAAGACACCATCACAGGACCTTAGAAAACCAGGTACTCCATCAACGATTCATTCACCTGCTTATACACCAATGTGATTTATGCCATCATATGCTGGCAATGCCTCCCCGCCCCACCCCGCCTTATATGTTGGACAGACAGAACAGTCTCTGTGCAAAAGAATAAATGGACACAAATCTGACATCAGAAATCACAACATTCAAATATCAATGGGGAAACACTACAATCTTCCTACTCATTCCATTGATGATTTGTTAATAGCTCTGCTCATACAATAACAAATCGAAGCTTCAAAGAGAAACTGTAGAATTTGAATTCATATGCAGATTTGACACCATTGCCTTAAGGTTAAATATGTACTATGAATTTTTTTCTTATTCCAATAGGTGATTTGACCTCACCTTACTCTATATGCTGTTTTTCAAAGTTTAAATCTAAACAACTGCTTTGTTTTGTTGTAACAGTCTGACCTGATCCTATGACTTACACTTCACTGCATTTATTTTCCTCCCATTCTGTAAATTCCCCATCTTGATGTGTCTGACAAAGTGGGATTTTATCCCATGAAAGCTCATGTGATAAATAAATTGGTTAGTCTTTAAAAGTGCCACAGAACTCCTTTTTTATTTTGCTGAACTAGACTGCTGAACTAGACTAACACAGCTACATCTTTGGAACATTTTTACCAAGTGACTTTACATCATGGAACAGCTTCCTAATACATTTAATAAAACATTTATTGCTGCATGTAACACATATAGTTAAAGAGAGATGAAAACATTTTGAATAAGTATGTGAGGAAATGAACCAAAATAAATCACGCAAATAAAACAAGATTGCTACCAAGCAAAACATCCTCCCTCCATGAAATATTGTCTACAAAAGTTTGTTATTTTTTACCATCAGCAAAAGACGAGTTCCTTGCCTGTTAGCAACCTCTTTGACTCTTTCAAGGAGCCATGCTATTTAAGTCTCCTTTTGACAAGCAGGCCTGTGTGGGAGAGTCAGACAGTGGGAATATGTTTGGAAAGCAGACAGACAGAATACTAGCCATAGAGCATTGGGCCAGCCTGTAGGCAGAATTCTTTTTGTAGATAATCCAGAAAATCTCCAAAGGCTTTCAATATAGCTGCAAAAAAAGCATTTTTCCAACTGTGGGTTAAGCAGTGTAGGCAAGTGAATCCAAGCTGGAGTGTCTGGACAGTTTAATAGAATCTACTTCAGTCTCTGAAGAGTGATGCTGCACATGGCAAATACAGCACCAGGCATACTACTAGTCAAATATCCACTGAGCAAACACTGCCATACAGTTAGAAAATCATTAAGCTAAGAAATGTTGGGAGGAAGACATGAGATATATAGAAATACAATGGGCGGGGGGGAGCAAGGGCGAGAGAGAGAGAGTGCTGCTGGAGACCATATAATGTAATATGGTCTCATGGACACTTGTGCCCTTAGATCATTTGCCCATTTTTCCATCTGAAAGTGCAATCATACCCTCAAGTCCTTCTTGATGCAGCATAAGAGGAATACTGTAGCTTTCTCTGTTTCTTTGGCTGGTTCATAAATTGTCAAGTTCACTTTCTTTACCTCTCTTGAGAAGAAAATTCATCTAATTTTAAAACACCAATCTGTAATTTCCATAGGTAGCAGGAAAAAAATTATTTCTTTTCAAATCAAAGAGTGATTTTTTCCTACAGAAAAAAAGCTTGTTAAATAATTTGCTTCAGATGATTACTAATATTATTAAATGCCTTAACATGCACGATGAGAAATACTTTCAGATCTGCCTATACTTTAAGAGTTGTAGGAAGGAAATGCATGGAAAATCCAAGTTCCTTAATAACTTTCATAATAACTAATACCCATGCTAAAACACTTTAAGTTTACAAATAGCTTCAGAAACTTTAGTTAATCCTTGCAACAACCTTGTGAGGTAGGGGATTGTATTATCATCCCACCCCACATTACAGGTTAAACTCAGTAAAATAGTGTCCTTAAGTTTTCGTACTTCTGCCTGTTAGAAATTTGTGCAGTGTGAATATGCATTTCATATTGATTCTAATCTCCTTGCCATTAGTGTAAATCAAAAGTAATTCCACCAAAGATAGTGTAAACTGAAATTAGAATCAAGCCTTTAGTGCTGAAACACCAACTCAGTTACAGTTCATATAGTGTCTGGTGTGTTGAGACTAATATTTACAGAAGAAGATTTTTACCCTTGCGTAAGAACAAAGCACAATCTAGCTTTCAGCTTTTGATTAAGACTCCTGTTCCTCTGAAGTCTTGAGCCAGGCCCACCAACTGGGGGTAGGGGATGGGGGGGGGGGAGGCACAAGAGGGAAATTGCTCAGGGCCCAGTGATTTAAAATGGCCTGCGTAAATGGGAGGATAGATATATTTCTCCCTCTCCTCCACACCTTTCCTTCCCCCAAGGCTTCCACCACTCATGCTTTCTGCCCTCCTCCATCAGCTGAGCAGGTTCCTGGGCAGTTGAAGCAGTATCGGCTACTCAGCTTTCCAGGGCCGGCTCAAGGGGTTGTGATGCCCCAAGTCACCTCTTGCTTTGGCGCCCTCATTAACTGGAGTGTGCTTGTGGGGGCAGGAGGGGCAGAGCCGGGCTTGCAGTCATGTAGTGGTGAGTGAAGTCACTTGACCCCCATGGCCAACACCCCTAAGATTTGGCGCGCCGAGACGGAGCCGCATTGGCTTGCCCCTTAAGCTGGCCCTGCAGCTTCCTGAGTTCATCACAGTACTCTGCCTAGGAAGTCCAAGGAAACCAGAAAACCACTAGCAGATACCACTTCCTCAGAAACCTGGGAACCCACATGGCACATAATAAATAAGTAAAAACCTCTGGTAGAAGCCTACTTGGATCTCAGCCATCGCTTTCTAAGGGTGCCATTGACTGTTCTGCCCTGGGGCCTGGAATGGGCAGTGGACCTGGCTCCATCAATACGCATACTTACAATACCCTCCTTACTCCATATGATTCCTCTAAATAGCTTTTCCATTCTTTCAGAAGAACTGAATAAACATCTTATCATGAATATTCTTCTACTAACTGGTGTTTGGGATAAACATAAATTTTCATTGCCTTGGCTTTTGCTTTGTTAATGAGTCCCAATAACACCTTTGTAGAACTTCATTAGCAGAGCTGGTTGAATTATTCATTGCAAATGAATTACGCAATTAACTTAGTATTTTTCATTGTTCTCAAATAGCTCATTGTAGGCCCAATGTCTACAAATTTGATTGTTAGTTCCAAGTAGTCATCCAATAGTTTACATGCATTTATTTCAACTAATATGGTTTTTTGTTTGTTTTTTTTGCAACACATTCATTTAGACTGTTCCCTACAGATTATTTATGGTGTGCAATTGATCATAGAGTGCTTTTTCTGCTCACTGATTGGATGGATGCCTGAATTTTTATAAACAGGGGAATAACACATGAATAGTAAAAATAGAGCCATTTTATACAACATAATTCTTTTATGCTGGAGGTTTTATAGTGGCTGGGTCTCTGAGCTCCTCTTGAAATTATTGCTTTAATGTTACTGGAGCTTTATGATGTTTAAACTATGAGTTAGGGAAGCCTGAAGTGACACTTTCTATTATTATTTAAATCAAACCATAAATAAATAATTATCCAAAAAAGTAGGTGAAGAGTGAGATGGCAAATCTTGTGAATCACCAAATTTATTTAGGTTAGTCAAGACTAGAAAAAATTTCTAAAGCTCTCTGAGGGAGGTAGCAACGCTAGGTGAATGGGTTCCACAAATGGGCAGGTAAAGTTCAATGTTGACATGAGCAAAGGAATGTATCTTGGAAGACATAATATGAACTAATCATATGCATATTTGGGTTCTAAATTCAGTATAACAACTCAAGGAGAAAATTTCAGCATCTCTGTGCACAGTTCAATGGAAACCGCTACTCAATGTGCAGTAGAGGTCAAAAAGCAAACAACTTGTTAGGTGTACAAGCTGGGCAATAGAAATTAATACTGAAAGAATTGCATAGCTGCTGTATAATGAATACAGCACACCCACGTGGAATATTGAGTTAAATTCTGGTCTTCCTGTCTCAAAAAAGCATAGCAAAAATTGCAGAGGTACAGAGACAGACCAAAAATATAAGAAACATGGAGAGACTTTGTGGTTTAGAGAAGAAATTAACAAGAAGACATGATATGAGTATACAAGATAGTGAATGATAAAGACAAGGGTATGTAGGAGTGCCCAACTTACTTTTCTTGCAATATTAGGTCAAAGGCATTCAATGAAATTAAGAAGTAACAAATTTAAAACTGCTAACAGGATTTTTCATGTGAAATTCTTAAAGTACTTGTAGAATGTGTAAGATATTATGAAGGACAGGCGGTGAGAAGGATTAAAGAAAGGGTTAGGTGTACAGCTGCCAACAGCCTTTCTGGAGCACTTGAACAGTCATACCATGTAAAATGGCAAATAGAAATGGAAATGGGGTATATTCTGTGCAGAACACATTATCATAATTAGATGGAATAACTGATCATGAATGCCATGGGGGTTAATACTGTTTGAATCTCTCATTTGTTTTTGACATGCACCCACCCACCCACCTTCCCATTAAAGGGGTTCATATGAACAGACTCCTAGGGAGAAAGTCATGCTACTAAAACTGGGGAAACAGGACTAAAGACACTGAAAGGCACAACCCTACGGCTGGCCTGAGATCCATCAGTTTGAGATTTAATTTTTCTCCATGGATTCCTCATCTTTTGTTCACTTGCCAGGCCACACCCATTTCCCCATCCCATGCTACTGCCAGCCACCTCATACTGAGTCTCAAAAATGCCAACACTGAAGATATTTTATAAGTTGGCTCCTCAAAACGAGGGCTGAAACATTAGATCACACAGTCTGTTCTGCTGCTAATACAAGTGCACGCACACGCACACGCACACACCCCCATTATTCAGTTTTTATTGGTTATTAGTGTTCTAAATTATAATGCATGTGTGTGATATTTGTAAGCAATGGAAAAGAAAAAGTAGCTGTGATTTTATATTAGCAAAGCTTCATAGTTAGCTTAAAGAAAAATCTCATAGCTAAATGGTTGTTCTTATCTTTTTATTATGTGCTCTCTCTAGTTATTATTTCTTTTCGGTTTTCAGTTCCTTTAATTATAAAATATTAATTACAATTCCTCCATCTTTATTGGTTGAAATGGTCATCAGACTTAACTATCATCAGACAACACCATATTGAATTCATACTTGAAACCCTATCTTTTCTTTCTTTTTCCTAACAAAAAAAAAAAAGAATTATTTGAACACTAACACTTCCTTCCAGGCTGCATGACCCTCCCTAGAAGAATATTTCTTCATGCCATTTGTAATAATGAAACATGAAAGTGGACATCTCCATTATATCAATTAAAGTATTTTCCAGACTGAAAAGCAGTTTTACTGTTTTCTAAATTTTAAAAATTTGCTATAATTAATGGAAGAGTGCATGCTGCTACAAAACTGTGTAATTGCTTAGGTTCCAGCATGAAAGAAGGGATAAAATGGACCATTTTATTATACAGAGCTGAGCACTGTTTTATTGTTGTTTGACTGCTTCAGTTCCCTAGCAAATGCAGCTTTCAGGGCCACTTGGCAATATGAATGCTGACCTCACAGCAGCTGGGGCATGCTGTTTAGTACACATCTAAACAGTATCCAAGGGATGACTGGACAAAAAAAAGAAAAAAAAAACCCGAAACTCAAGGGCAAGTTTGTATTATAAATAACAGATTGGTTCTGTTATATATATTTCAGTACAGGTAATCTGAAGGTTAATTACACATCCAAAAGTGCTGGAAACATCAGTCCAGTTTCTCTGCTGATATGAAGGGTTGTAGCTACATTGACTTTAATGGAATTTCTCCCATTAAATTAGCAGAGAATTTGGCCCATTAGTTTTTAAGGGTCAGGATCTGATAGTGAATGTGTTACCTTATTCCATGAATAGGAATGCTGGTTTCAATTTGCAGTAAAATATCATTTAGTGCGACTAAAGGTGGCAGAATCTAGCTCTGTGTAGCAGGGCACAGCAGCCAGGTTGGCCTGGCTCCTATACTGAGATTTAACTTGGGGGGAAAAGGGAGTCAGTTGGCCAGGTTGGCTAATAAGCTGAAATGAGGACCAGCTCTGGGACCTGGGAGGTCAATGAAAGCTCCCAGGAAGATAAAGCTGGGAGGAGGAGCAGGGGCCAGTGGCCTGAGCAGTGGGATACTGCAATGTGAGAACATTGCTCACCCCACTGCTTTCAGGCATGACTGGAGGACCCCAGTGCTGTAGTGGACTCTTGCAAATAGATGGTGGTGGACAATACACCCTGAATAAAGTGTGTGGGTTCTGCAAAAGAGGGGGTTTGGATGTGGTATGTTGGCAAGGGGGCCTGAAGAGAAATGGGTGTTAGTCTGGATTGTTACACTCTAATTTAATCTGTAGAGGAATTTAAGTCATTACAAGTCTCAGAACACCACTTCCCTTGCTGCAGATATGTATTTTCTGTTGTGGTAGTGCTCAGTGACTTCAGCTCTAATACTTTACCAATGTTGTCTTTAATACAGTGAGAAATCTGTCCAGGGTAGAAAACAATTCAGATGCATTAAAAATAACCAAAAAAAACCCCCAAAACAAAGCAAATAAAAACCCACCAAAACAACAACAAAGAGTAACAGCCCTGCTATCTCATTAGAAGAGAAAAAACAACCAATACATTTCTTTATCACTTTCTCCTGGCTTCTTGTGATGATAAGCTGGGACACAATTTAACCCATGTTTTTCTTTATAAGACAAATATTTTATTTGTCCACCTGCATATGTTTTTCAACCTATTTATTGTCATTGTTGTAGATACTGTCTTTTGTCTCCTATTCTCACTCCATAATCTTGATCCTTTGTTGCATTGTGTATACAATTAGGCTCTGCATTCTGATTTGTATGGGAAACCTCTTATATTTATGTGAAATCACAGAAAAGCCAGTGGGGCTGTGTAGCAATCCAGGGCTCTGTGTTAATGTATCTGATAACAGAGGTAAGGAAGTAGGTCAGATTAGATCTTAATAACCCCTTTTGGTCTTAAAAGCTATGTCTTTGCCCAAGATGTCCAGCAAACCCCTTAGGACTCCCTTTTTAAAACTGTATGATCAAACTGGGAAGCAGCACTCCAACAATCTCTCCTGGTCCTTCCCATTGTAGTGTTTCATTGGTTCCATTCTTGGCAGTGTGCCTGAGGCTGTAGGCTGGATCTTCAGTTCACATCTTCTTGAAATCCTACTTGCTATGTCCTGTTTAGTTTGGGTTTATATGTAGCATTTAGTACAATGATATAGCACTGCTAGTTAGGGGAGTAGGTGTCAGAGGGAAAGGAAGCTTCATAGGATGTATTAGATGAGGGAAGGCAAAGGGCCTATCTGAGGGTCAAATGAAGAAAACAGAGTTCTGAACTGAGGAAGATGAAAGAAGGAGAAGGTCCTCTCTGAATTCAGGGTGGAGGAAATCAAGCTTCTTGTTTTGATTAATGCAGAAGTAGGCCTCAATACTGAAGGATTGTACTGATTGTCTTCCACTTTTCTTCCCCCACAATTTTGCCTCAGCCCTTGAAGTTATCAGATGTGCATAAGTCAACCAAACTTTCATTTTAACACAAGAATTGCCATGCTGGATCAGATCAATGGTCCATCTAGCCCAGTATTCTGTCTTACAACAGTGGGCAATGCTAGATGCTTCAGAGGGAATGAATAAAACAGATAATCAAATGATCCATCACACTGGCCATTCTCAGTCTCTAGTAAAGAGCAATCCTTGCATATATTTGCTAATAGGCATTTATGGACCTACTCTCCATGAACTTTTCTAGTTCTATATTGAACCCTGTTATACTTTTGGCCTTCACAACATCCTCTGGCAAGGAGTCCCAAAGGATGACAAGGTATTGTGTGAAGAAATACTGCTTTTGGTTTGTTTTAAACCTGCTGCCTATTAATTTCATTCCATGATGCCTCGTTTTTGTGTTATTAAGAGGAGTAAATAATACTTCCTTATGTACTTTCTCTACATCAGTCATGATTTTACAGATGTCTATCCTATCAATCTTAGTCCAAACTGAAAAGTCTCTGTCTTATCAGTCTCTCCTCATTTGGAAGCTTTTCCATATCCGTAATCATTTTAGTTGCCTTTTCTGTATCCTTCCTTATTCAAACATACATTTTTGTAAATGGGGCAACCAGAGCTTTCCACAATATTCAAGATGGGGGCTTACCATGGATTTATAAAGAGGCAACATGATATTTTCTGCCTTATTATCTATCCCTTTCCTAATTATTCCCAAAATGGTTAGGTTTTTTTTTTTTTGACTGATGCTGCATGTTGAGTGGATGTTTTCAGTGAAATATCTACAGTGATGCCAAGACCTTTCTTGAGTACTAACAGTTAATCCAGACCCCATCATTTCATATGTATAGTTGAGGTTATACTTTCTAATATGGCATTTCTTTGTATTTATCAACAACAAATTTCATCAATCATTTCGTGCCTAGTCACTCAGTTTTGTCAGATCCCTTTGTAACTTTTTTGGACTTTATCTCAAATAGTTTTGTAACATCTGCAAATTTTGTCACCTCTCTGTTTACCCTTTCTCCATTTATGAATATGTTAAACAATACTGATACCAACATAGACCCCTTTGGGATACCACTATTTAGCTCTCCATTCTGAAAACTGATTATTTATTCCTACCCTTCCCCCTATCTTTTAAACAGTTACTAATCTGGGAAAAGACCTTCCCTCTTACCCATGCCACTTACTTTGCTTTAGAGCCTTTGCGGCCCTGTCGAAAGGTTTCTGAAAATCCAAGTAAAAAAATAGCCACTGGATCACCTTTGTCTACATGCTTGTTGACTCACTCAAAGAATTCTACTAAACTGGTGGGGCATAATCTCCCTTTAAAAAACCATTTTGACTCTTCCCCAATGAACGTATTCATATATGCATTTGGAATCATATTAGCTAGCATTGGCTATGCCTACATTAGCCTAAGTTGGTTCAGCATTGCAAGTCTGAACTAGAAGTCCAAGGTTAGCCTGAACTAACTTTGGGCTAGTTCAAACCCCGTACCTTTTAGTTCAAACTAACTGCACATTCTAGTTCAAACTAATGAACTAAGCACAGAAGTCTGAAGTAACCAGGAGTAACTTATTAGTTCAAACTAAGCTTTGCCTAGTTCAAACTAAGAAATTTCTTAGTTTGAATTAGGCAAAGCCTGGTGTAGCCAAGGGCTAAATTAGTCTGAACTGAGCTTCCTTGGTCTGGACTAATTTGCCAGTGTAAACATAGCCATCCACTCATCTGGTCCAGAAGCTGATTTAAATGATAGGTTACATACCGCAGCTAGTAGTTCTGCAATTTCACATTTGAATTCCTTCTGAACACTTGGGTGGAAACTATTTGGTCCCAGTGACTTATTACTGTTTAATTTATCAGTTTGTTCCAAACCTGCTCTAATGACACCTCAGTCTGCAACAGTTCCTCAGATTTGTCACCTAAAAAGAATGGCTCAGATTCTCCCTCTCTTCCTCATCTGTGAAGACTGATGCAAAGAATTCATTTAGTTTCTCCACAATTCTTCCTTGAGGTCTTCTTCAGCATCTTGATTGTCTAGAAGACCCAAAGGTTATTTGGCAAGCTTTGCACTTCTGATGTTCTTAACATTTTTTTGGCTATGTCCACACATACATCATTATTTTGAAATAAGTTAATTCGAATTAAGAAAATGTTAATTCGAATTAAGGTAGAGCCTGCTTTCGAAACAGCTGTTATTTCAAAATGGTTATTTCAAAATAAGGCCATTTTGGACATGTTGTTTCAAAACAATATGTCCAAATGGTGTTATTTCAAAATAACCATTTTGAAATAACAGCCGTTTCACAATGAACGGGGTTTAAGCTGTTTTGAAATGACAGTTCTTATTTCGAAATGACAGAGCCTGTCATTTCAAAATAAGAAAACGTTGTGTGGACATTCAGTTTTTTATTTCGAAACAACCAGTGTTGTTTCTAAATAAAAGACTCGTGTGGACATACCCTTTGAGTCTTTGGGTAGTTGTTCTTCAAATTCTTTTTGGTCTCCCTAATTGTATTTTACACTCCACTTGCCAGAGCTTATGCTTCCTTCTATTTTCCATGATAGAATTTAATGCCCCCTTTTTAAAGGATGCCTTTTCGCCTCCATTTCTTTTACTTTGTTGTTTAGTCATGGTGCCACTTTTTTTTTGTTTTTAAATTTGGAGTATACATTAAAATTGAGCCTCTGTTATGGTGAATTTATAAAAGTTTCCACAGAGCTTGCAGTGATTTTGCACTTGGCACTGTAACTTTAAATATCTGTTTAACTGACTTCCTCATTTTTGTATAGATCCTCTTTCTGAAATTAAATGCTACCATGGTATTTGCTTTGGTGTTTTCTTCCCACCTCAGAGACATATTAAATTTTATGATGTTATGATCACTATTACCAAGTAGTTCAGCTATACTCACACCTTGGACCAGATCCTTTGCTCCACTTACAACTGAATTAAGAATTGCCTCTCCTCTTTTGGGTTCCAGGACTAGCTCCTCCAAGAAGCCGTCACTTAAGTCTTAAGGTGACACATGCACAGTCAATATGGGATAGTTGAAATCCACCACTGTTACTGATTTTTTTTTTTTAATTTTTATAGGCTCTCTAATCTCTGAGCATTTTGCAGTCAGTATTACCATCCATGTTAGGTAATTGGCAGTATATTTCCACTGACATATTCCGATTATTGAAGCATGGAATCTTTATCCATAGAGTTTCTATGGTGAAGTTTGGTTCATTTAAGATTTTTATTTCTTTTGACTATGCTTTCTTCCATATAAATTTATTGCATGAGCTTTTGTGAGAGAAGATCCCACTTCACCAGCCACTTTGAAGATGCGGGAAATTACTGAGTGGGGGAAAAATAAATGCAGGGCAGTGGAATCCTAAGTGCAAGAAGATACCATGACATCATCTAGAAGATGGGTCCCAGACATGGGATCATTTTCTTCTGTTTCAGTTTGATGCTTGCCTTCCCTGAGACTTTCAGCTTCTTCAACAGCACATAGGCTGTAGTACTGGGGCTGGGACCATTCTACTGTGTCCTGGAAAGTCTCATCTGTGTACCTCTCTTTCTCCCTTAGCTCTTTCAGTTTAGCCACCTTGGTCTCCAAAGCCCATGTGTGGTCTCTGAGGGACAGAAGCCAGGTAATCATATCAGCAGCAGCTACCACCCATTGCATAGGTAATCATACTTGTTGAATACGGTGCAATAAACTGGATAGCCCCCACTTTGTTGATGGATTTCTGCCTGAATTCTCTTCTTAAAACAGTGTGAGGCACCATTCTGTAATCTCATCCATTGGAGACTAGCTAAGGGGAAAATGTCAGATGTCCTCTCCTTAATTGTTTAAGAGGTTCAAAGATTAATATTCTGGAGCTACTTGGCATATAGGCAGACTCTTGTTATAAACTACAACACACATCTTAGTGTATGTTAGGATCCAAGAAAGGCTGCATATTTTCAACCTGTTGTTCAGCCGCAGAAACTACATAATTAACCCATCTCATGCTAAATATTTTAGCTAAAAGTAATTATTCATCTTTAGCAGCTAATGGCTGGCGTAAACCTGACAACCCAATTTTGTAATATTAAAAGTGCTGGATTTTACCTCTTCCTCTGTAGAACCCTTGCAGCAGCTGCTTCAAGAAAAAAAATCTTAAGGATTAATACTAAAAAGTTCAAACAATGAAAGTCCTGTGACACCATGAAGACTGAGGGTACATCCACACTCACTCTTTAAATCAAAATAATGCTGATTATTTCAATTTAAAAGATTGCATGTCCACACTAGGTTTCCTTATTTCAAAATAAGAAGCTCCCTCATTTCAGAATAAGGAAAGTGATTTTGATATAATAAAACCTAGTATTATATCAAAATGACAGTTAAATCCAAATTGTTATTTCACAATAATGCAGTGTGGATGTCTTGTTTTGATTTAACTGTTATTTCAGTTTAATATTTTTCGCTCTTCTCCTTCCCAGGGTGCCTTACTTTTTCTATATATTGTGTGGGGGGGCAAGGCCCTTCTAGGGGGCCATGTTGCCACATCTCCCATGGTGCCCCTCTCCTAAACTGCCCCTCTCCTAGTCCTGTCCATGAACATGCTAGTTCAATTTGAGTTTCTAGTGGGGACATGTTAAATCAATTTAATGAGTTTTATATTGATTCAGTTTATCAATTTAACTTAAATTGATTTAACTGCCTAAATGTGGACATAGGCTAACAAATTTTTTTGGGCATAAGTTTTCATGGCTTCCAACCCACTTCACTGGGCATAAGCCTACGAAAGCTTATGCCCAGAAAAAAAATCTGTTAAGTCTTTAAAGTGCCACAAGACTCTCACTGTTTTTGCTGCACACAGACTAACACAGCTACCCCCCCTGGAAAATTTACAAAAAAGTTGTATGAAAAGTGAATATACAAAGAGCATTACCCCTCTGATCCAGACATAGGGTGAGAAGAGCCTGTGCGGCTGAGGATATCTGAACATACTTAAGTTTAAGATAGCACTCCAACAATTGCAAAACTGCCAGATGGCAATGAGTCAACATTACCTAATGTACTGTGTCTGCAAAGAATAGATTGCAATGACAAAAATGACCTATCAACCATTAAATCATAGAAGGGACTGTGATGATAAATTTCTTGGGGAAAACAACCATTTTCTTGGTATCTGTTTGTGCAATGCCTAACACAGCAGAGAAATGTGCCTGCAATAGCAAACAATATGACCAGTCACTAGCCTTATGATTTTTTAAAAATTATTAAGTTGTATTGTAAGTATCTTGGGTTTCCAAATGGTACCACAATATAGAATAAATAATAAAAAAAATCATAGATCCAGTGACTGAACATATATGTATGTAGATACATCACAACATGCTCTTCAAAGTGTCTGACAAAGTGGTATTTTCTCCCTCAAAAGCTCATGCAATAAATGAATTTGTTGGTGTTTAAGTGCCACAACACTTCTTGCTTGTTCTGCTGAACTAGATTAACATGGCTACCCCTTGGGAACTTGGCAACATGATCTATGTATCATATTTCTATGTAGTTACTCAAACTTCTTGGGTGTCTGAGGCAGGGAGATCGCTTCTTTCTTTTTATGATCAATGCTACTCTTTGGATTTTATGTTATGACTGTGGCAGTGAGGATCAGTTTACCATGGTTGTATCATGCGCAGGAAAGCCCTTATGGGAGCTAACATGCTGTGGCTGTGTTAACTGTACCCAGATGACTGATACCACTATGAATGTTTCCAGATTGAGAGGACAAAGCTCATACAACAAAAAGGTGCAGTATGCTGCTGCAGTTTGGCATGGTTGTTGCTGTGCTGGGTGTTTGTCACAAACATACAAAACCTTTGTGTGTTGGCATCCTTACAAATGTTTTGCAACACCCTGTTGACAATGAATCAGTGAGTGCGAGTGCAAACATGTTTCAGGAAATTGAGCTCACAAGTGAACTACATCCTCTGTAAATATGTTTTCACTGGAGTCAAAACATGTTTGTGGCCGCGTCTCTCCATTGTTGGAATCTATCACCAAGTCTGTATTTGTGACTCTTGGGAACAGTCAGATGAATAATTGCAAGTATCAGCATATATAGCACATCAATTTGTATAGCTTACAGTTTGCCACATGCATCTCATTATAAAACCCAGTAGCTCAACTTTGGCTATATGCAGTCATTGTTTCTACCATTGCTTCACCACCCCTTTTTAAAAATTAGTTTTGACATTTCATTCATTGTTCTTTTCCTGTTTGTTCTAGTCAGACCTTGGTTGATAAATTTGCCTCTCTGCAGTTGTATTACATGTGTACCTGCATAACTGAATTGAAGCCCCATGACATGCTTGGTCCTCATTTTCTCTGTATTTAGAGAGAGAGAGAGATACACTAGACTTTATACATTCTTATAAGATTGGCTATGACCACATATTTGTACATTGAGGGCCAGTCCAGAGCAGAGGCTGGGTTCCTTCTACACTGCCAGCCCTGCCCTGCTGCCTTTGGCTTCATGCCAAAGGCAGCAGGGTGGGGTGGAGGACAGCATGGTAGACAGGGAGAAATGGAGTGGGCCCTGCACTGCTCTGCTTGCAGCAGGACAGTGCGGGGCCCACAGAGCTGTGGGGCCAGGGACGATTGCCTGTCTTGTCCCTTCCCTCCCACAGATGGCTCTGCTGCTACAGCTTTGCACCTTAGCTCTTCCAACCATAGGTCTCTCTGTTCACATCACTCTGCCTCATTATGATCATTGATGTCCCTGCTGGTGCTCAGGGTTTATTTACCACTAGGATTTCTTGGGTTTTGTGTGTTGACACCTGATCTCCTGTTTCCTTGTCTGAGGTCCCTTTTCCTCTCATCATGTTTCCACTGGACCCTGGCAAGCAATTGTGAAAAGTTTCGGACAGCTATTTATTCAACACAGGTAGCATTTGAGAAACCTTCCACATATTGCCTCACCTATATGATTTCAACCTTGATCAGAAGTTCCAAAGGGGAAGCCATGTTAGTCTAGTAAAGCAAAAAAAGCAAGGAGTCTTGTGGCACTTAACCTGTTAGTCTTTAAGTGCCAGAAGACTCCTTGCTTTTCTTGATCAGAAGGAACCACTTCTAGGAATGACAAAGCCTGTTCAGTCTCTGTGATGGCAGGCTTCCATCTCTTTGTTAAGACTACATACAACCAGTGGTGGATTAAATCAGATCAAATCATAGGGCTGGAAGGGACCTCGTGCGATCATTGCATCTAATCCCCTGGGAATTGAACCCAGGACCTTCTGTATGTTAAGCAGAGGTACTAGCCAGTACACTATTTGCAGGGCTGGGCCCCTGAGCTGCCCCCACTAGTGAACCCTGCCTAGGGTCCTGCTCACCCCTGCCTGGGACAGCAGTCCCCCCCCTCCAGTCTAAGGCCCTGGATCATACAGCCCAGGCCCAGCTGATTGGCCCCTTGGGGCTGCAGGGCCAACCAGTGCATGTGAGGCAGCTTCTGGTGGCACCCAGCCACCCCAGAGACCATACTGCTTAGCAAGGCAGATGACTCTGCCCCACCCCATCCCCAGGGGTGGACTGGTTGGCTCCAGGGCCGGGCAGGAGCACAATGCAGAGCCAGGCCTCCAGCCCTGGGCGGCTCCACTCCTCCCTCAGAGCTGCATGGCAGAGGGCCCCCCAGGCATGTGCCCCATGGGCCAATGCGTTAATCCACCCATGCCAACAACAGTGGTATTAAGAATTAGTTTTCAAGGGAGTTTACAAGGATCCATTTCAAGTAGGCAGAAAATTTTATTTTGGGATTTATCTGTGTTTGTAATAGATCAAAAGCACTTGCTGAATTTCTCTAAAGCAATGAACACGGTTCATTCACACCAATAATAGTTCTGACTTTGTTAGTTAATGGCGTCTTCCTGCAAAAATAATACTACATCCAAGTCTGGAGATACTTGCATGTATTACATCAATTTGCGTTAACACCCCTCCCCCGCGGTCTAGGATCTGGTCACAAACTCATTTCACATAAGCTACTAAGCAACCTTTGGAGAGAGATGGCTTCTGGTAATTAACAGGCTAGGCTGGAACTGAAGTGGCAAGCTGATTTTCCTTAGCAAATATCATCACTCATATAAATGTGTGACATCAAAATGGTTAATTACAAATCCAGAACAGTTGGGATTGTCTGCTTTAAATACCCCCAGCTGACTTCATGCAATTTCCATCAGGTTGGGTGGACATTTTGTCAAAACAGTTGGTTCTTTGAAATTTCAGCTCCATCCAACCTGCATCTGAAAGTGCCTCTCACCACTGCTGGAGCAAAACTAGAACCAAAGCCATTAGGGTGGCATAAGATTCAGGAGTTCAAAGCCAAAGTAGCAGCTAAAATTTCAGTGTTCTATGGTCTGATTTTGTCCCATCTCTATTTATTATATAATGAAAAATATAAGCCAACATGGAAGTCTAGATTTATTGTTCTACAATCGGGGAGAGTAAATTTTTGATTTGGGTCTGGACCTGACTCCTGGGCTGGGGAGTACAGGGAAGAAGTGCACCTAGCCCCTTCTATGTAAGGCTGATTTTGCAACATTGCCTAATTGTAGACATGAGTTGCATTGTTAGGCACTGGAAAAAAACTGCTTACAGCCTTTCCCGGCTGTATGGAAGTCACCTCAACATAAAATTAAGCATCTGGCAGAGAGGGAATAAACAGAAAAACGAAACATTGGGATCTTCAGAGTCAGGAGGAAAACCTTCCCCAATGAGAAATAAAGCTACAGAGTAAAAAGATTCAAACTATAGCCCCCAAACAATATGAAAACCTCAGTTGTTGACAAGTTCCAGAGGGGTAGCCATGTTAGTCTAGTTCAGCAAAACAAACAAGGAATCCTGTGGCACTTTGAAAGACTAACAAATTTATTTATCGCATGAGCTTTCACAGGAGAAAATCCCACCTCATCAGGCACTTTGAAGATGGGGAACATGCAGGGTGAGAGGAAAATAGATGCAGGGAAGTCATAGGATTAGGTCAGACTGCTACAGCAAATCAGTGCAATACTTTGGCTCTCTGTGCTCTATGAATTCCTCACATTTCCACACTTCTCTTTATATAAGAGCAAGAAAGTCAAGTTCTATACATTGGTTGTAAAGACTTAATACTGTCTGACAAATCAGAATGCTTGGAATCTTTATTGATTTCTGTACGGATACTTGATTACTATATGGATGTCAAGGTTGCCCAAAGAAAATCTTTTCATTAACATTCAGTACATAACAAGTCTCAAATATAGAAACGTGACCACTTTGAGGCTCTCCTTTAACAGCACTCATAGGTTTCAATTTGTTCCAACTGCCTCACCTGCATGTTTCCCAGACTTAGACACTTCAGGAAGACTTCTCTTGCATTTCTTAATTAAGAAATATCCAAATTTGCTGATATTTATTTAAAGAGAGTCAACTAGCTCGCTAAACAGTCCACTCATTTTCTTTCTTAAGAGCTGTATCCCCATTTTGTTTTTCCTGTGATGCTGATTCAGGCTTCAGTATTACTAGATGACAGTAATTTTCAACTGCTGGAGAGGCTGCTGTCTTTTCAAGAGTCACCTCCAAAGTACTTTAGAGTCAAACAAAAAAATTGGTATGAACTATCTCCTTTGCCCTACAAGGGGAGGCCCCTGGCATTGTGGATTCTGTCAAGCTGCACTGCATGGACACCATGGGAAAGCTGGGTAGAGTGGGATGGGAGTGCAGAGGCACTGCGCTTCTGCTCAGACAGCTCTTATCTTTAGCAGTTGCCCCCAAAATCTGTTGTGGATACCTGTGAATCTAGGGCTGTGACCCTGTTTTATCTGTGAGGAGAGAAAGTCCCATCCTTCCTCGGGAATGATGCCGTGGCAACTCACAAGGGGAATCTCCTGGTGGTCCTCATCCCATACATCTGCCTTTCCTGACTTAATTATATGAGGGAAGAGTTAATACTTCTTAATAGCATTGGTGTGGTAATTACAATATAGAATGACCTTTGCAGATGTTACATCATTTAGCTGTGTTACTTCATTTACTTTTTTGTAAGGAACAAGTAGTTTAATTTCACTCTGCTTCTAGAACAAACTGGTGGCTGCATGCTAATCTGGTTGTAAACCTGCATAAAGATTTCGGGATATTAGGCATTCCCCTCAAACTGGAACATCATGCCTCATTTGGCCTACAGAACACCACTGAGCTCCTTGTGTGCTCCACCCAAAACCAACTGCAAAGTTTGAGACCACTTCATTGCTTTCAGTGTGAGTGTGTGAAACATAGATGGGACATGAGGGAGAAGCGCAGTGTGGAGATATAGGTGCACAGTTTGAGAGTAGTGATGGTGAATGATTTTACTTCCCCCTTGGAACGGAACAGAAAGGATATTCCTCATACAGACTGCTGGGAAGCCCATGTGTGCAATCAGGTAAATAAAACAACTTCATACGGGGTTTCTTTGGTTAACAAATCTTAAACTGTAATATATGGGCCTTCACTCTCACTTATGTTGGTGTGAGTGGTGACTTCACTGAAATTGGTGAAATTACAGCAGTATGAAACCAGTGTGAAAGAAGACTCAAATACAGGGAAGCCCAAAAGGAAGGAGAAGCATGCATATGAACATACAAGGATGGAGAGGAAGGTTTCATACACCTAGAGCTAGTGGGAAAAGTATTTACAGAGTTCAGAAATATAGGGCAGTGTCATCATGAAAACTGGCAGATATAACCTCCTTCCTTCCTGCACTATTATGTTACTTAGGGTGCATCTACATGGGAGGTTTAACCTGAAGCTTTTGGGTGAGTGTCAGGTAACCTGCAGTACTTGACTCGCACCAATAGCATACAAGCAGAAAGCTTGTTCAGTTTTTAGTTCTCATTGTGCGAACCCTTTTTATCAGGTGGCTGCAAATTGAGAGCATAGTGTTCTTTCAGGGTGTGGGGGGTGTATCCCAGGGTCATTTGCTTAACTTCTGAGCATTATGCATCATGGCATTCGTTTCGCTGTGAATTCTGGAAGCTAGGCAAGTTCAGTTTCAAAATCACCATGTTTTTATTCTTTCTGCCCCATACTTCCTTTGTTCGCTCTCTCATGCCATTTTCAAATTGCTGTCAGACAGCATGGACCCAGCAATGCTCTGTGCCACTCTGATGGCAAAAGCAAATGCTTACAGTCTTCTTGGACTGTATTACAAACTCAGACCTGGATGAATTTGGCAGTGGACTTCAGCTGTTGCACCATGAGTGGATGATCTGGGAGCAGGGGAATATTTTACTGCAGTCACAGTGTTTCCTCTGGCAGCAGGAGGATATTTTACTGTGGCAAAGGAGGATGAGATGGAGGAACAGGAGGATGCTGAGCTGGTGGAACAAGAAACTTCAGTTCCCGGGTCACTTATACAGCATCCAGTGCCTTTTCTGGGTCCAGGAAACCAGTGCAAATTGAAGAACAAACCTCTTCAGCCAAAGCTGGGATGACAAAGAGTGGTGAGAGAACTGCAAGGTAGGCAGGGCTACCTTTTTTGAAATGTATTCAGAAGTGACCTGGAGCATCAGCAAGTGTAAGCCTCATACTTATGGAGAAGTGGGTTGACGCAGCTATCTGGAAGATGGCCACCCCAGAATGTACCCACAGTCTGTAACCAGTCAGTCTGGGCTAGAGAGATCAACTGTTGAGGTCAGTCTGATGCAAATCTGTTATGCCATTGATAAGGAGTGGTCTAACCGGGTCATGAAGCTCAGTAATGCTCAAGAGATCATTGATGACTTTGCATACGGAGAGTTCCCAAACCGCATTGGGCAACTGATGGAACCCATGTGTCTAGAACTCCATCCTCCATTTACTTAGCCAGGACACAGAATTTATCAATAGAAGTGGTTATTTCTCCATGATGGTCCAAGTGGAGCACCTGCAGCAGGTTTACAGACATAAATGCAGGGTGGTTTGGATAGTTTCATGTCGTCAGGATCTTTCAGAAGTCAGTACTAGTTACATTAGTGGAGAAAACTGGAGCAGTGTGAATGTTAATGTTGTAGAGGCTGGGGGACCCAGGTTATCCCTTATGGCTGATGAAGACACACAGAAGTTGCTTACATAGAAGGAAGCAAGTTTTTAACTGTTGTTTGAGTAGTTACTGAATGGAAGTACAGGTTGCATAAGGCTGTTTGCAACGCAGATGGCCCTGCTTATGGAATAGATTGTAAGCAGCAGTTAAAAATAAGGTTCTAACCAACAAGACTGCCTGTTGTGATGTAAACAGTCCTTGTGAGACCCAGGGGTAGAGCCTTGCCAATGAGCAGGAGGGAGGGGGATGGAGATGTGCTTGGAGATTTGAGCAGACAGCCAGTTGTCCCACTGAGAACACAAGCATAAGGGGAATGCTGTCAGAGATACCTGCAGTTCATATTTAGAATCAGATGCTTGAGCATATTAGCTGGGTGGTGGGAGGGGAGAGGGAAGGCAGGTCATGGGCGTAGGAGTTGCAACACCACCACCACACACTGGAGCATTGTGTGCAGTTAGTTGAAATTTAATGTTCCTTGCTGTCAGGGGCTCACAGCTGAACCCTGGCACCAACCCCTTGCCTTCAGCTGATTCAGCTAATGAATTCCATCCCTTGAGTGGCTGGCATGTTCTTTGAGCCTACAGCGGGCCTTGCTCTCCAACTGCCTTCCACGCCACGAGCTGTGTTTCTGGTTCTGCTTCCTGGCCAGGTCTCAGCTACTTCCTTGCTCCTGTCCTTTCCCTGTGCCTCGCTCCTGCTGCTGGTTTCTTTCTGGCTCCCCATTTCGACTCTGGCTCTTGCCCCCACTCTGACTGATATACTCGGTCTGTCCTTTGGCTCCTGATGCCTGGCCCTCTGCTCCAGCTTAGTCCCCTGACTTGGTATTTGGCTCCAGGTCACCATGCCCAATGAGCCCTTCACTAACCACTAGGCCAGCCTTTTGCTTGGAGCATTAGGCATGTCCATCCACAGCCTGGTCCTTAACCATTTGAATCACCTTCCAAAACCAAAGAAGTGAGTCAGAGAAAGGGGCAGAACCAGCCACAGAGATGGATCCTGCCAAGAATAGCCCTTCCTCAATCAACCTGCTGGGCACCATGGAGTATAGCTAATCCAGGGCAGAAATCAGACACTTTAGCAGGGCAGGACTGGGCCTGGCTTTCCAGTTACCTTTTATCAGGGACCAGGGTCATGAAAAGACCCTGGCTGTCAAGGAACAGCTTCTCTTTGCTCATCCTCTGATGGGTTTGACCCATTCTGTTCATGCCAGGGCAAGTGGCATGCAGGTGGCAGGCTCCAAATAGGGCCTGCAATAGTTTGTACAACAGTGGTATAGAATCTCTCCACTTCAAAGAATGGAAGGGTCATATGTCTGCTCCTGGACTGTCTCCTATTCCTTGTTTCAGTGTATTTTCTCCTGAGCTACATTTTCTTTATCAGGTATTGGTTGACATCTCCATTTGTGACCCCTCAGAGACCTCTGCTTTCCCATGTTTCCTAAAAGTTCCTTATTCCTGTGGTTGGCCACAAGAGCCTCCTCAAGTGATGTTTCTCCAGGGATCCAGGTGCAAATGGGCAAAATCTGTCACTTTAGAAGGGTCATCCTGAAAACTTGACACCAGGGCAGGGAGGGCACACATGTAAATGGACAGGTCAGTAATAGTCAACTTGAAAAATACTATGGGTTAGCTATTGGAAACATGCAAAAAAGTGGTGCCAGAAATTGCTGACACATGAACAAAAGACTGAACTAATTCATTTCAAAGCAAGTTTAGCCACTTTGCAAGAGGATTCCAGAGTTCACACTAAATGCAGAGTTAGTGTGCAGTGATGGGCTGTGTTGTGTGTATGCAAACATTTTCAAACCAAATTAACTTGATCTGATATGCTTTTAAACCCTCACATTTTAAACAAGCACTTAGATTATTGTAAATTCCAAAGGGCAGACATGTTAGTCTAGTTCAGCAAAAAAAACAAACAAGGAGTCCTGTGGCACTTAAAGATTAACAGATTTATGTGTCACATGAGCTTTCGTGGGAGAAAATCATGACCATGTCTTCTTTTCCTATTACAAGAGGTAATTTGACTTCACCCTCCTGTATGTGCTGTTTCCCAGTGTTTGAATCTTAGCAACTGCTCTGTTTTGCTGTTACTGTATGACCTGATCCCATGTCTTATACTCCCTTGCATTTATTTTCATCCCATTCTGTAAGGCCTCCCATCTTCAAAGCATCTGACAAAGCGGGATTTTCTCCCATGAAAGCTCATGTGATAAATAAATCTGTTAATCTTTAAGTGCCACAGGACTCCTTGGTTTTTTTTAGATTATGGTAAAATACTTGCTTCTGGATCCATACAATTATTTCCACTAAAATATGTTATGACACAACATTATCTTGTCATGGCAACAGTAAAAGAAAAGAGAAAAATATAAACCATTATGTGCCTTGCAGCTAATGTTTCTGATTAGGAGTTGCAAGTATTGAGGGAAAATAATCTAAAGGTCTGAAGTGGCAGAAAGCATCCCAAACCTTGTTCCAAAACATGCAAGCCCTGAAAGCCATGGATTCTGGATCTGCAAGTGACTAAATGACATTCAGAGGAAAGGTGGGCCTACCAGGAAGTGCAAGGAAACAAAACATTCTAACTTGGTGGATGTAACCACAATGCCCACCCTCCCGAGGGGGAGGGGCAGCTGGTTCAGGTCCCTGGCCCCTCATGGGGCAGAACCACCAAGTCTTTAGCCCCTTGGCAGGGTGAAAGTTTCACAGGTTCACTTTCAGTCACTCGGGTGTGGGGAAAGTACCAGGCGGCCTCTCAGGGTTACGGCCAGAGAGGTGGCGTATGGCAGGGGGTGGAATTAATGCGGGCATCGGGTTGCACAAGTCCACTGTGTCCTAGCCAAGGCCCCCAACAGCACCTGAGGCCTCTGGACAGGGGTTAGCAGGGTCCAATCCGCAACACGCCAACCCCAAGGTGGGCTCTATGGGGCCTGAGGCCTCAATGCAGGGCACAGCAGGGTCCAAGGTGCAACACGCTGCCCCTGAGATGTGGCTCCCTGTTGAGGGCTGAGACCCACACTCCCCTGGACTACCCCTGGCCTTGCATTCCCACTGTACCACATCTGGTGGGTCTTCAGGGTAATCTCCCAGGGGTAGATTATAGAAGCCTTCCATCTCATCCGGTGGTGGCAGGTCAGGGAGTCCATCAAGCTCCTCCACAAGTGGCAACTCCTCCAGGTCACATGAGGTGGGTGGAGGCTTGGGGCTCCCAGCAGCCAGGGGCAGCTCCTCCAAGTCACAGGAGGGTGGTGGCACTTCAGGGAGCCCTGTAGGGTACAGCTCAGGAGCACCCCCCTGCCTTGCTGGTGGCCACTCTCCCTGTGGGCCTGGAGTGGACCCAAACCCAAGCAACAGCTCCCAGTTCCCGGCCGCAGGCAGACCCTGCCGGACATGTGGGCCAAGGTCTGGTGGCCAGAGCCCAGCTTCCCCACAGAGCAGCCTGGGGTCAGGAGTGAGCCAAGGTGCATCCTTACCCTTTAGCAGCTAGTGCTCAACTGAGCTGACCGCTGCCCTTTTTCTACTTCCTGTTCCTGTCCCGCCCCTCTGCTTCCAGCCTGATTGACAGGCCGGCTCTGGCTCCGCTCCCCCTGCAGGCCAGAGGGTTCTGCCTGTCTATCTCTGAGGGGGGGCCAGGCCTTTCTGCTACAGTGGATAGTAGATGGAAAATGTGAAAATTATCTGCCCACCTCCCGCACTTCACTTTTCATTCATAGGCTGTTCAAACCCTGTTGCTATAATCAGTTTCTCAAGCTGAAATATTTAACTAACCCTTTGTGGCACTGATTGAGGAATATTATTCTAAAATCTCTGTAACATAGATTTTCTACCAGATATATGGCATACACAGAATTCCTGATGATGTAGTAGAATGATCCTATTGGTACCAAGTAATCTAATGATTTCAGATTCTGATTTATAAATCTCTGTACTCTAAGATGCCATCAAAGTTGTATTTTTATGTGTATAGAGGAAGTTGTGCATTGCTTGTATGTTGGTGACCTTCATTCTGCTATGGCTGGAGACAATGAAATATGGATTCATAAGCTAGGCTTCAAGATTGTGAGTTATCTGCTGGAAGAGTACTATTTTTTCAGGCTCTGGTGTGAAAGTCCATGGGCAGTTACAAAAACTTACCTGTCTTGTATTCAGCTTTAATGGGATACTCATGAGTTCCTGCAAACTTTCCCACAAACCTTCATTATAAGTATTGTACAATAATGTCTTTTCACAAGATCTTGGCAGAAACTGAATAACTTGTGATGGGCATGTATTCATTCATCTAATGGTAACCAGAATTATTAAGCAATCAGACATGACTTGCAATAGTTTATGGTGCAACATCAGCATCTTTACTCATACAGTGTTATACACAAGAATAAAGGGTGTGAAACCAACCTCCCCTAACTGTGATGCAAAGGTGTCATTTTACTACATATTGGCTTATACCACATATTTACAGGGAAATTAACCTCAGAGGAATAATGTACCATTTAAATATTGGAATGCTTTCTTGTTTTGTGGACAGGATTCTATGCTAAGGACCTCCTACAGTGACATAAGATCATGCTCCATAATACTTTATATCACCCTCCCGCCTCCTGTGTTCTCACATGAAATCAAGGTAACACGCTCCTCTACCTCCACCGTTGCTTTGACTCAGCATCCTAGTCTCTCCATCCACACCCTAGCTTTAGGCCAAGGGCATTAGCTTTCCCTACACACAGATGAGCAGTTGGCTGCCTACAAAACATCATCCATTATGCCCTGGGCCCTGTGGAAAGAGCACCACAGGTTCAAGAAAGCTTAAAGTACGGCTAGATCAGGGAGTGTCAAATTCATTCAATGTGTGTGGGGGGGGCACACTGGCGGGCAGGACACGTGACCAGGGCCATGTGTCCACACAGGCTCCCCAACCCTTTCCGCTGACATTCAGAGTGGCATGAACTCCCTTTTCTACTCCCCAACCTCATAGGTTTGGACACATTTCCTTTTCCCTGCCCTGTGGGCTCTCCTTCCCCACACTGTCTCTCAGACCCTCTCCTGCTTTCCACGTCTCCTACCATGTGATGGCAAGCAATCTGTCACAGTCACAGCCAGAGGCAGGCTGGGCTCCTGCCTCCCCCTCCCCCACTCCCTCACCGTCAGTCATTTAGCATGTTGGCCTTTGGTTGGCTTGTTCCCACATGGGCCCCTGGTACTTCTTCCTTTCTTATTTGTAATTTGTGCAATGTGCTGTCAATCAAATTAGCATGCTGACTGACAGTGAACAGTTGGGGTGGAGGGCAGTGTGGTGGTTCTCTCAGAAGTCTGGCCCAGCCTGCTGTGACTGAGACTCTGATTGGTTGGCAGATCACAGCAGAGCCAAGCCAGGATTGGCTGGAGCACTTCCTTTGTTCTCCTGGGCTCAGACTTGGATCATGTCAGTGAGTCAGAAGTATGCTGAGCCCTGCTCTGCTGGTGGCAGCCTGTCTTTGCTGTTCGCTGCTGCTGCTGCACAGAGTTCCCAGGCACCGTCCAGGCAGCAGCTGTGTGGGCCAGATCGGTGCCTTTGGAGGGGCCTGATCTGGCCTGCAGGCCTTGAGGTTGACACGCTTGGGCTAGATGGAATAGACATTATTCCCTGTTCCCACTCCCACTGTGCAAGAACTTTATTGAGGATATAAAACTGCATGAGGGCCATGCTGAGATGCAGAGGAAAATGGGAATTGCCATACTGAATAAGACTTTAGGTCCCTCTAGGGCACTGCCCTGTTACCATCATGGCCAGCATCTGCTGCTATAGAAATGGATGTGAGAAAACTTGCAGTCGACATTTATGAAATAACTTACCTTTCTCCAGTAAATTTTCTTCATAAACCTTGATAGTTTACATCCTGGAGCATGAGCATATAACCCTTTGTGAAAGTATAGTCAATGTCTTACTGACTACAACTACATCTCCAATTTTAGTTTGGACTTGCTAGTCCAAACTAAAAAAGTCCGAGGTTAGTCTGAACTAACCTAGGCTTTTTAGTTCGAACTGGCTGCACGTTTTCGTTCAAACTAACATTTTAGTTCATACTAGACTGCGCAGCTAGTTCAAACTAATGACTTAGTTTTGGTCTTGCCCGTGCTTAGTTTGAACTAAGCGCAGAAGTCCAAACTAGCCCTTGGTACTAACTAGTTTGGACTAAGCTTTCCCTGGTCTGAACTAATAAATTTCTCAGTCCGGACAAGGCAAAGCCTAGTGTAGCCAAGGGCTAAATTACTCCAAACTAAGCCTCTTTAGTCCAGATTAATTTGGCAGTGTAAACATAGCCAATGTGTCTGAAACAAACTATAAACTCTGTTGTATAAATACAACTTTGGTTGTATGACAGATATGTGCCTTTCTTCCTCAGGTTACTTATTTATTTATTTATTTTTGACTCCATCTTGGATTGGAATTCCAAAAGGTACTGAAAGAGGGTGAACAATGTGTAACGTTCAGTCCTTAACACTGAATGACCACCTTGGCAATGCAATGAATGTGCTGAAGATGGTAGCCAAAGTGCAAGCCCATTGCTTCTCTTTCTGCCTGCCAGACCAAAGCAAAGCACAGATTTTTCAGTCTGGACTTCAGGTGAGTCATTACCAAGCAATGGGTCACCTGAAAAAGGACCTTGTTCTACTGAAGGGGTTTTTGGGATTGATCAGAAAAATCACATGACAGAAAACTGTAAGCTATCAATGGAAAGGTCTGTTCTTAGTATATCTGGCTGTGTCCACACATCTTTTTTATTTCGAAATAACACAGGTTATTTTGAAATAAAAAGATTACATCCACATGACATTTTCTTATTTCGAAATGATGGACTCCATCATTTCAAAATAAGAGGTGTTCTTTCGGAACACCTTAAACCTGGTTTCTTATCGAAATGGCCCTTATTTCAAAACAGTTGTTTTGAAATAAGGCCATTTGGACATGTTGTTTCAGAACAAACTGTTCTGAAACAACATTTGAACTTCATCCCAGGGTGCTTAGCACCCTGGGAGGAAGGGCCACCCCCTCAGCACCCTGGCCAGGGAGCCCTTAGCACCCTGGCCAGGGTGCTGAGGGGGCACCTCCCACAGGCAAGGGGGGCTTCCCGCAAGCCAGGCGGGGAGCCCCACGGCGGGGTGCCGGGTCCCAGTCTCTCCCTGCCACTGGGGCTTCTCCCAAGCCCTGCGGCGGGGTGCCGGCTCACCCCACCACCAGCTGAGAGGGGCTGTAGCCCCTGCGGGGTGAGCCACAGCCCAGCAGCTCACCCTGCACCGTGTTCCAGGGGGCTGCAGCCCCCGCGGGGTGAGCCGCAGCCCGGCGGCTCACACCACCACCAGTTAAGGGGGGCTGCAGCCCCTGCGGGGTGAGCTGCTCCCCAGGTGGCTCACCCTGCCACCAGCTGAGAGGGGCTGTAGCCCCCGCGGGGTGAACCGCAGCCCGGTGGCTCACCCCACACCCTTCTCTGGAGCAGGGCGTGGGGTGAGCTGCCGGGCTGTGGCTCACCCTGCTGGGGGCTGCAGCCCCCTCTCCCTGACCTGGGCAGCGGAGCCTGGGGGTGCCATTGCTCCCTAAGCCACTTGCCCAGAGGGCAAGCAGCTTGGGGCACCCCCAGGCTCCTAAGAAGCCCTCTCCTCTCTTCCGTCCTGGTTGGTGGGAACATGGCCCGCAAGGGGCCATGTTGCCACACCTCCCAGGGTGCCCCTGTCCTGAAGCGAAATAGCAGGTCCACACATAGGACCTGCTATTTCGCTTTCAGATTTTACCTTATTTCGAATTAAAATTTTTTTAGTTCGAAATAGGTCATTTCGAAATAAGTCATTTTGAAATTACTCATTTCAAAATAAGCCTTTGCGTATGGACATAGCCTCTCTCTTACCAACCAGAAAACAAAAAAAAGATGGTAACGCTGGTTAGGAGAAAAAGTTTTGATTCCTGAAAAGACAGACCAAATTGCAGAGGGCTCAGAGGATGCAGGAGGGAGGGAGGATTTTGTATGCAGATATTTATTATTTTGGCATGGAATGGTAAACCTTATGCTTTTTTTATGAGGAAAGGCTATATGTTTAAGATGCAGAGGAGCATCCATGCTACTGTATTTCAGCAAAATAAACAAGGAGTCCCATGGCACTTTCAAAGACTAAAAAAATTATTTAATGCATAAGCTTTCATGGGCATCATCACACTTCCTCAGATGCATGAAATGGAAACTGCACTGTGTCAGTTAGATATATATACACATGAAGAGAAGGGTGAATGACAAAGTCACTTCACCTAGTCTAGTTCAGCAAAACAAGGAAGGACTCCTGTGGCACTTTCAAAGACTAAAAAAATTATTTATCACACGAGCTTTCATGGGAAAAAATACCACTTCCAACTCCTTTGATTTGTTTTGATTTGCTGTTACAGTGTGAGCTGCTCCTATGATTTATACTTGCCTGCATTTATTTTCTAGCTGTTCTGTAAGTTCCCCATCTTCAGAGTGGGATTTTCCCCCATGAAAGTTCATGCGACAAACAGGTTTGTTAGTCTTTAAAAGTGCCACAGGACTCCTTGCTTCTTTTAAGGTCAATTCAGTTCTTGTGATCTTGCCCTCTAGTACAGGGGCCCTAACTGGTCCTAATAACATAAATAGGCTCTTGAAAGTTTGTGATTTGACCTGAAGCTGATCTCCAGCTATCACCTGACACATCATTAGATAGACAGCTGGATTGCAGCTGGCCATGTGCGGCAAGAGAACACAATAATAAGGGCTAGAAATCTTTTTGTTCTTCCCCTCACTCCCTTGCATGCTCATGCAGGACTGGTGACAATCCTTCTGGGGAGTGAATCAGATTTTTATCTCTGGCATTTGGATGTGATCATGCCTATTTCCTCTCAAGACCTTGACAAACTTTCTCCTCTGGTCTGCAGTCTCTCTTATAGTAGGGTAATTTAATGCTTTAGTTTCCCTCCTGATAGAGTAAATGAACCCTCTAACCAAACTATAAAGTTCTCCTTTAGAAGGGCAAATAAAAAACAGACCCCTAGCCCAAAACAGTCCTTCAGGTTTCTCCAAACACAGCTTTCACACTTGTTGGTGCATGGGTGCTCAGTCATCTGAATTCCCTAAGACAAACAGTGGGTGTCTCTGCTCTGGTCCCTCCACGGTTGAAGCAGGAATTGAGGCAGGGTCCCTCCCAACCTCTACAGAAGGCCCAGACACAGGCCTCGAAATAGGTAACTAGCATTTGGTTCCTACCCCAAGTAGCCATTGCTCCCTTTGTTTATGGCCTCTCCTGCGCTCGTTTCATACCTCCTTAGGGTCCATGTATATCCTGTCCATCTCCAGGCCTCTTCCTGGGCTCTTTCACAGGCTTCCTCCAAAGAAAGCTTTCTGTCTCTTAGGCTAGGCCTTGAATGACTTGCCCTTGCTGAGATCCTGCTTCTTCACAGGTCCTTTGTCAAAGCCCTTGTTGCACTGTTTCCCCAGTTATCTTGATAGAGAGCCTCACCCACAATCTTCCTTCCAAGGGAAGCCTGGTGCTTATGGGCTTGTTCCACTGAGCTCAGCTGAAGATATGCAATTAACTTCAATGATAGCAGGATTGAGCCCTATAGTCCCTAGCAACCCTTGGGGTCCCAGCCGATAGCCACATGGATTATAGACTATATCTCCCACCAGTTCCTCTAGACTACATCCTCCAAACCAGAATCCCTTTGTTTGTGGCTGAACTGAGACACAGGTGAGCCTGAGCTCTAGTCACTCTTAAAGGATCAATAAAAATCCAGCTGCATGGTATGTAAGCATTTTTTTCTGCTATCCCTCCTGCCTCCTGTGCACACTAATATGTTAAAACCAGGACTTTGTACCAGTGTCAGGTATATGCCCAGGTGCAGAACACACATCTTTCACTCATTGAAAAAGTACTGCCCCTGCAGTAAATATTCCCCAAAAGGCCTCTGAAAGACTTCTGATTTGCTGAGCTCTAATTCCTATGGAGGCTTCTGTTGCTGTGAAGTACTTCCATACTCCTTTCAGAGCACATTATATCATAACATCCACAATCTGACCCAAAATCTTCAGTAACCCAACCATTCCTTGTATTTACTGATCTGTTTCCCTGTTTTATAGTCAAAGGTATGTGATAGCATGAATACCGTAAACAAAATCTGTTATAAGAATAAGTGGTTTCTACAGCAAGATTGGCCTCCTAGTCCCACCAGGAATATTAAGTACAATTTTTCTGCAAGGTGAAGTTGGCAGCCATAAGGGCTGGGTTTACTATCTAGGGATTTCTCTTAACACTACAAAACAATACAGTCTCAAATCTGGGAAAATTTAACACCACCCCTGGGCTCTTCTAAGAGGCATTACTTCCCCACTCATAAGCACAGAGACTGTGTACAGCAAATGAGAACTTTTATTAAAAGGGTAAGGGAGCTATGCATTATTTTGGGAAAATACCACAACCACATTTAAAAACATGCAATCATAAGTAAAACAACCAACACAGAGTACACTAGGCAGTGTCCTTTGTTTCTGTTTCTCACCTTCCAGCATGAGTCCAACAAACAAATATTTCTGTGATGTGCCACTACCCTCTCCCTCCACAGAATGCCACACCCAGTTAGCAGTCCTTGGTCAGTTTAAACCTAGAGCTGAGAGGCGCATTCACTTGAATTCACCTGATGCTCTGAGCAGGTGAGCAAGCCATTGAGAGATTCCTCATCTGCTGCTAACCCCATAGCCTCAAAAATCAAATGCAAAAGACTATTCATTCTATGTTACTGTCTGCTGCCACCACTACACTGTTGTTCACTCTGCCACCCATGCTATGTCATTGTTCATTCCACTGCCATTTGCTGCTGCATTACACAGGGCATTGCTGTCACTCGGCCCACAGGGCTGCAGCCCCACCCATGTCTGGCCCTGCCACAGCAGTGGTAGGGAACAGATCTGGGCTGGGATGCCATTGGAAGGAGCCCAATCTGGCTCCCAGGTCAGGCCCAGGGTGCTGGGCCACACTGCAGGGGGCTTGGGCCCCAACCCTTCTTTCAGGGCAGTGACTGCCCTGGTACCACCTTTCCCACAGTCACCTCTGCAATGGTGCATTTTGACCTCCCACCACTTACCCCAGCTCTCAGTGATTTCAGAACCTCACTGCTCAAGAGTTTCACTGAAACACTGGCCCACAGCAGCAGGTTTACCACTTAGACCAGCTCTAGTGATCCTGTAATAAAACTAAAGATTCCTCTCAATTGAGTCTAATCAGCTCAATCTTTTAAGCGTAGAGTAAATGAGGGCTGACTGGCATGTAAGACTCCTAGGCTGAGCCCACACCATCAGGCTGGAGCACCTCCGCTGCCCTTTACTCATTAAAGAAGGATTACATTTTGTTACCTTGACATCCCATATTAAAGCATTTAGTAACCCAACACTGGCCAAAACTGGTCACTATGGCAACACCGTGTTATCTGCTACATATCTAAGCAGTGTAGGTATGTTCATGTAAATATGGTCTAATCCTGAAGTCTTTTCTCCCCAGCGCATCACTCGATAGCAGGTGAGAGCTCATCCATACCCTGCTTGTAATAAGTAAGTATATATCAATAAATATTATTATTATTATCTTGCACATGTTCCATCTGGGGAACCTCAGAACAGTTTATAAATATCAGTTAATTAAGCTCAGAACACTTTTGTTTTCCAGATAATTGGTAATCCTAATTTTAAAGCTGTAGAAAGCTCATTGCAAAGTGCTCCAGCTACTCTATCCATTGCTTTTCACCCCCAGCACACTTCTTGTGCCAGAGGCTGTATAGCAGATGGGAAGGCACAGAACAGCATGTGCTGGCTTTGTACCATTTCTGCTCTGGGTTCCTGAGGACCAACTAAATCAATTTAGGGGCAGCTACACCAAGTTCATTGGGCCACACTACAGTCCAAAATAGGACTCATTGTACCTGACCGAGGTTCAATGCCTCTGTGACAACTCATCTCCACATCCCTTAGTGTGAGGGCATGCCTGAGAAGAACATTCTATCACTAAAGAGTGTGGGAGCTGGAATCAGGTGACTTAAAAATACAGACAAATGAATTATTTGGTGGTTACATTGAAGTGCTGTCCAGACTGCATAGAAAAATGTTATTGCTATTTGAAAATGACACCATTTTTTCATGGACTTGGCCTTCATTAGTTAAACTATTCTCTTTGCCCTAGTTGAGTTGTTCTAATATGGAAAGTGATTCTTTTGGTTTTTAGACGGTCAGATGTCTAGCGAATACATTTTAATAGATGGTATTTATAGTTGTGTTTCAGCTATCTCCATCTCTAGGGAACCTAACTTTTTGGACATCCCCCCCCCCCATGCTTTCACTGTAGAGACGGTATAAACATTTTTCTAAGTACTTTTAAAAATAAATGTTGTACTTTCTATGACACTGTTATAAAGTACAGTATGGACTCCTTTCTTCATTATTGATGCCTTTAATAGTTTTCACCATCAAAATGACTTCCCAGGGAAGATATGAAAACTGCCAGAAATATTTTTTCATTTTGGTTGAATTATTTGTTGTTGTTGTTCCCAATGGCTCAAACATTAATGTTCAACCTTAAAAGCAGTTTGAATTCTAGTTCTGGTTTTATATTCTTCCGGGTTTATTCTCTGCATTGTACTGAATCAAAACAATACAGGACAATCTGAAACAACTAACAATTACCTACAGAATAATAAATCTGCCACATTAATATCAGAATTTAATTTTTAAAAAAACTTTGTCAGTATCTGATGCAGAGAAACAAAAGCATATTGCCATTACTGCTGTTTCTGCTAAAACCATTTCTAGCTGTTTCTATTATCTTTCTTGTCTTTGTGTAGCATTGCAGATGCTCTACTCCAAACAAGTTCTATGCATACAATAAATCAAGCTGTTCTTCAGTCCCCCTTGTTTTTAAGCAAAAGGTCAAGTCTTCTTCCCCCTCTAAGTCCACTAAGGAGCCACCCTTTTGAACAGCAAGTATAACTGAAATTGACCTTTTAAAATGAGAAAGTCATACAGACAGAGAAACCTACATGCCACAAAGTTGAACTATACTGAAATTTTGATTATTTTGCTTCTTTAACACCCTTAACAATAGCAGGGCCAGTAGTAGAAGCATCAGTTTTAATGCCACCAAATGCAGCAACACAATATCCTGCAGTAGCAGTTGGGAAGTAGAAGTGCTGTGATGAATTAATGGGTTCATTACTTTACAATTTACAAATCGATGGCGGAGACTTCATAACAGAGCAGAGCTCACTGGAGCCAAGTACCAGCACTTTAATTGCAGCGGGAGCTCAACCCTGCCATGTACTCTTATAAATGCCTCAGTAGAGCAAAAATAACTCAATCAGACTGAAAGAATGAAGAACAACTTGACCAGAAAGGAAGAATAACTTGCAGAAAAGTCACTGCTTTGTTCACTCTAGTCTTTGAGATATGGAGCTATGTACTTGAAAGGTGATTTCCAAAAGGGTAGCTGTGTTAGTCTAGTCCAGCAAAACAAACACGGAGTATGGTGGCATTTTTAAAGACTAACAAATTTATCACATGAGCTTTCATGGAAGAAAATCCCACTTCCTACTTGAAAATCTTCAAGCATCTGATGAAGTGAGGTTTTCTCCTATGAAATCTCATGCAATAAATAAACCTAGTCTTTAAAAGTGCCACCAGACTCCTTGGGTATGTCTACCTAGGAGGCTTAAATTGACTTAAGCACTTGCGTAAGTCAACTTAAAAACTCTCACCCTTAAAGTTGACTTTAAGGATTAAGTCAATTTAATAAAGTTGACCTAACAATATGTGGCCATTAAAGTCAACTTAAGGCAGGAGAGCCATTTAAGTCAACTGTAAATGGGTCCTCTGGCTTAAGACGACTTTATAAAGTCGACTTAAACAAATGTGGACTCTAAATTGACTTAATAAAGTCAACTTTAAATTGACCTTGTTAAGTCTACTTAACTGAGCCCTCTAGTGTAGGCATAGCTCCTGTTTGTTTTGCTGAAGTAGACTAACATGGCTACCCCTCTCGGTCTTTTCACTATGTATGGCACTTATCTGGCCCCATTACTATAATATGTGAGTACTTTGCAATATCTACCCACAAAGGAAGAAGCTATTCTTGATTTCATCCTAAATGGAGCACAGGATTTGATCCAAGAGGTGAATATACCTTTATCACTTAGTAATCACAACTGTAATTAATATAAAATACTACTGATGGAGGGATATCAAAGTACCCCCTCCCTAGTAACATTTAACTTCAAAAAGGGGAACTACATAAAAATGAAGGAGCAAGTTAAATAGGAATACAAAGGAACAGTCACAAGAAGGAAATGTTTGCATTTGCTTGGATTCGATTTAAAAACACCATAACAGAGGCTCAAACTCAATGCGTACCCTAAACAATAAAACAGTAAGAAGACCCCCACACACACGCACACCCAAAAGGACACCATGGCTATACAGCAGTGTACAAGAGTCACTAGAGGCAAAAAAGCATCCTTCAAAGTCTGGAAGTTGAAGCTTTCTGAAAAAAATAGACAGGAACATACACTCTGGCAACTCAAGTAAAAATACAATTAGGCAGGCCAAAAAGAATTTGAAGAGCAACTACCAACTACTACAATGGTCAGGGAAACCTGCCTAGCAACAGTTGTGTTTGAAGATAGCTATACTTAGCAAAAACATGTCAGTGCACAGAACTTTAAAGAGCTACAGAAGTATAACAGAATATTTAGATTATTCAAGTAGGTAGGTTGGGGCAGTAGAGCAAAGCCAGATCACTGTTCAGTAAAATCCTGCAATGAGGGGGACACATACGATATTATACATAAGTGCATTTTTTTTATATATATGGATAGGCAAAGGAAATTAGTGTGAATGTTTATATAGTGTACGGTATGTAAGACTATTTGAACTAACATTTATCAAGAAGCTTGTCATGGTGGGTATGATTATCATTGTAGATGATTTGCACAGTATGCATTTAGAATTTCGCATGCTGCAGATTTAAGAGATTAACATGTAGTCAGAGTCTGGCAAAGTGTCATACTGAGACTGAAAAAATCAGCAGTTCAAGATTCACACCTGTCTCCTCAGACAAAGAGTTGCAGTAAGCACAGTTCATATATGAGGAAACAGGCTTATTAACAAGATCCAAAGGGCTAGTTGTGTTAGTCTAGTTCAGCAAAACAAACAAGGAGTCCTATGGCACATTTCTCCCATGAAAGCTCATATGATAAATAAATTTACTAGGCTTAACATCCGAACAAAGAACCTGATCAGGTAAATTTGTATTCATGTGAGTAGCCTTTACTAATGTTAGTAGAACCGTTGCATTCATTGACTTTTGTGATCAAGAAATTGCAAAACGGGATATTTGTTATTGCTTTGCTGCAGTGGAATGAAAAGAGCAGACCCCCAATTGCCATAACTCAGCTCAGTAGAATCTGTCCCTTCCTCTGCCACAGATTTCCTGGGTGAAATTTGTGGAAGTCATTCATAAAATTTTTAAGATTGGCCACTGTTTTGGAGTGCCAGAAAATGAATTTCAGTGTTTACATTTAGATTTATGTGCCCAAGGTTAGGCACCCAGGTTTGAGTTTTGGCCTTCATGTATATGAAGCTGTATACCAACACAGAGTGCTTTCCCTTCCGTAATGAAAATGACAAAAGTTTTCAGCCAGAGGCTTAACAAAGAAACTCCCTATTCGACCTCTACAGTATCACTATATATGCTGTGCATATACTGAATATTATCCAGTGGAAAGTAAAACTGCAGAGGGCAAATTTTTTTGTGTAAAGTATCCTGGAAGAGGAGACTACAGCAATAGCTTGGTGTTGACTACTTATACTACTGTCTCTGGAGTGCATTGTGTACTTTCTTGAGCTGATAGCTTGGGGTGATTACTAGTCAAAAGATGGTACTATGTAAAGCACCTGACAGTGCAGAACAGGAGAAGATTTGGGATCTGCTGCACTTCCTGTAGTAACTATTTTATCAGTTCACTGATAATTGTTGCTGGAGGCAACATCTAATGATACAATGTTGCTAACAGATATAATTTGTGTGTGCAGCATTATTAAATAGAGATAAAAATAGGGTCAATAATATAAATATTTTATTTCCAAGGAATCTGCTGAAGAATAATAGCATGTTATTGAGCATCGTAATGAGGATGAATGAAATATGTATGTCACATAAGCAAACAAAATATCTGCAAGAGGTACTGACATCAGGGAAAGAATAAAGCCAGTAAGTAGTTTCTATTCATCTTCTTAAGGAAACCAAATCACAGGACTTGACTATATATGCAGACTACAGGACTTCTTACAGGGAGTCAGAGACAGTCAGCAAAACCTCCATCTGTATCCACACCTCGGCCAAAGAAAACAAGATTTTCTAGGGTGGGTCAGGGATTCGGGTGGTTAGGTAGTTCATGGACTACTAAACTTGCAGATATAAAGATGAAAATGAAAAGGATGTGACACTCTGAGCTGGAGAAGGGAAAGGAGGAGAGAGGGAGAACTGGTTTTTTTTCCTCTCTTTTTTAAGGACAGTAGTCTTGAGGACACACATGGTAAAATTCTCCTTACACACAAAAAAACAAAAACAAATTATACTGTAACAGCAGGATGGCGTTATTACTCTCAAGGAGGAAGATAATAGGAGGAAAAAAAACCCTAGTGACAAAGAAAATGCTCCCTGAAGGAAATTAAGCCAAAGCCCTGCAAACAAGAACAATAGCCTACAATGCAGGTAAAACTACAGACACAAATGAATGAATAAAAAATGAACATTAGCAGAGCTTGAAGCTAAAAAACCTAGAACTACAAAGGAAAGGAGAATGGCGTCACAGCACTGACTGAAACGAATTTATAACAATATGCATACTAATGAACTTGAAACGCCACTTAGTTTCTGCATCCATTATTCATTGTTCGGCTTTATAGAAAATGCACCATTACAATGCAACGATTACAGGGAGCATCAGTGGGAGTGAGACGATAACAGGAAAGGAACAGGAGCAGCATCTGTTCCTTCACCCCAGTCTCCATGTGTAAGAATTACCATAGCAGCAGACATGGCAAAGTTTCTTAGAAGAGAACTCTTATGAAAGGAGCAAGGAGTCTTAAGGCTTCCATCTTGCTCATACTAAAGTCCATGAATTTTGGACATTGACTTAATGAGGAGCAGGAGCAGGCTGTAAACAGAAGAAACCATACTGGGGCCAAATTCTTCCTTCAGCAGTGTGTGTGTGGTTCCTACAGACTCCAATGACAGAAGCCATATAATGCATCTGAGAGCAGAAGCTGCTCCTTGAGGACCGAAGAGCCCAATGTGAAAGAATTAATATAGTCACTGGGCAAAGTTAGTTTTAGACAAAGAGGCCAAACTTGCAGACATAGCAGGGTCCCATCTTCCAAGGGGTAAGTTGAAGTGCTTGCTTGCTGTGGATTATTCAGCCTTTACTAAGGTGTGGTGTGAAATATGAGATGCTTTGTGTTAATGAGAACTCACCAGCTGAAACTAGGTTTTCTGCCTTCGATTTTGGTCCTCACTGGCGAACTCTGCGAGGCTCCTTTGCCTTTTTTTTCTAGAAACTGACCAGTCACTATTCCTCCAGTGCCTCACCTCAGACTGCAACATTAGCTGTGGAATTTGTTGTCTACTCGGAAGCTGAATGATCCCTTCTCACCAGTTAGCATGGCAGAGGGTTTTGTGGTAGGCAGAGAAGGCGCCTTGGGTCTTGCAACCAACAGAGGGGATCAAATCTTATTGTTTCACACAGGGGTCCCAGATTTGCGTGAGCTGTCCTGGCATTGAGGTAGTGAAGCTTGATTTCACTCTGAACTGCAACATGGACTCTCATTCTTTCCATTTATAAAAATAATAATCCAAAATTACTGGGACTAAACATGCCTTTTTGAATTAGGACCATTGGGACAATTTCTACTCATAGCCATAACTACAGTGGGGCCAACGGAGCAAAGCCGCGGTCAGCATGGAGTAGCTCAATAGAGCCGCTCTATTAAAGGGGAGCTTTCACAGTGCCGGCTCCAAGAACCACTAATGGCAAGGGGCGTGTTCCATTTGGAATGCAACCTGGGCAGCAAAAACTGGAGTTATGGCGCTGTTTCTACTGATGAGAGAAAGCAGCATTTGTGGACCACAGAGCTCTTCTTCACATCTGGGAAATGTATTCCCAGCATCACAGCTAGCTACAAGATTGAACAGATTGTTTAGCATAAGTAGCTAGTACATATTCTAAGGCAGCAGTTCTCAATCAATGTGACAGGACACATTACTGTGTTGCCACACAGTGGTAAGTGTGTCATAAAAAGGACTGGATTCAGTGTGGAGGGGTGTGCTGGTGTGTCCTGTAGGGTCCCAATAGTCCATTAAGTATGTTGTGACCCACTAAATGTTGAGAACCACTGTTTTAATGGATACTTCAAGGGGAAGTGACTTGTTAACATCCCTGTAGTCACAGGACAAAAAGGAATATTAGGATAATTAGGGCTACTCTTCCCTTAAAATCACGGCTGACTTAAGAGGCGAGCCAGTGTGGCACCATCTTGGGGCACTGAAGCTTAGGGACACTGCCTGCAGCCTGGCCAGCTGGCCTTGGGGCTGACTGCTGGATGTGGTGTGGCTTCTGGCCCTCCCACCTGCTGTTCAGTCTGATCCGCCAGACAACAGCAGGCCTGCCCCACACCCAGGGATTAGTGGCCAGCTCAGGGGTAGCATGAGAATGGAAGAGCTCAAGCTGTGGGCTGGCTCACCCCACCCCTGAGGGTGGATCAGCCTGCCCAGGGGAAGAGTGAGAGCTCAGAGCTCAGCCTCAGGCTGGCCCAGCCTGCTACCCTTCCCAGTCCCAAGCTGCCAGCAGGGCAGAGGGGTGCAAAAGTTGGCTTGGGACGCCACAACCCCATAAGCCAGTCCTGCTTAAAACAGACATAATAAAGCTACCTAAACAAGAAGCAGTAGCTATATTAGCAAAAGATGCTGGCCTGCTGCAATAGCACTGTCCACAAAAATGCTTATGCTAATAAAATTGATGTCACTTGAGGGGGTGGTTTTTTATGCACATTCCTGAGTGACAAAAGTTTTGCCAGCAGAAGCACTAGTGTAGACAAGACCTTAGTGGATTACAGGTTGTTGTAATAAGCCATGAATCAAGTGTCTCCAGCCGTAATTCAAGTGTTTCAGTCCATGATATTTAGTGTATAGTGAAGTTATGAATTTAAGGTCCCAGGCTCATCTTTTGAAAGTACTGCTTGGGTTGTCTTTGAGGGTGAGGGTTGAGAGCTCAGATACGGAGTGCTCTCTCTGCAATGTTCACCCACAGATGATGCAATGTTTTTATCTTTGCGCATTGTTGTGTGACTACATTTGGGAGCGTACTGGTTGTCTGGTTTCTCAGTTATAGGGACTGGATGAGATACCCCACATGTTGTGATAGGCATGTGTAGGAGCCAAGGATCTTCCAAGGTATGTTATGGAAGGTGTTGATCATTCTGCCATTGGAGAGAGGTCTGCAAAGACTGCAGCTGTTGCTCTATCAGGATCTGATGCCACTTTGAGAGGAATTCTACGTGAATTCGTGGACTTTTCTACAAACCTTCCAGCTTCGTTTACAAAACTATGTCACTTTCACACTTCAACTAACCAAAACAAGCAAGGAATCCTGTGGCATTTAAAGACTAACAAATTTGTTAGTCTTTAAGTGCCACAGGACTCGTTGCTTATTTTGCTGAACTAGCCTAACATGGCTACCCCTTTGGAATTTGACTAACCAGTATCTATGTTGCCTGCTAGTCATGCCAGATGTGAATGTTATCTGATGGTTTCGTATGACAAGAACTCCCACTGAATCACTGATAAAAATGTTTTACAAGCTATTCTAGCTATACCAGCTAAAGGTTTCAGGCATTGCTTCACCTCCCCAACTAAATACACATAATACTTTGCATGTTTACAGCTACTGAATGGATTTATGCCTCTGTTAGGGGGTGGGGGTGGGGAAGGATCCTATTGTATTGTAGGGAAAGAAAACATGGCACAAACTTAGCCCGTGTTTACTCAAACCAAAGTTTACTATACTCAGGAACAGCACTACGGTTTGTAGCGCCCTCCGCCCCCCCCCCCCCCCGCAGCAGAGTGACACTGGCACAGACGAGTGCCATCATCAGGTGAGCGCAACGATGCTGTCCCCTTTTGGTGCTCCTCAAACGCCAGCGCCCCCTGAAATGCAGGGCCAGCTTACTGCGTAGTGCCGGCCCTGACTATACTTTAATTTTTTGCCTAAAGGGAGTTCCAGACACTTTATAATCTGGGGGGATCAAAATTTTTAAAGTTATAACCTCCCCTTTCATATTCAAAGGCCTCATGGAAATTATAACATCCACTGGCACTGGCAAAAGAGTTCATAACCCTTTGGAGCTTGTTGTGTGGGGGGTAGGCACCCCAGTCCCCTTTCAGGAGTCCAGTTGCCTGTGAACATGAGGCAGTACAGCCTAACAGTCTGAGTGAATATCACTGTCCTGGGAAGGTAATATGGATCAGTAGTTAGAGTCAATGGCTGCCCTGGGGCCAGGGCTATCCAGCCTAGCAGCCACAGTCAGTGGCTTTCCTGGGATCAAGGTGGGGTGAGCAAGCACTCCATTACTGTGGTAGGGACTGGCGCAACTCTGTAGTCTGAAGCTCAGGTAGAGAGCTACTGTTACCCCAAGGGGAGCGGCAAGAAGGTAGGGGGGCATACCTCCCTTCCCCTTGTCTTCATCACAGCCCAGGCCATAGCTCTGTCCATAATGGTGATGATCCCTAACCTGGTCACCGAGGACCCCAACACAACATGCTGACTGATCTCAGGTGAGAGGTACCACTTGCTTTGTCTCCCTGGGCTACTTCCCACTGTGCTTCCTGGTGATACTGCTTGGGTCTCATTGGGGCTTTCAGATTTTCCAGTGTCAGTAGCTCCCTTGATGGCTGGCACTGAGTAGTTGGCCCTGGGCAGCTGGTCTCAGTTCAGGTCTTTGGAGCCTGTAGTTCCCTCACCAGGGGGTTGTATTGGCTCCCTCCTTGGAGTCTGTGCTAAGCATTCTTCCTCTTTGGGGTTGTCAGCCCTGAATGAGGGGGGCTGCTCACTTTTAAACTGAAGTATCAGTTGGAAAACACCTGCCATGGTATAAGGGGCAGGACTTCCTCTGCCCATAAAGCAGGGCAGTAGTTCCCAGCCTTTTCAGTAACACAGCACACTTCAATGAGACACACAATTCCATGGTAAGCCCACTTTTTTGGGGCTGAATTGATTGGGTTCACATTTACTTCAGTTAGTCTTACTAGTGAGGTTTGCAACATAGTACATGCAACAAGCTAAAGAAGGATCAATGCATTAATGTTTCAAATTGGAAAAAAGTACACATCATCTCAATTCTGCCCTTTGGCCACCTGCATTTAGAACATTCGCATTTTAGAATCAAAAGACCAATATCCTTTTAATTTGATTATTAATTTTCATGTGTTTTACAAGTTGGAATCCTGTTTAAGATGAAACGATGTTACTGATTTTCATGACCTTTGTACAAAATTTTGTGGACAGTTCTTGCAGCACACCAGTGTGCCATGACACACTGGTTGAAAACCACTGAGGTAGAGGTAACTCCCTTGCCCTAGTGCAGAATAGACACACCAGTCACAGAGCTCTGCACAATTGAAAATATTGTGCTTTAAGAGGTTATATTCACTGGAATTAAAAGTTCTGCTGAAATATCTGACAGAGATTAACTTTATGAGGCCTCTCTTAAAAAAATAAAATAAAAACAAGAATTTCCAGACAAAATTATCAGTTCACAGAAAGCAAAGGTTGAGTAGACATGCCACTGACAAAATTTCATTGAACATTTATAGTTTTTAGTTCTTCATTTTAAAAAAAGGGAATTTATTAGAGCTAAACTATTCTGGGAAAAATTTCAGTTTGGTAAAAAAAAATTAGATTATTTGATTAAAATGTTTTAAGCTCTCTTGCTGACTTTTACTCAGCTATGCAAAGTTACCATCATACACAGGTATTTTCAGGATCATAGCTTCAATTATTTTTAACTAGTTTACTTTTCTTGATTCTCTCTATAGTCTGCAACTGCTGAACCAAGTGTAAAATGCATTGCCAATGTGTGAAATTGCACTCAAAACTTGAAGATTTTTATATTAATTTTCTTCTGCTATGCGAAGAAAAATAGACAATCACCTGGACTCAAAAATCTGATCAGGAAAACAGGGATTCACTCTCAGCAGGCTTTTATCGTCACTAGAAAACTGCACTGAAACCCAGAAATGCAGTGTGCAGATGTCTAGTTCATTCTCTCTCTATGAATATAATCAACATATCACAAAATCCAAATAAAATTATGTTTATATTCATATGCACATGAAGAAGGTATTGTTGAATATGTCCTGTTACTTGGTAGTAAGTCAGTGTCACCTGTCTTACTTCATATCTTTCAGGCTTTTTTTTTTTTTTTGAGGTATACAGGAATAGTATATTATCATCCCTTTAACGCACTGGTGCAGTGAGTCAAGACTTCCTGTGGCCTAGAACTGATATAGTTCACATTTGTGTTAGGAAACACAGACAATATGGAGATGGGACCAAATAAGACCCAGCTCAGTGTGATGACCACTACTGATATAGCAGTAAAACAAAATAATCGCTGTGGTTTGAATTGTAGTTACACTCAGAAAATGACTATGATGCTTCTCAGGAGTACCCAGGATTGGGGCATGTCACCACAACCTGCCCTTTGCATGAGGAAGCTTTGTCTGAATCTACCTAATCTACCTTGCTCCCAAACACAAGCACTTTGTTCTAGGCCTTACAGGCTCCACAGTTGGAGACTAGGATACTCCAAGTCTTGAGTCCTCTGAGTGTTCCCCTGGAATATCTGGCCTATGTTCCATTGACACTTGCACTAATCACAGGTTCACTCTTCCCAAAGGAACAGTACACCCCAGCATATTACTTTCACCTTAGATCAGTCTGGTCAATTTTGTACATAGCACTTAGATATGTTTATAGTGAAATCAAGTACAAGTTTACGAAAGAGAGCAGAGAGATTCATAGTATAGCAAGAAGTACTGGAAACAAATAGTTACAATACATGTAAAATAAAAATCACAACACACATTCTAGAACCTAGACTTAGCTAGTTACACTCATACCTTTTAAAGTTCAGCTCACACAAACTCCTTTCAGTTTTTTCCCCTTAATTTTATGAGACATTCAAGCAGTCAGCTTACCACCAATGTGAAGGATCCTGTGTGTTCTTTTGCTTTCAGACTCTAAAGGGGAGAAAAAAACCAAGGAGTCGTGTGGCACTTTAAGACTAATAGATTTATTTTTCACATAAAAATTTTAATCTTTAAATGCCCCACAACTCCTTGGGGTTTTTCCCTTTTTTTTTTTTTTTTTTTTTGCTGGACTAGACTAACACGGCTATCCCTTTGGAAATCTCAAGGGGAAGCCGTGTTAGTCTAGTTCCATGAAACAAACAAGGAGTCCTGTGGGATTCTCCCATGAAAGCTCATGCAATAAAATTTATTAGTTTTTAAGCGCCGCAGGACTCCTTGTTTGTTTTGCCTCTAGAGATGTACAAGAGCCATCCTGTGTCTTCATTCATAAACAGAACACCCCCTGTTATTTTGTTTCTTCCTTTCAATTTTCACTTGGTAATTTTACAATCTGTCAACTGTCACCTGGCTCAGGATGCAAACAGATGTCCATTGTGAGGCAGACAATATACAACATAGTCATAGATTTATAGATTCCAAGGCCAGAAAAGAGCAATGTGATCATCTAGTTTGACCTCCTGTGTAACACAGGCCATACAAGTTCCCCAAAATGATTCCTATAGCAGATGTTTTAGAAAAAAAATTCCATTTTGATTTAAAAATAGTCAATGATAGAGAGTCTGCCACAATCCTTAGTAAATTGCTCCAGTGATTAATTACTCTCACATTTAAAACTTTGTGCCTTATTTCCAATCTGATTTTGCCTAGCTTCAGATTCCAGCTGTTGAATCATGTTACGCCTTTTTCTGCTAGTTATTAAATTATTTGATATTTATTCTAAATATTAAATGTATTATATTAAATTAAATATATAAGATTAAGTTTGATATTTATTAATACATGTTATTAAATATTTGTTCCCCATGTAGGTATTAATAGATAATGATAAAGTCACCTGTCTCAGGGCAAGCCCTCTTTATGCCCCCTGGTGGAGAAAGTACAAAGGGCATGAGCAGGGAGGGTGCGTTTGCGATCCTCCTTAACTCCCCACATCAGCACAGTGCAGCCTATTGTCCATAGAGTCAAACCCACATTCACTACACAGCCTTTGGGTCAGTGCAGTACAGTCTAGTGACCACAGAGCCAATACCTTCGTCACTAAGCAGCCCTTGGGTAAGGTCAGTATGGCCTAATGGCCGTAGAGTCAGTAACACAATTACCATACAGCCCTCAGGGTCAAGGCAGCACAGACTAATGGCCTCAGAGTCAATAATGAGATGGGGCTGTCTGTAACAGGCACAATGCCCAGGTAGGGGGGCTCAAGCCCTCCTGCTCCACTGAGCCCCAGCCTAGGGCCCTATCAGTGCCAGAGATTAGGGCACCAAGTCAGCAGGGATCCAGACCAAAACACACTGACTTGTATCAGCTCAGTAACCTCCTCTTGGGCCCCCTAGCTACTTCCTACCTGGCTCACTGTGGTGGTCCTCTGACAGGTCTCCAGCAGCCATGGGATCCTAGGCATCTGTCTCTGAGTAGTTCCCCAGCCATATCTGCTCCTTTGTGAGGTCTCTGGGGTCACTCCTACTTCCAAGCTGGGGCTGAGGCAGCTCCTGGTCGTGAACCTCCAGCAACTGTCCTTCCTCCTCACCAGTGAGCTCAGAGTGAGCTGAATTGCTCCCTTTTGTACTGGGGCAGCACTCTGAGCATGCCCAGCAGGGCCTAAGGCATGGGGCTTCCACCTCCTTTAGGTCATACAGGGCTTGCCTAGGGTAGGATGTATCCACCCCATCACATCACCTTTTGACCTTGTCTTTGCCAAGGTACATAGACATGACTTGACAATGAGACAGTGTCTGTTACCTCCTGCCTGAGAGGAACATGGCGGAGGCATGTCACCTGTTGGTGACCTGCCTTAACTCCAAGATCTCAAGAACAAAATTTTAAGTATAGATGCTTTAAATATTATCCTTACATACATTTCACAATGATTATAAGCCAATGGACGTCTGGGCTTTCAGCAAAGAGCTTGCATGCCACCCTTCGGTAAACTATTATACAGCTGACTGGCACAGGCGATTCCTGTAAAACCACATGCAGTGCCTGTGCCCTCTGCCAGTTGGCACCAAGAAGTCTCTGCTTCACAGTGAACAGGGTAACAGTGCCTCAGTGAACAATACCCTCTCCCTGTGCATCATACAGTTCCCTCTAGAAACAAAGAATAGTAGTCTAATGGTGTTAAGACAATTAGGAGCACCCAGGGGATTTGTGTTCAAATCCTGCCTCTGCAGCTGGCTTCCTCTGTGACCATGGGCAAGTGACTTAATTTTTTTCATGCCTCCACTCCCCACCTGAAGAATGGAGGTAATAATAACGACTTCCTTTCTTTGCCACCTTTCGTTTGGTGTCTACATATAGGTAGCAAGCTCCTTTGGGTGGGTACACGTACAGCATTTAGCAGCTGGGACCCTGATCTTCTCTGGAGGTTTGTAGGTACTGCTGTGATATGAACTATAACATTTATTCATTTTTTAAAATGTTTTACTGCTTTTCAGAATCCTTTGATGAAATCCTGGCTCTGTTGAAGTCAATGGCAAAACTCTCATTGATTTCTTCTATAGGGCCAGGATTTCACACCTTATTACTGGGGATGAGTAGTTTACAGATCCTAGCTGGAATCTGCTGGGCTAACAATTATGAAACTACTTTTTGTTTTGCTGGTGGATTTAATGTGACCATCACAGAAAGCAGAGGGAGGTGGAACACCGAAATGTCAGCTTTTCACAGTTGTTCTTTATCACCACTATCATCTCAACATAATTAATGTCTTCCACACCAGTAGTTACACTTATCATGCTTCACCATCCCTACTGTGCCCCCATTAGGACTCTTTATTACCATCCTTTCTCCCTTCATATTATCAGAGGAAGGTTTTCACTTGCTAATCATGTCTGAAGCTGCTGCTGAATACAAACAGGTTAAGTGTCCTTGTTCTTCAAAAGCACCTGACAAAGTGGGATTTTCTCCCATGAAAGCTCATGCAATAAATAAATGTGTTAGTCTTTAAGTGCCACAGGACTCCTTGTTTGTTTTACTGAACTAGACTAACATGGCTGCCCCTTTGGAAAGTCACGTGTCCTGTTATTCCTGTACACGTTGCCAACACTGATAGGAGTTAGGGATAACAATATCGCAACAAAGCATGCACAGTTACGCTTTACAGGTAAATGATGACTTTCATAAGGGGAGTCTCTAAAATGATTATGAACCCTTGGATAAAGTTAGTAACTCCGTTGTGTTAGGGGTGAAAAGCTAACTTCCCACCAGAGAGATATTCATACCTGTGCACAAAACCACAGTTACTGAGATCACGAGTGTGTAGAACAGTAGTTCCCAACCTCAGGCTGGGGACCTCATTTATGTTAAGAAAAAAAAAAACAAAAAAAACCCAAAAACCAAACCCCTCTGCAGCCCCCCCAGCTGCATTTTTATTCCAGTGGTGGGGCACCATGTGGCCCCTGCTGGCAGAATGCAGCCCCTGCTGCTCCAGGGAAGCCTCTGCCAGTGGGATCCAGCCCCTGCCAGCAGAATGAAGACTCTGCCACACCAGGGGAGCCTCTCTGTCCCTGCCCCTCCCTTTGAATCTTCCCCACCCGCTGGCCCATTCTATGAGCCCTCCCTTCCCCAGTGCCCCTTTGCCTGGTCCCCTTACCTGTCTGGAGTTGCTGTACCTGCCCCCCTCCACCAGGCTACTCTCCTGAGCATGGTCTAAGCATGCTCAGGAGGAGTTTTAAAAACTCCCTGCCTGGGACAAGCTCCCTGCTAGCTGGAAGCTGGGGTCTCCATAGGAACCCAAGACCCCGGCAGCATCCGGCCCCAGCTCCCAGCCTGTCTGTGGACCCCCTGCAGCCACTCTGAGGGTCCCCCAGGGATCTGCAGACCCCAGGCTGGGAACTACTGGTATAGAATATCCTCTTGAGCTAATATGTCTATAATTCCTCATATCTGGTGGCATCCTTGGAAAGGATGTGAAATATTCTGGCAGAAGCTTATTCAGGAACCTGCATGAATAAGAAAATGCAAAGAAATTTTCTGGATAAATTCCATTCTTTGATTAAACCATGCTTGCCCATCCATGCTGTTCAGCCATACCTGTTCAGCTGGATTAAGACAAGGAACTTCCAAATGAGGAGACATTTGCTGCATGCTGTTATATCTGCCAAGTATTTCTTAATCATCTAACTTCTGCCAAACATTCAAGGTATATCCAAATAAAAATATATTGGGTAACTAAGGAAAAGGTTTTACTGGATTTCACAGTTTTGAAGAAGGTCCTGGGTCCAAGCCCCATGGGGTTGGACTCGATGATCTCATGAGGTCCCTTCCAACCCTATGATTCTATTCTATATTCTATTCTATGAGAGTGGGGTGAGTGTAGAGAAAGTGTGGATTTGGGGAGCATGAGAGGAACTTTTGCTCATGGTTCTAGACCTGGGCTATATTTGAGGATGGCATGGAGAAGGTGTTTCTTGTAGCCCATCCTGAGTCTCTGTATTTGAGCGCCTGCATACTTTCCATGCCAACTTTAGGGGGACCAAGATGACTGAACAACATTGCTGTGAGAGAGGGTATATGGGTGTTGTTTCAAAATACATACCACACCTTATACAAAAGCCCTCTCCATTCTTCTCCTGCTATAGATGCATAAAACCACCTTCCAGGTTAAGCATTCTCTTCCAAACCTTCTACCTTTCCTAGCTAACCTTCACAATTGTCTTATCCCACCATACCACACCACTCCACCATCATCCACTCTTTCTACCATCCCCCTCCACTCTTGTCCCTTTCCATTCAATCTATTCATTATCCTGCCTCACCAATGAATATCTCAATCCATGCAGCCACTCTATATCACTATTCTGCCTTCCTGTTCCCCCACCACCATCCTCCACGCCTCAATGATAAGCCATATCATGTTGTGACTAGTTCATTGTTATCTTAGCTATATTTTAGACAGAAATTTTCAGAAAAACTTGAAGGGTTTAGGACACATGTCCCTTTGACTCCTCTATAGCAAATAAGTAAATGGCACCTTCTGTAGAACTGTCAAGAAGCACATATGTTAAAAGGGAGTGACCGTAGGATTGTATAGTGTTGACTTCTTCCTTCTTTCCTTCCCTCATTCCCATCTATTGTTTGTGCAATCTCGTACCATTGTATTGTATCTAGGGCTTATCTACACTGGCATTTATGCTGGCAATATTTTTGTCACTTGGGAATGTGAAAAAACACTCTGCTGAGTAATGTAACTTTTGCTGGCATAAGCATTGGCGTAGTCAGTGCTATGTTGGAAACCTCTCCTGCCAATATAGCTACTGTGACTTGTTAAATGGTTTTATTACATTGGTGGGATAGCTCACTCCTGCTGATATAATGCAGCTACACTAGCACTTATGCCAGCAAGACAAGACTTATGTTGCTCAGAGTAGTGTTTTTCCACGCCCCTGAGTAACAAAAGGTTTGCTAGCATAAGGGCCAGCACAGGGAAGCCCTTAGTATTAGCTGGTCAGCTCTTTGAGGTATGGCCCTCATCTGGTCATATGTTCTATAAGGTACCATGCACACTTTGGGCCACCCTGAGCAAACAATAAGAACTAGAATCTGGTTTTGTATCCAGCCTTATGCAAGGGATGGAGAGTAACTGTGCTATCCCAGTACAGCAAGGACATGGTTCCTTGCTTCTAGGGCATAGGAATCTGCTACTGACCTATACCAGTAGTAGATTGCTATTCCCCAATGCTATGTCCTCTGGGCTGGCCAGGATTTTACTTGAGGAGGGAAGGAATCCACAGCTCCTGCCTATTTCCTTCTCCTCTTTGCCCATTTCTTGCCCACTTGCATGGCAGAAATATAGAAGGGAGTAATGGATAATGCAGTCCTGCTTTTCCTTTTGCACCTTTGGTGAGGAGGTGGGAGGGCTGCAGAGAGCTTCTTACTGCCTTCATGCCCATGAAAGGCCATCTAGCCCAAGCCATGATTTGGCCCTAGACAAATGAAATAATACTCTGGTAATCTCTGAAATTTGGGGCAATGGTGTAACAAGGAGGTACCATGATCCAGGGTGCTGGCCTGAAGCCGGGGAACTGGCCAAGCACACGTGGGAGAGAGGTGGGGCTGGGAGAACACCTGCTGCACTGCTGGGGCAGGAGCAGCTCCCACCCAGGGTGCTGGGCCCACATAAGAGAGGGGTGGGGGGAAGAGGCAGAGCCAGTGTGGGGAGGGGGGTGTGCAAATGCCAGTACCGGCCCCCGAGTGCCAGAGACCAACAGTACACCACTGGTTTGGGGCACATTTAGGCAGAAGGGAGGTGGATTATTTTACATTACAGTACTGGAGTTTAGCTTGTATGTCACATTTACTAAAATCCTTGTGGTTCCATACAAGCTGCTGTGTGCATAAAGATATGAAATGTATTGTCACCAAGAAGAAAACAGATACTTTTTGACAGAACTGTTTTATATATACTGACTTTTTCTTCCTTCTGTGCTATTTTCCTATAGTGCACTGTGGCATGCTTGTCTTTTAAACATGCCTTAAGCCTGAACAGAATGGATGAAATTTTCTGAAGTAGCAATAGGATAGTGGAAAATAAAAGGTTTAGTCCCAAATTAAATTTTTACACATAGGTCTGCTGATATAAAGTACCAAATTAGGTTAATCTTTCATTCCATGTTTACTCACTTGGCTTCATGTCTTAAGGTTCCCTTCTCCCATCAGATCCAGAAGATGGATCTTAGATAAGCGGCAGAAAAGAAGGATCTTCTTGTCTGCAATGCTGATTTGCATCATGGTTCTAGCCTGCAAGTAATACTTCACTTTAGGCTCTGTACCACTTGTGCTTTGGGGTAAACTGTTCTCCAAATGGGATGTTTTTAGTCTGCCATAAACTGAAATTCTGATGCCTTGATACCTGCTGAAGTTCAGGCTGTTTCCAGCACAAAATATTTTCTACTCCTTAGGTGCAACAACAGACATGAAGGAAACGCTTTGGAAGTGATACCAAAAAGCACATCAGTTGATGTGTCAAGCTCAGTTACAGTGATGTAATCAAACTCAGTTTCCTCCTTCACCAGTGTAGCTGGCTCAATTGCAGAGACTACAAACCAACATCCTTTCAAAGTAAAGCATGTGATAAATAAATTTGTTAGTTTTTAAAAGTGCCACCAGACTCCTTGTCCGTTTTCCTGAACTAAACTAACGTGGCTACTCCTTTGTACTTTGATCCTTTCAAAATGTGACAGAGCTGATATTATGGTGTCTACTGCCCTGCAGATCAGAGAAGGAATCCTGGATAACTCAGCTAGAGTTTTTCTCAAGCGTTTCCAAACACCTTCAGCCTGATGCAGGAACAGCGCTTTCCAGTCTGCCAGCCAGAGTGGAAAACATTTTCAGCACCCTCTTCACTTCCAGCAGCCAAGAAATAAACAATTCCTCCTTCTGAGCCGTCCAATTTAAATACCAGCTGGCCAATCAACACAAGGGGGCCTGGGATATATCCTCTGGCATAGCAATACAGGGTCCCTATAAGTTGGCATCTTGGGAGAATGTCCTCTTTACCTCACTGTAGAGCTGGCACTAACTTGAAGCCACAGTATGGCACTATGCAATGAAACTTGTTTTAACAGGGATTTTTGGAACCTCACTCTAATTATCATTGAAGTATGGTTTCCATTCTTCCCCTTACAATAGCCATTTGGTCGTAACTTTCTCAAACTTTTTTAAGGGTGACGTTTGATGTCTCTTGGAAAGGTTAAGCAAAATCACTCTTGCTCTACCTGGGTTTTGTAAATGTGAGGAAAATATTCCCTTCCCTTCTAAGTTCTGAGTAAAAAACTTGGGTTTACACTTCTTAGTAATGTATTTTGCTAGAAACCTCACACTATTTGTTTTGTAGATTTCACTGAGAAGTAACCATGAAGGTAAGTTTGAAGAAAACTGGCTTAGGAATCACAAAGCTAGGACTATTTAAAGCCAGTGATTTTGTACATTCACACTACAATTTTTCTGTTCATTTTGAAAATCCTCTTCAGAGATGCATTTGTTAAAGACGCCATGGTAAATTATATTCTTTCTTCTCACTGGAGAAGTCTGGACGCTCAACAAGCCAAATACTCTTCATCCCACGGACATGTATTCCACTGATGACGGCTCAACATAAAGAAACATACAAGGTCAGTTAAGGACGGCCTGAGTTAACAACAGTTCTGTTACAGCTGCCAGGACTGGCAGCCTGAAAAGCTTAAAATCTCCATTGAGGAAGGAGACAACCAGCTAGGGAAATTTCTTCAAAAAGGCCCAGTATCAAGGAACTTGCAATCTCAACGTTTACCTCCATTGATTTGGTGGAATTTCTCCAGTGATTTCCCCAGGATTTGTGGGGATGGGGGGTGCCAAGTCTCTCTCCATGAAGGAATGCTGTATAAGAAATCTTGCAAGGGAAACCTCCAGAGCTTTCCAGTCTGTCTGACTCCTTTCCACAGGTTGCAAAATGGTTGGGTGTGACGTAGCCCAGTGCCAGTGAGACCACCAGCAGGAACTGGTGGCCACACTCTTGAGGTCACCAAAAGTTTGGTTGTCAGAACCTCTGATCTAAAGTCAATTTACAAACATTAATTTGACATCTCAACACCCTCATCCGGCAGGTTACTATTTCTATCCACTTGCTATAGATATGGGACCAACCCTGTTCAGATGGCAGGAGGCAATCCTCCTGAGCTCCAGTGGAGGGCTGATAGAAAAAGGGCATTTCCAGAGATGCACTAAACTGTGCTGGGACCTGATCAGACCAGAACTAGCTCCCTGTTCATTTAACGGCACCGAGAATCTGGGCTGCTGTAACTACAAATGCTCAGAGGGACTTGTTCAAGATCACACAGCGAGTTTATGAATAGAAACCAGACTGCCAGCACCTAAACCAGCCTTTGCTCCGGCCACTAGGCCATTCTTCCCTCTCAGTTTAAGATACATGACTACTACAGTCCCTATACATTAACTTGTGTTGGTAACAAAGATTATTGGATCTGATTAATGAAAGGACTCTGGATGAATGTGATAATCTTAACTTTTGCCCTGTTGCCATTGTGCTGTGCCCATTGAAGACACAGTAGGATTATTACTGGGACAGAATTTAAGGAGAAAAAACTAAAAATGATAAAGTGAGCTCAGACGCAAAAAATGGTGTCAGCCCAGAAAGAGCCATTTGGGGATGCTTTCAGTTTTCCCTGCAACCTGGTCATCACCAAGAGACTTTCTGATAAATCAGCAAAGGGTTACTAGCTTTGCTCGAATTGGGCCTTTGGTTATTTGTGTCTAGAAAGGAAGTTTGAAAAAAAAAAATCAATAGCTTTATTGGCCACAGAGGCACAATCTCTTGCTACAGCCAGAAAGCAGATCTGCTGATTTCATCAGAGGGACAGTTAGTTTGCAGTTAATTAGCTGTGTCCTTACTCATAGGCATAAAAGTCAAACAATGGGAATGAAGTGTGTGTATTCCTCCCCTCCTCTCAAAGCTGTTGCTCTAACAGAGAAATTGGCTAACACCAAACTGTGCATGTGTGTGTGCGCACGCGTGCACATGTGTTGCTCACTCTACCCGGTAGATACCACTGTATCCTTTTCTGCAGGAAGTGTGTAATGCAATAATTGTTTGTGTGGGGGAAGAAGCATCCCTTATCCAAGTCCTCCCCTGCAAAGAGCAGTCCTAAACTATCAGACTGGGGGACACTCCCTGGCCAGAAACCCTCTGTAAAAGCAAATTCTCTGTTTCATCATTTTTGTTATTCCTGGTAAGTTTCCTGGCAAGAGGGGAACCACTGAGTTCACCACTTTCAACTCAGCAGCATATATCACTGTCACCAGCTATCCTTAGTAAAACTTGTCAGTGACAATGACAGCAGTTTATCTTGAAAAGATTACTACTGCATGTCCAGTGCTAGCTAATAGGAGAAGAATAAAAAACAGTACATTTTCTGTTTCCCAGAAGCATCAGCATAAGGGAAGTAAAAGGGGAGGGAAAGAGGAGGAAGAGAACTGAACATGATGTGAAACAAAAATACTGGAAATTGAAAGCATCTGCTAAGCTGCCCTGTTTATTTTAAGACAACTGTCAGTAGTAAATAAGGATCTCTGAAGTGCATTTCAGAGAACAAAGTTCCATGTATTGGCCAAAACAAGGAAAGAAACACACAACCAGAATAAACTAATGAACCTCAGGCTCAGCTGGTGTTAATCATAGCTTCATTAGTTTCAATGGAGCCACACTGTTTTGCACCAGCAGAGGATTTGGCCCTTAGTCTGTATAATCTCATTCTCAAGATGTTATTGAACTCTCTTCCCTGGTAGGGCGTGAAGAGATCCGTATCTCTCAATGAACCTGTTACAAATTGCTATTGCCCAAAGATTGCCATATAACTCAGCCATAAAAACAATCATTTTCAAAGTAAAGGAAAACATGGCTAGGTAGCAGGAGGAAAAAATTCTAATGTGAGGCTCATGTGACTGTTGAACAGTTGAGCAAGGGGACAGCTATCCTAAAAAATCCTAATGCCTAATCTCCTACCCTAAAGCAATCACAGTCAAGCAGACCACCCTGAACTAGCCACAAAGAACTGTACTTGACATGCGGTAACTGGTTTATCTAGGGGGCTGAAGGACTAACTTGATCTGACTGGTTGGGAAGTTTTTACCCCCAAAATTCTACATCTTGGAAGTTACCCTGAAGAGGAAAAGGGACATTGCTACCAGGTACCCAGAGACCAGTTCTTAGAGGACTCAGCATGCAAACCTGGGACTCAAAAAGCCACTGATAGCTTCAGACACCTCCCAAAATAGGTGGCATCTCCCTTCCTGCAGTGCTCCCCCAAGAACTGGCAGAGGACATTCTTTACTGGTCAGACTAGCTGTTTTCCTGGGCTGTTTCCTGTCAGTCATTTAAGCACCAAACCCCTTCTTTCTACCTCTAGTTTCTCAGACTCTGCTTTCCTCTGAGCAGGAGTACTGGTAGCTAGCCAAACACAGCTGCTCTGCCTCCCCTGAGATGAGAAAGATTGGTACAAATCATGTATCTCCTCTTGCTCTTTCAATTACCCTGCTAATAGGACTCTGAATCTACCCTGGGCCTCTGTGACTCCCAGAGACAGCATGCATTTTCCTGAGTTACCAGTACAGACACACCCAAGAACCAAGGTACTCCATGAAGGTTAGACTCATTATTGTTATTTTTATTTGCATAGTGCCTAAGAACCCTATTCATGGATCAAGACCCCAATGTGCTAGGCACTGTACAAACAGATCAAAATGATCATCTCTGCCCCCAAGAACTTGCAATCTAAGTAAAAGACAAGAGATGACGGGTGGATAAATCAAACCCTGGCTGAGATGATTTAGTGGGAGTGGTCCTGCTTTTAGCAGGGGGTTGGACTAGATGACCATATGAGATCCCTTGCAACCCAATGATTCTATGATACAAAGAGATGGGGAAGTACAGTGAAACAATGAGGCAGGCATCATCGGCATGATAGGCAGTGGTATGGGCCTACCAGCCACCTAACAATTATCAAGTATTTTGTAGGCCTTGTGGGAGTTTTTAAGGATGAAGTTTAAGGAGGACAATGTGGTAGTTTTGCGGATGTTTACAGGGAGTGCCTTCCAAACGTGAGGAGCAGCATGAGAGGTAGTATGAAGTCCACAGTAACTTACACAACAAAGCTGTCTTAAATAGCTATGGTGTTTTATGAGCATAGGCTCTTTGTGTCTCTGGTAAAGCCTTGCCTTGCAGCCCCAAAGCAAGATGATGGTTAAGAGCGGAGTGAACTGCACTAACATGGAACTGTTCAGCCTTTGTAGGTTTAGACCTTTACCCCTTCCATTCATGTAACTAGTTTGTGTGTCTCATTCATTTGCAGAAAGCCCTTGTACTTTCCCCTCCTACTCACACCATAGTTATTCTCCCACCTGAAACAATTAATTCACAAAGCTCCCCAGCACGACCAGGGCTCAAACCATGAATTAGCCCATGCAGTCTGAGGCAGTATTCAAATCAGTGAGCAAGTGGGTCATTTCAAATAAGTGGCACCCTGCAGTGAAAAGCCTCAGATTGTTAAACCAGCACATGCTATTGAATTAATAGCCAGTCCTGGCAGGGGTCTTTCTTGAACAACAAGAGAATCTCATTCCAGTCAATGGATGTTACTATGGGCTTGAGTGGACAGAAGATAATAGTGCCAAAAATATGCAAGCAGTCCCCAGAAATAAATAGAAAATATTCCATTTGCCGGGCAAGTGCATGCAGGGGTTAAAGTAAGCTGGAACTTTGTTCTGGGGCTCACTATTTTGAAGGGCTCAGCATTCTGGGGCCCTTAAAAATAGAAAATGGAGCCAGAATGCTGCATTCAAGGGCCCACCATTTAAAATAGTGGTCCCCAGAATACAGCATTCTGACTTCATTTTCTTTTTTTAATGGCCCTGGAATGCTGAGCCCCTAAAAACAGTGGGCCCACAGAATGCTGTTACAGAAGGGCAGGGAGACCGGGGAGGCACGTCAGCCACCCCGGCTCCCCCATGTATGCGCAGGCTGTGCTAGAGGCAGAAACCTCACAGCGCAGCCTGCAAGGGGGGAAAGTTAAGGGCACTTCTTCCCCACCCTGGTGCATGGCTGCCACTGACTGTCAGGGCACCCAGGCTGCACTCCCCTTTGGGAAAAGGAAGCTCACACGGGGGGGGCGGGGAGACCCTCTCCCCATCGTGGACCAGCCAAGCCCATTCCCAGTCCACCAGGGGTCCTCCCGCTTGGTGGTCATGGCCCTGGCCTCACCCCTGCCCCCTGCCTTTCAGCTCTGGAGCAGGATGCCCCACTGGGCGGCAGACTCCAGTCACAGGCTTGTCCCTCCTGGCCTTCGGGGCCCCCATTCTGCTGCTGCCTGGTGCCTCCTACCAGCCCGTCTGCCTGCCCCCCACTGCACTGGAGATGGCCCTGATCCTGTGAGTGCCCCCCCCCCCCCCCGTGTGGATGGAGCCCCTGCACCTGCCAGGGCCCCACGAGGTCAGCAGGGAGTCAGGTGTGGAGTGGATATTGGGGGCTGGAGTTGGGTATGGGGGCTAAAGGGTGGATTTTGGGAGTGGGTATAGGGGGCTGGGGGAACATGGGGGACAAGGGGAGGATATTGAGTGCTGGGGCTGGGTATTAGGGGCAGGGTGTGGATTCTGTCCAGGGCAAAAGTAAGCCGGAATGCCTCCGAATGGTGTTCCAGGGCCCCCCTAGTTTTAGGGGGCAGTGTTCCGGGGCCCCCTAGAAATCGAAGAATGAACCGGAATGCAGTGTTCCAGTGCGTTCCCCCACAGCTGACTCAAGGGGCTGCGGGTGCAAGCAAGCCCAGCCACTCCTTCTCCCTTTCCCCAGAGCGTGCGGCAGCCCTTCCCTTACCTGCTGGGGTTGGTGACATGTGCAGCCCAGACCACCTCTCAGGCCTGTCTCCGCTCTCGCTGGCCAGCCACTGCCGCAGCTACAGCCTCTCTCCCACCATCCCGGCCCAGCCCGGATCAGGCTCCTTGGCCACGTCGGTGGTGCAGTAGTGACTGAGAGTCCCTGCATGCCCCTTTGTAGCTGAATTTCATAATTACTTTGGAATTTAGAATGGCCAATATGCATTTTAGTGAACTGGCTTGAAGGATAAGCATCCTGGTCCAGAATCTGACCACAGATAAATCAAAACTTAAACTAAATTCTTTATGGAACTCCTGGGATGAGTAGAGGTATACAGAGTTTAGGTATTTATAACAATTTTATTGCTAATAGCAGAAAGTATATAATTGATAAGAGCACTAATTGATAAATATATAATGGAAGAACAAAGTAAACATTAATGTATTTAGCAAATCCTGTACAATTGAGAATAAGCAATAACCAGTTATGATTTCTATTAGAACTAAAAGATAGCTTACAAATTACAAAGTCGGTTTGCTTATACTCACACCAAAATAAAGATGTTCACCTGAAGAGTAGAGCTAAGCACTCTAATATTATTTTACTAAAGTAATACAATAAAAACTAGCGAAGAGAGTGAGAGAGAAAGTTTGTGGGCTTGTGAAGATCTTGTGAAGTTTGAATTCAGGCCTGATGAGATGGACGCTTTGGATTTTCTCCCAGTTTTGGGGCTTTAAATACCCTTTTTTGCACAGTACACCTTTTATACTCTTCTAAAATTGATTGAATTATCTCATTCTTCTTGGCCCAAATATGGGTGTTTTCCAGAAATTGCTGGGGTACCCTTAGATCATTGGTTCAGGGATTTGTTGATGTAATTCTCTAGAATATTCTCTCATTTTCCTATTTATCAGCTTGTGGGTTTTGTGGTGGGCTTGCAGAAATGTTTTCCACCTATTTTTCTGGACTTGCCAAATTCTGCATGGCCAAAGCTGACCTCACACCTAGTTAGCTTTTTCCTACTGCACAGGCAAATGCAAACCTTGGTTTTACAAAGCTTGCAGGATCTCATCGTATTGCACAGCAGACTGTCTTACAGTCTTTGCAAATTTGGTCACTTCTTTTGCAAAGCAACTACATGCAAGCTTTGTCATTCTTGCATTACCAACTTCTAGAAAGAACTAGTACTAACCTACTTACATATACTAAGTAATATACTATAAAACCATGGTTTCTTAGACTTATATAAAGAAAGATATATTTGTATAAAATAGATAGAGAGTAATATATGCAAGAAACTCAATATAGGTATAGCCAAAGGCTACACTTTCCCTTCCCCACCAGGTAAGGAGGTCCTGGGGTGAGGTTGGGGACAGTCGGGCAGCTGGCAGGGAAAGGATGCAGAGCGGGGTGGGAAGAAGGGGTGAGGATAATGGGCTGGGGAGGTGTGGTAGGGGTTGGGGGCTGAAGGGGATGAAATGAATATGGGGGAGCTGGGGATGGGGGGTTAGGGGGGCTGGAGTGGGGACATGGGGGCAAGGAGCTTAGGGAATGGGAGCTGGGGAAGACATGAGGAAAGAGGGGTCTGATGAAGGGGTAGTGTTTTGGGGACAGTTAGCTGGAGTGGGCAGCAGGAATTTGGGGGGCAGTAGCTCGGGTGGGTGAAGGGGGCATGGACCTGCATGAAGGGGCCCAGAAATTTAGGAGGATTCCAGGGCCTCCCCAAATTATACTTTAACCCCTGAGTGAACATATGGGTGTGATATGAGGGTTCTAGCAACAAAGCACACTTTTGGGGAGGAAAGCAAAGAGGATTTGAACTCTGCCTGTCTAGGAGATGTACCTCTTCAATGTTGTGGTTGTTAATGCCTACAGGATACTGCGGCTTCCCATCTCTCCTCATTGGCATTAGTTCATAACTCCTAGTAAAAGAGTGTCACTGCCTGAGTTGTTAGGTGTGCACTGCGGAAAAAACACTGCTAGCATATTAAAGTCATTTTACGTTCAAAGTCTTACCTTAAGGCCTGACCATACAGGACTAGTAACTGTGCACTACCTTGCTACACAGAGGGATATCTAGTGATTTATAATTACCAACTACCTGCTGCAGCTAATGCCCATCCTAAAAGGGAGAGAAACCCTTGCTCAGTTCAGGGCTAACTGATGACAAGGCAGGAGTGAGCTGCCTCCCGACTTAAGGGAAAGATCATCAGCCTGCCAACCAATACAGCCATCAGGGATCAATCAGTCTTTTTCTTCCCAAAGAAGATGGGGCATGTCCACATGAGTCTTTTATTTTGAAAAAACACTAGTTGTTTCAAAATAAACTGAATGTCCACACGACATTTTCTTATTTCGAAATTACAGGCTCTGTCATTTCGAAATAAGAACCGTCATTTCGAAACAGCTTAAACCCCATTCATTTCAAAACGGCTGTTCTTTCAAAATGGTTATTTCAAAATAACACTGTTTGGACATGTTGTTTCAAAACACCACCATTGTTTCGAAACATGTCCAAACAGCCTTATTTCGAAATACCCATTTCAAAATAACAGCTGTTTCGAAAGCAGGCTCTCTCTTAATTCAAATTAATTTATTTTGAACTAAGGACTTCATTATTTTGAAATAAGTTATTTCAAAATAATGATGTATGTGTGGACATAGCCATGGAGAAAGAGGCCCAGGAGCACCTGGCCTGGGTGAAAACTGAGTCTTTGAAGCATGGAGACCTTGTGGGAGTTCTGACCCCACCAAATTTACAGCTGCTTCACCTGCAGGAACTTGGACTATAGCAAGATGCCTCCCAGGTCCCATAGGTGGCGCTACTAACAAACAAGCAACCAGAAGATCTTGGACCACAAGGGCCATGCAGCAAACTGAAGGAACAACAGTAGAAAGTAGTAGCCCAGGGGAGTGAAAATAGATTCTTCACTGGGAGGTCCCCTATTCTGGGGTAACTTATACATGGCTCTGGAGCAGATTGTGGTGGAATAGGAGAGTCTGGGAGCCCTACTCCATCTGCCTTAGAGACTGAGGCACCTTGACCACAGAAGCAGGGTTAGAAAGTCAGGTACTCCAACCAGTAGGCCCGCCCCCCCCCCCACTATGCTTTTTGTATCGAGTTATGTATGTTTTGTTCACATTTTACTTTTTCCCTTTAAAAATAAGTATGGAAACAGCAAATATTTATGATATACTGTAGTGTAAACCCTTTCCATTGTCTTAAAAACATGGGAACTTGTTTGCCCTCAGGTAGCACCTACTATGACTAAAGCAGTTTATGTGGAATGATTGAGTATAGAAACTTTACTTGTAAAGCTAATGCATAATATTTAAACATCTTTTTTATTTTAAAGAAATTAAATGATTACTGCATCTTGACATGGATTTATTAATCTAAGGCATAGCCAGTCATCTTCAATATATGGGTTCAATTTAGAGCTGCCAGAACCGTGGCTTATTGTGTATGTCTGGTGTACAATTTCAGGTGTATGTGAACAACAGAATACTAACGTGACACATTTGCACAAGGAACAATTCTATATTAATTTTGCATCAGTAAAACTATTGACTGAAGCCTTATCTTTGGCAGACTGTCCCACCTGGTGTTCAACAACCACAGTATCAGAATGCTTCCTAGATTTTTTTAGTTTATAAAAGGGTGGTAATCCCAAATCTCTTCTACAGTTGTGAGATTTGGGTGATTTACAGAAAACACATGACAAAACTGGAATGCCAGCACCAGCATTTTCTTTGGAATTTCCTTAACTTAACATGGGGGGTCATCGCATTAGCATCAGTGTCCTCACAGAGGCCAACATCTTTGAAGGTAAGGCCATGACTATCCAATCCCAGCTGAGTTGTAGCAGGTACTGTGTGCACATGCCTGAATGAGTCCTACCAAAACAACTGCTGTATAACTAACTCACTGAGGAGAAAGAAAGGGGCTGACCAAAGGAAGCACTTCAGATATACCCTCAACTCAAGACACACATCAAGAGATGTGGTAGTGACATCATAAACTTGGAGACAGTAGCCCAGGCTGGACTAACTGGCAAAGACTTGTCAGAGGAGGAATGATCTTTTTCTGAGGAAAATCACCTCCCCATGATTGCAGACGAATGCCTGAAAAGAAAGGACAGAAAACTGTTACACAAACAAGCAAGGAGTCCTGTGGCACTTAAAGACCAATACTGTGTCAGGCAATAAAGACTTTGATTTCTTTTTATAGTGTGACCTGATCCTATGACTTACACTTCCCTGCATTTATTTTTCCCCCATTCTGTAAGTTCTCCCATGTTCAAAGAATCTGGCAAAGCAGGATTTTCTCCCATGAATGCTCATATGATAAATAAATTTGTTCATCTGTAAATGCCACAGAATTCCTTGTTTGTTTTGCTGAACTAGACTAACATGGCTGCCCCTTTGGAACTTGGCAACATGGAAGAAACTGTTATGCAGTAATCACGACCTAACCCTGCTTACTGAGTCTGTAGTTCAAGGACTGAATTTTTCAGTCACCAAAGGACCCATATAAAATAAAACCTGTGAAAGACATCATCCTCAGCTTCAGTGATTGCTGACAATGACTGATTAAAAAGCTCTGAGATTTAAGTTTTACATTTGCAGATTCTTTACCATATACCTCCTGTGGTTAAGTTTTCACATCTTCCTCCTGAGATGGAAAACTATATGTTGGTGTTAACCATTAACCCCTGAACTGATCTTGGAGGGTCTTTACTTTCGGTTAGAAATATATCTGGTAAGCAAATTTACGGAAAGAACAAAGTGATTCAAGCTATAACAGCAAGCCAAAGAACCAAAATATATGTATTTATAATATATTTGACTACAGATTTTAAGTGTTAAGGGCTTTGAGTTAGGGCTAAAAAGATAGCAGTTGGTATAAGATAGCATGAATATTGTGTGGTTGACCAAATGTTATAGAATGATACAAGTTTGACCTAAGGTTATAAAATGTAGTAATACATGGCGAGGAGAGGTAAACCACAAATGAACAGATGATAGTATCTCAGGGGCTAGTTATACTGAAAAATAACCTCACTGATATATCAAAACTATTGAGAAAGTGACTTCCACAAATAGTTGGGTTAACTGTTGGAAATTGAATTATGGTCAAGAGGACAACTAGAACCCTGAAACTGGTCTTCCAAAGTACCTAATATGAATGAGGGGCTGAAATTTGACTTGGTTAGATATAGCACTGAATGTATGTGGGTGGAATGGGACAAGGTAGAAAAGACTGTATAACCCATCTACAGGGTCAGGTCAAGGACTGGAGGTGGGGGGCTGGGGAAGGCTGCCCACCCTTGTGGAGCCTCTGGCTGGGATGTAGGGTCATGGGTCTGGGGCCCCTGCCGCTGGCTGGCACATCTGTGGCTGGGGGCTGCCAGATGCACTTTTGGAGGCCTGAGGGGAGGGCCACAAGTCAGTGTAGCTACAGGGTCACAGGCCATGCTGCTGGGGGCTCCTGTGCTGTTGGGGGGGCAGCAAGGGTGCAGGCCATGATGCTGTTGGGGGCACCAGTCGGGCTGCACTGTTGAAGGGCATGCAGGCCTGAGCTGTGGGAGGAGTCCACAGACTAGGACAAGCTGGCACTGCTCCTGGAAGTTGGGGGTGGGGACAGGTGGACCAGAGGCTGGGTACTTCTGCTGCAACCCCTGGCTGGTTGCTGAACACTAGCCAGCCTGGGGGCTGGACAGGTAGGCTAAAGGTAAGCGGCAGCAGCTGTCACTTGGGCCAGCTAGGTCAGATTTTTGAGGGGGCCATAGGGCCCCCCTTTAGGCCAGGGCCAGGGACTGCAGCACCTAAAGCCCCTGCCTTAATCTGGCCATGCCTATCTGTAACACCTGGACAACAAAATGAGGCAACTCGATAGAAAGCCTGGCTCAGCATTTTCTTTTTGGGGTGTGTCAAGGCTTTTTCCCCACTCTGGCACTCTGAGTGCAGAAGGTGGGGGCCTGCAACGGGCCTTAAAGCCTGCTCTTAAAAGTCTCCAAGGCCTCCAATTCCTGGCTTTGGAGTGGTATCGCTGCCACCACCCAAATGCAAAAAACCTCTTGAGACCCAGGAAGGCGCACTTGGGAATTCCTCCCTGTGAGGTACTTGCAATCCTGTTTATTCCTCTCTCAGAAAAGTGACTGGACCCCAGCTGCAATATGAGCTGGAAGTGGAACAGGGTTCCCTCTAGTAGCTGCCTGTGCAGTCTAAGGCACATGCACAGAAACATCTTGCCCCTCCAGGGCACAGAACCAGAACTTACTTAAAAGGTAAAATCTTTAGTCAAAAAGAACAGATAATAAACACAGAGAGTTGCTTCTCTGGGAATTAACTTAGGTAGTTACAGGGGGGGGGGGTTTACATGTGCTCAGCACAGAGAAATCCAAAAAACAAGCCAAAAACAAAGAAAATACCCTGACCGCGTCTAAATAAACATTCCCTGTTCTATTCACGCCTGGTCAGTACCAAACTTAACTTATCTCTGGTAAGGATGCTGCTGGATTCTTCCTCAGGCCCCTCTAGCCTCCTCCTGATCCTTCCAGGAGCTCTGCTACATCCAAACAGGCCCAGGCCAGGCTGCTGTTCCAATTAAAAAACCTGTGCTTCGTTCCTATTGGCTGTCCTGGGACTCACTGACCAGAGTGTTAACCCCTTCCTCCCCAAGGGTTGCTACAGGGTGATAGCCAAAATAAATTTGTTAGTCTTTAAGTGCCACAAGATTCATTGCTTTTTGTGCTTTACTAGGCTAACATGGCTGCCCATTTGGAACTTGCTTTTCCTTGCATCTTTGTTTCATCATCTCCATGAGGTTGCAACTATGCACAATGTAAGAGTGTAAGTAAAAATGATACAGAACATAACTTTACTGAACTTATCTTGTTCTTATGAATATTTTTTCATATGATTTTTATTATGTCTGTTTTAATGAAAACTCATAAAGTTTGTGTGTCTGCTTCTCCAATTTTGTCTGCTAACTTAACTGTGAGTAGCCATGTGAATAAAGAGCTTGTGCCAGAATCATTTGGCATTCTAGCTTAATCCCAGACTACATTGTTCATACTTTTAATGCAATTTGTACATTTGTGAGTCCAAATGGAGACAGCTACCATATGCACATATGACATCTTGTCCAGGTGAGATATTACTTCTTAAGTTGTATAAAGGTCCTTCTGGAAATCCCAGTCCAAAGAGATACTTAGCTAACAAAATACTTATACACTTTCATGAAATACAGTATTTTATATGGTATGTCTACCTTTGAGCTTGGAGGTGTGATTGCCAGCTCGCATAATATACATGTTTGAGCTTGCACCTAAAAACAACAGTATGTCTTTGCTGGCACAGGCAGTGGTTTGGTCTAGCTACCCAACTACGTACGTGGAACGTCAGGTGGGATTGTATTCAGGGTGGCTAGCCCAATTGGCTGCCTTGCTGCTGAGGATATGCTGCTGTTTTAAATGCTACCTCAAGCAGAGCTAGTGTGAGTACATCTAGCAGTGCAGCTAGCTTGACCTAACGGTTAGTTTGAACTAAGCTTTGCTTACTGTAGGTCGAACTAAAAATTTTTTTAGTTTGAACTAGGCAAAGTCTAGTTTAGCAAGGGACCAAATTAGTCTGGATTAAACCTCCTTAATCAGGACTAATTTGCTAGTGTAGACATAGCCAACGGATGAACTCTTCAACAATGCAGTTCTAAAGAATAACTATGTTAGTCTAGTTCAGCAAAACAAGCAAGGAGTCTTGTGGCACTTTTAAAAGCCTGACAAATTTATTTATCACATGAGCTTTTGTGGAAGAAAAATCACACTTCATCAGATGCTTTGAAGATGAGGAATTTACAGAATGGGAGCAAATAAGTGCAGGGAAGTGTAAGTCATAGGATCAAGTTATACTGTTAGCGTCAAATTAATGCAGAAGTTTAGATTCAAACACTGGGGAACAGCACAGAGAGGAACAAACAAACAAGGAGTCCTGCAGCACATAAAGACTAACAAATTTATTTTTTGCATGAGCTTTCGTGGGAGAAAATCCCACTTCATTAGATGCTTTGAAGATGGGGTAACTTACTTCAAAGCATCTGATGAAGTGGGATTTTCTCCTGCAAAAGCTCATGCAAAAAATAAATTTGTTAGTCTTTAAGTGCCACAGGACTCCTTGTTTGTTTGTGTTACTGAAAAGACTAACATGGCTACCCCTTTGGATCTTGGCAACATACAGAGAAAGATGAGGTCAAATCACTTGATCTAATGAAAAAAAAAAATCCAAAGTCCTTATCTAGCCCTGAAACAACACTGTCAAATTTACATATGAATTCCAAGGGTGCAGTTTCTCTTTGAAGCTTTGATGTGTTATTCATTTTTTTTTAGCCCAACTATTAGCAAATCTTCAACAGAGTGATCGGGAAAAATCACATTGGTGGATGAGCAGGTGAATGAGTAGCTTGATGGAGTAGCTGGTTTGATTAGGTCCTGTAAGAGTTTCTTCTGTGCAGATACGTGAGTAAAGTTGGCAGTGTGGTTTGCTGCAGGGATATATGCCTGATTTAATGATTCTGTTGTTTGGTCTGTAGTTGCTGGTGAGTATCTAAACAACAAGCAGTTGTGTGGCACTTTAAGACTAACAGATTTATTTTTTTGCATGAGCTTTCGTGGGAGAAGATCCCACTTCCTAAGGTTGGAGGGCCGTCTGTAAGTGAGAAGAGGTCTGTCTCCCAAAGCTGGAGAGAGTGAGGGATTGTCTCGTAGAACAGGCTCTAGGTACTTGATGATGTGCTGCAGACTTGGGGTCTGTAGATGATGACCAGTAACATTCTCTCGCCTTCTTTCTTGGGGTTCTCCTGTAGTAGTTGAATTCTTCATACCCATCTATAATTTTAAGAATGTTTGACAGAGATCCTGAAGGAGTCCGTCTCTGCTTCAGGGGTATGTCTACACTTACAATTTAATTCAAATTAATAAAGATTAATTTGAATTAAAATAATGGCGGCCTACACTGGGTTTCATTAATTCAAACTAAGGAATTCCTTAGTCTGAATGAATGAAATCTTACTTCAAAGTCATAAAACCTCACTTAACTTTGAAGTAAGGGTTAATTTGAACTTATTAATTTGAATTAACCCAATGTAGCCATGTTATTTCAAACTAACCATTAATTTGAATTAACACTTTTTGACCATCTTCCTCCCAGGATGCCTTCCTCTTTTTATATATTGGATGGGGGCATGACCCTTCTTGGGGACCATCTTGCCATACCTCCTATGGTGCCCTTCTCCTAATTCGAACTAGCAAGTCTCTGTCCATGCACATGCTAGTTTGAATTGGTTTTCCTAGTATGGCCATGTTAAGTCAAATTAACTTAATTTAAACAAATCGTTATTAGTTTGAATTAATTAGTTCAAATTAAATTAATTTGAACTAACCTTCTAAGTGTAGACATAGCCAGGGATCAGAGCAGATATGCTTATATCTTAGGGCTTGACAGCAGACAATGGATCGTGTGGTGTCTTAGATAAAAGCTCAAGGGATGTAATTAACTATAGCCATCAGTAGGTTTTCAGTATAAATTGGTCCTTATGGCTATGTCTACACTTGAAAGTTAGTTTGAATTAAGGAGGCTTAATGTGAACTAATTTACTCCCTGTCTACACTAGGCTTTCATTAGGTCGAATTAAGGAATTCTTTAATTCAAACTAATGAAAGCCTAGGTCGAACTAGTAAGACCTGCCCTTTATGTTGAACTTAGCCCTTAGTTCAATACTTAGTTCGAACCTGGCACAGCGTGGACATTCAAGTCCACTTTGTTAGTTGAAACTAAGGGCAGTTAGTTCAAATTAACAAAGTGGGTTAACTCGAATTTACTGTAATTCGATAGTCCACGTTGTTAATTCAAACTAATAAGTTTGAATGTAGTTCGAACTACATTTGAACTTTTTATTTTGAATGAACAAATTCAAGCTAAATTTGGGAAGTGTAGACACAACCTATGGCTATGTCCACACACAGGGCCTTGTTTCAAAATAAGCTATTTTGAAACATGTTGTTTCGAAATAAAGCCCTTCTTTCAAAACAACTTAATTCCAAATAACTAAAATCCAATTTGAAATAAGGGAAAAGCCCCAATCAAAACAGCATGTTCAAACAGAGGACTTGCTATTTCGATTGAGGAGAGGGGCATGATGGATGGTGTGGCAACATGGCTCCCCAGCAGGGGAAAAAATGCAGGGGGGGGGACAGAGGGGAAGCCCCTCTTCCCCCTGGCTTCCCCCGCTACCCCTCTGCCCCACCACCCTAAGCAGGGGCATGGCTCACCTAGGCCCCTGCTACCCCCTTTCCCCACCCCAGCCTCAAGGCAGGAGCAGGGGGCTAGGCTGGTAGCTCGAAATAAAAGCCTCATGTGGACATACCCTATGTGTTCATCACTATCTTACACTGTAGTGCCCAGAAAGTAGATCTCCTGTGTAGAGTATTCCAGGCTTGATTGTGGAGTGTAAGGGAGTGTTGTTCTGGGGCTAAGTAAGGACTTTGCATTTTTTTCTCATTACAACAGAGGAGTTGACCTCATCTTCCTCTGTATGCTGTTCCCAATGTTTGAATCTAAACTACTATATTTATTTGCTGTAATAGTCTGACCTGATCTTTGACTTAGACTTTCCTGCATTTATTTTCCTCCTGTTCTGTAAGTTCCCCATCTTCAAAGCTTCTGATGAAGTGGGATTTTCTCCCATGAAAACTCATGCGATAAATAAATTTGTTAGTCTTTAAAAGTGCCTTGTTCTTCAGTAATGGTTTTCTTTTTCTCCACCACAAAGACCTTTCAGCATAAGAGAAAGCAGGTAGAACCAAAGTCAGGTGCAGGATTCTGAACAAACACGAGAGTAGACTTTTACCTGGTTGAGTGGAAAGAATGAAAAAGGATGCTGAAGCTGGAAAGCAAATGAAAAGACAAAAAAAGATTATTAAAAGGGAATGCAGCCCTTGATATGGTCTTTCAGCCAAGGTAAATGAGACTGTTTTATTTCAGTTATGCTGTGATATGCAAATCAATTCATTTAGTTGCAAAACATACTGTTATTGGATCTGCAGAAATTCCCCTTTTAAAAATAAAAAGTAATATTTGGAGAAAATACTCTCTGTGGCGGCAGATTGTTTTTCCATCTCATTTGAGTCATGATTCATCGTTCACTTACAGATTTCAAATGATTGCTTTTTTTACATAATATTTGGGTAAGCAAGAATAAATCATATGCTCTAAAACAAGAAAAATATGTTAAACTGCATATTATTCTTCAATACCTGAGAGATTTAGAATGTATGCTGCCATGGAAAGCTTAATTATTTCACCTCATATCCTCAAGTGCTTCTGCGTTAGCTATACACCAATCATCATTAATTGTAGGCACAATTTTTGTAACCCTCTCTAGTCCATGTAATTTTGTTCCCCAGGAACAATGTACAGGTTTGCTGACCAGATGGTTCACAAAGTAATGCAAACTTTCTCAAATCAGTCATGTGAAAATCTGCTAAATGAGCTCTAATTTAATATGGGTATGTGAGCACTGTGTATATAAAGATTTCACGTGTAGGCATATGTACACAAGGTCTAGAGATGGACTAATGCTGAAGTGGACCAAATTCAAAAGTAAGTCTGTGACCCTGAGTTTATGTTTTTAAGCTCTTGCAAATAGGGGCATTGCTGGCGCCTGGCTCATGGGGCATGTGCCTCAAGTCCCAGCGCCAGTGCCCCAAATGTCCAGGACAGCCCCTGCCTCTCCCATCCCCGTCCCTGGCCAGAGATCCAGGGCCTGCCTGCTGGCAGGAGCACCTGCCTCTCCCAGCTCCATCCCAGGCTGGGCCACCCATGGCGGTGGCTACCGCTCCCAGCCCTGTCCCCAGCCAGGCCACCTGTGGTGGCACCTGCCTCTCCCGTCCCCATCCCCATCCAGGGATATGGGGCCAGGCTGGTGAAGGGAGGAGCCCGAGGCCGGATCAGGCCCAGGCAGAAAATCAGGGCCATGGGGGGCAGGGCCCATGCCCACGCACCGGATCTTTCCCCAGGGCAGCAACGTTCCTGCTTGCAAATCAGCAGAAACTCCACTGAAATCAAAGGGGCTACCCTTCTGTGGCCTGGTTGTGAGATAAGCCTGGGGGATCAAATAAAACTGAAGGGGGTGTAATTTATGTCATCTTCTGGCCTCTTCATTAGGAATATTACACCTTAGGTCTCAAAACATCCTTATATTTGCTTACGTAAGGGCTTGTCTACATGGACCATCAATGCCAACCAGCGGGTATCATTTTTAAAGTACACTAACATGGTCCATGTAGACCCTGGTAGTGATAGTGTGCTTTAACATATACATGCTATGGTACAGCACCCTAGGGAAATTTTAATGCACACTAGCAGGGTCTGCATGGACTAATTCATGCACGGCACCTTAGTGCCTTTTAGAAAATAGACCTGTGTCACGTGCTTCCCCCATGAGCCAGGTAATACGCATTATACCACTGTGTAGAATGTCCTAAGTCTCATGCCTGTTTACCAGCATGTAACATACATTACAAGTCCTCTCTGAGTTTAATCCATTTTTCAGATATTTATGGCTATGTCCTCACACACGAAGTTAAATTAATTTAGTTTGAAGCTATTTAAGCTAAATCGACATAACAACTATTAAATCAATTTAACTTAAGTAGATTTAACAGGTCCCCACCAAAAAAACAAATTGAACTAGCATGTCTGGGGACAGGACTTGCTAGTTCGATTTAGGCGAGGGGCACCCTGGGATGTGTGGCAACATGGCCCCCTGGCAGGGCCATGTTACCACCCAATCCCCTGCCTGGCTCTCCTCAGGAGAGCCAGTGGCAGGGGAAAAAAAGCCCCCACTGGGTCCTGGCTCCCATAGCCCACACTGGGGGAAAATTCATCCCCTCAGACTGGCTGCAGCCTTGGGGAGCAGCCAGGCAGCGGAGAGATGGGACCATACACCCCTGACTTCCCACACGTAGCCAGGCGTGAGGGGAAAGGAGCCCCCGGAGCCTGGCATCCCCACACCTGGCCAGGCAATGGGGGCAGGGAAGCTGTGTGCCTGGTTTCCCCCCATAGATGCCAGGTGGTGGGGGCAAGGAAGCTGGTACACCCAGCTTCCACCCTCACTTGGTGGGTAGCAGCAGCAGGGAAGCCTGCGTGCCTGGCTTCCCATGGCAGCTGCCAGGTGGCAGGGGAAGGGAAGCTGGCATGCCTGGCATCCCTCTGCAGCTGCCAGGCAGTGGGGGCAGGGTGTGGGGAGGATGCTGGGTGCACCAGCTTCCCTGCACCCACCATCCTCCAGGTGTAGGGAGAAGCTGGGTGCACCATTGCTGGGTGCTCTGCCGGGGAAGCTGGGTGCGGGGTGTTTCCCTTACCACTGGCCCAGCCAGCTGGAGGTGGGGGTAAGCCCCCCTGTACCCACCTGCACCTCCCCTCCCTTCCTGGCCAGAGTGTTGAGGGAGGACTTCCTTCCAAGGTGCCATGCATCCTGGGAGGAAGGTCAAACTCTCTAATCGACATATGAGTCATATCGATATAACACAGCCACACTGAGTTATTTCGAAACCACAGTTTCAAGATAACCCTCATTTCAATATAAAACTAGGTTTTATTATGTCAAAATGATTTTCCTTATTTTGAAATAAGAGAGCTCCTAAAATGAAATACGGAAATGTTGTGTGGACCTAAACATTTTAAAATTGAAATAACCAGTGTTATTTCAATTTAAAACCTGTGTGTGGACATTCCCTATTAGTTTTATTCTGTTATTTGTGTTCACATTCAATGACACCATAGTACTGTAAGCTGTTCTCAAGAGATACTCCACGATCTTGGTCTGAAATCTTGTAGGCGTAGCTGTTACTCATGGGATTTCAATTACCTCCAGATGACATCTGGAAATTAGGCCCTTATTTTGGATCAAATCCAGAATCAAAATTATACAAGCAGATTGGGGTGTTAAGATACAAACCTGAGCCCTTTTCCTCTACAGTGAAAATTAATTAAGATCCAGCTGTCCAATTTGGGTCCTTCTTTGTTTTACATAATAGAAAAACTGCAGCTGATCTTAAAGGACCCACACTTTCCAGAAGGTCTTAAAGTTTGTCAGTCTGAATGCTCAAATATTGCAGGCTCTAAGCTTTGTGTTCTAATTTTGGATGACAAATTATAGCACAATCCCAAACAGAGCTAGCTGGAAAATTTCTGATGAAACATTTTTGTTGGCATCACAACATGGTATGAAGAAGGTTCATTTTGAACAAAGTTCTGACAAAAACAAGGGAGGTGTCTGATGGAGCCCTATTTGATTTCCAGCCAGCTTGCCCTGACTCCACAATAACCCACCTATTGGACTGCTCAGAAATGGGAATCCAAACACTCCTCTAGCTACAGGCAAGCTGGACAGATACCTAGAGTGGCAGATTTGGCCAGCCAGCTCTCCATCATCACAGAGGGCTGGCCAGGCCATAGTTGAGTGGTGTTGCAACACCATGTGCTGGTCACAGCACCACTCTCTCAGGCCATCCCATTGTCTTGACAGAAGTGTAGCTGGGCCAATTGCTAGACTCTTGAGAAGGGGTGTGGCATCCTGAAGAAAGACTGATTATTTTGAGTGGCCTCTGTAAAGACACTGGGGCTTCTGGAGCTCCATTTCCCTTCCTGAAAAAATTCAAAATTTTAGTTTTCAAGAGCAAATCCAACTTATGCAATATCAAAAATTTTCAGGGTGCAGAATTATCTTTCTCTGCACAGAGCTGATTCCAAACCCAGATGTTATAATGTCTTGCACTGGCTCAACAGCATGCGTACCAATCTCTGGACAACTGTTAAGATGTAGGGCACAAAGCCCCAACTGACTGAGAGTTCTATACTTAGATCTTACCAACAAAATATTAAATGTAAATATTGCAGGCAGCATAACAGCCTAATTAAGGAGTCACAGACACTTCTCTGCTTCTCCAGGTCTATCTTCCTACCTCTGCAAGCTTGACCTTTCAATGGATAGTCCCTTACACTGAAAATAACAACCATTTTCAGGCTACTTCCAGTTGTAAAGGGTTGATCACTTACCCCGGGTCAATTGCACTTTAAGACTTATACCAACGACAATGCTTGTAGCCAATCCTGTAACAAACTAGCTAAAGATTTAGTAACTAAGAAACAGAAATGCTAGTTATTTATCAGGTTAGTGCAGATAAACACATACATACAGAAAGGAGTTCCAGTTTTAAGTTTCAAAAAGTAATAGTGGCTTCTACAGTAGCAAGCTCTGTAGGAGAAAGTAAAAGATGAACATAAGAAAGAAGAGTAGAATTGTCTAGGTCAGGGGTCTCAAACACGTGGCCTGTGGGCTACATGGGGCCCCTAAAGCCATTTCCTGTGGCCCACAATGACACTATTGTTACCAGTTTTTGCAAAATTGTTGTATGAAAAGGTTTCAGTGGTGCAGCCCTCAGGCTAACATGCTAGTCCTCATGCGACCCTCTACTAGTCCTCATGTGGCCCTTGTGCTGATTTGAGTTTGAGACCCCTGGTCTAGGTGCTGGCCCAAGGCCTAACAAAGTAATCCAAGAAAGCGGGCCTGAGTGGAATTTACACTGGGCATGAACTGAAGGTATCTTTAAGAGACAGATTGTTAAAGTATAACTTCAGTAAAAATGGCATGAAACAAGCTGCAATAATATGGATAAAGATGAGAATGTATTTGGAGGAAGGTGGTGTTAGGTCAGTCTAATGCCAAAAGAGATAAGGAGTTACGTTTTACATAAGTGATCTGTGCAAAGGCAAGGTTTGGTCAAATCATGACACCTTAATGAATGGTGATGCCCAGGGATGCATGGACACAAGGATTAAAGTACACCAGAACACCTCAGAATGGCATTCCAGGGTCCCCTATTTTTGAGGGGCATTGTTCTGGGGGCCCCTAAAAATAGAGGAACGCACCAGCTGAAGGAAGGGGCTATGGGCTGGAGCAAACCCGGCAACCCCTTCCCCCCATTTCTTGGTGCCCAGGGGCATCGCTGGCTTCTAGCACACCAGGCACATGCCCGGCTCCTTGGCCACATCAATGACATGGATAAAGGGCTGGGGAGAGGTTGGGGACAGGCAGGCAGCTGGTGGGGAGGGAAGAAGGGGTCAGGATGGTGAGCTGGGGAGGTGTGGAGGACTGAAGTGGGTGGAGTGCGGGAATGGGGACAAGGGGAGTGAAGGGGTCTGGGAAGGCGTGAAGGGGTTTGGGGGGCTGAAGGGGGTGGAGCGAAGATGGGAGATCTGGGGGATGGGTGATTAGGAGGGCTGGCATGGGGATATAGGGCCAGGGAGCTTAGGGAATGGGAACTGGGGCTGAGAGGGACATGGGGAAGGAGGGGTTGGATGGGGTGCAGGCATTTGAGAAAACAGTAGCCGGGGGGGGGTGAAGGGAGCCTGGACCTGTGTGAAGGGGGCCTGGAAATTTAGGAGGGTTTTGGGGCCTGCCAAATTATACTTTAACCCCTGCATGCACCTATGAAAATAAGGGGTGGCATCAAAAATGGGGTGCACAGATCAATCAATGTAAAGGTAGGTAAGGGCATAGAACAAGGAACCCTAAAGCTCAGACTTCCTGCAGCCGAGGCAGTGACAGTGATTCCTGCCATCAGCTGGGCTGTTCGGTTGCATTGAGAGTACCAATGCTGCCAACAAATCTGTTCATATAGACTGTTTGCCATGGTGCTACATTGCAATAAAGCTGAGGCTGGCACCTTTATTTCTATAAAGATCCACAGTCTACATTTCTACAAGGTCTTCATTTCCACAAGGATCCATGTTGGTTTCTTCAATCGTGAGTGTTGCCTCAGTTTACCTCTTGCACACAGGGTATGCCTAGGCTTCAAATCGCTGGGCTAACTAAGTACCCACTTGAGATTTGAGCCACAGGTAACTCAAAGCATCAACCAAAGAAACACCTTGGCTGAGGATCACCAGGCTAAGTTCCTGCTTAAGATCCAAGCCAGGGTCTAGATCACAGGGCTAACTGAGACCCCACTAGAGATCTGAGCCAGGAGTAAACCTGAGGGAGCACACTTTCAGAGATTCATGCATGCATTCACACATGCAGGCAAACTGATATCAGCACCGGACACAGAACAACACAGATAAGAACACTGATAAGGATACAACTTACCCAACGTGCCTGACTACACTCTGCCCGGTGTACCCCAAGTTCTCTGTGACCTTTAGGGTTAAACCAGGCCACACATTGGAGATCTTTTGTTTATATTTAGCAATCTTTGTCCCACAGAGTCCAAGCAGCATAAAGCTAGTTCCTCCTCATTAGTAGAGCCCTGCAAATCTGTGAATATCCACAGCTATCCGCTTTATATCCGCATCCGCAGATACAACACGGACATCCACGGACCGTTTCTTGCAGATGCAGATCGGATACGGATCCACATATTTTTATCTGCATAGAACTAGAGCCCTGCAAATATGCAGATATCCACAAATATCCACATTATATTGGCATCTGCGGATACAATACGGATATCTGCGGGCCTTTTCTTGAGGATGCAGGTCAGATATGGATCCATTTATTTGCATCTGTGCAGGGTTCTACTCAGAGATTTTTATTCCCTTCTCCCCAGAGTTCAAAACGATGGGATAAATTCACATATGCTTCTCTTCTTCATGCGAGTGGGGGTGGAGAAGAGTGCAATTAACAAACTCTCAGTTCTTTGATGTTTCACAATGGCTCATGTGGCTTCAGTGGGCCTCCTTGAGCAAGTAGGGCCTACCACCTTCTGTAGGAAGCCAGCATTTTACATTAATTAATGTTCCTTTCCTGTTTTGATGATTTACACAATTATAGTGGATTACAATGCAGACACTTACTACCACTTTATAACGTATAGATGTCATAAGTGAGATTAACATAGGCAGCATCCTACAAGCATGTTATAAAATCTAAACACATTCTGATAAATTTACCACCTCAAAACATTCTAAAACCAGTGGCTCAGCATTTCAATTTTCCTGATCACTTCATTGACAATTTACTAATTGCAGTGCTCTGACAGATGAATCAAGGCTTCAAAGACAAGCTGCTGAGATTGAATTAACTTGCAAATTTGATTGCATTGCTTCAGGGCTTAATAGGGATTTTGGAATTTTTCTCTCATTACAACAGGTGATTTGACCTCCTCTTCCTCTGTATGCTGTTGAACCTAGAGATTTTGAACCTTTCAACTGCTTCGATTTGCTGTTACAATGTGACCTGCATTTGAACCTTTCAACTGCTTCGATTTGCTGTTACTGTGTGACCTGATCCCATGACTAACACTCCCCTGTGTTTATTTCCTCCCATTCTGTAAATTCCCCCATCTTCAAAGCATCTGACAAAGTAAGATTTTCTCCCATGAAAGCTCATGCAATAAATAAATTTGTTAGTCTTTAAAAGTGCCACCAGACTCCTTGTTTGTTTCACCTATTTTAAGAAGGCTAATGCACAGGTGAGCCAGGCTGGTTGCCAGCTATGTGTTTGTCAGTGCTCAATTGAGTCAATTGGCACATAGACTCTCAGCATCACACCAAGTTTATGCTAGCAAACAGTATTAAATTATATACCTAAGTATCTTCTTGGGGTAAACAAGGGGGGTGGGGTGGGGAGAAGGTGTTTGCGTGTACACACTCAGGTTCTGATCACAAGTGTAAAATCATGGATACATACATGCGTCCCAAAATGTTATCTAGGTTCTCCTCTGTTAAGGAGACTGCCTCGTTACAATCCCTTCTTTATAATCAATCTGGGCCAACTCTGCCCAGCCCAGACTTGAACACTGATCAGAACATAATGCATATTCTTTAATAAGAGAAAGAGCTTAAAAAAGGGAGACACAAGGAAATATAAGTATTTCATTAAAGTGGGCTTCTAATTGGACAAGTGAGCATATACAAATAGCCTTGTTTTACTCAATAAATCTACTCTGTGTACTCCAATCTGTTCATTTTAGTGTTAAAAAATAATTAAAAGCCTTTTTACCTCTTTTGGCTCTGTAGAGCCAGTACAGTTATGAATGAGTGATCTTAATTCCAATCCTTTTTAGGCATCATCAACAAAATTAATAATTAAATTCTTATCTAGGGCTTAATTACCATCTCATTTACATATACACAATCTCAGTAAATAATAAATAATTGTATTTATATAGAACTTTTCATCGATAGATTTGCAAACACATTACAAAGGAGGTGGCATCAATTCCATTCCCCAGATGGGGAAACTGAGGCACAGAGATGAAGTGAGTTTTTCAAGGTCACACAGCAGGCCAGCGACAGAGCCAGAAACAGAACTTGTGTCTTGACTTTCAGTCCAGTGTTCTAGCCACTACCATGCTGCCCCCTCCTGAAGCCAATTAGGTACATCCATACAACCTCTAATCAACCTAGTGAGGTTGCAGAGGTGTGAGGCCAGTATTTGAAAACAGTGTGGGTGTGCAGATCCCAACATTCCCTATGAATTTGCTCTACGTGAGATTCGCTTCTTCATCAACTAATCATAAAAAAAACAAAAAAAAAAGATCATAACCTCCTATCAAATGGCAAAAGGACATTTTGGGTACTACTGGAAGCTGATCATTCAGCTATTGTTAAGGCCAGCCAGGATCCTTTGTTACAAACATGAACACCACATGGTAGAAACATACCCTTAGATGGAGTGTCTCTTTTCGTGGATGTGCCATTGAAATCTTACATGTAGTTAAAAAAAACCCAAACACTCCCCCTGACACTTTTAATACTGAAAATACACACAGTAGATTTGCTGCCTTTCATCTAAAAAGTGGCAAAGTTAAGAGTTTTCTTTATTTTTTACTAATTTTCAATTTGACACAGATGTGATCCCAATGTTAATGATGCCCCCCCGCTGTCTCCAGGTTCCTGTGAAATGTGACTCCCTGATGTCTCTCACTGTTTTTCATTTACAATTGGAAGAACTTGACAGAAATCAGCTGTTTCTGCTTACATCCTGTTGTGCGCATTGTACAGCAGATGCCTGTCAAACTCATAACCCTTTGCACTAAAACGTCTCTGGATCAAGGCTGACTGCAGTCAAAGCTGAAATCTTTTACCCTGTACTCTCTGGCTATGTCCACACATACATTGTTATTTTGAAATAAGTTATTTCGAAATGAGTTATTTCAAAATAAAGTCCTTATTTCGAAATAAGTTTATTTGAATTAAGGGAAAAGCTCAAAGCGAAATAGCATGTCCAAACACAGGACTTGCTATTTTGCTTTAAGAGAGGGGCACCATGGGAGGTGTGGCAACATGGCCCCCTCCCTGGGCCATGCCCCCACCCAATATAAGCTAAAAGGAAGGCACCCTGGGAAGGAGAAGGGCAAAAGTGTTATTTCGAAATAATGGTTATTTTGAAATAACATGTCCGAAATAACAGCCGTTTTGATTTAAAGGAGGTTTAAGCTATTTTGAAATGATGGAACCCATCGTTTCAAAAAAAGAATATGCCGTGTGGACCTAATTTCTTGCATTTTGAAATAACCAGTGTTATTTTGAAATAAAAGAGACATGTGGGCGAGCCTTCTGTCTTCGTATCTGTCTGATGATTCTAGTGTTGTCTGTAGTGTATTAGCCAGATCATTCCTAGTGTATCAGAGTGACAAGCTGGGTGAGGTAAAAGACGGTTTCTTACCTGTAACTGTCATTCTTCGAGAGGAGTTGCTCATGTCCATTCATTCTGTAGGTGTGTGCATGCCCCAGGCACAGCTACTGGAAACCTTTTTCCCCTAAATAGCAGCCATAGGGCTAGCTCTGGCTCCCCCTGGAGTGGCAGGCATTCACCATCATATATCAGGGGAAGCCAGAGCCCAACCCACCCAGTCCCTTCTTTCCACTAACTCCGAAAGTGGGGATGGTGGGCGGGATTGGAATGGACGTGAACAACTCCTCTTGAAGAATGACAGTTACAGGTAAGAAACCGTCTTTACTCCTTCAAGAGCTTGCTCGTGTCCATTCATTCTATAGGTGAATCACAAGCTTACATTGGAAGGAGGGTGGAGTTAATGGCAGGCAGACTGCAGCACCTTTTTCGCGAAGACTGCATCATCCCTTGCTTGTTCTACAATGGCATAATGGCTATGTTCACACAGGGTATGCTTGTTTCGAAA
>ML681972.1:25002890-25068613 GCA_007922195.1 Podocnemis expansa | reverse complement strand
GCACCCTGGCCAGGGTGCTGAGGGGGGGCTGCCCTTCCTCCCAGGGTGCTTAGCACCCTGGGACGAAGGTGACATGTTGTTTCGGAACACTTTGTTCCGAAACAACATGTCCGAACAGGACTGTTTCGACACGCAACCAGGTTTAAGCTATTTCGAGAGAACCACGGCCATTTCAAAACAAGCTGTTTGCTTGTTTCGAAATGGCCGTGCGTCATGTCGCCATGGCACTTCTTATTTCGAAACAACCTCTGTGGCGAACGTGTGTACCAACGACCCTGTAGCGGCTTTGCAGATTTCCTGAATAGGTAAGTTGGCTAGAAAGGCAGCAGATGTAGCCTGAGCCCTTGTCGAATGCACCCTTATGGACCCTGGAATCAGGTGACCCCCCCTCCTTGTAGCATTGCACTATGCACTGCGTGATCCACCTGGAGATATGCAGTGAGGAGACTGGAAGGCCCATCTGGTTGGCGAACGCCATGAAGAGTTGCAGGGATCTCCAAAACGCTCTGGTCCAATCAAGATAGAAGGCTAGTGCCCTTCTTACATCTAATGAATGCCAGCAGTGGTTTTCCTACGAAGCATGAGGCTTTGGGTAAAAAACTGGGAGACATGTTATCTGGCTGCAGTGGAATTCTGACACTACTTTGGGCAAGAAGTGAGGATGAGGCCTACGCTGCACTTTGTCCTTGAAAAATATTGTGTACAGAGGGTCAGATGAGAGTGCCTTGAGCTCTGTGACCCTTCTTTGCTGAAGTAATGGTCACCAGGAAGGCCACTTTCACAGAAAGAATTGCTAATGGGCAGGTAGCCAGCAGCTCAAATAGAGGTCCCGTAAGCCTAGAGAGAACTAGGTTGAAGTCCCAAGGCGCTACTGGGTCATGTACCTGAGGGTAAATGCACTCGATCCCTGTCAAGAACCTTACTGTCATTGACTGTGCAAGGACTGACCTCCCTTGTAGCGGCGAATGAAAAGTGGAAATTTCCGCCAAGTGTACCTTTAGGGATGACAAGGAGAGCCTTTGTTATTTTAGGTTCAAGAGATAGTCCAAAATGTCCTCTATCGCACATTCTGTTGGTGACATTTGCTGTTGTATCGCCCAGAACATCTCTTCCACTTTGATATATACGATGCCCTGGTGGAGGGTTTCCAACTAGCCAGTAGGATCTCCTGCACCTGGGTGGAGCACAGGCAATCCTCCTTTGTTAACCATGGAGCCTCCATGCTGAGAGATGGAGGGATTCTAGGTGTGGATGCATTAGCCCGCCCCGACATTGCAAGAGGAGATCTGGCTTCAGGGGAAGCTCTGATGGGGATGCAATGGACAGCTGGAGCAGGGTCGAAAGCCAACATTGCCAAGGCCAGGCTGGGGCAATCTATATGATGTCCACCATGTCTCTCTATTTTCCAGATCACCTTGAAGATCAGCAGAATCAGTGGGAAGGCATACAGAAGGGGACCCCTCCACGAGAGAAGGAATGCATTGAAACGGACGCCCGCTCCCTTCCTACTTCTTGTTCTGTTGTCAGATGAAGAGATTGATCTGCGGAAGCCCCCACCTCTGGAAAATTTGCAATGCTACCCAAGGGTGCAGAGACCACTAGTGGTGACTCGAGAACACTCTGCTTAAGGAATCTGCCTCCCCATTCCTCAAGCCCCATAAGGGAGAGGCTGCTATGCAGAAATGGTGTGCCACCACCAGTTCCCAGAGAGACATGGCCTGCATAAAGTTGGGGATCTCGTTCCCCCTTATTTGTTTATATAGTACATGGCTGTGGTGTTGTCTGTCAGCATTTGAACTACCTTCCCTGACATGTCTTGAAGGAAGACTTTGCATGCAAGGCAGATTGCCCTTAACTCCTTAATGTTTATATGCAAAAGCTTTTCTTGTTGAGACCACCTCACCTGAGTTCTTGCTCCTGTACTTAGGTGAGCCCCCCAGCCCAGATCGGAGGCATCTGCAATTAGGGTCACTGCAGGGTCCTCCTCTTTGAAGGTGACCCTGAGCAGAACCATGAACAGGTCTCTCCACCAGTCTATCTGCTCTAGGACCTGAAAGGGGATCATTACCATCTTGTTTAGTGGATGACAAGTTGGTCTGTAAACTGACGCCAGCCACTGCTGGAGGGGTCTTAGTCTTAGTCTTGTGAGGCCAACCACATATGTGCAAGAGGCCATATGTCCCAGCAGCTTTAAGCAATGTCCGATTGTGGTCGCCGGGTCTTCCCAAATTTGAAGAATTAGGTCTGTTATCAGAGTGAAATGGGAGGTCGGTAAAAAAGCCCTGGCCTGTTGAGAGTCAAAGATTGCCCCTATGAACTCTATTCTTTGTGTGGGAGTGAACTTGGATTTTCCATATTTATCATTAACCCCAGTCTCTTGCAGGTTCTTATGACTATTCCTATGCTGGCTTCAACTTGCTGCCTGGACCGACCTCTGATAAGCCAAAATATGGATACCCCTCCTGCGAAGGTAAGCAGCCACTACCGCCATGCATTTTGTGAAGACTCAAGGGGCGGAGGACAGGCCAAAAGGCAGGGCCGTGAACTGGTAGTGTTTCCAAGCTGCTACAAAATGTAGGAACTTCCACTGCGACTGGAGAATGGAAATGTGGAAGTACACATCCTTTAGATCGAGGGCAGCAAACCAGTCCCCAGGGTCCAGGGAAGGGATAATGGACTGCAAAGATAGCATCCTGAACTTCTTGACTATGAACTTGTTTAGAGATCAAAGATCCAGAACGGGTCTCAGGTCCCCATTTGATTTTGGAATCAGGAAATAACGGGAGTAGAACCCTCTCCCTATGTCCTTTTCTAGCACTGGAAGTACTGCTCCCAGAGCCAGTAAGGACTGAACCTCTCTGACAAGAGCTTGCTCTTGAGTGGGGTCCCTGAAGAGGGACGGGGAAGCTGGAAAGGAAGGAGGTGGCGAACAAAACTGAATGGAGTAACCTGTGGCAATGGTATCGAGGACCCAATAGTCCGTTGTGATCCTTAACCATTCCAAAAGACAGGGGGCCAAATGGCTGAAGAATGGAGGGGAGGAAGACGATGGGCAAACTAATTTGCTGTCCTAGATCGTAGCCTCAAAATGCCCAGCTGGTGGTAGATCTACCAGATGTGCTCTGCCTCTGCTGGGCCATGCCAGAGCCACTGCTTGAATGGTGTCTGTTGGATCTGGTCCTGTCCCTCTGCCTGTAGGAGGTGTACCTCTGATGCTGTGTCTTGAACTGCACCTGCTGGGGTGCAGGGGGTGGGCGGAATGGGTGCTGAGACTGAGATTGACCACACAGGCCTAGGGTTTTTAAAGTTGTCCTGGAGTCTTTCAACCCATGGAGTTTTTCATCTGTCTTTGTTGAGAACAGGCTTGGGCCCTCAAATGGAAGATCTTGAATTGTATTCTGGACTTCTTGAGACAAGCCAGGGGCTTGGAGCCAGGAGGAGCAGTGCATGCATATTGCTGAAGCCATGGACTGGCCAGAAGTGTCTGCCGAGTCATAAGCTGTTTGAAGGAGTGCCCTGGCTACCATCAAGCCCTCCTCCAAAATGGTCAGGAAATCCGCTGTCTGGTCAGGCTGAAGAGAGGTCTGGAAGCAGTGGAGAGACTTCCATAAATTGTAGTTGTATGTACTCAATAGCGTTTGGTGGTTAACGATTCGAAAATGGAAACTGGCGGTCAAATAAATCTTTTTGCCAAACACATCCAGTTTTTTATAGTCTTTATTCTTCAGGGTAGACCCTGGTTGGCCCTGTCTCTGTCTTTGGTTCACTGCCTCTACCACCAATGTGTCCAGGGCCAGGTGGTTAAAGAGGTAATCAAAGTCCTTGGTTGGTACATAGTATTTCTTTTCTGAAGCCTTTGAGAGAGGCAGAATGGAGGAGGGGTTTTGCCACAGTGATCTCACAATTTTAAGCACTCCCTCATGGACCAGAAGAGCAATTCTGGAGGGAGTCACCGGGGTCAAAATGTCAAAGAGGCTGTCTGATGCTTCTCTGAGCTCCTGGGCTTCCATGCCCAGATTGGAAGCCACACTTCAACAGCTCTTGATAAGCTTTAAAATCATCTGAGGGTAGAGAGGTAGGTTGCCCTGCTGGGTCACCTTGAGACAAGGAGGAGGACAGCGGCTGTGCAGATGTCTCCTTTATGGCTCCCTCCCATACACTTGGCTCTGATTGAGGGTGCTGGCTCCCCTCTGGGGCTGTTGGCTCTGACTGCATTTCAGCTGAAGCAAACGACGGGGGCACTGGTGGCAGAGGGTAAGGACATGGGCCCCAACAAGGCCATTGTGTGGGCCACTGCCCATGTAGCCAGGAGTGAGACTGTGACTAGGAACTCATCCTCCTTCTCTTGGTCCTCCCTCTATCTCAAGAAGATGGGAGGAAGAGCAGAAATGATGATCTCTGCCTCTTCTCCCACCGAGATTAAATGCTGCTCTGGGAGGAAACTGAGCTGGAGACAGAGAAACGGGGACCAGGATTTTTGTTTCTGCGTCTAGTATGGTGCCACTGATGATGTTTACTTCTTGGGGAAACAGACGCATGGTGCCGCGGCACCGGGGATCCGCTTGAATCTCTTCCTCTGTTAGAGAAGCCTCTCCAGGATCTCAGACTATCTCTACTGGAGCGGGAGCCACCACTTGTCTGCTTGCACTTTGAACACCTGGCTGCTGCAGGGTTAGCTCTCCCAAGCGGGAGCATTCAGATCTCTGCCTCTCTGCAGCTCCACCAGTTGCCATGGTAGGCAGGGAGGTTGTTGTTGCTCCCTGCAGCCACTCCGTGGCTCCCGGGCGCTTCTCCGGCACTGCAACGGTCCGGTGGTGCATTGAAATAGGCTCTCCTGTACACTTTAATGGACTGCTTGGGTTTCAGTGCTGAGCATCCTTGTACCCAGCCCAGTGGCTCTACGCTGAGCTTGTCCCGATGGGCAGGGGTAGCGGCCTTTTTTACTGGCAGAGATGGCATGGCCAGTAATGAGCTGGCCTCCTGAAAAGCCTCCGGAGTGGAGAGAGTTGGAAGGCATAGCAGGGCTTCTTGTGCATGGGGCTCTGCTCGTGCTACTGCGCGAGGGAGGAGTTTGCTGTCAGCCCCACTTCCTCGACTTCCCCGGGCAGGCACTCCAGTGCCTAGGTGGCCTAGACCTCGAGGGTGAAGGTGCTGGTGCCAGGGCTGAACGGGTGCTGTGCACCGAAGCAGCATCCGGAGCCAGGGACTTTGCCAGTGCCCCAGGAAGGGAGAAACTGGCTTCCATCAAGAGGGCTTTCAGGCAAAAGTCCCTCTCCTTCTGGATTCTGGGTTTAAAATTCTTGTATATGCCGCACTTCTCTCTCATGTGGGTCTCTCCCAGGCACTTCAGACATTGGTCATGTGGGTTGCTTAAAGAGAAAGCTTTCCCACACGCCAAGTATGATTTGAAACCTGGACATCCCAGCATTATGCCCTATGGCAGAACAAACCTAACTACAGAACTTAACAGAACAGAGAGAAATGCCAAACAGAGCTAACACTAACTATGTGGGGAAATTGACTAACTAAAGCTGCAGCTGCAGCAAGCTTCCCGTAGCCATCCCGAGGCGGAAAGAAGGAACTGGGCGGGCTGGGCTCTGGCTTCCCCTGATATCCGATGGTGAATGCCTGCCACTCCAGGGGGAGCCAGAGCCAGCCCTACAGCTGCTGCTTAGGGGAAAAAGGTTTCCGATAGCTGTGCATGGAGGCGTGCACACACTTACAGAATGAATGGACATGAGCAAGCTCTCGAAGGAGAATACTTTTTATTGGACCAACTTCGGTTGTGAATGACGCTTTTGAGCTTACGCAGAGCCTTTTCTTCATGTCTGGGAAACATACGCAGGGTATCACAGCTAAATACAAGGCAAAGCAGATTGTTCAGCATAAGTAGTTAACAGGTTTCAAGGGACCCTTCTAGGTGAAGTAGTCTGTTAACACCTCTCCAGTCATGGGAAGAGTGGAAGCAGGTGTGTATGTGTGTGGCATTGTTAGTGGATTTTAAGGCTAATATTCTGTCATGGGTATTTTTAGTAAAAGTCAGGGTCAGGTCATGGGCAATAAACAAAAACTGATGGAAGCTGCGACCTGTTCCTGTTTATTACTAAAAATACCCTGGAGGTGGGGTCAAAATAGAGCTGTTGGGGCCTACAGCTGCTCCAGTGGGCAGGTCAGGTTTAGTGGAAGCCCCAGGATTGACAGCAGCTCCTGCCCTACCCCAGACATCACAGAGGTCCCAGAAAGTGACAGAATCCATACCCTCCATTCATAACTAAATTATATCCTTATGGATTGTATATAACTCTAACTGCTTCCCCCACTCTGCCCCTTCTTGTCTTTCTCACCAGCAGAAGTTGGTCCAATAGCATCTATTACCTCATCTACCTTGTTTGACTTCTCTGCAATAAAGAAAGAATAATGTAGTAGTCAATAAACCTCTATACCGGGACACTGGAGACCAGTTTAGCTTCCCAGTGGTGTTATGGACTTTTTGCGTGACCTTGAACCAGGCACTATCTGTTTATGCTTGAGTTCCCCATCTGTAAAATGGAAATAAAATATTATTAATATTATATTATTACACAGATGTGTTATGAGGATACATTCATTAATGTTCGTGATGCACTGGGACATTGGGGATACAGGAACCATATAAGCACCTGGATAAAACTGTCTTCAATTTCAGACTTCCCATCTAGAGATAAAATGTTTATTAGTATTTTGATGGCCTGATCATTTTATTGCCTGGTGAGGATAAGCTGCAAAAATGTTTATATTTGCTGGATGCATACTGCAATACAGGGCATCTGAAAACCTGGGTTAAAAACCACACTCCATGCTATTTCTGAAAAATAACTAACACAAATTAAATTTTGGTTTTAGATACACAAAAAAATTGAATACACCTTCAGCTATACATAATGTATGAGGGTATATTGTACCTATAAAAGCATCAGCAAGCTTCATCCTGGCTATAAAAGCATTACCAGAAAAAATCTAACCAGGACTGCAGTACTATGCAGAGACCTAGCCTAGACAAATGCAACCTTTCATTATTGCAACTACTAGTCAGCAGGCATATGCAGCTCATGCTAATATTTTTAAGTCAAGTACACTGACAACCACAAAATGAGATAAAACTCACAGAAATTGTACATCTATAATTTTACACACGCATGCACGCACACACACCCACACCCTTTTTCTTATTTCTGGGATAAGTCCATATGGCAATGTATTGCCAGAACTGTATCACAGTTGCACATAAATAGACGTCTTTCAATAAATGTTGGTGATTTGTTCCTGTACTAGCTCCCCAGTGGTTTTCAAACTTTCAGGACCCAGATGAAAAAAGTTGTTAATGCTCGCAACCCAACAATTAAATATTTGAGCAATGAATTCCAGTCTTTCTGTGGCAGCAGCAGCAGCAGAGGGTACCCCAACCCAGTGTCTGAGGGTCTGTGAACCAGTACTGGGTCCTGACCTGTAGTTTGAAATCCACTACCCTAGAATGTACTATTAGCTAGCATGTCCCCGTAGCTGAATGCTGATAAGAGTGACTGATCCAGTGCCTGAACTGTCAATCCAGGCACTTCCAGAATGAGGCTCAGATAGCCATCAATTCTATTTGTATTTGCTTAAAAATTATGCTCCATGTATGCATAAATATAGTCAAAATTTTAAGTGGTCCATGTGAAATGAGTCAGTGGCCTCAGTCCAGGTCCCTGTGGGCAAGCGTCCATGTCACAACAACTACTGTCTCAATGGGTACCAGTTGGCAATATCAGCAGAGATCTAGGATTTAAATGGACATGGAGACTGACATTCTTAGCCCTAGGAGTAGTACCACCAACTTAAGCTTCAAGCACATTGGTAGAGCAGTATTACAGTGTGGCACTTAAAGACTAACACACGACTCCTTGTTTTTATCTTTTGCTGGACTAAACTAACACGGCTATCCCTTTGGAAATTGACAGTATTACAGTGCCATTCATTGTTTTCATTGTAGGCCTAACTGCCATACTCACACTCACTGAGATGCATCTGCCTGAGATCTAACATAAGCAAGGGTTGCAGACTCAGGGCAGGTCTACATCACCCGCCATTTTCAGCAGTATTTAAATGAAGATACATAAGTTACTTAAAATAACTTGCGTAGCTCAGTTCAACTGCCCTAAGCTGAGCATGTCCACTACGCTGAGTTGAAGGAAGGGGCCTCCCTTCAACTCAGTGCTACTCCAGTTGTTGGGGTGGTCTTAATACATTGGCTTCTTGATCGACTGAGTGCGTCTTCACAGACCTGACCAACTGATTGGGAAGGTCAGTCCAACAGTGGCAATTTTGCCATTGTTAGTGGAGGCTAACCCTCAGACACTATAGTTCTGTGGCTAGAAAAGTGATTTCCAACACCATCTGTCCAGCACTTTTCACAAGCCCTGACCTAACACATTTTAAATACAAGTGTAATGATAATAAAGGATCGCAATGATGGATTTTGCTGGAAGTAACACTGCACAATCAACTTACGTAGGAAGATTAGAAATAAAGAAAGTTTCTCCAGAATTCTAGCTTTTTTGAAATTGGGGTATTTGGTGATTGGGAGTAGACAGGTGTTCATGTGATACTCAGACTTGGCACACTGTTTCTTCACAAGGGATAGTGCCAACATGACGAACAAATCATTTCAGATCACTGGAGGACGAGCATGGAAAGTTCATATTGTAATTTGCAACATTTTGTAAATTTCCATCGCAGAAAACCTCTCAGACATAGGGCTCAACTCTTCACTCATTTACATCAGTATCACACTGATAACATCACATTATTAACTAGAGAGGCTCTTGATTTACACTAGTGCAAATGACAGGAGACTCTGACCCACAACATTTAAGATATACAAACATATTATGTTAATTATTCCATGGAACATTTCACAAGCAACAGAGATTTTTTCATAACCTGCTGTTAGCTGAGGGTTGTGCATTTGTAACAAATCCATCTTTTCAGAACTGACCTTCTGGTGTTACAGCCAGTAACTAGTAATGAATGCCAGTTTGCTTTAACAATGAACTGAACATTTACAGTCCTGTGTGGGCTGAGGATGTATGTATCAATGTTTCATTTTACCTCTGCTGGCTTTGCTTCCGACTTAAAAAGCTATCAGGAATGGGAGGATGCATCAATGTGACCTTGAACGTACTGTACCTCAATCACTCTGCTGAATTTCAGAAATGTTGCCCTCTCTGACTCCATAGCCTGTTTCTCCAGTGTCCCTGCACAAAGAAACTAAATGTTCTGTCCCTTGCAGAAGCCCACACAGGGACAGCAGATTAGAGGGATCCTCCAGCTCAGCAGTGCATTAGCTAAACTAGAACTCTTAAGCTGTGACCTTTGTAGTCTGTAGGGAAGAAGAAAAATAAAGAGGCAACTGGCAAAATCAGTTCTGATGAAACAGGCACCCTGCTGCTGGTAACAATACCAAAGATTTGACATTTAAAGGAAAAGTAAGTTCCAGTAACTCAAGCATTATAAAATCCAGCTGGTCTGTCCACCCGCTGCTGCCTTCCTGTCTGTTTCACCTGCTGCCTACCTGATGCTGTCTTTCTGTTGTTCTATCCACCTGCCTGATGTTACCTGCACCCTATGCCACCATATTTGACTTTATTTTTAACAATTTACCCTTGGAGGTGGGGAATGACCACTTTAAAACTGTTCATAATAGGGAACTGATCACAGTTCTTGGTTTTAAAAGCCTAGTAATATCTCCACTCTTCACACATATTCACTAATTTTGCAATGTGCTTTTGCACAAAATTTAATATGCCAAAAATCCAGCAAACCAAATTCTGCCCTTTCTGAAACCTCTGAGGCACCCCATTGTAGTTACCTCAGTTGTCACTTAGGACAGAATTTGACCCAGTGTGTTTACACCTAACCATCTTATAAACAAAAAGTATAAGGAGTTGGAGAAATATCTTCCTTTGGAAAAAATCACCTCTGCTTGGGTTGATACTGCAAGCCAAGCATATACCCATGGGTGGGCACCCAAGTACTCCATTTTCTATATATTTAGAGTATATGAGTACTTAGGTTTTCTCATTCATCAATAGAATGCAACAAGGAAGATAACATAAAATGAATATTATTTGGAACCAAAGGAAATGTGGTCTGCTAGTTAGTCCAGGACACTGAGAGTTTGGCTTTTGCATTTACTGAATGATTTGGGGCAAATCACTGTGTTGCTCTGTGCCTCAGTTTACCAATCTGTAAAATAATAACAATAATAACAATAATAATGATAATAATCCTAAGATCTTACACTGTATTTCTTATTAATAAATCTCACAGTGCTTTACAAATATCATAATCTTCATTTTATGGCTGGGAAAAATGAGGCGCAGACATTTGCAGTGACTTGCCCATGCTCACAGGTCAGAGAAGCTGAAAGCTCCTGAGTTTCAAACCAGTGTCTTCTCCACTGGACATCATCTCCCTAAATCAAGCATAATGCTACTCACTAGAATACTACCGGATCAGCTGTAATTATTTAAAGCTGGCAGTGTGCATTAGTAGTAGATGTGGACAAAATTATTAATTATTATTATCATTATGTAATTGTCATTATTGCTACTGAAATTTTGCACTCGTCACATACATAGAATAGTCAAATACTGTGTTCATATAAACTTTTAGGTACATAACATGGGAATTAATACACATAGAGTAAATGTTTATTTGAACTTCACACACTTGGTAAGTGCCTGCCTTTCAGTATTTGGCTTTCCCGTATATACCCCATAATGGTTAAAATACTACCAGATATAACAGCTCTGTGCATTGCATGGGGTGAGAATTACAGCATATTTTAGAGGTTTTTTAAAAATATATATAGGCTGTTACTGTATGGCTTACTGTTAACTTGTGAAGGACCAGGTTTGTAAGCAATGTTCCCTCTAAGTTGCGCAGCCACACAGCCCCTGCCGCTGCCTGGCACAGGGAACATTGCCAGCCACACACGGCTGGCAGCCACAGACCCTGCCCAGCCAGAATCTTCTGGCCGGCTGAGAGCTCTACAAGCTGGGAGTTTTTAAAACTCCTGCTCACAGGAAGGGCGCTAGCATTTATGGCACCCCCCCTGCAGCTCAGCAGACACCGGTGCAGATGAGTGATGTCTCAGGGGAATGAAATGGCGCGGTCCCCATTTTGGCACCCCCCTGCAACACTTACCTAGCTTAGTGGGTTGTGCCAGTCCTGCCTGCTTAGAGGAAGCTCTCACTGAGCATGCACAGAACCTCTGTGCATGCTCAATGAGAGCTTCTTCCAGCTGGAGAAATGGCCGAGGGCCAGGCTGCACTGCTCTGGCAGCTGGGTAAGGGGGCAGGGGAGGACAAGTGGTGACAGGGCAGGGGGAGCCGGCCATGAAAGGGGGTGAAGGAGTGGAGGGAAGACGGGGTCAGGCTGGCTGGGGGGGCATTTGGGGGACAGGATCATGCTGACTGGGGTAGTGACCAGGAGAGCGGGGGAGGCAGGATTGGGCCCATGTGGGGGGGGGTGCAGTAAGCAACATAAGTTGCTCAGCTGCCTTAGGTCCTTAGAGGGAACATTGTTTGTAAGGCTGCTTTTAACTTTGAGCTTGCAATTCAGGTATCTAGATGTAAATTATATCAGAAAGACTCTGCTATTCTTATTCATGATGAGTTCCAAAGGTGTGGCCCTGTTAGTCTAGTTCCATAAAACAAACAAAGAGTCTTGCGGCACTAGAAGCAGGAGCGTTGCTGGCTAAGGGCGAGTGCCCAGGCCTGGGGCCCGGGCCTGCCCCCCCTGCCCTGCAGCCCCAATCCTCCTCTGGGGCCTCATCCAGCCCCAGCCGCTGCCTCATTCTGGCAGCGGCAAGGGCCAGATCTGGCTCTGGGCCACTTGCTGGCAAGCGGCAGGAGGCTCGAAGCCAGAGCTGGCTCCTGCCACTGCCCGCATGTGGCAGGAGCCAGCTCCGAGCCTCCTGCCACTTTGCAGGCAGCGGCAGGAACCGGCTCCATCTTTGAGCCTCCTGCCACTTGCTGGCAAGCAGCTTGGAGCCGGAGCTGACTCCTGCTCCCGGCAATCGGCAGGAACTGACTCTGAGTCTCCAGCCACTTGCAGGCAGTGGGAGGAGCCGGCTCCAGCTTCAGTTTCAAACCTCCTGCCACTTGCTGGCAAGCATCCCAGAGCTGGATCCGGCCCCTTCCATTGTGCTGCCAGCCAGGCATGGCTAGTCGGAGATGAAGGGCCTGTACCCTGCTGGCCCCAGCACAGCAATGCCCTGACTCAAAGTGGAATTTTTCTTCAATGACAGCTCATGCAATAAATAAATTTTCTAGCCTTTAAATGCAACAGGACTCCTTGCTTATTCATGCAGAGTAGTACTTTTCAATGCAGGGAGCTTCCCCACCCCCACTTAGCCCCAGACTCTGTGAAGAATTGTTCCAAAAGGGTCACCCTTTTAGGCTGTGTTCAGACGACAGTTTTAATTCGAAACAACACCCGTTTTTTCGAAATAAAAATTCTTATGTCCACACGACCTACTGTTATTTCGAAACAACGGGATCCATTGTTTCGAAATAACAGCCGTTATTCTGAAACAGTAAAACCTAGTAGGAAATTGAAATAGCCGTTGTTTAGAAATGGTTGTTTTGAAACAACGGCGTTCAGACATGTTGTTTCGAAACAACACCATTGTTTCAAAACAACTGTTTCAAAACAACATGGCCGAACGGCCTTATTTCAAAATAACCATTTTGAAATAACAGCCGTTTCAAAAGCAGGCTTTTCCTTAATTCAAATTAACATTTTCTTAATTCAAATTAACGTATTTTGAAATAAGGACTTTATTTCAAAATAACTCATTTTGAAATAACTTATTTCGAAATAACAGTTTACGTGTGAACTTAGCCTTAGTGTAGTTCAGCAGAACAAACAAGGAGTCTTGTGGCACTTTTGAAGACTTTATTGCATGAGCTTTCATGGGAGTTTCTGTAAATTCCCCATCTTCAAAGTGTCTGATCAAGTGGGTTTTTTTCCCATGAAAGATCATGCGATAAATAAGTGTTAGTCTTTAAAAGTGTCACAGGACTCCTTGCTTGTGAAGAATGGGTTACTCTTTCCATACCAGCAAGAATGGCAGAATCAGGCCCACACCTCACATCCGCTATTGCAAAATGAGCAGCCCTTTACTTTTTGCCTCTTAAGCTTTAGCAGAGAGATTATATCTCCACTCAAGACTGAAAACTGATAATGCCAGATAATTCTCAAATAGCCCTTTACATAGAAATCACACATAAAGAAACAGACACTGTCCATTGAAGTAAAGAGGCTGAGGAGCATATAAAGAGCAGCAAGGCTTCCCTCCAACCACAGTCTGTTATTAGTGGCTTGTTATCTTCGCCCACAAAGAAAAGCCAGGAGCACACGCATGCCACACACACAAACCCACAATTACTAGGACAATGAGTGATCATATTGTTAGTAAGGCTCATTTTTCTTTTAATATCAGCACAGTCAGCTAAATGCAGATAGTATTTCCAGCCCATGCACAGGCTGTGATTATCATACCCTTTGCGCTATCTACAGTGGAATCAGTGCTGAAAGCCTAGAAATGTGTTTCTTTTTCAAGCGCCGCTCGCATCATTCAGTATTAGGTGTCTACATGCTGCATGCATGATTGGTTGGAAAATTTTAGCCCTAGCCTATCAGAGCGAAGTTGGCAGCCAATGCCCCCTCTGGCCACTCCCGCAGATATATATATATATAGATGGTCCTGACACTGGTCCCCCTCAGTTCCTTTTTCTGCCCTCAGAGACAGTTTCCGAACAGCCTGCTCCTTGTGATACTGCAAGCACCCATCTGTTCCTCTGTTTAGGAGCCTCCCAATCACATTCGAAGATCTTTTTGTGGACATAGTCCCACTGTGACCTGGTGCTCACACGAAGTCTCAACAACCAGAGCTGGAACACTGCTCCCAACAGCCATCCACCATGCCGGGGGTTCAAACCCTGCGCAAATTGTGACAAGGCCTTCCTGAGGGATGACCGCCATGAGAAGTGCCTGAAATACCTGGGTGAATCCCACCAGGCTAATCAATGCTCCATCCGTCGATCCTTTAAACCAAGGACCCTAAAGGACAGGGAGCAGAGGTGCCATGTGTTGGTCCTGGAGCAAGTACGGCAGCCTACCCCCAGAACATCGGGGAATTCCGGTGAGCCGCTGGCACTGTGTGCCAGATCAGTACCATAGCCCTCTTGGTGCCACTTCCCACAGGAGCAAAAGATGCTGCCCTTGGCATCTATCTCAGTACTGAAGCGCTGGTGTCCCTCTGACTCTCCTCTGCCAAGCACCTCACAGGGTCAAGGCCTAGAACCCATCCCAGTGCCCACTTCACCAGAGGCCTTCGAGGCAGCAAAGATCCTCTTCCTTTTGCTTACTCCTACACTGCCTAAACCTTCAAAGATGAAAGGAAAGCCAGCCTTCCTCTCGGGGGCCTGGGCAGCTCTGACCTGGCAGCGGTCTCTGACCACACCAGCACTGAGGCCATAGCTTTACTCAGTACCAGAGTAAGAGGCTTCTTCCTCGGAAGCCTCTGCCCCCCCCCCCCCCAGCACTGAAACAGGCCCCAAGTGGAAACGCTCTCACAAGCACTTGTCGTCACTACCCAGGCGTCATAGCACTTCACCGGTGCTGACCACCCCGGCACCGGTGATCCTGAGGTCCACAAGTGTGGAACCAACCTCCCCTGCCTGGCACCGAAAGACAACCTGCCCCTCAACATGCGCGGGATCGCTGGCACCAAGTCCTCCATGGTGCCAACCTCCAAGTCAGTCCCCTTCTCCCCAGACCTCCAAGGAGCAAGCCAGTGCCCCAGAGGGCAGCCTGGGCTCAAGACTGCCCTTGTCCCCAGACAGGGCTGTGAACCCCTGACTGTGGTTGTATAGGGAGGACCTTAGTGTGCATTATGATCTACTCCATTGGGTGATGGTGTAGGCTAGACTAGAAGTCGAGCCCATTGAAAGGGACCAAGACCCCCCTCTTTGATCAGGGGTTTGTGGCCTCCTCTACGGCAATTTCAGTGCCTTTGCACCAAAGTGTCCATGATCTCGCCAGGGCCTGCTGGCAGACCCCAGCCACCACTCTGCTGGTCTCTGAAATAGCTGGCCACAAATATCAGGCTCCCCCAGAGAGTGCCCCGTTCTTAATAAACCACCCAGGACCAAGCTCACAGGTGGTAGATGCTGTTTATGGATGGGAGGGACAAATTTGACCAGATCCCTCCCAAGGTCTAGGAAAGCTAGGAGACTCGATCTCATGGGACAGAAGGCCTATTCAACCTCCACCTTACAACTCCACATAGTGAATCACCAAGCATTGGTGGGTAGATACTCCCTAGAACTCTGGGAATCTCTGAGGTGTTTTCATAGCCACCTTCCCCAGGAACACCTGGACAACTATGACTCTGTCACAGAGGAGGGCATGCTGACCTCCCGCAATGCCCTCATTGTAGCCTGGGACGCTTCTGACACAGTGAGCCGGAGAATCACCTCAGCAGTGGTCATGCATCATGCAGCATGGCTACATGACACATACCTGCTGCAAGACCAGCAGCAGCCTATCCAGGAACTCCCTTTCAAGGGCCAGTCATTTTTCCATGGGGCCACTGCCTCTTTGCTGCATGGCGCCAGGAACCCTAGAACCGACCTTAAGTCCCTCGGGATGCTTATGCCCAATTGACCTCTCAGCCCTCTTCAGGGCCCTCTTCACAGGACGAGATTGGGGAGCACCCCACATGAGGCCCTAAAACCCCTACACCTTCTGGGGACACCTGATAGGTGCCTAGACTACCGCCCAGCCCTCAACAGCCCCTCAAACACTTGGGGCAAAGGGCCCATCATACATCATCCATGTGCCGTAGCGAGAGGAGTAGTCCCCATGGATTCACTAGTACCCCTCTACCCTTTGGGACCCCTTGCTAAGATGGCCGAATACCCTCCATATCAGTCGCTACCTCCTTCCACCTAAGATTTGTCCCTCCTATTTCCCCGTGTACCCTTAGCAGACCTCAGGCTTCCTGGATGGAGATGAAGGCTCACTTTTCACACAAACAGCCCCCTCATTATCAGTCTTGGGATCTCTCCCCCTCCCATCCAGTAGCAATCCATCCTCGCCAACCCTTACTGGGTGACCCAAGAATGTGAGGGGGTGAGACCACTTGGAGCCACCACCACATGTGCATAGATATGTAGCTGCATGGGATTTAAAGGTCGCATAGAAAGCCAAGGCAATGGGAACATGAGGATGACACCTATTACTTCCTTTAACTTCCACTGTGCATGCCTGAGGTTCCCTCTCGGACTGTAAGCTGATCAGGATGCACAAGAGAAAAATAACAGAACAATTCCCTCTTCAACTCCGAGCCACCCCAGATAAGGTGTTGGGCCAGATATACATCTTTATGCGTTGAGCCCAAGCATGAGTATGCTGATTAGACTCTCCTGTACAGGAAGGGGCAAGAAAGCAGCTACACCCCTCACTCAAGAAGGGATCAAGGGAAAGGGCTTAGCTTTGGGGGGGGGGTAAGGAGTGTGAGACAGTGCTGTCTTCATTTAAAGTTCTCTGTGAGACAGTTAGTTCACAACCTCTCTTCTCTTTAACCATCTCCTCACTAGGGTCCTCTCAAGCCCCTGGACGTTCAGTGGGGCTCATGAGCCCCACGGAAGGGAGATAATCCCCTTTGTTTTCTCCCCTTTTTTCCTTTTCCTTCTAGGGATGGTCATCCTTCCCACCTCTCAGTTCGCCACTCCACACGAAAGCTTGGAAAATAGCCCATGGCCTGTAGGACGCGTCATCCCCAGCCATCACTTAACTGGGAAAGAGGATTCACTAACGTTTTCCCATCAAAATCCCTGACAGCCAGCCAGTTGCTGTTTCAAGCCTACCCTTTACACCCTGGTCCAGAAAAGGTCACAAGGGGTATGGATAAACCACAGGAGATCCCCCACTGGGCCTACCTACACCACTAGTGAGCATGTTCTCACTTGCTGGTGCAGAGAAAAGGAAACAATGAGGAAGCCAGTTCCCACTTTTTCCATATTCCATTAATTTCCCACTCTGGGTTTCAAGGAGAGAGGCTTATTAATCCTCCTCTCAATGCTTCCTTACTAACAATCCCAGTTCCCCTTGATAGAGAGGAGGCAGTCTCAGTGACCCCTCACACTACTTCTGCTAGGTGCTGGAAGAGTATAAGAGGACTCTACTCACAGCCCAGAGACCCATCACCCAATGGGATCTAGCTGTGGTGCTATGGCTGAAGAGCGTCATTTTTCTGAACCCTGGGACTCAATTAAGTAATTGTCCCTTTCAGGAGACCCTTGGCCTCCAAGAAGAGGTACAGGACCCCTAGCACACTACAGAAGTCTAGTGCTACTATTGGTGGCACACCCACACTATCTTTTCCCCTATACTCCTTGCTCTGTTTTTCCCCAAGGGACGCAAAGGAGCAGTCCCTTACGCCTTTCTTTTCACAAGAATTACCTTACATGCCTGTTTCCCCCGGGTTCTTTCCTCCTAATCCAGGAATAACCCTGATTCAGTCCTGCTTTGATTATATGGTAGAGCTCAGAAGTAGTAACCCCTTCGCTCCTGGGAAACAGGGGATACACACCTGCTATTAAGCATTCCCAGCTAACCCTCCGATACCCAAAGGGGCAGTCATGGGCGTCACGACGTTGACCCCTCACCATCAAGGAACCAATATCTGTGGCTCACTGCCCCAACAGTTGGCAGCCTGCTGAACTCGCAAGAGGCCGACCACCTTACTATATACAGGTCGCGACAGAGAATAAATAATCATTGCATGGGAGTTGTATGCCTTCCAAGTACTCTGCTGCTAAGGACAGTGGACACATATTGAGGTTAGACCTGCCTTCCCTGGAAGAGGTTGCAGGATAACCTCTCTCATTCTCTCTTTCCTTTGCTCAAGTTCTAGAGACCAGAGAAGGTAGAGAGTGAGGGAATCATGCACTTAGCCAACCAGTTTGTGCAAACTCATGCTGTGACCTCATGATAGGGAATTCCCTGTCCTCTCATTTGTCATGCATCAGTTCACCCTACGGGGTAGTGACTACTTTACATGGGGCCTTTATAGTTCCCAGCCATTTTTCCCTTTCATTCTTTGTACCCCCTTCTACTGTCCTACCCTTTTTCCTTACATAAAAGGTTGTGAGGAGTTTTCTCCCAAGCTTAGTGAAGAGGGTTCCCTAAAAAAAGAGACCCCCAACCTATTGCTATGCCTTGTTGGAGGATCACCTCCACTGGACAGGACTCTCTAAGATCCTCCCACCCCCACCTACCCCTTCTCCTCTGGTTATCCATGTCTAGTGGAGTCTCCTTGAGATCCCAAAGACCCTCCTGACCGAACCACCCCTTAGTCAGCCCTCAACCCAGGGATCTTTCTGTTCTCCTTCTCAATACTGATAAGTCAGGGGACTAGGTCCCTGTATCCTCCTTTTCCATGCTTTCCTCTCGCACTCCTATGGGACACGTATCCTATGGTGTGCCCTAGTACAACTTTGACCCCAGTGTTCTGGGCCAGTGCATCATAGGTAATGGTGAGAAGACTCACCTCATGGAGGTTGAAGAGCCAACATTTCTCTCTATAAGGAGGCCACAAGATGGCTGCCCCCACAGGAGCCAAGATGGCTGCCTCCACAAACCTGCCAATCAAGCAGGAGGGGAAGAGGCGGGTCAGGAAGTATAAAAGGAAGGCAGAGGCGCTTACTTCAGCCCAGGCTGCCGGAGGAGAAGGATGACTCTGGTCAGGCTCCTCAGCCCCAGCCCTTCCTCCGGTCTCCAGCCTTGTACCAAGATGGCTGGCTCGGGCCTCCCATGGTGGGTACCCAGTAGGAAGACCCCCCGCCACGGGAGGGGGATGAGCCGTGGCCACCAGAACTGAGGCACCCCCTGACTGACCATGAGGATCCAGAATGCTGGGGGTGGGCCTCCCCACCTGTCGGAGAGGATCAGGAGGAACTGCCCCTGGCGCCACCCAATGTGGACCCCCCTGCAGGGGAGGACCTGGAGGAGCTGTCCCTTGCCCCTGCCCAGGGGGGGCTGCAGGAACCACCCCTAGAAGAGATGGTCATTGCCACTGAACTCCCGCACCTGCCGCCCCCAGATGCCTGGGAAGGTCTCTACTCTGTGCCCCTCAGCAAGTACCCTGAGGAGGGTGTCGACCAGGTACTGATGGGAGAGGGGGAGGGCAGTAGCCCTGGGGAAGTTTACCCCATACTAGGGTCAGCGTGTTGTGGTTGGGACCCCACTGACCCCGCAGCCTGCAGGTCTGGCTGCTGTTAGGGCCCTGGGCTGGAACACAGTGGAGCAGGGCGGGCCTGTGTCACCCTCCTCCTCTCCCCCTTCATCGAGACCGTGACCCCAATTCGTCCCCATCCTCATTGAACTCCTGACTGCCACCAGACTCATTGACTGGCCACCCTAGTAAGGGTTCCGGGGGCCCGGGGAGAACTGCTGTGCCCAGCCCCTGGATTACTGGGTGCAACCCCTCTGGGGGGGGGGGGTAAAACAAACTACTCACCCCTCCCCTCTGGGGTGGGGTGGATTTGTCTAGCCAGCTTGAGCAAAGAACTCCCCACATTGCCCACTGGGGGGGTGCCCTCCTGGTGGGGCAAACTGAACCCACGCTTACACTCTCCCCTCTGGTTAGTGGCGTAGTGCCCATTTGCTTCTTTATGGGATGGAGAAGTGCCTACTGACATAAGGGCCATCTATACTGGATCAAGATCGCCCTCTTTCCAGAAAAGCAATCTCCTGATGGAGTGCCAGATAACCTCCTTGGTACCCACTGTGTGGATCTGCTCTCAGAAGGATCTGCAGTTTGGTAGTGTCCTCATTGGCGTAAGCTTGATAGTCCATCACTTTGTCTGTCTTTGCAGTTGGGGGATGACATTTGAGTGTACCTGTGCTGAAGGCGGGGGGGGGGGGAATATTAACTCCACCCATCATCCGAGGTACGACCAGTAGTCACCTATTACTAAATGATGTGAGGAGCGCTCAAAGAACAGTGGGTTACTTACCAGTAACCATCCTTCTTTGAGATGGGCTGCTCACATACATTCAGGTCTCTCCCACCATTCCCGCTACTCCGAGTTAGTGATAAGAAGGGACTGAGCGGGACCAGGGTCAGGGCCATCTATATATAGCCATGGGAGCAGGATACTTTTCATTGATTTCAATGCACTTTGAATCAAGCCCATAATCTGCAAATGTACTGTATGAGCCTTTTATGATGCTCTCCATCCTAGAGTTTTAAAGTATGATAAAACTTCAATTTTCTATACAAAGATGTTAATTTCCACTCTGTAACCATAATTCACACATGTGCAGCATTTCACATAGTAGGATCTCAAAGGGTATGTCCACACAGGCTTCTTATTTCGAAACAGAGGTTGTTTCGACATAAGTGGCATGTCCACACGATGCACCATTATTTTGAAACCGTGAAACCTCACATCTAATCGAAATAGGCGTTGTTTCGAAACCATGGTGTTCGGACACGTTGTTTCGAAACAACATGTCTGACCGGCCTTGTTTCAAAATAACCATTTTGAAACAAGGGCTATTTCAAAAGGAGGCTTTCCCTTAATTCAAATTAACTCATTTCAAAATAACTCATTTCGAAATGGGTTATTTCAAAATAATGATGTATGTGTGGACATAGCCAAAGTGCTTTACAAACATTAACTAATTTTCACAGATAAGCAAGTAAATATTGAATCAGGTAAGTAGCATCTTTCCCATTTTTCATGAGAGAACACAAATGTGTAGAAAGATGAAATGACCGGTTTCAGGAAAAAAACAGGTCCCTTGAAGCCCATAACCCTAAAAGCAGCATGTATCCCCATTCGTAGATGATATGTGCGCATAAGTTGCAAAGAAATTTTGGAAGGTTAACTTTCTCTGTCTCAAGCAAAAAGATTATTTGAATATAGTGCAATGTTCTATTGCATCACTTGTTAACCATATTGAGGTGGATATCTATTAAAACTGAGCCTATCTAAAGTATGTGTTACATAATTCTAATGGTTTGAATGATCTGCCAAAATGCAACAAGGCAGCAAGGAAGAAAGAGCTATTTTGCACCAGATTATGACAAGCGAAGCTGCTGCAGGAGCAGGGTATGGAAGTATATGGAGGCCCCTGCCTGCCCACCTGATGGACCACAGACACTCACTGCCAAGTGCTCACAAGGGAAAGCTGAGTTGGTGAAGGACCCTAGGTTGGGAGGGAGTACTATTCTGTATGACTTGTGCTCGTCTGTGCTTTCTCTCTTCAGTGAAATGCATACGTGTGACTGGTCTGTGTGTGTGTGTGCTGCTTCACAACTGCTGCCTGTCCCTGAGGGAGTTAGACTGAGGCCAGCTGCTTCACATCCTTGCACTGGAGCTGTGGGAAAGAGGTGTGTGTTTGCGTATGGGGGAGTCAGAAGGGTCAGTGCTGCGCCAAGAGGGGCTAGGTAGCTGGACAATATGTTCCACCAGTTGAGGGAAGGGGTGCCAGATGGAAGGTCTGAACCCTGAAAATGTGCACAGGGACTCCAAGATTGGAGCGGTGACTCAACGCTGTTTAGGCTTCAGGAGCTTTAAATAGCCCTAGGACTCCAGAGAACAGAAGCTTGGATTTCTCTCGAAACAGTCTTAGTGGGTGTCAGGAAAGAGTGGTTGATTTTTTCTCTGTCTCTCGCTCTCTCACACCTATTTTTCCCACCCCAACAATGTTTTGTGTTTCCTTCTGGGCAGGAAGAAGTTGATCTTTTGGAAAGCTTTTCAATAAATTGCTGCATCATGAATACAAGGGCTATAAAATATTTCTGTTACCCCACTCTGCCGTCTTAAATGAAGTTTTTTCCATCTAGGGAAAGCAGATTATCTGAAAGAAGGTTTTACATATGGAACCGAGAAGAGAATTGTGTCCTGTCTATAGTGTGAATTTTTTATATTTCTAAATATTGTATTTTGATGAAAGTGTGTGTGACTGGCTTTGTTGCTAACCATTTGGTGACAGTTTGCTGGTTTGGGGTGAACTGAATTTGATTGGCTCAGCCCAGCTTCAGCTACTCACATCACAAATATTTCAACAACACACTGGTCCTAATAGACTTTCTGGTCAGCATACAGGTCAAGTAAAGAACCAATATCGAAAATGAACTATCTTCACACTCCTAGTGGTGGCTCTTTCAAAGCTGACTTAAGACATATTGGCAGGGCACCAATGATGTAGGAAAATGTCCATTCATTTTGTGGGAAAGGGAATATTTCAGTCTCCTGTGCCATTCATCCTAGCATGTTTCATAAGCTCTAAATTCATTTAAATATTTCCTTAAAGGGTCTGCTCACTGAGCTGCCACCCACCCCTATGTATAATTCAGTGAGGTTTAGAATCAGATCCAAATTTCTTCCAGTCTTTATTATTTTTCATTTTCACACAAGGCTTCATGATTATTGGTTTGGAACATTAAAATGCAAATGATAGAGGAAGCAATACATATTTAAATGTACAGTGTCAGCTCAGTATAAAAGCTCTTCTGGAACAGAATGACACTATTTTCTTCATAAGTTTTAAAAGCAGTGAAATAAAAATGAAAGGAAAATATCTCAGGTTTATTTTTATTTCTGCTTTGTTGGTCATGCTGAAAGGAAAGGCTTCATAAGGTGGGGGAAAACAGTCATTACAGTAAATGCAACCCTCAGCTAACTTTTTGACTCAACAGACAGCTAGATAAGAAGATGGCAACAGGGACATTAGGCTTAAAACAAGGGTTGCCTACTACATGCAAAGAAACAAGAGCTTTAACTTATCTTGTCTTTGTCATTTCTGCAATCAACATCCACCACACGTAAACCCAAATGACAAAGGGTGAAGAAAAGACATGGGCAGAATACCTAATGACTTTCTTACTGCCTGCCATTGGGATGTGGAATGTATGTGCTCTTTTCCCAGTTAACTTAGGACTGGGAGTGTAAGAGAGGATCATGTATTCCTAAGACACTTTTTAAAGCTTGCTCAATTACAAGAAGAATAAAAAACAATTCCTCTTTCACTTGAACTTGTTTAAAAGACTTCTGCCTGCCCCACTCCCTCTCCCACTATTAAGCCTCTCCAAGGTGAATTAGTGCTTTTGGAGCACAGCAGTTATAATGAGCCTATAACTGAATTTCATACTCTAATTGTTTTGTGTTGCCCATTCCTACTTCAAATAGTTATTTGACACTGGGGCTTCATTATATAATTTTACTGCTCAAATTATTTAGATGTCATGGGGTGCTCAAATCACTCTAGACCCAGTTCTACAACTCTTATTTGTGTAGCCCAGTGGGTACAGGTACTTCTATTGGTTTCAAGTGAAGCATTTGAATGAGTACATGCTGCTTAACACAAGGGTGAACTTCAGAACTGGGTCCTGGATTAGTAACAGCAAGTCTCACTATTTACTGAGAGGGTCCCAAACCCGAAATGTAATTCTGTTTCTAGATCCAGATTTTGAGCCCCCCCCCCTCCAAATTTAGGAGTGTTTGGATCAATGGGTCTGATCTGGACCCATCTTGGCCATGCAATATATTCATATTAGATAAAACTCACCACTGTGAGAGTGACAGCAAAGGGTTAAAAATTCAAGCATAGACTGTCTCCATGGTGGCAAGTTTCATCAGCTGAGACTAGTGAGAGACAAACTTTGAGAAATTCTATGATTTGGATTAGTTACTTGCAGCATATGAATCTCTTGGATCTGCAAAACTTATATGGAGATCCTACATAAAGAGACTTCCTCTCTCCCGCAGTCCATTACTTCCTGTTCCTGATGAAAATAGAATATGCTTTCACTGGTATAAATCAGGAATCATATCAATGAAATCAGTGGAGTCACACTTCTGTGAAACCAATGATACAGTAAGTAAGATCAGAATTAGGCACTTTGGGTATGTTTATACTGGAGGCACTGTTAGGTTGACTTAACAAGGTTGATTTTAAGTCGAGTTAGTCGACTTAGAGTGTCCACACTGAAAACTCCTATAGACTGCCCACATCCACACGGCAGCTGCTAGGTCCGTTTAAGTCTTAAATTGACCTTATTAAGTCAACGTAAGGACTAATCCTTGTCTACACTGGCTTAAGTCAAATTAATAAGGTCAACTTAAGCCTCAAGTTGACCCTCCAAGGTGGAGTTATTAAGCCAACTTAAGGAAGCACTTAAGTTGACTTAATAAATTCCCAGTGTGAATGGAGCTTTCCTTACATCGATTTAAGAAAGGTTAAGTTGACCTAAGGCTCCAGTGTAGATACACTCTTGAGACCTGCCTTCTTTGCAGCTACTTACACCTCTATTTTCACAATCAGACTCCAGGGAAGCAGTGGGGAATAAAAGTGAATAAGACTAGAAGAAAAACAAATAAATCTATCTTCTCATATATCTGCTACCATCCATCACATGTTGGGCTCAAGTTCTGGCCAAAGGATGGGTGGGCCTTTATTTTAGTAAAATTTAGTTGCACTAGTTCAGCCATCCCTAACTGGGACATTATATGTTTCACAGATATTCTGCTAACACAGAAAGAATATTCCATCCCTAAGATTCCTTTTCAGTGACTATTTAGTTCACAATCCAGGTTAGCCTATCAGGACAGTCTGTGCATATTTCCTCGTTTCTAGCTTGAACACTTTCGTGTTACCATACAGCAGTGGTTCTCAACTAGGGGCACATGTACGGGGGCATGCAAAGGCCTTCTGGGGGTTAGGGTTGGGAACATCAAGTCATTTTGATGTTTGCCTAGTTTTACAACAGGCTACATAAAAAGCACTAGTAAAAAGACTACAAACTAAAATTTCATACTATGACTTGTTTATACTGCTTTATAAATAGAAATGTAAGTACAATATTTATATTCCAGTTGATGTATTTTATAATTATATGGTAAAAATGAAAAAGTAAACCATTTTTCAGTAAGATTGTGCTGTGACAAATTTATGTCTGATTTTGTAAGCAAGTAGTTTTTAAGCGAGGTGAAGCTTAGGGCAAGCATGACAAATCAGACTCCTGAAAGGGCTACAGTATTCTAGAAAGGTAAAGAACCACTCCCCTAAAGGATGTAGTCAATACATCCACATTCTCAGTGACAACTGTGGTTTATGATTTTCCTTTATGCTTTCCTTATAAAGCTAGCTGAACACTTCTGAACATCAAGTACATTTTGCCTCTTTCACCTTTCATTAAGTCACCATTGGTATTGTAGATTAGTGCTTGCAAAGTAGAAGTTTATTTCAAACATTGTTCTCTCCCCATTCATAAACTATTATGTAACTGGAAGGCCTTCTGCTTCCAGTTGTCCGAATTCTTGTTTCTTTCTGAGGGCTGCTTCCCATGCTAGTTCTGCAGAAGACATTGACCTAGGATTCCAACTCTTTGAGCCTATCAATGAGTCAGATTTGAAATAATTATGAATGTGAATTGTAATATGCTATGGAAATTCATTCAAATGCTCTTCTTCATTCGAGGACTATCAGTGATACTGCAAAAGGGCACCTGAGTGAAATTAAAGTCACACTCTGTCGGCTGATATGTTTCTGGAGCAGCTACAAAGCATTCACATGCCTGAAGCAGCAAGGCTCCTTGATGTTCTGAAGTGTAAGAGCATAAACACTTATTTGCAAACAGGTCACAACATTAATAAAACAGGCTTCAACTTGGCTGTGTTGGACTCCCTTAGTACGCATTGTTCCCTGCAGAAGATTGTGAGAAATTCTTCATCCTGGCCATACTCTTCTGAGATAATAAAGATTATCTGAGCTGGAGCTACCCAATGAGCTACCCAAAGGGGAGCTGCTGGAACAAATGAATTATGAGAAACTAGACAGTTAGCTCATACACAAGTCACAGCTTGAATCTGCTATTCATCAAAATACTTGTTAAATAATTTTGAATAATAAGCAGAATCATACAAAGGTAGGACTGCAAAGGACCTTAAGAACTCTGCAGACATTTTGTTTAAAGAAAAAAAGCTACATTTGTCTAATACAAATGTTCCTAGCAGATCACAAGGAGTGATGGAGTGCATGGCATGAAAAGCCAGTCTCCCTATTTAGAATAAAATCACAAAGCTATAAGTACTACCAATCATTATGCTTGAAAATGATAACCTGAATATGAGCTTGTCCTCCATCCTCTAGGGAATTTTCAGGGTTTGAGAGATTTGAAAATGACCCAAACAGAATGTCTGCCTTTCTTAAATGATAGCACTTTCCACCCAGCTTGTAGATTCTTCCATTTTTTTCTGTTCCTGTGTAGTCTGTGCCCCCCTGGGAATCACTTTTGAACATAATTCTACTCCCTCAAATTTCAGAGAACTAATATATCTCTTGAAATTTAAGGCTCTGATTAGCGGTATAGTATTGCCTTTCTTTGGAATGGAGGCTGGTGATGGCATGCTATTTGGAATGATGCAGTCTTAAGTATTCTTGAGGTACATTCAGATCTATAGGCTATATCTATGCTAGAGGGCTTAGTTATGTTACTTAATAAGGTTGACTTAAAGTCAACTTTGTTAAGTTGACTTAGAGAGTCCCCATTTGTTTAAGTTGACTTTATAAAGCTGACATAATAAGGTCGACTTTAAATGGGTCCCTTGCCTTAAGTCAATTTTATAAGGTTGACTTAAATGACTTTCCTGCCTTAAGCTGACTTTATTAAGTCGACTTTAATGGCTACATTTTCTTAAATTGACTTAATAAAGTCAACTTAATCTTTAAAGTCAACTTTAAGGGTGAGAGTTATTAAGTTGACTTAAGCAAGTGCTTAAGTCAACTTAATGAACTCCAAAAGTGGCAATGGAGTTTGTTAAGTTGACTTAAGCCTCCAGTGTAGGCATAGCCATATTTTGCACCTGGTCCTTCTTGTTTGCTAATCAGAAGATGGCAGAAGAAGGGGTTACTTACCTGTAACCGGTGTTCTTTGAGAGGTGTGCTCCTGGCCATTCCACTGTAGGTGTCTGCACGCCCCGTGCACGGCACGCTGGAAACTTTTTCCCCTAGAGTACCTGTAGGGTCAGCTGTAGCGCCCCCTGGAGTGGCGCCGTCGCCGCTCCCTACATAAGCCTAGCCGACCCTGCCCCTCCTCAGTTCCTTCTACCCTACTGTCTGAGGGGAGGTGGCAGGGATTGGAATGGCCAGGAGCACACCTCTCGAAGAACACCGGTTACAGGTAAGTAACCCCTTCTTCTTCTTCGAGTGCTGCTCCTGTCCATTCCACTGTAGGTGACTATCTAGCCTTACCTTGGAGGTGGGAGACATCACAGAGAGACCGTCTGCAGCACCGCTCTCCCCACCACTGCGTCCTGCTGTGCTTGATGGGTGATGGCATAGTGCTGCGCAAAGGTGTGCGGGGATGACCATGTCGCTGCCTTACATATGTCCGCGATTGGTACTCCCGCTAGGAAAGCCGTTGAAGCCGCTTGGGCCCTAGTCGAATGGGCCGTCGCCTTTGGCAGGTGTCTGCCGCCCAGCCTGTAGCATTCCTTAATGCAATCCTTAATCCAGGCCGCGATCCTTTGCGTAGACACCGGCTGGTCTTTTTTGTAGTTCGCCACTGCCACAAAGAGTTGGGGAGACGTGCGAAACGGCTTCGTCCTTTCTATATAGAAGGCCAATGCCCTACGCACATCCAGGGAGTGGAGGCACCTGTCTTCCTCTGACACATGAGGTTTTGGATAGAAGACAGATAGGCAAATGTCCTGGTTTATGTGAAAATGGGACATCACCTTGGGCCTAAAGGATGGGTGCGGGCGCAGTTGCACCTTGTCCTTGAAAAATAGGGTGTACGGAGGCTCCGCTACTAATGCCCGCAGTTCCGACACCCTTTGAGCGGATGTGATGGCCACCAGGAAGGCGACCTTCCATGACAGGTACAGGAGGGAGCACGTCGCCAACGGCTCGAAGGGTGGTCTGGTAAGTCGTGACAGGACCACATTTAGGTCCCACTGGGTTGTAGGTGGTTTCAGCGCCGGGTACAGTCTTGAGAGGCCTGCTAAAAATCTTTTTACTATGGGGCTAGAGAAAAGGGCGTTGCACTCGGAGTCTCTGCGGAAGGCCGCAATCGCCGCTAGGTGGACTTTCAGGGATGACACTGATAGCCCACTCGACTTCAGGTGCCATAAATAATCCAATATGCTGTGAACCGAGACCAGCGCTGGGTCTTCCCCTTTTGCGCCAACCCAAAGTGCAAACCTACGCCATTTAGCTATATATGTAGCTCTTGTGGAGGGCTTTCTGCTGCCTTGCAGGACCTCCCTCACCGGGGAGGAGCACAACTGCTCGCTGTCCGTTAACCACGGAGGTCCCATGCGTGGAGGTGCAAGGCCTCCAGGTTGGGATGGAGGAGGTGCCCACTGTCCTGGGTTAACAGGTCCGGTCTGAGGGGTAGCTGGATCAGGCTGCGCCTGGACCACCGCATCAGAGCCGAGAACCAATGTTGCCTCGGCCATGCCGGGGCAACCAGAATGACCCTCACTTTGTCCTCCATCTTCCACAGCACTCTGGGCACAAGTGGAGTTGGGGGGAAAGCATACAGTAACCCCTCCTGTCCCCAGTGGATTTCGAAGGCGTCCCCCCTGGACCCGGGGCTGTGCCCCCGGAAGGAACAGAAGTCCCGACACTTCGTGTTGAACTCGGAGGCGAACAGATCCAGACGGGGAAACCCCCACCTCTGGAAGATGGCCATTGCCACCTCTGGGTGGAGAGCCCATTCATGGGTCATGAACTTCCTGCTGAGCTCGTCCGCCAGGGAGTTCTGAAGGCCCGGTATATATGATGCCACTGGGTGGATCTTGTGTTGAACGCAGAACTCCCAGAGTCTCATGGCTTCCTGGCATAGGTGGCGCGAACGTGTACCTCCTTGCTTGTTGATGTAAAACATCGCGGTGGTGTTGTCTGTACGCACCAACACCGTGTGTCCCTGAAGGTGCCCCCGAAACACCTCGCATGCCAGCCGCACTGCCCTGAGTTCTTTTACATTGATGTGCAACCGGGAGTCCTCTGTTCACCACAGACCTTGCGTCTTGAGGCTGTTGAGGTGCGCTCCCCAGCCAACATCCGAGGCGTCTGTTGTCAGATGAAGCGATGGCTGGGGAATGCGGAATGGAACCCCTGAGCACACGTTGGTCTCGCAACCCCACCAACGAAGGGTTTCTAGCACGGGTGAGGGCACGGTGACCATCATGTCCAAGCTGTCTCTCACTGGGTGGAACACCCCCGCCAACCACAGTTGGAGTGGTCGCATGCGTAGGCGGGCGAGGGAAACCACGAAGGTGCAAGCTGCCATGAGGCCCAGCAGACAAAGGCATTCCTGTGCTGCGACTAGCGGAAACTTCGTTAAGGAATCCACCGTCTGCTTGATGGCTTGGAAACGGGTGGTAGGAAGGCTCGCTTTTGCTGACTTCGAGTCGAGGACCGCCCCTATAAATTCTATCCGCTGTGCGGGGATGAGCACCGATTTTTGAATATTCACCAGCAGCCCCAGCCGGTCGAACACTGATTGAGTCAAGCGCAGGTGGGATAGCACTTCCTGATATGATTTGCCCACAGTCAGCCAATCGTCCAAATAGGGGAAGAGGGTAACCCTTTGCCTCCTGAGATGCGCCGCTACCACCGCCAGGCACTTTGTAAACACCCGCGGGGCTGCAGAAAGGCCAAAGGGGAGCACCGTGAATTGCAGGTGCTTCTGGTCGACGATGAAGCGTAAAAACTTCCTGTGTCGAGGGTTGATTGGGATATGAAAGTACGCATCTTGTAAGTCGAGGGCGGCGTACCAATCGCCCGGATCCAGAGATGGGACTATTGAAGCTAGGGATACCATCCGGAACCGAATCTTTCGAAGGTACCGGTTGAGGCGCCTCAAATCTAAAATAGGTCGCAGGCCTCCTTTCGCTTTGGGGATAAGGAAGTAGCGAGAATAAAACCCTTTTCCCTTGCAACTTGGAGGCACCTGCTCCACCGCTCCTTTCTGGAGCAGGGTCTGCAACTCCCCTCATAATATTTGCTGGTGGGCCTGATCCTGCAGGGAACCACATAACGCAGGGCGGCCCTGCCAGGGCAACGAAGAAAATTGGAGGGAATAGCCCTCCTGAATTGTCCTGAGGACTCAGCGGTCTTTTGTAATCCTGCGCCATTCCGGCGCGTAGCGGCACAGTCTGTTGAGGAACAGGGGGTCTCTGGATCTCTGGCTTTTGCTAAGTCATTCTCGTGTTGACCATCAAAATGTCTTTTTCTGGGTGGCCTGTTGGCGGGAGGCTCCCTGGCTGTTGGACTGACGTCCTGAGGGTCTACGAAAACCCCCGCCTCTTCGTCTGTCCTCATCCTGCCGACGGCGAAAAGGTCTTGCCGGAGGGGGCGGTTTGAATGGTTTCCTCTGGCTTGCTGGTGTATGCAGGCCCAAGGACTTGATTAATGCCCTTGAGTCCTTCAAAGTTTGAAGGCGGGTGTCAGTCTGCTGTGAAAATAGCTCAGGGCCTTCGAAGGGTAAGTCCTGAATAGTGACCTGCACTTCGTGGGGAAGACCCGAGGCTTGCAGCCATGAGCTACACCGCATGGTAACCCCGGATGCCATGGAGCGAGCTGCCGCGTCAGCCGCGTCTAAGGCCGACTGCAGTAAGGCCTTTGACATGACCTTGCCTTCTTTAATGGAAGCAGACAGGGCTGCTCTGGAGCTCTGCTCTAGAGAGTCATTAAAACGTTCCATTGCCGACCAAGCGTGAAACATGTAACGGCTGAGAATAGCCTGTTGATTCGCTATTCTTAACTGTAACCCCCCCGTAGAGTAGACCTTCCAGCCAAAAAGGTCCAGCTTCTTGGCCTCCTTGGATTTAGGGGTCGATCCAGGATGACCTTGTCTCTCCCGCTTGTTCGCTGCGGCTACTACCAGCGAGCTGGGGGTGGGATGGGAATAAAAATGTTCATAGCCTTTAGAAGGCACAAAGTACTTTCTCTCTGCCCGCTTGGCCGTAGGGGGGATTGAGGCTGGAGCGTGCCAGAGAGCCTTGGTGGTGTTCTGTATGGTTTTAATAAAAGGCAGAGCTACCCGGCCCGGTCCTTCAGGGATCAGGATATCTACCATTGGATCGGCATCTTCTGTGATCTCCTCAGCCTGAATGTTCAGCCCAGAGGCTACTCGCCAGAGGAGCTCCTGATGAGCCCTGGCATCATCCGGGATACCCCAGGGCTTAGCACCCGCCACAGCCTCATCCAGCGGTGAAGAGGAAGATTCCTCAAACTCCGGACCCCCCGATAGTGCTCTGGATCACGTCCTATGGCCTGCGCTGGCTAGGCTCGCTCGATCCTGATCGTCCCTTAAGGACTCCACCTCTGACGTCTCCCCGGTACCGGGGGGCGCGCCGAGCACTGCTGATGGAGGATTCCCGACACCGGAACTTGGCATAGGAGTCCCTGGGCCGAAGGCTGGTCCCTGCTGGACGGCCCAAGGGGTCCAAAACGGCCACTGTGTACCCGGCTGCCAAGCTGTCCACTGGGGGTGGAACGGCGGTACCGCAGAGCCCTGCGGTGCCTGTGAGCTCAAAGCCTTATGCGAGCCCTGCGGTGCCGACTCATCCGCCGAGCTCACCGAGGGACTGGATCGGGGCGACCACGGCGGTGCCGATGAGGATTGGACTGGGGATCAGCGCTGACCTTCGTCTCTGCGCTCCCGGTGCCGAGACGGTGATGTACGGTGCCGGGAAATGCTCGGTGAGTGAAAACAGGGAGCCCCAGCCGCTGGTACTACCGGGGGCGGTAATGGGGAACGGTGCCGTTGGTCCGAGGCCGGTGCCGTAGTCCTGCCACGCTCCGCTGTAAGTGGAGTTGGCTTGCCACGGGACAGTACCGGTCTCGGTGCCGGACCCCTCGCCGGCGCTGGTGCCGCCAGTAGTGCCGGTGCCACCGGAGCCGGATGGCTCGACAGAGCCTGCGCTGCTGCGAATGCCTCCGGCGTGGCAGGTAAAGTCAGCTCCTCCCCCAGGATGTCCCTGGTAGGCGAGGGGGACGACACAGGGCTGAATTGAATCGTGGGACGGTCGTGCCCGGATTCCAGCGAAAGGGAAATGGGTCGGCTCACCCGGCTCTGACCAGAGTCCTTTCCCTTTGGCACGCGGTGCGGCGAGCGCCCCCTGTCCACATGCTTCTTCTTAGGCGGTACCGGTGATGCCAAACGGCGCCGGGGCTCCCGGGACGCCTTTGGGCGGCTAGACTTCAGTACCGCCAACAGTGCCGATGAAGCCGGTGCACTCTGCACCGATGGTGCTGTGCTGGAACCCGAGTCACCGGGCGCCGGACGAAGAGCCTCCTCCATCATGTGGAGCTTCAGCCGTTGGATCCGATCCTTCTGCGTTCTGGGCTTGAAGCTCCTGCAGATTCTGCACTTCCCCACTAAATGAGCTTCGCCCAGGCAGAACAAACAGTTGACATGCGGGTTGTCCACGGGCATAGACTTCCCACACTGGCCGCAGGTTTTGAAACCCGGCATAGCCCAGCCCCGGGCCCGGGGCGGGCTCGTAACTACACTAAACTCACTAAATACTCCAACAAATCAAATCGAATTAAATAAAAAAACACAAACTAGGTACTCCTTCACTGGCCATGTGCAAGTAGCTCGAGGCCAAGGAATGTTCCAGCGACCGACAGGGCGGTAAGAAGGAACTGAGGAGGGGCAGGGTCGGCTAGGCTTATGTAGGGAGCGGCGACGGCGCCACTCCAGGGGGCGCTACAGCCGACCCTACGGGTACTCTAGGGGAAAAAGTTTCCGGCGTGCCGTGCACAGGGCGTGCAGACACCTACAGTGGAATGGACAGGAGCAGCACTCGAAGAAGAAAGGAGACTTCCAGCTGGTTGATACAATGTTGCCAACTACTGCAATTTTATCACAAGTCTCTCAATATTTGGTGCTTCTCTTAAAGCCTCAGTTGACATCAAATGGTTATGTTAGACTTTCAGCTTTCCATTTTAAAAGAGCAAGTTTCTAACTGCTGCTGAGTGAGGCTTGAAAATGTGAAATGAGTGTACCTAGAGGCTCAGACATCCAAGTCAAATACAAAGGACCTTCAAATTACTATTTTAAGATTTCAGTCTCATGAATTTGGGAGGCCTGACTCATGACTTTTGAACTCGCAGGTTTTGCAGTGCTGGGCTTACCCCACTTAATGGGAGCATAACTATACCAATGCTTAACACTTGATAAAAAACCCCACCCTTAAAACCCACACAGTAAAAGTCAGAAGCACTGCACAGCACAGTGCCTTACAAACCAAGTAAAGACCAGAAAGCCTGGACAAAGAGAAAACAGGACCAATACTGGGCTCAGCTGAAGTGTCAGTAAGACATGCCCTCTGACTTGTAAGGAAGTGCAGAAGACACACATGCATTGAAAGTGTACCTGAGCTGTATGAGCATATCCGGCACATACAAAGTGCTTAATGGAGAAATAAAAGTTTAGGTTTTCCTTGAGCCAGAGCTGTAATGTGGTGTTTTGCCGCCTGGGGCGCATTCCGATCAGAATGCTCCCCTTGCCATTAGTGGCACTTAGAGTCAGCACCACGAAAGCTGCCCCTTAATAAAGCAGCTCCATTGAGCCGCTCCACACCGCCCAGGGCTTTGTCCCGTTGGCCCTGCCTTAGTTATGGCTCTGCCTTGAGCTCAGTGCCAAAGAACCAGCGGCCAGGGGCAGCTGAAGAAATGGCTTTATCTTCTTGGCAGAAACCTCTCCATGTATGTGCCCTGTCCCTTTCCCACCCTTTGTATGAATGAGAAATCAGAGCCTTCTTGATGTGCGGCAGCACACACAGCTGCTGAGCAGGCAGCAAAACAGATGCTGCCGGGGGGGACAAAAGAGGTGATCATTTACATACGTAAAAGTGCTCTTTCATCAAAATGCTCATTGTCCTTTTAGAGTCAGAAATATTCTTATAGTGTTTAATTTTTTTTATGATTTTTTGTTTTGTGTTGGAGGGGGTCTGAAAATATTTCTTTACAAGAATGAAACTTTTATTTTTAAAGGAAACAAAGAAATAGCTTGCCTGATACTTTCTTTCTTTTCACATTGTGTTTTCTAAGAGTGTAACAAGGATTGAAACCTAGAGCTACAGGCTTCTCTAGATGTGACTACTTAGCTCCTATTAGTATTAATAGGATCTGTGTGTATATTTTGAGGGAAGACTAGACCCCTAAGGATCTGTACACTTGTAGTAGGAGCTAATCTTGTAATTGGTCCCATACATTCTTCAGGCCTCTGAAATCTGCCTGCTGCATGAACCATGTAGAAATATGCATTGCAATTTGCAATACTGATTCTTCTAATTTATTTTCCTATTTATCTGCACACCTTCCATTTAAAAAGTCCTCTCTTCCCATTTATTTTACACAGTCAGAGAGATTCCAGCTTGACAGGGGATTTAGCATCTGTGCACTAAACAAATCAGTGAGTCTCACCAGAGAGTTTAGGTTCAGCTGTCTGCGCTATAGCATGAGTCCTGCTTGGTAAAGACAAATGAAGGGTAAGTCTTTTCTCTCCTAAGAGGCTGACATGCCCGGAGACGATTTTCCCACCAGCCCGCCACACAAACCTAAAGCACATCCTGCAAACTCCTCTCCCGCAGCTTTTACATTTAATTAAGGTTGTGCTGCGCTGCTCTGCGATGGCCGTGCTACACAACGGCTGCTGCCATGGCTACTGCAAAAGGGGGGAAGATATTAGCAAAACAGAAGCAGCTGCTGCCACTTGCCACCTCCAGGCCTTGTCCCTGCAGCATCTCCCTGATTTTTGAGTAACATGCAGCAGCTAATCCCAAAGTTATTTTTCCTTTGAATTTGACAGTTGATGATGTTTGTGGGTGGCTACATTTTTGCTACACATTTAGATTCTGTACAGAAAATGCAACAGAGAGATGACTTTTGTGGTGCAAGGACATTACATTCAAAGTCTAAATAATATGGTGCGTTTCCCCTACCCCCAGTGAGGGTGCTGGCACTAATTATGAACCAACTGAAATCCCAGTGGATGACACCATCTGCAATGATGCTGATGAATTATATTCTTAGCACAAGTGGCAGGCACCCCAGACAACAACCCACAAATGAGGTTGATATGGCAGTAATGATGGGGGGAGAGATCTTATTTTATAACTGCACCACTTCCCAAATAAATTTCACCCAAACATTTCCATACCTTCTCTCATTTGTTATTAGGGGTTAAACACATGAATGACTTCTATGGTGAATTCAGTGCCAGTGACTAGATGCATATTCAGTTTGCTGGATCTTTTTCTGAATATTGTTTACAGAACCGTAACTAAAGAATGCCACAACTGGGGCACGTTCCAATCAGAATGTGCCCCTTACAATAGCCGGCCCCTAGGATGTGTGGTGTGGAGTGTGCCCTTTAATGGAGCGGCTCAATGGAGCTGCTCCGGCCTGGCTGGAGCAAAGCCCCATTCGCCCCACTGTAGTTATGGCTCTGATTGTTTATTTCGGGTTTTAATTCCACTCTCATAGTGGAGATCAGAAGTCAGTCTTCTAAAGTGAGTTCTGTGACAGTCCTGTAAAAAAGGCATGTGACCAGAATCAAGTTATCATAAGTTTCTCATAAGCCCATCCCACTTCTTAGATAAACTCCTTTAAAACTCAAATTAAAAGGGAGTAGCGTGGTTATTATTCACATCATTGTCCAAATTCTGAAGTTCTTTCTCAGATTTGAGTTAGTTCTTCCTCAGGAAAACTCCATTTGAAGTCACTGGGCATTTTGTCTGAGTAATGCGTTTAGTGAAACCTGAATGAGGGGGCCTCATAATTTTTCCATGCCATTGCCAAAGATTGAGCTACAATTATTATAAAACCATCATTGAATTCTACTGGACGGTTGTGTAAGATGTGGAAGAAGGAGGGAGATGTTATTTTAATACATTTCTGATTACTATGATTCTCTGACCCTCAGGGGACCATTTTGCATGCAAAAGACGGTTCCAGGAGGCACAGTGTGGATGCACTGACAGGACTGACCACCCTACACATTAAGAAATCATGAGATTAAATTAAAAATCATGGAAGGAAAAAGTGGTGGTTCTTTTTATTTACCTTCTAGTTTTTGAGCCCTAAGGGCACACTCAGCTCATATTTTCAATCTATACTTCACAATCACAAAAGTTAGAAACTTACTTAAAAAAAAGAAAAGAAAAGAAACAAGATCTCTTGGGACTCTTTTAAAGACTAACAAATTTATTTATCACATGAACTTTAAATAAATTTGTTAGTCTTTAAAAGTGCACCAGGACTCCTTTTTTGTTTTGCTGAACTAGACTAACATGGCTACCCCTTTGAAAATTAAAAGAGAGTGTGAGCTGAGATTATTACAGTCTGATCTGAAACCAAAGGGCTTTACGAAAAACACCAAATTTTCACAAGACTCACAATGAAAATCAAAGGAGTTGGGACTACTGCTGATTCACCCCTTTTCCCATGTGGTTTCTCTTACACAATTTAATAAGAAAGGGCCATATATGATATAAACTTACCAAGAGGAAGATTAGTCCTCCCTGAACACTTCCTTCTCTGGTTCATCTGCTCCTATCAGCCCTACCGTCTTAAGTGGATTAGTCCCCTGATTTTCTCATCCTCTAAAGGGAAACTTTGTAGTTAGGGCTGGTCCAACCATATACGTGAACTAGGTGGTCAGCCAGGAGGCCAGGCTTTAAGGATACCAAATTAGATGGAATTGATTTTTTTCTCTATTTAAAAATACATTAATATGCTGGTTTTTACCTACATTGAATGTGGTGGGGGCGGGGGTGCCAAAGTCATAGTTCGCCTAGCATACCAACAACCCTTGGGCTAGCCTTGTGTATAGAGGTCTGCCTAGCTTGCCTGGGATTTGTTAAACTTTCCTGCCTCCAATATACTCTCACATGTGTGGAATCCAACATGGAGCCACGACCTGCAGCTGGGAGAGGTAAACTTTCAGTCATAATGAGATTCCATTTGTCACTGATACACACATGCACACGCACAAAATTTACACATCATTTTTGAAAGAATTCTGAATTACACCATGTTTGAACATGTCTATATTTTAACAAGTTTTTCACTCATGGTTCCCAGATACCTCCCTCACATTCTAAATGCTTGGAGCAAATTTATGAGGGGTTATTGTAGTTGTAGTCTCAGAGGCCCTCCTATGTACAGAAAAAGTCATTCATAATACATGAACAGTACAGGAAAACATTTTGAAAATTTCAACTGAGTATGAATAATTAACATATTTAATTCAACAACTACTAATTGATTTCAAACAGAAACTGCCTCTTGTTAGATGGTACAGTTCCAGGATTATGTTAAAAATCCTTTGCAACAAATACATCTGTTTAATTCCCATTCCGTCCCAGGTCTGCCTGTAGGGACCAGCAACCATTACTGTCAATCACAGAAGAGCAGTTTGTGTTACTGTGTAAACCAGATTCCTGGGAACTGGACTGAACTCACTATAAATCTGTAAATATAGAAAGACATCTATATTTGCAAAACATTATGTTCAAATTTATCGGTCCTTGTGCACACATTCACTCTTGCCATCCTCCTTGTTTTGATCTGGTGGAAAAGAATCAAAGTCACTTTTCCTGTGTATGCAATCTGTTACTTCTGACCATACCAGCCCAATGTCAGAGTTTGGTTGCTTTCCAAGAATTTGACAACACCCAAGACTAGTGCTTGTTGAAAATTATTCATCACAAATTATTTATCTAATGAATTAAACTCTTTTTTCCTGTTCATGAAATATACAAAATATGGAGATGCTTGTTACAAGTTTGTTCTTTATTCTCAATAGCTTGATGGTTCATTCCTGAACTAGTAGCTATGAATCTTTACTATTTCTTATCCACACAGTATTTCTTGGTCGCCAAAGTGACACAACATTATTTCTGTTCTCTGACTGGTGAATTTAAGCTTTATAAACAAAAGTAGAATCTTCTTCTGTTTACAAATTATTAATATGTCTGTGCAACAAATATGTTTGACAAATGTAATGCGTGAATTTAAAAAAAAAAACCTTTGTAAAATGACTCAAAGAGCACTTCCAGTGCCCAGACTTTTGTGACTATTGATTCATGCTAGTATTTGTGAAACATTTGCAGTAAAAATTCACGCAGCTAACTGTCTGTGGAAATGCTAGTAGGGATAATATGAAAATACATCAGAAGTTTTTACTTGCCAAAACATTTGTGAATACTCACTAGTTGTATTAATCTAGTGCAAATTGTTTTAAATAAACAAACCATTGCCACATTGTCAGCAGAAAAAATTATGTAAGATATAAATAAGTAAAATAAACATTTGTCTAAACAGCCACTGTGGCAACTTTGCAGAGCAAACAGCATTAAATCTTAAATTAGGTGTATTTTGAAAGTCTTACAGACCAGGAAATGTTTGGTCTGATCTACCAAAGCTAGTTTAAAACAGGAGATCTTTGAAATAGTCAATATATTTTAAATTAAATATTTGTAAATAGCAGATCTTTCAGTCACATGATACAGCAGTAATCTGTGTAACCAAAGCTACTGAAACTCTCTGGAAACATCTCTTTGTTCTACCTAGTGGTTCTCACTTTCTCCCCAATGTCATGGGTGAGCAGACCATTACACATGGCATCACTTTTCAAAGCATTAGAATGGCAAAACTTGTTGGAGTGCAATTTGGATTGTTTCTGCTTTCTGATATTCCTAACTAACATCAATGAACAGTCACTTGCTCTTTAAATGATCCAATGGATTCCACACTAAAAATCAAAGTCAAACTTCCACTGACTTCAGTGGAAGCAAGATGGAGCTGTAAGTAGTCCCCTTTCACTTGCATTCATATTTTCTCCCATTTCTGAGATGGATTTTAATTAACTGGCTGTTGGGAGGTGACTTCTGGACAAATAGGAAACAAAAGATGTGGAATTCATTCCTCCTCTGTAGCAAACAAGATGTTAAATTATTAACTGCAGTAGAACCCAGTCAATCCATGCTTCACTAATCTCCAAAAAATTTACTGTCTTCTCGCTACTGCTCAGCAAAGATTAACAGCAAAGTGCTGTAATTAGTACATGCATTGTTCTTTTACTAAATTTACTATAGTACATTTACTAGTACATTAAGAAGTATTACCATAAATAATTAAAAACTAAACCATGATTTTCCAAATAAATGAACAGAGTACACTTTATAATGTATAATCCTTGCTTCTTAATGGAGTTTGTTCCCTTCCTAATTTGCAACATCCAGTGATTTACAATGGATTAATGAAATTCTATTGTACATATATTTTTGAAAAGCACCTTAAAAATCTGCTAGAGGTAGCTGAGAAAGCAATTGAGAGAGAAAGTGAGTAGCTAATGGTTCATTTGCAGAGTGAAACTGACTGCAAGTTAAGTTTGAACCAGTTATTAAACCCTGAACATGGCTCCATCCATCTAGCCAGAGCTGTCCCTAGGAGTGGGCAGGACTTAGGGCCAATCAGGTGAGCTGGCCACCTCCAGCACTGGGAGGGCGGGTCACCTGGGTGAGAGGCCAGACGCCGTGCTCCCACCCCACCTCTGGGCCTGCTAGTCTGCCCCCCGGGGACAACCCAGTGCATGGTTGCTCCGCCCTGGAAGCAAGGTGGAAATGCTACTGAAGCATGGCAACCCCCATCTCAGAAGACAGCATGTGAAACACAGGAGGCAGTGTGAAGACCACCAAACCATGGGGACCAGGGCAGTTGCCCCACTCACTTCCCCTAAGGATGGCCCTGCAGGTAGTTGAGCTGCAACTTTCTGTGTTTTCTGTCCTACTGCACTTCACAATAACAGTCCATTCAGGAAACATTGACTCCTCTGACTCTAGTCCCAGTGATCATCACATACCTTTTCTATTTTACAAACATTTCAATATAAACAATAAAAACAAATCATAGTTGCCAAGTTCTCCAACTCATGTCCCTTTGGTCAGAGATTGCATGCACATAGGTAAGTTGGAGGCTTGTCTTTAACACAGACTGCCCTGGTTACATATTCTTGGGAGATAGTTTGGTCTCTTCAATGGCCAACTACACTGCAAGGAATCCTCTGTCTCTCTGCCACCTGTCTCTAAGTCTACAATGTGTAACTCTGTATGGAGTCTCCTCATTCTCTGCAGGGCTGACCTCTGGATAATTCTCAGTGAATTATTTCATGATGATCTCTGATTGTTGTGTATGTTTCCTCACAAATGTCTACTCTTCCTTAAAAACATCTGTCACTGTAGGATAACCACCTCATATGACCTGACTGCTACTGCTCATGATTCTTTTAGAGCATGCTTTAGGGTATCATCTATTACCAGGTTCAATGATTCAAGCAAAATCTTTGGGCTAGCAATAAGCTTGATGAAGACTTATCATGCACAGAACCAATTCCAGATATCATGATAGATCATGTTAGTATGGATGTTGTTAATCAATTTTGCTACCTTGAGTCTAATGTTATCAGTAATGTATATCTTGATGCTGAATTCACTAGTAGATTAGGAAAAACAGCCAGGAACACTGGGGTTTTTTGCAAGACAGAGCCTGGAACAATAAGGAATTGTCAACTAAAGTGAAAAATCCATATTTCTGAGACACATTTCATCTACTCCTCTATGTGGCTCAAATGCATGGACAATTTATAAATGTACCAAAAGACTAAACACCTTTCATATCATATGCTTGTATAAAACTCTTTTATTAGGATGGCAAGATAGGGTGACAAAAGGGGTAGAGTTAAATTGTGCTAGTATATCATTCATGGGAATGTTGATTAATATGAAAAGACTTGTGTGGCTTAGACACATTAATTGAATGCTGAATTACATGATCCTAAACAGCGTGCTTTACTTTGGCACATGTATATTGATTATGGAGTCTCTCTAATGAATGAATCCTAAAATACAGTGATACTCAGACCTCAGTGATCCAGGATCCAAATTAATGATCAATATTACCCAAAAGAGCCACAGCAGTGTGAATTCATTCTTTCATTTACTACAGTACTCTATATTCAATCACAACATTTTAATATTGTGTACGGCAAAGAGCCGCAGGAGACACATTAAAGAGCCACTTACCACTTGTGAACCTCCATCTAAATATCACTGCTCTAATGGCTGGCTCCAGACTGGCAGATCCTTTGCTGGCTTGTCATACGCTAGTGCCTGCTTTTTCTGATTGTAGGCCATCTTCTCTTGGCAGTATCTCCACTCGCTAGTAGCAAGGTTTTGGTCCTTCATGCCAGCAGTGCCTGCATGGTAATGTTTTGGCACCAGTCTCAGGGGGTATTCCGGTCAACCAAAAATGTCAACAACTGGTCTGAATTAGAAGAAATAGACTGCAGTAAGTCTCTTATCCAAATACATAAAGCAAGCAAACCTAATTTTACGTGGTCTGATGCCCTTGTTATTTTAACCCAATATTGAAGATTTTAAGTCAAAGCCTTTTCACATCATAAAGAGGCTGGATTAAAATAACATCCCTTTCTCCTCTACCACTTTTTTTTTTTTTTGCCTTCTTATTTAGGCTACAAAAATTGTCAAAAACAAGCTAAAATAAAATCATTTCCTTGCTAATGCTTTAAAAATCAAAGGCTATGTCTACACACACAGTTTTATTTTGAAATAAGTCCTTTCGAAATGACTTATTTAAAAATAAAACCCTTATTTCGAAAGGGCTCATTTCGAAATAAGGAAAACCCTGCAATTGAAACAGCCGTTATTTCGAAAGGGATATTCCGAAATAACGCCAATTGGACCGTTGTTTCGAATGGTTGTTTTGAAACAACAGGTCTAAACGATGTTATTTCGAAAGATCCCTTCTGAAATAACGGCCGTTTTGAAAACATCGAGGTTTTACTGTTTTGGAACGACGATTCTTATTTCGAAAGGACGGGATCCGTCCTTTCGAAATAAGAAAATGTCGTGTAGACCTAATTTCTTTTATTTTGAAATAACAAGTGTTATTTTGAAATAAGAGTGCTGTGCAGACATAGCCAAAGATTGAGCCTGGTTCAAATTTCATAACTGAGTTATAAACTCCTGGGGCTACCAGGGGGTTTTATAACAGAAGTGATGCTGGCAAATCTTACAGCAACAGAAACTGCATGCACAAGGTCTTTTAGCGTGAAAATAATACCTAGACAAAGATGAGACCATTTTCTGTCAAAGGCATCCTTTTCTATATTTTCATGTGCAGATTTCAGCCAGGGGGGCTATGTAATTGCTGTCTATAAAATCTGTGGTCAAGCCCTGTTCATTATTCCTTATTCTGGCTGGAAAAGGAGGTCTGAATAGGGTCCTTCATGTGTAAGGACTGTACAGTACATGCCAAAGAAAATAAATTGAATGTGCGATGACAAGAGCAGGTGGTTATCATGTAAACCAGGGAGTGGAGTTTTAAGCAAAACAACTGCTGCAATAGAATAAGTACCATTTGCTATATTGTGAAGGAGGGCTCAGAATTTTGCAATAATGTAGAATGTGCATTTTATTTATATGCACTACTTACATCTATCTCAGCTCTTTGTAATCAAGACTTAGGGTGATATTGCTGAAATCAATGGAAGTTTTGTCACTGTTAACCTGGGCACATTATCTATTAAATAAGACACAGGGGGCATTTTTTGAGAAAAGTAGGCAAACAAGTTATCTTTCGTCATTTGAATGTGCTGCATTTGAAAAAATGTTTGCCGGGCTCAACTTTGAATATTTCACCTTCTAAACGGGAATTCAAATTTTACCTAAAATATGAAAAAATTAGTAAATTTCTATAGTTTTTATTCCACTACTGTCATTTACTGTATATCCTGTGCATTGTTCAAACAAGAGTAATTTAACAGCTCTTACATGTCCCAAGAAACTTTCTGCATGTACAGGTCCCAGTGCCTGCCAATGTGTCATTCCTACAGCTTTAGCATTGTGATTCACACCTTTTGATACATCTGGGTAGCAATTTCTACACAGCTGCTGGGGCTTGGCTCTGGTGAAGTTACTTGGGTACCAGTTCTCCACTGTGTTTGGTCCAACCCTGAATTCCCTGGTGAAGATACTGTGAGGCTGTTGTAGTTTGCCTGTCCCCTCCCCTCCCACAACTTGAAAGTAAGCTCTCTGGATGTGCTAGAGCCAAGGTCTGCAACCTGCAGCTCTGGAGCTGCATGTGGCTCTTTGGCTGCTGCCTTGCAGCTCTGGGCTCCTTGCCTCCCTGCCCCTGGGAAAAACGGCTGGTAGCCTGCTCCAGGCTCTTCCTGCCACTGGGGGACCCTGCAGGAGGCACTCTCCTGGTTTCAGACTCCCCCACTCTCCAGGGTACCCTGTGGCCAGTGCCAAGGCCCAGTTCCCAGCTCTTCCTCTCCTCCCCTAGCCTCCCCTCAGAAGGCTACACCTATTGTGGCTCTCCAAATATTTGTATATTGAAGTAATTTTAAAAAATGGCTTTTCTTATCTTTTGGATTGCCAACCCCTGTAGCAATGCATCACTTTGGGAGAAGTGCCTCTGGTGATCAGCACTGGGAGAACAATATCGTCCATGGCTCGTCATGGCTTTTCTCATCAGGCAAACCATACACACTGAAGATTAATTTTTCTTTTTTTCATGCCGCAGATTATCCTTCCCCAAGTGTCTCAGACGTCCATTTTTTTCCATGAATGTTGTCCAAGCAGTTTTCCCACTGTATCCAGTACTATGGGAAAAAGTATCACTGCCTTTCAATGCAAGGAAGAAAAGCAGTGTTTCTAGATCTGCTTGAAGAAATGTAGGTAGAGGATCTTCACTCAAATACTATGCACATGTATGCTTCTTTTTTTTTTTTTTTTTTTTGATGTTCCAAACTTTTCATCCACATCTTTCTGCAAGGCATTTTATCATAGTGTGTCACTAAAAGAAGAACATCAGTGTCTCGTGCTGACACAATAACACAATCAGCATTTGTATGCATGCAGGACTATACGAACCTGCTATATGCCTCTTCATGGCCAGTTTGCAACTCACTTGTCTCTAGAGCTGGGTTTGATGATTTAACTGTACTGCCTTCTTTGAACAACCCAGATACAATTATTTTGGTTTGTGCAGTAATAGCTAGGAATTCTTCAGAGAAGCAGCAAACTGGATCTTAATTTTTAGATGGGTCAAGAAGCTGGCTTGCTGTTGGGAAATAGGAAAGATCTGTCCTTCCTAAATCACCTGGAAGATTTGGAACATGCACATCACATCATTCCTTTAATAGAATCCTGTCCTTACCTGTAAAAGGTCACATTAATCCTGCTCAAATGCTGTCTGGTATGAAGGAGTGATTTGACGAAAATGTTTGCAAAGTCACCCAAGGTTGTATATGGAAGAGCTCTCCCCAGTGTCATTACACATGCTAGGTCATCAATCCCCAGAGAGGAGGTACTAGCCAGTGTTGTCTCCAGAGGACAAGGGACATCTCTGGTTAAATGTCTATCATTACAGATTTATTTTCAACTCTAAGATGCCCATTTACCTCAGCAAGAGCAAGTGGAATTGGCATTAGTTCAGTACGCAAAATGTACAACTCCTCCATCCTGCCTGCGTTATCAGCAGTAATTATGAGCTGTAGTATGAGATGATCAGCCTTTATTGTGATGACTTTGCTTCCTCCTACCAATAATTTATAGTTTCGCTCATAATAAATTTATAGTTTTGAAATAGGACAACTTGCAGAATAAACTATATCAAATTATGTTATATATTATATTTCAGGTAATGCATTGACTAGTTCACGGATCAAAAATACCTGTAAAGCTGATAGTTTACTTAATCTTAAATTTTAATGTTGTTATGAAGCCAACAAAATTCAAATGCCTATCATCACATGAACATAGGAAGCAGATAATCTGATCTTCCACAAAGATTGCTCTCTGAGTGTTCTGATAGCACAACATTCCAAATTAAGAACATATTCCATGTTTAGTTTTCCTTTACTTTTTATTTATATTTTTAAGTTACAAATAGTAGCCATTTTATTTTTCATTTGTACTTACCTTACAGTTCAAAATTCAGCTTTGTAACCATCATGGGCAGATTCAGGACATTCAAATTATGAAAGAAACAAGGAGTCTTGTGGCACTGAAAGACTAACAAATTTATTTATTGCATGAGCTTTCATAGAAGAAAATCCCACTGCATCAGACACTTTGAAGATGGGGGAACTTACAGAAAGGGAGGAAATAAATACAGGGAAGTGTAAGTCATGGGAGCAGATCACACTGTAACAGCAAATCAAAACATTTGTAAAGATTCAAACACTGGGGAACAGCCTAGAGAGGAAGATGAGGTCAAATCACATGTTGTAATGAGAGAAAAATCCACAGTCCCTGAAGCAATGCAATCAAATTTGCAAACAAATTGGATCTCAATGTCTTCTCATTGAAGCCTTGATCTGGTATTCATCTGTCTGAGCACCACAATTAGCAAATCTTTAATGGAGCAATCAGGAAGATTGAAATGCTGATCCACTGGTTTTAGAATGTTGTGATTTCTGACATCAGATTTGTGCCCATTTATTCTTTTGTGCAGAGACTGTCCTGTTTGTCCAATATATAAGGCAGAAGGGCATTTCTGGAAAATGATGACACAAATTTCCTTGGTGGATGAACGGGTGAATGAGCCTTTGATGGAGTAGTTGGTTTTATTAGGTCCTGTAATAGTGTCTTTTGTGCTGATACGTGGGCAAAGTCGGCAGCATGGTTTGTGGCAGGGATATGTGCCTGCTTTAATGGTTCTATTGTTAGGTCTGTAGTTGCTGGTAAGTATATGCTTAAGGTTGGGGGCTGTCTGTAAGCAAGGGCAGGTCCATCTCCCAAGGCTTGAGGGAGCGAGGGATCACCTTGTAGACGAGCCTGTAGATCCCTGAGGATGTGCTGTAGAAGTCTGACTTGGGGGTTATAGGTAATGACTAGAGGCGTTCCATTGTTTTCTTTCTTGGGCTTCTGCTATAGTAGTTGACTTCTGGGTACCCCTCTGGCTCTGTCAATCTGTTTATTCACTTCCGCAGCTGGGTATTTTAGTTTGAAGAATGCTTGTTAGAGCTCGTGAAGGTGTTTGTCTCTATCTGAGGGACCAGAGCAAATGTTGTTATATCTTAGGGCTTGGAGGCAGACAGTGGATTGGGTGGTGGGTTTTGCATGAAAGTTTGAGGGATGTAGGTAACTATAATGATCAGTAGGTTTTCAGTATAGGGTGGTACTTATGGCTGTGTTCACACAGCCCTCTTATTTTGAAACAACAGAGGTTGTTTTGAAATAAGATTTAGGCTGTTCACACAATGCACGGTTGTTTCGAAACAAAGGGAACCATTGTTTCGAAACAACAGCTTTGTTTCGAAACAAGTTAAACCCCATGTGGGGCGAAACAACACCGTGCGAACATGTTATTTTGAAACAACTGTGATTTGTTTCGAAATAACTGTTGCCTGAACCTGCTATTTCGCTTTGAGCTTTTTTCCTTAATTCAAATTAAGTTATTTCGAAATAAGGTGTTATTTTGATACAAGTTGTTTTGAAACAACTTGTATCGAAATAACCCCCTGTGTGTGAACAAAGCCTATGTGTCCATCCCTAATTTGCATGTTAGTGTCCAGAAAGTGGATCTCCTATGTGGAATGTTCCAGGCTAAATTTAATAGTGGAGTGGAAATTGTTGAAATAATTGTGAAAATCTTCAAGGGCATTCCTACTGTAGGTCCAGATGATAAAGATGTCATCAGTGTAGCATAAGCAGAGGAGAAGTGCTTTAGGATGAGACTTGAGGAAATGTTCTAAGTTGGCCATAAAAAAGTTGGCATATTGTGGGCCTATGTGGCTACCTATAGCAGTGCCACTGACTTGAAGCTATAAATTATTCTCAAATTTGAAATGGTTGTGGGTGAGCACAAAGTCACAAATTTCAGCCATGAGGTGTGCTGTGGCATCATCTAGGATGGTTCTTCTAATAGCTTGCCATCCATCGTTATGCGGAATGCTGGTGTAAAGAGCTTCTATAGCCATAGTGACTAAGATGGTGTTTTCTGGAAGCTCTCCAATGGATTGGATTTTTCTCAGGAAGTCTGTGGTGTCTGGAAGATAGCTAGGAGTGTTGATAGCATAGGATCTGAGGAGGATGGTCACATAGCCAGATAAGCCTACTTTAAGAGTGCCAACACCTGAGATGATAGGGCGTCTGTGGTTTCCTTTTTTATGGATTTCAGGTAGTAGATAGAACAACCCAGGTCGGGGTTCTAAAGTTGTGTCTGTCTTTATTCACTCCTCTGCTGCCTTGGGGAATTTCTTGGGTAAGTGATGTAGTTCCTTTTGGTATTCCTCAGTGTGGTCAGAGGTAAGTGGTTTGTAGAATGTTGTGTTGGAGAGTTGTTTATTAGCCTCCTGATCATAACCTGATTTATTCATGACGACGACAGCACCTCCTTTGTCAGCCTCCTTAATAATAATTTACCAACTTATGCTCAGAAACCATTTCTGTTTCATTAATATTAACTTATCTGGGAATTTGGCCTTGTCTATGACTTCAGTGGAGCCAGGATTTCACCCTTGATGTCAAAATAGTTGAAAACAAAAGGATACAGGTGGATGAGAACAAAGCTTTACAGAAATTCATACCTTTCCCCAAATACCTGTAGCTCTTCTGCTTAACATGACAAATGAGTCTTTCATCACCTGCCAGAGAAACTTAAATAATAATACAAGGCTCCACTGTAGCACTTATAAGAAAAGTATCTCAACGTGCTTTCTAAACATTAATATTCCAGACTAACTCACTGAGATAAATATATAAAGGGATCACCTCACCCACTACTGAAACACAACCATCTCTGGGGTGGCACATGACAGCTGTTAAACACTGTAAATGTGTTCAAGGCAAGAAATGACCATTACTATATCCAACTGGATCTTCAGGATCAAATTATATACCCTTATGAAGAGTGTCATACAACCTTTAATGAGCATGTGTTTCCTTAGTCTCAGATCTATGTCTTATGGGACAGACACCAGTGCCGTCAGCACAGTTCTCCCCAACACCATGCTGGGACGCTGGGTTAGTGGACATTCTGAATCATCAACATGACTTCCAGTATCACCTTGGAAATCTTTGGCAGTCACAGAGTTAACCCAGAAAATGCATCCAAATCCATTGCAGTGGATACCCACAATGCGAAGCAAGTTTCCTGTAAAGCCTCACAAGGAGCTTTCATCCTTATTTGCCACACAGGACATTTACTTGTTGAAGTACATCAGACGAGGCATATCATTCTGATTCTTGTTCATTTAGAGATGTTTGGATATGAATAGAAAAAGAGGCTCTCGCTCTTTAATGATATGCTGTCAAGTACATTAGGCTTTTTATTACGGAGGCTGGGGCTGGTTTCTCACACTGTTGTTTGTAATGTCATCTTCAAAAGCAGAACATAAGCATCCTTCCCTGCCAATTTTGCTTTCCCCAGCAGCGAAACATTATAATGGAGATGAAATTTCCTTTATATCCACTGTCATACCACTTTGAGCCGTGGGGCACTCTCTGAAGCTGAATAGGGACTGGTAGATTCATAGGCCCTAAGGTCAGAAGGGACCAATATGATCATCTAGTCCAGGGGTCTCAAACACGTGACCCAGTGGCCACATGCAGCCCCTAAAGCTATTTCCTGCGGCCCGCAATTACCCTATCATCACCAATATTTGCAATATTGTTGTATGTGGTATGTTGCAGTGGTGCGGCCCTCGGGCTACTATACTAGCCCTTATGCCAGAGGCGTTGCTGGATAGCAAAAAGACCTGGGGCACAGGCCCACAGGCTCCACCTGTGCTAGACCCTGCCCCTGTCATGGGTCTGCCCCCAATAGGCCACACCCACAACAGACACCCTCTCCCCCCTCCCATGACCCAACAGGCCCTACCCCTATCCTGGGCCCCACTTGAAACTGGAATTCACATGAAATATTTTGAAGTGGAGAAGTTCCACATGAAATGGAAATTTTGGAAACATGGGGATGTGATGTTTCTGAAAGGAAATATGCTCCCTGGGGCCATGCCAGCTGATGACTAAAATTGAAGCTGTCAGTTTCTAGCCAGCAGCTGTCTAGGCACCAATGCAGTCTGACCATGTAGATTACCATTGATTATCCTGGTCCAGAGTGTTTAGCCTCTGTACCACTCTCCCACCACACAGAGGCCCCCTGCCATGTTGTAATACAACTCCTTGATGCTCCTCTGCATTAAAACTGTAAAATAAGCAATCATTCACTTCCAGTGTTCCCTACAAATGAATCAAGGTGCTGGCAATATCCTCTTAAAAGCTCACAGACCATGGTGAGGAGGACATATAAAAATTCTCCTCCTCTGACAAGGCATATCATTCCCTACCTCCTACAGGTTTCTGTTGCTAAATGTGAGGAGTCAGGGAGATCAGAAAATAGGAGTGGGAGGGAGGGTGGTGGATCAGACCATCCCTGGGACTTCCAGTCAACTTGTTTAGGTTTTCCAGGTATTGGAGAAGTGGATGGCATCCAGGTGCCCAGATAAAAGATGACACCCTGCTGACCCACACTGAAGACACCTACCGCGGCAGTTCTCGAGCTTTTAAAATAGAGCCCATGCCTTCCCTGAACTTTGCTGTAATGCTTTGCCCTCCACTTTGAGTGGCAGCATGAGATTGTGGAGCAGGGGAGTGGAGGGATGGCAGCACAGCAGCTGCAATTTGCCATGCTGGGTTGCTTATACCACAGGCAGGAAATTTAAAAAGGCTCTGACCCTCTCCCAGCTTCCAGGTGTATGCAATCCAGGTAGGGGAAGTTGGGGAACTCATGAGGCAAGCAGGCAGGCTGGGGCTGCCAGTGCAGTGCTGTGAGCAGGGTCACACCAAACTGGCAGACCCAGCCAGGCTACCTGCCCTCTGCCTCCCCAGCAAATAGCCAAAGAGAGGACAACAAAGTGAACTGAAAGCAAAGCAGAGAAGCCTCCTGCAGTATTTTTCCCACCCTGTCCTTAGCTCCTGCTAGACTCCCAAACCCACTTCTGGGGAAACAAAGCAGAGAGGATTAGCAGCAAAAACTAAGTAAGCCCACTCTTACAGGAAAGAGCAAGTCCAAACCAAAAATACAGCATTACTGGGATCACACTAGCCAATGCAAGGCAGACAACATTACAGGAATTCACAATAAAGTACAGCAACTGTAAAACAAAAAAACGCACCTTCAAGTGTAACAAATTTATTTATTGCTAGAGCTTTTGTGGGTGACATCCCACTTTGTCAGACACTTGAAAATGGTTTCCAAATGGGATTTTGCTCATGTGATAAATAAATGTGTTTAAAAGTACCACATGACTCTTTTCTATTTTTACTGGATTAGACTAACATGGCTACCCCCCTGGAACTTTTCAGTAAAAGAATGGTTAACTTTGTGGCATGCTGCCTGGTACATGTACTTAGGATGTGCACAATTCATAGGAGGGCAAAACTGAAGAGCTGAATAAACAGTGACACTAAATAGCGACATTATTGGCAGGTCAAGCCTCACTCATGATCTCCCAACAGAACTCTCAAATCTCAGGAATTTTTTCCCCCGGCCCAGTCTGCTAATATTTGCTCAGTCTTCTGTAGCCACAATCAGTGGTGGCTTTTGGGGTAGGTGAAGCAGGCGGCCTCCTAGGGCCCCAAGCAATAAGGGGCCCCGTCTTTAATCTGGTAGACAGAAATGAAAACATAGAAAAATATAGAAATGCTTCCCATCTAGCAGAGCTAGGAGGGCTGGAAGCCTACGCACTTTTCACTCATGGCTCATCAAGGCAAGTTATCATTAGGATCTGTGCTTTATCTGAAATGCAGATTTCACCATTCTCTGCCCATCACCTTCACACTGACATGCTAAAAAAGCAGGAGCAAGCAATAGACAGCACAACAGCAGGAACTTTTCCAGTGGCCTTAGCTTTTAATTCCTCAGTATGGCCATTTATTTTGCCATTTTTTTAATTTTGTGAAATACTGCCTTTTTCTTTTCTTTTTTACCCGTACTTTTGCCTTTTCCTTTGACTTTGTGACAATTTTTACTTCAGCTTTTTTTAGCTCAGGTTACCAGGTATGTCCATATAGGCTGCTACAGCTAAATACAGTGCTTCCCTTAGGCAATCATTACACTGGTGTGTGATGTCTGTGCTGTATGGCTTTCTTTTGATAAGTAATTTTTTAGCTTCTTTTGTACTTAACTATTTAATATTTTTGAGGGGACCAGAGTCTTATAAACTTGAGTACTTCAGAGAATTTCATTGAAATTTGGTGTTTTTCATTTATACCTACACACTACAAACCTTTTCACTTATTTTTACTTATTATAGTTATTTGTGTTAAATATCTCTAGTGCACATAAAACCACGCCTATATGAAAAATTTGTAAGATTTGACTGCCAAAATTTTAAATGTGGTATTTTAGTTATTTTTGAGCCATTATTAATGTTACCACTTCTTATTAATTAATGCTCCCACTTTTTTTTTAAAAAAAATGTTCACTTCCACTTTGTAGTTCAGCATTAGCTGATTTATGTTAAGTGAAAGATGATCAACTTACAAGCTTCATGATGGGAAGATCTTTAAAAATACCATACCCAAGAATAATTTGAGTTCCAGAGGGATAATCATATTATTTTGGTTCAGCAAAACAAACATGGAGTCCTGGGGGGTGATATGGGGCAGTTAAGGGTGCAGAGGGGACTGGGACCACAGGGAAGGTAGCAGTGGGGGCCAATAGTGGGCCCTTTAGGAGGCCCCACAATGGGTCTTCACCTAGGGCCCCCAATTGCAGAAGGCCACCTCTGGAATGTAGGGGTGGCTCCTTCTGTTTGCTTTAATCAGAGATGTCTGCATTGTTCGGCTAGTTAGATGGTAATTGTGGTCCATCAAGACAGGCTGGCAATTGAGACTGGCCTATTCACACATTTAAATGAACATACACAGCATATGCCTAAGCCAGGTTTCATCAAGTATACAAAATGGAGTACAATGTTTAAGCAGGAGTTCCCAACTGGCAATATGGAGTCTTGTTGGACATTGGTTATAATGCCTATGTGTCAGGGTTACAGAATTATTTCACTTATGACACTAAAGGACATATACACAACATTAATTAACATGTACTTTAAAGGTAAATACAATTAATTATCTCTGTCCGTCCATATTATCTGTCCCTGCCCCACACCTCCAGTCACTTTCTGCTTAATGTAGAACAATCTCTCACACAAGAGAACAATTTCAAGCACAGGATAAATACTAGGCACAGCATATGGTGGTGTTTAGCAGAGTTCAACTTTACAAATAATAGCACTGTTGATGAGGTTACCCTCCCAGAACACCTGCTGCCCTAGCCTCACAACTGAGGCAACAAGGCAAGGGGAGGAGACCCTATGGTTGTGCCAGGCCGGCCCCACTGCCATGTTAGACCCTGTGGTCAGACCAGGCAGCTCCACCACCTGGGCATGTGGTGAAGGCAGGAGACCCCAGGCCAGGCCAGCCCTGACACATGGGCATGGGCTGAGGACAGGAGACTCTGGGTTAGCACCTGAGCCTTGCCCCCTGAGCTGTGGGGGGCTCCCTGGCCAGGGTTGCATCACAGCAGCCTGGCCACCAACCTGATCCCCAGGGATCCAAGGCTGGGGGATGGTCTCTGGCTCACCAGCCTTCTGCTGGCCTGACCCTGGCCCGGACAGAGGCTGAGGAACATCCCTTGGCCCAGCTGGGGCTCATGTGAGGGGCGTCATTCCCAGGCCACCCCCCTGAGGCCCATAGGCCATGGGGGGGGCCCTGCAGGCAATGGGGAGACACTCATGGACCCAGCTGGGACCTAGAGGCCATGGGGAGAATGCCCCCAGCCGGAGTACCCCCACCAATCCCAACTGGGCCCCAGAGGTCTATGGGCACCCCCTGGTCCCACCCAGGGCCCAGAAGCCTAAGGGTAGCCCCCTGAGTCCCACCTGGGCCCCAGAGGCCTAGGGACACCCCCACCAGTCCCACATGGGCCCCTGTGGTTTGGGGGCACCCCTGCCCATCCCATCCGGGAACTGGAAGCCTATTAGCAGCCCCCCACAGCCCCACCTGGGTCCCAAAGGCCTGGGGGGAGTTCCCCTGCCCGACCTGGGCTCTAGAGGCCTAGGGACACCCCTAACAGTCCCACATGGGCCCCAGAGGTTTGGGGGCACCCTTGCCCATCGCACCCAGGGCCTATGGACACCCCCCCCCAGGCCCAACCAGGGCCCAGAAGCCTAGAGGTAGCCCCCTGAGTCCCACCTGGGCCATAGAGGCCTAGAGACACCCCCACCAGTCCCACATGGGCCCCTGAGGTTTGGGGGCACCCCTGCCCATCCCACCCGGAGCCTGGAAGCCTACTGGCACCCCCCACAGCCCAGCCTGGGTCCCAAAGCCCTGGGAGAATCCCCCTGCCCCACCTGGGTCCCAAAGGCCAGGGACTCATTCCCTGCTTCCACCCAGGGGCTGGAGCCCATGCAGGGAAGCCCCCCTTGGCCCCAGTCAGCCCCTCCTCTCCCCCCGTCTGACCAGGGCCTCCAGTCCGCCTCCCCTCCCCTAACTCCCACCTGCTCTGTCCTGCGGAGAGAAGCCCATGCTGGAGCTGCTGCCTGTGTTTGAAACTCCCTCCATCCCTCCTCTCCTCTCCTCTGGCTGAGCCACAGAGGCTGCTGCAGCACATGGGCAGGGGAGGGGCAGCTGCAGCTCAGAGGCTCAGGGAGCTCCCTCTCGCCCTGTGCTGCCGGGGACTGGCCCCATCTCCCTGCGCCGGCACTGGGGGTCCAGGGAAAAGACTCGGGGCACAGTCGGGGAGATTCAGGGCATGGGCCCCCCTGTGCCCAGTGCCAATAACGCCCCTGCCTTATGCGGCCCTCTGCTAGTCCTCATACGGCCCACATGGTGATTTGAGTTTGAGACCCCTGAATTCTAGTCTGACCTCCCGCACAGAGCAGGCCATGAAACCTCACCGACCCACTCCTTCAATGAACCTCAAACCCATAACTCAACTATTAAAGTCCTCAAATCATGATTTAAAGACTTTAATACAGAAAATCAACCAGCAAGTGAGCCATGCCCGATGCTATAGAGGAAGGCAAAAAAAATCCCAGCACCCAAGCCAATCTGCCCTGGGGGAAAATTCCTTCTCAACCCCAAATATGGTGATCAGTTAAACCCTGAGTTTGAGGGTAAGTCCACAACAGCCAGTCAAGAACTTCTCTGTAATAACTCAGAACCCACTCCGTCTAATGCCCCTCCCAGGTCACTATCATACCCACCACCAATATTTGGGACTGGATTTTGCCTGTTATCAGGGCCAGCCCAATCATACAGGTGAACTAGGCAGTCACCCAGGGTGCCAGGCTTTAAGGGGTGCCAAATTAGATGGAAGTGAATTTTTTTGCTATTTAAAAGCTATATTAATATGTTATCAGTTATAAATGAAACTCTTGCACTCTGATGGGGGCACAAAAGTCAAAGTTCACCTAGGGCACCAAAAACCCTTGGGCTAACCCTTCCTGTGATACATAACTTTGACTACTGCACAACACTGCACAGATGCCTTATTGAAACAGAATCCCTCCACAAATTCTTTACTGCATGTGGGAGCATGTGGGCTGCGCTATCCTGCCTCCTCTCCTTCCCACCCTGCCCCTTGAGTTAACTTCTCTGCTGAAATGCATAGGTGCAGGCCCTGCACGGCCCTAAGTCCAAGGACTTAGCTTGTCCTTGTCAGCCTTGTTAAATTCTGGACGGAAGGAGTAGGATTGCTGGCTACCCTATCAAGTTGCTAGCCCTATCTTGCAGAAGACAATTTAGAGTCAGTTAGGTACTCTGAATCGTTTGTGTGAAAAGGAGGAAAATATTAGCCAGTTCAGTATTTGAGGTTTTCATGCCTGTAACAAAAGCTGTACGTTTTTATTCTCCATGTATTTAAAGTCTGCCAATGCGTTAAGTATGTTTAATTTAGCAAATTGTCACACTGCCTAACTTTTAGGTGCCTGGGAAAATCATTGAAATACACTAAATCTAAGTTAGCTTCTTTACAATGAATGGGGAGAGAGCTGCTCAATAGACTGCCACTCACAAAAGCTAGCAGCCTAGGAAGATAGTAGCCTAAGCTAGCCAATGGGAGATGCTGACCAAAGAGGGGCAAACCAAGATCCCACCCACTCACAGGGATGGGCAACTAAGCATTGGCTAAAAGTGTGTATTTTTCTGTTTGTGATTCACATCTGGGAACTTTTCTGGAGTTGGGAACCTTCTGCCATTTTAGTGAAAAGCTGAAAGTAAGGAGTGCTTCCCTATAACATTTAGCTCAGTGGCTAGGGCTATGTCCAGGGATGTTGCTGGGCAGGAAAAACATCTGGGGCACAAGCCCAAGCCCCACCCCCCCCCAAGCCCCCCCCCCTCCAAACCCTGCAGATCCTCGAACATGTTGCCGCCCCCCCCGCCGAACCCCACCCCGGGCCTGCCCCCAATCCTCTGGCCAATCCTTGGCCACACTACCGCTGGCCCGGCCCAGTGCCAGCTCCCCAGCCCTGGGCCAGTCCTCGGCTGTGCTGCCTCCAGCATGGCCCTGTTCGAGCCTGGGCCTGCCCCCGCCCCCCACCCTCCAGCTGATTCTTGGCCATGCTGTCATTGGCCAGGCCCAAGCTGATGTTGGGCCTGCCTCCCACCCCACCTGGTCAATCCTTGGCCTTGCTGCCACTAGTCCGGCCCAACGCAGGGCCTCTCCCCACCCCCCAGCTGATACTCAGCTGCTTTGCTGCCAGCCAGACCCAAGCTGGGGCCTGTCCCCCACCTCCCCAGCCGATCCTCAGCCATGCAGCTGTGAGCCAGGCCCAACCCAGGACCTGTCCCCCCACCTCCCCTGGCCAATCCTTGACCATGCTGCTGCCAGCCAGGCCCAGCCCAACCTGGGGCCTGCCCCTCCACCCCCCCAGCCAATCCTCAGCCATGCAGCAGTGAGAGTGTCTGCATGCATGCAGCATGCTCATGATTTGCACGGCTGGGCAGCATCTTAGCTCAACCCCCCCAGGACAGACAGGCTTCTGTGCATGTGCTGCCTGGGGAAAATTTATCTGGGGCTCTAACAGGGGGATTTGGGGCATGAGGCCCATGTGCCCAGCATCAGCAACGCCTACAGCTATGTCTACCTCTGACATTTTAGTTCAGACTTGCTAGTCCAAACTAAAGAAGTCCGAGGTTAGTCCGAACTAACCTCAGGCTAGTTCAAACTAACAGCAGCTCTTTAGTTTGAACTAGCTGCACATTGTAGTTCAAACTAGAATGCATAGCTGCTTTGAACTAACCATTATTTCAGGTATTGAATGCATGTAGTTCAAACTAAAGTTCGAACTAAGTGAGTAAGTTAGGACTAGCCACTGGGTCTCATTATTTCGGACTAAGCTTTGCCTAGTTTGAACTAAGAAATTTCTTAGTTTGGACTAGGCAAAGCCTAGTATAGCCATGGGTTAAATTAGTCTGGACTAAGTTTCCTTAGTTTGGACTAATTTGCCAATGCAGACATCATTTAGGATAATCCACCAGGATGTGGAAGACCTCCATTTCAAGCCCACCTAACTAGGAGAAAGAATCTGCTAACTCTCAAGTGAGTGCTTTAACCATGGGGCCATGGGTTATTCTAATGTGGGGAATTCCTCAAATCTTTCTCATCAAAGGTGCCTGGAAGGCCAAAGGAGGCACATTATACAGGCTCATAGGAAGCTAGCAAATCTTTAATATAAAATTTTAGGTGCTGAGTGAGTTCAAATGTCTATAGGCTTTCACTGGGATTTTTGACCATTACAGTGGTTCCAAAACTGGGGCTTAGATGCTTGGAACACCAAATTAGATGTCTAATCCTTTCTGTGCATTCAGTCCTTTGTATGACAGTTGTCTGTAAAACAGCGATAATAATATTTTACTTGCTGATCTCACATGGGCGTAATTCATCAGGGTTTGTATGATGCTCAGATGGGAGACATAAGAAAAGCCTAGAGAGGAAAATTATCCTTATTCAGTGGCAGGGTTGGATTCCATGCAGTAACAGCATTATCCAATGTCTGCTGAAGTCAATGGAAGGCTCCCGCTGACTGCAATAGGCCTAATATCAGCATCTATATGGGACATGGGGCTACACATTAACTGAGAAAGATAAAAAGAAATATTTCACTGCCTTATTCACTGTAACCTGTCCACCCAGCTCACCAGATTAGGCAAAATTCACTGAAAAAAAAATTATAAATGAGAATGTAACAGAAGTCTGTATCATAATGTGTACACACAAAGGGCAGAGATAATGTTGCAATGGCAACATTAACCTTGTCATTCTCTTAATTTTGAGTGTTCCATCACTGCAGATCTAATATTATTTTAATGGGGTTGTTAGGTAAGGGATTTTAAGTAATTTGTTTTTCTACATAGTTCTGATCTTGGCTGTTACTTTTCCTCCATTGTTAACAAAAGAATGGGAACAACAGAGCAATAACTGGCAAAACAGCATACGAGCAGTGATCTTGCCCCTTTTTGCACAAAAGGCAGACAAAATATTCAGTCTAAGAGACTTTTGATGACATATTATCTTTTGGTTCTTCATCATATTTTCCAGAAATGGTGCTATCATGTATCTCCCCTCCCTATCCAACACTCCTTGGTATCCTCATGCAATTCATGGATTTATCAGATTTCAGTGATATGAAAGCTATTATTTCCACTTCACTGAGTTCCTTATCTATCAGCTGTCTGTCACTTTGCTCTTGCTCTCTCTCTCTCTTTCTTAAATAGCAACTGTTTGTTCAAAAATAAATGCCAAATGATTACTGTCTGACCTTGTTAGAAATTTTTTTGAACGTGTGGGCCCAATTGTTCATGGTAGTATGAGGTCTGAGTGGGAAATAGGGCAATACCTATGACTGTTCCGTGGAGTACCCATTAACATTCTATGGAATTGTACCAAAATCATCTTAGGTAGACCCAGTAATGATAAACGATACAAGATGAATGCTATGGTCAAAAAAGCCAATGTATATGAATTAACCAGTATGGCCAAAACAGTAATATTCTTTGATAGCCCAGGCTCAGATAATAATGGCAACCTGAAACTACTGGTGTTTTGGTAAGAGAAAGTAGGTATAAAGGAAGCACTGGTGCAGTTTGCAACACACCAGCAAGGCCTTTTAATAACTGAAGCAAAAATCCCTGATCAGTTGTGTTAAAAACTATTAGGCATCCCAGCATGACCATATTAGCTAGCTGATCCAATAGAAAATCAGCTCCAAAGAAAAGCTAGACCCCAGCAGAACCTGCACATGACTTTCTTGGTGTCCAAGTTGAATAGCTCAGGAAACTCAAAAGGCCATGGGCAAGCACATCAGAAACTGAGCTGAGCCCATTCAAGTAAGACAGATAACTGAGAGCTCATGAGCTAGTCTACACAGGATTTTGATTGGCAGTCATCTTGGAGCTAATCTAACTTCCCCAGGAAGAACATAAAACCACCATAGCAATCACATGACAGAACGGGTCTAGACTGTCTACATGAATCAGAAAAACAAACAAGGAGTTCTGTGGCACTTAAAGACTAACACATTTATTTATCTGGAAGTGACACTGGATCTATACTTCATAGTGCGGAATTGAGTTTGCTTTTATAAATTTGTCTTTTCTGACTGGATAATGAAAAAGCCTAAAAAAAACAACCAGGTCCTGGAACTCTTGCTCTCTTAAAGCTACCAGGAATTTTATCTTAGGCAGGTTTTCAGGCTTGAGCCCTAATACAGTAACACTGGCTTTGCAGCAGGAACTGCACAGTAAAGATGATCTCTGGCTTTGTGGTTAAGGCACTGGCAGAGGACACAAGAGACTGAGTTCTTGCATGAATTTCCCGTGTGATCTCGGCCAAATCATTTAATCTCAGTTCCCTATCTGTATAAAGGGAATAATAATATTTCCTTACCACATTATGGTTTTCTTGGGAAATTGTTATTAAGCTGTTAAGATGTTATGGTGCTGTGGGCCATATAGGCAACTAGATAGCTAGGTAGATGGATCATTGCAACTTCTTAGCAAGAGAGTTCTAGTTATTTCACTGAATTCCTTGTGAATTCAAGAATTGTCCACGGGCTGTTGATTGGTCAGGAGACAAATGGGAGGAGCATTCTGAGTCTGCAAAATTGCACACAGAGAGGAACACTGTGAGGGTAGAGTTGGAAAAGCATATAGCAGGTGGTTGTAGATTAAAGAGAGATATGGTGGCTTTATTCTACACCTTCCTGTTGTAACTCTTCTGGAAGACAGTTGGCAGCAGCAAGGGCCTGGTTCTATATGTAGGAGCCCCTGTCAATGATACAATACCAAACTGGTTCAATTCCCTAACCAGTCACTTTGGAAATCAGACATCATCCTCTGTGCACTCCAAAGAACAATACTTCCTCTCTTGGAAGTACAGAGCCTGAGGGTAGAAAACAGGGCCATAACTAGAAGTTTTGGTGCCAGCAGCCCCAGATGCGCTCCCCCACCAGCCCTGATATGGGAAGCATCTGGATCCCTCTGCCCTGCCGGTGGTGGCAGAAGCTTCTGCCACCTCCAGTGGTGGCTGGGGATGGATCTGGATCTCCCCTGGTCTGCTGTGACAGTGGCTTCCGGCGGCGAGCCCCTGCAGTGCAGGACGTCCCAGCTGTGGAGTTTTAAAGGGCACGGGGAACAGATCCGGCTCCCCGCAGCGGGTGGGATCCATCCCCAGCTGCCACGGAGAGCCGGATCTGTTCCCCGTGCCCTTTAAAACTCCACACCTGGGGCATTGCCCCATTCGCCCCCGCCTAGTTACAGACCTGGTAGAAAGTAACCCTGATAACAACAGGAAGAAAGTAACAGAACTGGTTTGGGAAACAGTGCAAACAAAATTCATAAACTCGATGAGCTGAATCCACCCCAAGGTACCTGCAGCAAGTCCTTCACCCTGCCTTTCTTGCTTTCTCCTGTACTGACCACAGTAGCTGCAGTGTACACGTCTCTGTTACGACCTTAGCCAGTCATCTTCTGCAAGTTCCAAAGGGGTAGCCATGTTAGTCTAGTTCAGCAAAACAAACAAGGAGTTGTGTGGTACTTTTAAAGACTAACACAATTTGTTAGTCTTTAAGGCTCTGTCCACACTTAGCTGGTTAAATCGATTTAACTTAAACAGATTTAACTTAAATAGATATAACAATCATTAATTGATTTAACTTAAATCAATTTAACATGTCCCCACTAGAAACCCAAATCAAACTAACATGTCCATGGACAGCACTTGCTAGTTTGATTTAGGAGATGGGCACCCTGGGAGGTGTGGCAACATGGCCCCCACAGGAGACCTGGTGGCAGGGGAAAAGCATCCCCCACTTGCTCTGGGCTCCCTGAGCCCACTGAGGGAAAAGACAATGCCCCAGTTTGGCTGCAGCCTTGTGGCTCATCCAGGCATGGGGGAGAAGGGACCCTGGCATCCAGCTTTAGGAGCACTGGCTGGGTTGCAGGGAAAGACACTCTGGCACCCAGCTTCCAGAGCACTGGCCAGGCTGTGAGGGAAGATACCCCGCACATCTGGCTTTAGGAGCACTTGCGGGCATGGGGGAGAAGAGACACCAACATGCCTGGCTTCCTCGCTCTAGATGGGTGGCAGGGCAAGGGACCCCACATGCCTGGCTCCCCCTGTGTTGGCTAGGTGGCGAGGAAAGAGACCTCCACACAGCTCCTGCACTCTAGCCAGGCGGGGGGGGGAAGGGATCCCGCACGCCTGGCTTCCAACACGGTAGCTGGGCTGTGAGGACAGGACCCCCACACCTGGCTTTAGGAGTGCTTGCTGGGCATGGGGGAGAAGAGACCCCCCCCATATGCCCAGCTCCTGTGCTCTAGCCAGGTGGCCGTGGAAGAGACACCACACACCCGGCTCCCCGCACTTTAGCCAGGCAGCGGGGAAGGGATCCCCATGTGATGGGAGCTGCGTGCATGGGGATCCCTTCCCTGCTGCCTGGCTAGAGTTCAGTGAGTGGGGTGTTTGGTATCTCTTCCCCAGCTGCCCAGCTAGAGCGCCAGGAGCCAAGCGTGTGGGGGTCTCTTCCTCTGCCACCTGGCCAGCACAGCAGGAGCTGGGCATCCAGTGATCCCTTCTCCCGCCTCCTGGCTACAGTGCAGGGAGCTGGGCGCGTGGGTACTCTTCCCCTGCCACCTAGTTAAAGTGCAGGAGCCAGGCGCATGGGGATGCCTTCCCCACCGCTTGGCTAGAGCACCAGGAGCTGGGTGCATGGGGGTCTCTTCCCTTGCCACCCAGCCAACAAAGGGGGAGCTTTGCACCCTGGGAGGAAGGTCAAACCAGGGTTTAAATTGATATAACTGTTAAATCTATATAACACATCCACACAGCATTATATCGATGTAACAGTTTTAATTTAACTGTCATATCTATATAAAACTAGGTTTTACTATATTGATATGACTTTCCTTACAGCAAAATGCTGTAAGGAGCTCATCATTTTGCTATAAGAAAACATTGTGTGGACCTAACTTTTTAAAAATTGAAATAACCAGTGACATACCTGAAAAGTTCCACCAGACTCATTTGTTTTTCCCTTCTGCAGGCTCCTGCCAGATGCTGGCTTGTCCAGTCTCCTCTGCTGCTGCCTCCTGTAGCCTACAAGTCCTGACACTTGCCGGCTTCCACTGCCTGGGGCCCTCTCTGCTGGTGTCTCCTGTCACCTTCAGGCCTTGCCACGTCCCCATTGCTGGCACCAACTGTTGTTCTCTCCACTGTCTGCAGGAATTGCTAGTTCCTCTCTGCTGATTGTCAGTCAAGGTTTCCCAGTTCCTTTACTAATTTCAGTTCTTAGTGAAATTCAACTTTCAGTTTATTGGAAAACCTTATACTGACACAGGAACAACATCCCTGTTTTTAACAAACCAAACAGCTCCAAGAGGATCATTAACACTACCTTTTACCAGTGGAAGGAGACAGTCAGTCCATTACCAAGAGCAGCCCCTTGCCAGGGCTAGTGCAGCCTAAGCAGGAGATTCCCCAACCCCTCCCTGCTTGCTCTTACAGTGCTCAAACATCCATGTGCCATCCTTGGTGAGTTCTGTTTAGATGAGAATGAATTTTTCATTAGAACAGGGTATGCCCGGTTCTGCTGCCATTTTTTTCATGCTGTCAAAGAACAACATTGCATTATGTCTGCAGTTAACACAAAAGAGATTTGAAATCTGGTACTAGCCAGGCTGACTACTTCCCATCATAGTCAGCCCCTCGGTGTGCTTAAGCAAATACAATGAAATCATGCTGAATACTAAATTATATTCATGGAGATACAAAACCGTTCCTAATAAAGTGCCCCCCCCCTTCAGCAGGTGGTGTGCCACTTAGACTTTGCTTACGCTGTTAGCTACTTTTCCTGCTGCTGCTTCAGCATACTCATCCCCACACGCTTTGTATGTAAATTGCACTTACCTTGCACATAGCTGAATGCCAAACTAGTGTGAGTTACATGAGGCTGTGTCACCACTGGGTTGCTCCAGTTTTATGCCGGTGTAGCTCCATGTTCATCAATGATGTGGCAGCTATTTAAAAACTGCAGTAATACAGTGATCAATGAGGCCCTACAACTTCGCCACTTAGACCAGCTTAATGATTTGGTGTTTAATACCCCATAAGCCCAATTTTCTGCTCATGTAAACGGGTGCTTCTGCACTGACTTCAATGCCAGTCAACTCCTTACACCACAGGACTTGGGGCTTTGTATATTTTACAACCTCATATTTTTCTGGAACTGCATATTCTTACACCAGGGGCAAACCTGACTCTATTTTTTTCTCTCTTATGCAGAGCTTTCTGAAATATATTTTAATATATTGCCATTGAGAATGTAGTAAAAAAAAGCTTAATGTGTCTGCTGTAAAAAAATTGCCCAGTCCTCAAAGTTCACTGTTTAAAAAATTCAGCTCACCAATAACAGCTTAAGATCTATTTCCTCTCTCCTATTCAGAATAATATTAGTTTCTGCCATCACAAAGCACACAGAGCATCCTCAGCATGAAACTAGGGAAAGCACATTAAAGAAAAGATGATATAGTGGATTAGGGTTTATGGAAAGCAGCAGCACCTGCTTGGTCTAATAATGCAGCATTGTCTGGCCATGGTATGTTTAATCTTCTGTTGCATGGACACCTACTTTTTGAAGGGACGAATGATGTTTTATTAGTGTCATGGAATAGTTTGGTACATTGCAAGTCTTTCTATATATAAAAGACATACCAAACTCAGTGATTTCTGACATACAATAAAAATGTACCCATGGAGATTTGGCTACTGCCAAACATATGAGGTACCTCTCCTCAGCACATTTCACTGGTGATACAGAATTACCGTGTAAAGTACCAAGAAAAGAATCAGACTAAAGGCTGGATAGGGATGAAGAATCTAGCTCCAGACTCACATGTAAAATAAAAACAATGAGAGTTAGACTAACAGATTGCTTCGGGCGTAAGATTTCATCATATGCATCTAACAAAGTGGGTTGGAGCCCACGAAATCTTACGCCTGAAGCAATCTGTTAGTCTATAAGGTGTCACAGGACTCTCATTGTTTTTGCTGTACACAGACTAACACAGCTACCTCTCTGGAAATTTCTACCACATTTAACATGTATGTCAAGTTTCAGGGTGTAGAAAACTTTTGTAATATGTTTATGAATTATCTGTATGACTCTGTATTTATCCCCTTGGCATCAGTACATCTTGGGAGATGAGAACTGACATTTTTTTCCCCTATACATGGGAGCTCAGCCTTGGTATTTGAGACAGAGAACATTAGGACTATTTGGGCTGGAGTTAACACATATGCTTGAGGGATTGTAACAAGCTCTTTTTTATCATGCACAGCAAAGAACCCTGCAAAATGTCTCTGTTCCACTCATACACTGTTTCAAAATCTGTGCACCCTACAGAAGACCAAAGATGGTTAAATCCTACTGTGTCAGTGCACAAGATGCATCACAAATATGTCGCTGAATGAAAGAGTATTCACTTTAGTGAGACTTTATCATAAAACTATTAAATCAACCATACTGAAAAGAGTTAAAACTTGTGGAAGCAACACAGCCACCCGCAAACTGGAGGTGTGTCATAGAACTAGTATGTTGCATTCTGTGATCCTCATTGTATAATCTGTATCTTCACTCATTGTAGTTCCATTGCTAATCAACACTCGGCTGTCAATTTTAATCCTAATTTCTCATTCTAAGTGATGGGATCATACCTATTCTATTTACCTCATTTGTACGGTTTAATTTATTAAAGTCGGTATATTGCTTTGAGATACTTTCAGGGGAGGCATTATATGCATGCTGTGTATTATGTCAAGCCAGCTTGATCATCTGCACTGTAATTTCTATAGTTTGATCCATTTTAGAGGGATCTCCAGCTAAACCAATGTGATATTCTAAAGTCAATTTACTGTTTGAAGTTAGTATACAGAATCTCACAATATGAGCATTAGAAAAATATATTTTTGGCACATTATAATGTGGAATTTGCTCATAAACATACATTTTGTTAATTCTATTTGCCCACTACATGTCATCAATTAAACTAAGTGATCAGAAAGGGAATCCCTCTGATGTTGAATGTTATTTGTACCTGCTTAACCCTGGAATTCTATCCTAAAAGGAAATTTACTCTGGGGAATTTGTTTTCTTGCAACTCCCGAGTTTTCTTAGTTAACATTTTTCCATGTACAGTCCAGGGAACTGCCTGAGTGTCAGTGCTTGTGACAGTTTCCCAGGGTTATCTCTATGCAGTCTGCAGATATCAACCTCCTATCCTGGACACACAGATTATAGGGAGGAGGGGTGTTACCAGTCTAAAATAGCCATATTTTTAAATCTGTTTTTACAGCTAAAATCTTTGCATTGTAGAGCTCTAAACATACTCTTGACACTTAACAAGAAGGGAAAATAATAGTAATAATGACAATAAAATAATACTACCCACCTTTGCAACATGCACACAGAAACAAACTTTATATAAATGCTAAGTTTCATCACTATTATTATCTTATGATAAAATAATAAAGCTGAATCCTGTGCAACACTGACTGTTTGCAACTTCCATTGGCTTTAACAGGTGCTGCAGGTTGTGTTGCAATTTGAGGGTTTGGCCCATAGCCATTACACACACGGCAATACAATGATCCTACATCATATTTACAATGAAAATACGGTGTCACAAGACTGATGTTTTTATTCTTTTGCAGCCATAGAAAACAGTGCTGTCAAATGTAGGTACTGAAGTTTTATTTCAAACAAGTGTCTGTGCAATATTTTATCTTCTTATTAAAAACTGCTACAATTTTAAAAATCAATCCATAATTTTGGCCTGCTACTTAGCTCCTCTATGGCTGTGTGCACACACAGAGGGCTTGTTTCGAAACAAGAGGTTTCGAAACAAGCTGTTTTGAAATAAATGGTTATTTCGAAACACCTTATTTCCAAAGACAAAAAAGGTGTCTTGGAAATAAGGGAGCGAAATAGCATGTCCACA
>ML681972.1:24890625-25002490 GCA_007922195.1 Podocnemis expansa | reverse complement strand
TTGTTTCGAAATAAGAATGCTGTGTGAACACACCCTATAGCACTTTTCATGCGTAGGGCCCAAAGTGCATTATTTCAAAGGAGAATATCATTTATCCCAATTTTACAGAAGGGAAAAGTGACATACAGAGATGGAAGCAGCCAGCACTGGGTCACATATCAGGCCATTGGCAGAGCAAGGAACAGATCTCCTGTCTTGATTCCCAGTCCTGTGCCGACCTGCTAGACAATGATAACTCTCTTTGCGAGAAGAGAGTATCTGGGCACAATACAATTTTTATAAATGCTAGATCTGGCCTCTTGTCTTATTTTTTTGACTTGACATACTATTCAAGAATGCAATAAGTACACACGTGGGGCCTGCTCCAGCCTGCAGGAACATTGCTTTTGAAGTATAAGAAGTACAGGCTTTGGCCTTTAAGTTGAAGTGTTAGCTGGGGATCTTGCCATGCCAAATGGCCTTGTATTTCTTTAAGGTACCTCTGAAAGGTTTTATACCTGTACTAGGGAGCCATCTAAGGAAATTATGATGCACACTAACAATGTTCCAGTTAATTAATGGCAAATGATACTTTAAGAAAACATTTGATACAGTACCATCTGCTCAGAGCTGTGGCAGCTCTGCGGCCTGGCGGGATTCTCAGCACAGAAGTCACGAGTGCTGGAGTTCCCTAGCTGCACTTTGCGGCATGTGGCACTACAGCAGTGAAAAGGGGATTTTTGAAGGACGTTAAAGTTTACTAATTAAAAACATAAATCTCTTGAATTGCATTCTTGGAAGTATTTTGTCATTTCAGCTAACACAGCTAAATTTACTTGAGCATGATTTTTGCATTACTCCAATATGTTTACATGAAGATCACTTCATGCTGCAGCCCTATAACTGAATTGTCAGCTCGTTAATACCATATGTTTCTCTCTGAACACTCCAATGGGCAATAATAATCCCAGTAGTTACATCCAAAGTCTAGAACATCGATTTTGGTCATATGTTGTTCTATCTTCCTGGTGACACTGAAGTCTGACTCAATGCTAGGGTTTAGATAAGCTTCCAAAGGGATAGCCGTGTTAGTCTAGTCCAGTAAAAAAACAACAAGCAGTTGTGTGGCACTTTAAGACTAACAGATTTATTTTTTGCATGTCAGAACTCATCTTTTCACCCTAAATACTGTAATTGCTTTGGTATTTGGTGCCCCTGTAATGCATTACAGTCTTTACTTTTACAAAGCCAAGGCGTAGCTCCCTGTTAATTAGCATTGCAGTGCTAGATTTTTGTGCACAGCTATTTGCTTTTGAATCCAAGTGCTGCTGGGTTGTGCCGTCATAAGCAACAGTAGCTTGGTTGGCTGAAGCAGGTTTTGGTCAAAACAGAAATAGCAACAGGACCTAAATGGAGTGAAGTTAGGATCATGGCATGTACAATACTAATTCTATGATGCTGTTTTAGTTCAGGGCTTATGGAACCCCAGGAAGTTTCTTGTCCTTTACCTTGCACAGGTAACCTTGAAAATGTCAACAGCTGTAAACCAAGGTACTATAGCAGTGACCAATTCCTCATGCTGAAATGACATGGCTAGTCTCCATGTCTGCTGCAGGAGGTGGGTGGGACCTAAACATCCTTGCCACCCACACCATCAGGCATGATCTTACTTTTTATAGAGAATGAGCCACTGAAGTTCTGGACATATCCCAAAGAATCCTCTCACCAGCCTCTCTTGAGCTCATTAGGCGAGGCCTGTGTGTAGAGGTGACAGTGGCGGACAGGAATCAATTACATTGGTTAGGGGAGAAACAGCAACAGATTGTTCCACAAGCCTGTCCCAAAATGCTGCGATTGACTGATTGTTAACATTTTCAGCACTCTGGGGCTGGGACTGAACACTCCGCTAAGATGCTAGCCATTATAATGGCAGCTGCTGCTACAAGAGGAATGACTCTTCCCTGCCCCACATCAATACGACTCAGAGCGCACAGGAGAAGGACTTACCTCCCATCTAAACAAATGTGTCATATGCTCCATCAGCACATGAAGAGGAGAAGGAGATGAAGCCAAGTTGTTTCTGTACTGAGTGGAAGTCTTCGAGCCACAGCAGCCAGCCACAGTTTGTCTTCTCACCTCAAAAATCATTTGGCACAGGGAGCTGCTCCCTCCCATTCCATCTGTCCCTTTTGGAGAAAACCAGACTACCCAGCCCCTAACAGATCACACTAAGCTGGTGGAAACCTGACCACTCCCAACTCCATCACACCAATTAGGGGAAGCTGTCAGCAAGCAAAGGAAACTTGGCTTCCTCAAGAATCAAAGAAGACCTTCTCCCCAAATGAGCAGCCCAGCCATCACCAAGAGACCTTATTTTCTTGGGAACCAAACTCTCTTTTGGATAGAGACTGCAGTCACTTGTCTCCATCATGGACAACAAAGGCATCAGGACACCTTCCTGCTACTATCACTGTTGCTATGAGGAGCAGCTACGAGAGCCACTGAAAAAAGCCTCCATGAGATGGTTGGAAGCATGAAGCACCAAGGGTGGAGTGTAGTGAGGATGGATGGACGTATTTTGGGGAAGTTCTATGGCCTGTATTACACAAGAGATCAGACCAGATTACCACAATGGTCCACTCTGGCCTTGGAATCTGTGACTATGTGTGGGTGATTGTGGAAGAGCTGATGGATTTTGTGCTGGAGGAGGGAAGGAGTATGGAATCAGTGGGTGTTTGCATGGGAAGAGTAGTGCATCCAAGCAGTTTGCAGGTATCAGTGACTGAGGCAGATCCTTTTTCAAGAAGCACCTTGCTAAAATGCTGGCCGCAGCTTTGATGGAGTTGATTTTGTTTTTTTAGAGCCCAATTTTTAAGGATGTTTAGCACCCTTCACTCTTAATGAAGCAATAAAAGGAAGATTACTGTGGCCCGGCAATGAACATGGCATAGAGCAATGCATTATAAATATTGACAGATTAGCCAAGTTCTGCTCATTTGGGAGCGAGACTCCCTCACCATCAGTTAATTTTTAAGGTGCTTGACTACCGGTTGTCACCACTCTGCCTCTCTTATATTTCCAGATAGGAAGAAGGGAGTCTGGATGTATGGGGGGGAGGAGAAAGGGAGTTTACCAGGGGGTACTGCTATGGAAAGTTAGGTCACAATATGCAAAAGACTGAGAATCACTGTATTTGACACATTTTTTTTGCAGTGTTCAAGCAGCTCTAAAATAAAACCACACATTTTCTTAAAGGTTTACAGATTATTCCTACAGCTAAGAGCTTTAGCTGCTCTACTGCGCAAGGAGGGGTGCTAACAAACGGCTTGGGAAAAACTACATGAAAGGAGCACAGATCTTTAGTTTACATGCCCTTCGTCACTACTCCATGCTAACTGACAAAGTGCTGAGTAACTTGCTCTTTGGGCTGAAGACATACTGGGCATAATGCCAGTGATTACACTAGGGATTAATTTGGTTCTTTGTATTGCACACAGTTTCACCTATTTCAATTAAAGCAGTTCCAAATAAACCCACATGTGGTAAATACTTTCCTCAATCCCTTGTATTCTTTTTAATGGCTAAATTAATACATTTATTGCCAATAATAGTTTTGTGACCACTACCCTTCCTTCTAACTCTTGGGATTGGACCTTTTAATTATGTACTGCATAAGTCACTGCTGTCTACTGTGGAGGGAAATAAAAGAGCTTAAGCAGAATTATAGGTGTGCAACCGTGTGCAGAAAATAGGAGCCTGCACATGTTTTTCTAGAAACGTATTTATGCAGTTACTTCATTTGTGGGTAGAGTGGCAGTAAATACACACGTAAGTTAAATACACAATGGCTGCTTGCCTCCCCGCTCCAGACTGCTTTTCAGCAAACACATCAGAATGGTAAACAACTCATGGTTTCAGACCCCTACTGTGTATGCTGTCACAAATTATTTGAAAATATAAAATCGTTCCTTTGAATTCTAGATCTATTGAGCAGAAGGGAAAATGTTCGTGATGTTGATGACTGGCATCGACTTAGATGCTGATTACGACATTCTGAAGTAAAATTAAGTAATCTGGTGCAGAATTTCACCTTGCCTATAACAACCTGAATGAGTTGCTGTGCTGGGAGATCTTTAGTGATCTAGACTTTGGATAAGATTCTGATGCCCTTACTCCCTCTAAACAGCTCCTTACTCCAGACATAATGCTATTGATTTCAGTGGGATGCTGCATGGAGTAAAACAAAGAAGGAGACCTGTAGCACTTTTAAATACTAACAAATTTATTTATCACATAAGATTTTATGGGGGAAAATTTCCCTTGACAGCTCATGCAATAAATAAATTTGTTAGTCTTTTAAAGTGCCATAGGATTTCTTTGTTTTGCTGACTTAAACTAACATGGCTACCCCTTTGGAACCTGTCTGCATGAAGTAAGCTGCTATTTAGCACGAGTCAGGGGATCAAAATCTAGGCCATGTTGTCAGCCTACAATCTGTACTGGGAGAGGCTAACAATAGGCAATGATATGAGACTCAAGAGTCCCTGCTCTTTGGCCAGTACCCCTTTGTTCCTAGGAGGAAGAAATCTACTACTGCTGCTGGCCCGCAGTAGATGACTGCCCCTTCTGTCCCAGCTCAGTTCAGCTGACCAGTTGGTTGAGGAAAGAGTCAAGACTCTCCATATTCTCTGACCTCTGACTGTTCATTCCCCAGTTAGTTGTGTAACAAGATTAAATGGGGAAGGAGAGTAGCTTCAGTCAGCCCTTTCCCCTCCCATGCAGAGGGGAGAGGCTTTGTGCCTTTTAAGTCTTTTCCTGAGAGTTACAGTGTGGCCCAAAATTTTGCACAGTTCCTAAATTGCGCACCAGAGGCTTTATGCCTCTTGAAAGACTTGTGAGCTGGAATTCTCTTCTGAGGAAAAACTGGCACAGGCTATTAAGTTTCAGCAATGTGTGTAGCACTATACCTCTCATTGTGAGTGCTTTAACAATATTGCTATCAGGAGTAGCAAAAATACCCTGCATGCCATATGGTGAAACAAACCAAGCATTTAAATGTTGGTTCAGCTCTGACTGTATTCACTTTTAACTTGGAGCACAGCTGCTTTTTTTGTCTCTCTTTTTCTTTGCACAGTGATGCTGGAAATACAAGGAGTGACAAGAATGCTGATTGCAGAAGCACTGGTAAGAAATCCCCTCAAAGCTAACTGTGACTGGTAGATGGACTCATATGGTTGCCAGTTCATGTCTGTCATGTTACCTGTGGCTTTTTCAATGGCCTCTTTAAGAGCATATTTTAGTTTAAAACCCCCACACTAACAAGATGATGTTAAAAAGCATCCTGTCATATAGCTGAAGCAGGCTGATCTTGGAGAAGGATGGTCCAAAAGTAGCACAGCAGAGAGCCAAGTTGCCATTGGTTGCCTATGAGTGCAGAGCACTAGGACCCTTATTTCTCCCAAAAAAGATGAGAACAATGGTGACCCGGCCAGACAGGCAAGTCATAAGGCAAAAGGGTTATCAATAGCCTTGGGTGGCAGGTCTGAGAATAAGACATTGAAATGCTGCTGTCACAGTGCACTAGCTGGTGAGTTGCTGTGCCACACCTACTTACTAGACATAGTCATCATAGAATCCTATGTTTGTTTTTCTGAATATATGTTTGTGAGGCACTTTTAAATTATTACATATTATTGTTGCTATTAGTTTATTATTTTCTGTCCCAAATCTAATATCTTGTTCTTTTGGTTTGTGCAACACTAGTTTTCAACCTGTAGGACACACCTAAAGCTCCTACGAATGCTGCACCATTTGCATGGTGCTGTCACAGCTGTGTTAGTGTTCTCTGTCAGGAGCACTCACATAAACTGTTGTGCCCATTTCCCTGATGCCTCCTTTGAATTATGGTGCAAAACGCTTGAAGAAGCATCTGAGACCCATGTATGAATATGAGATAATAAGGTTGAAAACAACTTGAGTTTGCATGGTTTTGATACTGGTAATGAAAACTAGTACAGCAGAGGTGTCAAACTCATTCAGTTTGGGGGGGGCCACATTAGAATGCAGGACACCTATTGCGGGCCATGTGTCTGCACGTGCTCCCCAGCCCTTTCCCCTGCCACATTCAGAGTGGCATGGGCTCCCCTCTCCCCTCCTCTGCCCTGCAGGCTCTGCAACACCTTCCCTTTTTCCTACCCTGTGGGCTCCCCTTTGCCACACTGGCTCCTTGACCCCTCTGCTACTGTGCAGCCCCAGAACCCTGCCTGCCTCTTCTTTGCCACGCCCGGACCCCACCCCCTTTCCCCTACTGCATGGTAATGGGCAAAAATCAGTCTCAGTCACAGGCAGCCAGGCTGAGCTCCTGCCTCCCCCCCCACTCACTGTCAGTCATTCAGAATGCTGGCTTTTGGTTGGCTCAGTCCAGTCTGGCCTTTGATTGGCTCTTCCTCTGTGGGCCCCAGCCACATTTTCCTTCTGTCAATCAAATTAATATGCTGACTGACTGACAGTGAACAGATGAGGTGTAGGACAGTGCAGTGGCTCTCGGGAGCCATCCTAGCTTGCTGTGACTGACTGAGACTCTGATTGGTTGGCAGACTACAACAGAGCTGAGCCAGGATTGGCTGGAGTGCTTCCTTTGTTCCCCTGTGCACTGACTCAGATCATGTGAGTCAAAAGTGTGCCTAGCCCTGCTCTGCTGACAGCCTGTTTTTGCAGTTCTCTGCTGCAAACAGCTTCCAGGCACAGCCCGGGCAGCAGCTCTGCAGGCCAGATCTACACCCTTGGCGGGCCAGATCCAGCCTGCAAGCTGTTAAGTTTGACACCTGTGTACTACGATCTGATGGTGTCTGTTCTTTGCCTAGCAAACCAGAATCATCTATAAAACTTATTTTTTAAACATGCTTGATGTGCATGTACAGAGGCTGATAATGGAGAACTATGCCATATTTGAAACACATTAAATATGCCTTCGTTACCAAGACTCATCTCCACAACTGAACTTCAGTTGACTCTATATTTAAAGACTGCATATAAAAAAACTTCCAAAAATAGAATGTTTAAACAGTTAAACTTTAACTTACTCAGTAGTTGCTTGGACTGGGGAGGCTGCAGCCTACCAGCTGGGACTGGGGAGAGGAAGGGAGAAGTCCACACAGGGCTACAGCCTAGCTCGCAGCTGGGTCCAGGGAAGTTAGAAGTTGCAGCCTAACTCCCAGCTGGAACAGGGAATGGAGCGGAGGGGAGGACAGAAGTACCCAGGTAGCTGCCACTGCATTCTGGCTCCCATCTGAGACTGGGAAAGGGAAGGAAGAAGTTCCCACACAGCTGCAGTCCAGCTCCCAGATGGGAGGGTCCAGGGACAAGAAAAGTCCCTGTGTGATTGCCTCAGGCTCCCAGCTGGGCCCTAAGTACAGAGAAGTCCCCTGCGGCTATTCCCAGCGGGGAGATGGGGGGCAGCCCACAGAAGTTTAATTAAACATTTAATTAAATCATTACATGGGAAGACTGATGCTCACTCTTTAAATATTTAGAAACTTTTATCCCTAATATAAATCAGTCCCTCCCAGTTGTCCTGGAGCCACACATTGAACAGTGAGGTGAAAACAAAAGGCTGAACAGCAGCTAATTAAATAAGCACTGTGCATTGAATGAGGCAGAGTCTAATAGAGAAAAAACAGTATGTGAGCCTTATGACAAGGTCAGACTGAATGGCTTCTGGAGAGTACTACTATTGGAAACCTGGGTAGACTGCTAAAAACTGCTCCCTCATCCCAAAGGAGGAGTCACTAGTCCAGGGTTCAAGTAATTAAGGGGGACAAATGTTAAAAGAAAAATAGGAACAGGCATGGGGGTCAAAAGTACAGAAGAAGGGAACCAGAAGTGGACTCTGAGCAGAGAGCCCCAGGCAGTGCGCAGTGCTCCCATAAGACATCTGGGAAGCTAGCAGACGCTGCCCAGAGAAACTCTGGCCAGGTGAGTGAATGGACTAAGGAACAGAAATAGGCCCCACAGTCACAGGATATCCACCCAGCCAACCTCCCCTCCTTGGTGTTACAGATAGTAATTTTGGCTAGGGCCAGGAGGAGGTTGACAAGGACGTCCCATGATTTCATGGGACCATGGATTGGTAGGGATGTTTGTTCATAAACAAACAAGTAAAAGGAAAAGTGCAGCCAGAACCTCAGCAAGAGATTCTGGAGGAGTCGGAAAAGGGGTTGCAACCTGGCATATTCAAGGTAGGCGTGCACTAGGGTCTCCATCACACCACAGAAGGCACAAGTGTCAGGGTGAGGGGTGAGCAACACCAGCTATAGGGCTGTGCTCATGGCTCCAGGCAGGAGCCACCACCTGATGTCCCTGGTGGGCTGTGGGGTCAGGGTAGAATATAGGCTGGCCCAGTGGGTGTCCTTGCCCTCCAAAGGTGATACGAGGTACCACTATTTGGTGTTAGGGTGGGACATGAGGGCAAGGAAATGAATGGCATGCAGCATGGCATGTACAGGTGGTCTTTGGGCATGGTTCTAAAGGGGACTGGCTGCAGGTCAGCAGCTGGCTTGGTGTGTGGGGAAGAGGTGGCTGGGCAGCATGTGGGGCCAGGCCCTGATCAAAGTGTCTGGAGGGCTAGGATTGAGGGGGGGCAGGGAATGCCACCTCGCAGGGCTCTTGAGGTAAACCGGAGCAGTAGTCTGGAGAATACCAGGAAAAAAAAACAGGGAGTTGCGTGACACTTAAAGACTACCAGATTTATTTTTCGCATGCGCTTTTGTGGGAGAAACTTAAGTTCACCCATCTTTGAAGCATCTAATGAAGTGGGATTTTCTCCCACGAAAGCTCATGCGAAAAATAAATCTGTTAGTCTTTAAGTTCCATACAACTCCTTGTTTTTTGTGCTAGACTAGACCAACAAGGCTATCCCTCTGGAAATTGACAAGCTGCAGAGTACTAGGAAGCCAGTCTATCAGCCCCAAGTTTAGCAAGTCCCTTTTCCCCTGGAAACTGAGCAGGTGGTCACTACGGGTTGATTAACACATCTGGAGCTAATCAAGACCCTTCCCAGGACTTGTTAAAAGTCTCCCCTCTAGAGAAAGGGTGTGACTGGAGAGCTGAGTGAGCTACCATGGTGCACGAAGGGAGCAAGAGACTGTTAGAAGCCAGAAGGTTAGGAGAAGAAGCAGAATGCTGGCCAGGGTGAGCCCTGCAGGTACAAAAGAATCTCCCATAACCAAACAAATAGAAAAGCTGAAAACAAAAAGAATATGCAAGATAGCATCAGCTTGGTGGCAAAGCAACAATAACTTGGAGTACAGTGACAAGTTCTAAAAGAGTAGCCATGTCAGTCTACTAGTTCAGTAAAACAAACAAGGACTCCTGTGGCACTTCTAATGACTAACACATTGATTTATCACATAAGCTTTCACGGGAGAAAATCCCCCTGTAAACTCCCCATCTTCAAGCATCTGATGAAATGGGATTTTCTCCCATGATAGTTCATGCAATAAATAAATTTGTTACTCTTTAAAAGTGCCACCAAACTCCTTGTTTGTTTTTATTGGCGTATAATGTAAGCCCACAGACTACATCCTGCTTTCGCTGTCAAAAAATTAATCACTTCTCCTCATTTACTCCTCAATTGTTTCTTTCACCCTTATGGTGATTAGTATTAATATTTATGTTGCAGTAACGTTGCACTCCGATTAAGCCCCATTCTGCCGGGCACTGTATGAACTGTAGTAAATAATCGTCTTGTTCCCAAATTGCTGACGGTCTAAAATCTCTACAGTCTTTTGCTTCATCATCTCCCTCTTTTGCTGAGTGAACAAAAAAACTGAAGTGGCTGCTCCTGAGTTCTGGAAGAGAGACGCTATTTTAGAGCACCTAATTTACTCTGCAAATCCCCATTTCTGTAACTCCTCTGAGTGATTAGATGAAGTGCAGGCTGCTATTTCCAACATAGCTAAAATAGATGAAACAGGAGGGGGAGCATTCATTGTGACAGCAAAAGAACTGCAAGGGAGCCTTACTCTCTGAAGCCAGGAAGAAGAGGGGTAAGATTTGCTTTTACAGAGCAAAAAGGAGAGCTGTGTCCTGTCCTCACCCACCCACTTACTTTAGCCCCCCCCCCCCCCAGGCTGTTCCCTCTGCCTCCATCCCACAGTACTTCCATAATTTCCCAGTACGGTCCTTCTAATGCATTCGGTGGGTAAATATGCTCCTGCGCAAAGGGCCAGCAAAAAATGAATGCACTTCTCCCTCTTAACATATTTTTTACAGTCTTAAGTGTTGCACATAAAGGTGCTCAAAAATTTTCCATTAAAATTGTTATTTATGGAAACTGATTTTTTGATCATATGATTGTTTTGTGGCAAAAACATATTTATGAAGAAAATGTCATTTTTTTAAAAACATGTAAACAATTTTTCAGTTTTCTTTTTATCTTCCCCTAAACTAAGACAAAAATTATTTTTACCAAACATGATCACTAACCCAATGGATGCAGTCAGACAGATTAGCCATGTGTTGAAAAAAAAAATCTGAAAATCACCATAAAAATGTCACACCAGGAAAACTGTTTGTATTCTATGGTAAATGCAGGGCGAGTTGGGATGAGAATGATCGAAAAGACACAGAAAAAGCTAAACTAATATTTTATCAAGGGGAAAAATGCAGAGTTAATGAAGAATGATGATGCAATAAGATGGGAAGGGTTTAGAGAATATAATATGTGGGTGACACAGTGGAGCAGGTTAGAATGATAAGATATGGGAAAAGAAATGAGCTGCAGATACAGGGAGATTGTAATGTGATCAAATAGGAGCCTTGGAGACGGAATGATAAAATGAGCAGCCAGACAGTTAGGGCAATATGACACAGAAATAGGAAGAGGTAAAACATCTTCATAAAGGGAAGATAAGACAGACAGTGTAACAGTGCAGGAAAAAGAAAGATGATATGGCACTGAACTGATGAGGCATCACAATATGAAATGAGAGAAAAAAAAGAACATATATAGAATTAGTACTAGGTGAGTACAATACGGTAAAAGAGTCAAAAGAATCCTGAGCTGAACTGCGTGACAGTTGCACAAATTATATGAGGCTCTTTAGACAACTTCTAAATAGAATTTTGTTTCATTTATGTGGGAGTTCCCTTTATATTTGCTCCTCATAAATATTCATGTGAGTAAAGTTTGTGCATATGTATTTTTCTGGATGGCAAGGGAGACTGCCCATGAACTTACAGTATATAATTTGATTTTGAGGAGGGAAGTGGGATGTTAGTGGTGCACACTGGATGCATAGGGTTCTGGATCGGAGGAAGGGGTAAATTTTACCCTAGAATGAATTTCAGACCCATAGCTAATATCTGGTCTGTGAGTAGTCAAATTCATCTTGGTTTGGAGAGGGCCTAATTTATAAAGAATTACATCATTTAATGAGGGACTAAAAAAATTCAAATGAATTAGGTGACCAGTCACAAAACTCAACCTTTGCATCACAATGAACATAAAAAGGAATGCTTGCAGAGAATTGGCATAACCTAATATTTTAACCAAATGAATTGTTGTGAATTGGTCACAAAGTTCCAATAATAAGTTATGCTCCTCCAGCAAGGACGGGGAGATTTCTATGTTAATAGAAACCTTGGAGTAGATAGAAAATTCCCCTCATTTTTTGTCTCTTTTCTTTCATTCTGTTTTCCATCTTACTTTGGAGTTCAGTCTTACAAATATTTGTGGAAAGCAAATCCAAAAGAGATGCAAGCAAAAATGAAGCAAATTCCTTTACAGACTGGAGCAAATATTTACAGGAAAATTGTAGCTGCATTCTGCTCAGCTATAAAGCAAGACTGCCGGGGACTATGGTTACAGGGCCCGATTCTGATCAAGAATAAATATTGACTTCAATATAACTAGTCTGGTTTTACGATGATGTAGCACAGCAAAATTTAGCCCCAAATCTATAATGCCTGCCTTTGAGAGAAAGCTTGAAGACTGGTCTTGCATTAGCTTTCTTCCAAAAATATCTCACTACTTTGCAATAAGATGAGCTTCATTTCATAATGTGTAGCTTTGGAGTGTGTGCTGGTGTTGCCTGTCCACTGTGGGCTTCATGATCTTAATCTCCCTGGTGTCAAAACAGCCTCTAAAAACATCTTATGCTCCTTAAAGTATCAACAGTTGGTCTACACTAACTCTCTTGCCAATGGAGCTGTTTCCTCCACTCACACTCCCCCCAGGTGCCCTTGTTTTAACCTCTGTGTATACATACTGGCAACACTGCAAAGGGATGGTGACAAATTTTTAAGTAAATGTTACCCAGACTAGAGTCTTGTTTATGCTGAGACCTGGAGCTGATGTAAATGGGCATAGTTGCCTGTTGAGGAGCTGCTGGGGATCTAGCCCTCTACTTATTACTATTCTACACACAGTCATTGAGTCACCTGTTTCAAATCACTGACTCTTCTGTAAGCATGTTCACAAACAGCAGAGATACAGGAGTGTGATCCTAGGAGGAGAGGGAGGCAAAGCAAAACAAGAAAAGGAAGAAGACAATGTGAAGGCTGTTTTCAAACCTTTTCTCCAGCATGACTCAAATCACTTTGGTCACACCTGACGTTGCCGTTCCTGATCAGGGTAGCACTGCTGCTGGAGGCATTGGAAGGTAGCAAGAGCCTGCAGCTTGCATAGGACAAATCCACCTCCCTGCTGTCCCATCAGAGCAGAGTATCATTGCCTGACAGCAGCTTTCCATTGTCCCAGGTTGCCAAGCTGTTTTCCACCTTCACGGATCAAAACGCTGGCAGAGCTGCTTAAGAGCAGCAGAGGGTGGCTGGTTTGCCTGCCTATTTCATTTGTGGGATATGCTGCCCCAGCACTACAGCTGCTCTGCTGTCATGGGCTCCAAGCCAGTTGTCTATGTTGCTGATGATGCTCAGTTTGCAGAATGACAGACCCACATCAACATCAGAAAAGGATACGACACTGTAGAGCCACCCAATTTAACTCCCTGCCAACACAGGATTGCTCCTGCCTTTATACTTGCTAGTGCTTTCTCCAGCCCTTACATTAACCAAGCAATGCAATTTTCCCCGTTCCCTCTGGGAGGCTATTGCCCTTGTTGTCTGTTGCAGCACCTCCTATTACCTTTTGTTGCCTTTTGTCCTTGTCTCTTTTTCCTTCTGAAAAGCAATTTAAAACTCTCCTTTCCTGCACTGACTACAAAAAAGCTAGGCAAGCATTGGGCAGCTGAATGCTGCCTACCATGCTAGTTATTTTCTTGTACTCTTCTATCTGTATCCACCTGTTGCCCTTGATTTATACTTAGATTATATGCTCTTTTGGGGGCAAGGGGGATCTTTTTCTTCTATGATGGTACAGCACCTAGCACAAACAGAACTTGGTCCATGACTTAGGGTGCTAATTGCTCCTGTAATAGAAATAGCTTGTATTACAATATGTAAGTGTCAGTAGACCCTTATAGTCCTCAAAGAATTTGCTGATTGTTCCTTTGCAACTCATATACACAACACAAGGAAGGGACGCCATCTTCCACAATGGTTATCTGTCACTGATCATGACCAATTTTTAAAGCTGCCTTCTGTGATTATTTTCTTCCAATTCTCAACCCAGTCTTATACCCCATGTCACCTTCCCATGTCCTCCGCCATCACTTACACAGTCCCCCCCCCCCCGTTTTGAATTTAACTGTGCAGGTGAGATGCTGTATCAGAAAAGCTATCACAGTATTAAAAAATTGTACTCTTTGTCACTTTTGGCTCACCTTGTCTGTGTCATCCAAGAATTTAATTTCCCCCATGCACAAAACTGTTTCTTCAACAAAGCAAAACCTAAGTGTTGTGTAACCCATGTGCATAAAAGTGCAATCTCTTTCAGTGAGCCCTTATGGCTGGGTTACGTTGCTGAGCAGATTTTGCAGCCCAGACACCAGAACCTTCTGGCGAGAGGGTGTGGCAGGACATTGAGCATGCTCCACAAGTTTTATTGTTGAGCTGGATTTACATGCCCCGGGAGAAGCCTGAAAGGAGCGGCCTGGAGAGGAGCAGACAGAGAGCTGCAGAGTGCATGGGCTAAGGGACTCAGTGGAAGGAGCTGAGCAGGAGTGGACTGCAGGATGTTTTCTCCCTGCTTTGGACTGCTTTGCAAGGGAGTTGTCTGCAGTGGAACTGAGAGTTGGATGGCCAGTGACCTGACTGCATGGTGCTGGCTGCACAGGAGGAAGCAAGGACTGCATGGCGTCTGCCTGAAGATTCCTGCAGCTAGAGAGGCTGAGGATTGCTTACATTCTGCATTTAAGCCTCAAGGACTTAAAAGACTGCAACTGAGATAAGGGTGACTCCACCTGAACATGGGGACTCTTGGGTTTCTTACTGTTTTGCTTAAATGTATTATGGTTCCTTAGGATAAGGGGTGTTTAGTTAGTTAATAAAGTTCATTGTATGTTTATGCTGAGTGGCAGTTCATTGTGGGATGCGAACTCTGAGCAGTCTTCGCTGTGAGTCCTTTTAACAACTGGATCCTGGCTCTCCAGTTGCTTTCTGCAGGGGTTTTCACAGTGAGGCACTGGAGAGGGGCAAGTAGATGCATTTGAGCCCACCCTAGCAGGTTACAGTTGCTCACAGTTTATTGGCACATAACATCCAAGGAAAAATGGTCCTTGCCACTTTGCGAACATTAGTCCAGTTTCACAAAAATTTAGCTGGGCTGTGCTCTTCACCCAGCCCTAGGCCTTTGTATCCTCTGATTTCTCCATAAGTCCTCCCACCTTCTCAGCGCATAGGGCAACAGGAACCTGGAAGCCCGCTTACCCTGACTGACGAAAAGAGACAGAACAGACAGTCTCTCATAATCTGTAGTATAGTAACTAGGGAACTACCCCCTATTGTTCTTAGTACACAGTTGCTTGGGGCCTCCTAAGAGAATATGTAACTACAGGAACTGTGCAGTGCCTCCTAGCCTAGCTTTGGGTTTAGCAGTGCTGTCAACAAAACCATGGCTGTTTCCCTAGTTCTGCTACCCCATAATAGGGTTTTCATCCTACCTGACCAATGTTGGATGTCTTCTTCCTCTCAAAAGCTGTAAGACTGTGAGCAGTGGCCATCTGGCATTCCTTGAAGATGCTCAGTAGAGCACCACCTAAATATAATGTGATGTTAGGAATCTGTGCGGGAAGGGTTCCCATAGTGATATTTGCATAGGCCATTTCATTACCAGCCCCTGAAACCTGTACCCAGTTAGGTTCAATTTATGAGTGCTTTGAAAAGTGACCCTTAACAAGGCCATTCTGTTCCCATCTTCTGATTTTTATGCAACAAAGAAATAACTACTTGACAGATTTACTTCCCCCTTCGTCCCACTTCCTCTAAGAATATTACTCCGGCAGGAAGGCGGGTCACTATCTTCCACTGACCACTAGTGCACCAAGTGGAGGAAGATGTATGGAGCAATTGCCAGTGGAGACCAGCTTAGGGCAGTTGGTTTAAGGAAGGCTTCCATTTGGAGCTAGGAAAAACCATTGCCTTTAGACCTCAAGAATGGAGCTTGTCTCAGCTGTGATGGTGACTTCTACCACTGGATGGGAGTTTCTGCATCTAGTTCAGTTTACTCTAAACAATAGTCAAGGCATGTTACTTAACTCACCTTCCTTTAGTTCAAAGGCCAGCTGTTATTAGACATCAACATAACATGCCGTGCTGCAGACTGTTCTGTGGCCATAACCCAGGCCCTATCAGCATCACCCATGCCAGAGGGAATAGCTAGATGCCCCTTCTTGGGAATATTGTGTCTGCCCCCTCCACTTCATTAGTGGGAATGATAAAAGTGGTATTCCCTTGCCCATCATTACACACACTTTACAGTATTGTCCATAGGATCTGGATGTAGTTTACACCAGTAAAAAGCTCATGAGCTGTGGATATTAACTGTGGCTTTGGTTTTTCAAAAATAGCAACTTGGGAGACCAACTTGTATGACTCAGATGCCATGCAGACTCCTGCCAGAGGTCCTGGCTTCAATTACAGTGTTGTGTTGAGATCTGACTTGGTTGGTTTCCGCTTTCATGATATAAAGACTTGCATAGCTCTATTTTAGATGATACTTGATCTTTTCCTTGGGCTGCAGGCTCAGGTAACAGTGTTGAAGTGATTTCTGTGCCACTTGGCAACAAATTTCCTTCTCCCCTTGCCCTGAAGGAGACCATCAGTGCACAGCTCAGCTGCTCAAATTGTGCACTGAGTTCAGGATTTTGTCCTTTGGGAATGGTAATCATTTTCCAGTTATTGTCCATTTTTTCCAGAGTGTATCCTGTGTAGTCAGGGCTATTCAACCAACAGCTCAGGTCATTATTTCCTGTCTTATTCCTCACATGATGCCTACTATCCCTCAAAAGCTTCTTCAAAACAAAATCTCAGACAAATAGGCAGTGAGGCTTTTCAAGAATTGTGTGTGCACTGCTGTGGAAACTACATTTTCTCTGTGATTCCCAAGGGCCTGATGGTGTGAGAATTTTAACATCGTAGAAGGGATTGAGTAACTGGGCAAACTAGATTCTGCTAGCTTAAAAGAAAAAGGAGGGCAGAATTACCAGGAGACAAAAACCCAGTAGGGACATGACAAGTGAGAATGAATGTGTATAAAACGGCTAGTCAGGTAAACTCCCTGTGGCCTGCACCTAACAGGAAGGCATAGGAGGGCAATTGAACAGTGTGGAGCAGAGAGAGAGTGTGAGGCAGACCATTATAAACCTGACATATATCAGTCTGAAAAGGGTAGGGCTGTTTGCTTCAGCTTTGAGTGACTTCATTGTGAGTGGAATTGCTGCCCTGTCTGAACACTAGGGCTATGTCCACATGCAAAGGCTTATTTTGAAATAAAAGCCTTAATTTGGAAATGACCTATTTCAAACTAAAAATATTTTAGTTTGAAATAAGGTAAAACCTGAAAGCAAAATAGCATGTCCACACAGAGGACATGCTATTTCGCTCCAGAACAGGGGCAACCTGGGAGGTGTGGCAACATGGCCCCCCTGCAGGCCATGTTGCCACTGAATCCCCTGCCTGGCTCTCACCTGGAGAGCCAGGCAGGGGAAAAAAGCCCCCAAGGGCAGGGATCCCCCAGCGGGCTGGCAGGAGCCACAACTGCTAGACCCCCTGCCCGCTCCGGGTGCCCCTAGCCCCAGCAGGCTGGCAGGAGCCCCCACAGCAGCTCCCACCAGCCCCCCGGGCTAGGGGCTCCCCCAGCCAGCCGGGGGTCTCGTGCAGCTTTCCCCGCCGCCGGGGCTGCTCCTGAGTCCCACGGCAGGGAGCAGGGGCGCCCCGCTTTCCCCGCAGCCTGGGCTACACCAGGGCCGGGGGTGCGGGAGTGGGGGCATCCTGTTTCTCACACCTCCGGGGCTTCGGCCACCAAGCCCCACGGCAGGGAGCCCCACGCCCTGCTTCTCCCACCGCCAGCCCAGAAGCCCCATGGTGGGAGAAGTGGGGTGCGGGGCTCCCTGTCACGGGGTTCCCCACCAACGGGCTTCGGGGCTGCCCCCCACAGTCCACAGCAGTCTTCCCTCAGCACCCTGGCCAGGGTGCTGAGGGGGGTGGCCCTTCCTCCCAGGTGCTAAGTACCCTGGGATGGAGGTCAAAAGTTATTTCGAAACAACCATTGTTTTGAAATAACTGTCGTTTCGAAACAAAAGTGGTTTAAGCTGTTTAGAAACGACGGCTCTTGTTTCGAAACAACGAGCTCCATCGTTTTGAAACAGGAAAACGTCGTGTGGACATAGTCTTTTTTATTTTGAAACAACCAGTGTTGTTTCGAAATAAAAAAGATGTGTGGACGTACCCTAGGAAGCGTGGGTGTGAGCAGACCAGACTGAAAGGCCCATCCTCCCAGATGAGGGAGGGACCACAAATGAGAAAATGGGCATAAAATGAGAGAGTTAAAATGGAACAGAAAGAGAAACCCAGACAACGTCCACTGCTCCAGGAAACAGTCCGTGAAGTTAAGGGACTGAAAGCCCTGAAGTGTCAAATATGTCACTTCCCACAGATCAGCATCAGCACTAGCAAAAGCAGCTGCAGGCTTTTTCCCCAACTAATGGTCTGGATATTGCTCTGGGGCAAACACATCTAAAGGAGAGATTAGTTTTATTTATTATAAATATTGACTGAATTGTTTGTACCTCCATGAATATCCAGTTTGGCTTCTGTTTTAGGTTTGGGCTGAGGGGCATGAGAGGTCTATCTTAAACCAGCTTTCTCTCCTCCTGATCATTATATAACCTCTTTCCATTCACAATATGTTTTCATTTATTCTGGGCTTTCGCATGGTAGTGCCTCTTTATGACAGGCTTTAATATTTTTAGTTTAGCTGTTTTAATCCTAAAAAAAATAATTTCACTTCCCTTTCTCAAATTGTGTATTGCAGTATCCCACGCAAATCCCTTAGCTTTCCATTAATTTTGCTTGATTTTTATTTAGCTCCCCAGAAAAAAAGAGAACAAGGCATTAAAGCCACATTTCCAAATAGCATTTAAGGGAATAAACAGGTAGATAGGCAGGTAGTGGGATTTCAAAGCGCCTAAACATGTTGGGCTCAGTGGGAATTAGATGCCTAACTTACACAGAGACTTTTGAAAGACGCCCAAGCTGTTCACAGATTAAAAAGAAAAAAAGGAATTTAACCAGCTTATAGACAGCTCTCAAGCTACCATCCTGCTTTCAGCTCTCCACCAGCATTTCAACATTGCTTCAGATCCAGACTTTTGTGTAGAAAAAAATACCTGAAAACACACTAGTTCAGGGGTGTCCAACCTTTTTGGATGAAGGCCCATATTGCAATTGTTTTCTTACTTGGGAGGCCGGTGAGCAAATTTTGGCTAGATAATGCATAGAAATTCATCTTATTATTAATAAAATTTAAACAGTCAAAAATAAGCACCAGCTTACAAATTCGGTTTGTTTCTGTAAATCTGTAGAAGTTCTATAAAAGCAAGGCTGGCAAGGAGGAGAAGAGGTGATAGGGCAGTAGTGGCCATGCAGGATGGTAGGGGAGAGTGTGAGGAGAAGGGTAGAGGGGGCAGGAAGAGTGGGGAGGTCAGGGGTGGCCATGTGGGGTGGCAAGAAAGGGTAGTGGGTATGTAGCTGGCAGAGGAGTGTGGCAGGGAAGGAACAGCATGGAGAGCAGGGCAGGGGTGGCAAGAGAGGGAAAGGGAAGCATGGCATGGCAAAGCAGAAGGAAAGTAGCAAGAGATGGTATGTGTGGTGGCTCCGTGGGCTGGATAAGAGTCTTTGGTGGGCCAGATTCTGGCTCCAGGGCCACAGGTTGGACAAGCCTGTGCTAATTGCAAGAGTATATATTCTTTTGTCCAGTCTTTGGCAGCAGGAAACCAGCAATATACAAACTGCCAGTTTAGGCATGTCACAGGAATAATTTGTTGCATAGTTACAGGGTGAAAATATTGGGCAGACTATGTATTTCACACTAAAATTATTTTTGCTTCACTTACAAACTTTCAGTGGTTAAAGGAGACCAAAACAGGAGGGAGGCTTTCCATTTTGGTGGCTGGACATTGTGATGGGCACCAGTATCATATTAACATAGGATTGAAAGGCACTGAGATAGATGATCTAGTCCAGACTCCCTGGCACTGAGGCAGGACTAGGTATTAGCTTGATCATCCCTGACAGGTGTTCATCACTGGAGGCTTTTAAGAACAAGTTAGGCAAAGTTTCCACAATTTCCCTTGGTGATCTGCCGCAGTGCTTAACTACCCTATCAGTTAAGAAGCTTTTCCTAATGTCTAAACCAAATCTCCTTTGTTCCCATTGAAGCCTATTAATTCTTGTCCAGCTTTCATTAGTTAATGAGAACAATTTATCACCCTCTTCTTTATAACAACCTCTTACATACTTGATGGCTGTTGTTACATCCCCATTCAGCGTTCTCCAGATTAAACAAATCCGTTTTTTTCAATGTTTCCTCTACCTTTATCCATTTTTGTTGCTCACCTCTGGACTTTCTCCATGTGGTAAAGTGACATGTTATTGTTTAGTGTAAAAGGACACTGTATGAAGCGGGAGAAGGGAAAGGCACCCATGTGCACAGACCCAGCTAGCCAAACAAAAAAGTGCATAAGAGTATAGTAAGGAGTTTAGAAGAGTTAATATGTGAGAGTTCATGAAACAGTTTACAAGAGTGAATATATGAGAGTTCACGAAAACCTCTTCCTGCAGCTTCAGATTCTCTCACCTGATGAGTCCTCATGTCGCAAGACAGTGAAGAGTCAGCAGTTAGTAGAAATCAGGAGAATCTGAACCCTCAATTGGAAGAATGAGAAAAGAAAGGGGAGCTTTTCCTTCCAAACCAGTTGGAGTTAAATTTCCATATGCTTTAATCTTCATCTCTTCTATTTCCTTGCTGGGATACTGCTGAGGTCTCAGAGAGGTGACTAGCACCTCTATCCTACTGACTTTTTGTGGAAAGCTGGGATCCCAGGAGACCACTGACTCATCACCTTGCCCTTGTGTGGCTGATGTCTAGGCATAATTCTTTGTGAGGCTAGTGACAGATCAAGACGATGGGGCTGATGTCAAAAGTCAGACTCCCCGATGGTCTATTGGCTCAGCACCACTAGCCACCATACATGAAACTATGGCTTAGGCCTTTCTAAGGTTTCTAACTGTGTTTACCTTTCTGGACTATGGCAAAGCACCAACCTCTCTGAGATTAGCCGACTCAGTACCAGCTTTGTTTATTTTCTCAGCAAATCTCATGTGTTTGGGTGACGTCTCTGGCCACACTGACTTGGCCCTTCTAATTCATTAGACTTATTCTATGTGACTGTGCCTGTCATGCTAGGCCTGAAAAGGCCAAGACATCTTTGTAAAATACATGACCTAAGTCTAACCTTTGAAGACATACTATAGGGAAATGCAATGTATGAGTAGGCTAGGGCTTTGATATGCATTTGTATCCTTAGTGGTTTCTTGATGATATTTACATGTATCCTGTTAGAGGTTAGCAAGGTGAATGAAGTGCTTCCCTATCTGTTACCATTGTTCTATTGGAAGGGGTCAAGAGGGAACATTAACATCTAAAGGGACCTTTGATGTACCAATGTAAACTGTCTGTTAATGGCACTAATACAGTTAATTACCTGGAGTGCCCAGGAGGTGAAGGTTTTCCTTCAAAGGACAATATGTATTGCTATGCTCCACTTAAGAAAGTACCTGGGAACTGTCATCAAAGCTCACAGAAGAATTGACCTGCAAATGCCCACCTTGCTAGCTGCAACTATAAAAGGACATTGGGAACCGAATTCCTTGTTCTCACATCTGTCCAAGCCTCTCAGGGAAAGTTTGGGCTGCAGGATTGAGATCCCAGCCAACACTGGCCTGGAAACTGCCCTGCTAATTCTCATGGGGGAGAATTAGAACAAACTCTACTCTTGGATTATTTGGTCTCTATCCCTATAAACTGGATTACTAACAACTGAAGCTGTGAAACAAGGACTTATCTTCTTTGGACTCAATCATTTGTAGGTATGTGATTCACTTTGACCCTATAACAGCTCTCATTTTGTTTCTTTTCTTTTTATATTAAACCTTTAGTTGTAGCTACTAAAGGATTGGCTGGCAGCGTGGTATTTTGGGTAAGATTCAAGCCTATATTGTTCTGTGTAATGTGGCTGACCCCTTGGGGTCAGAAGAACCTCTCTCTTTAACAGACCTAGTGGCTGTACTGGGGACCGGTGACTGGAATGCAGTAAAGGGAGCTGGCTATACTATATGGTGGCTTCTTGATATCCATTGTGGGGGATCAGAAGCATTGTTTATGACTGGCTGGGGGAGTTTATCTCCAGGTAACCCACCAGTGCTGGGAGAATCTGCTCTCCTTTTTGCAGCTTGCCCTGATCTTTGCATATTGAGGTGGTTATCCCAGGAGGCCCGGGTCACAGTGCCACCAGGGTGTTGGTGGCTCATCACCTCTGTGTTGGGCTGATTTGAGGTGCACATTGCTGTGAGGTCTGTAGTTCAGCTACTTTAGCTAGGCTTAAAGCAAAGTCCAAGTTTCTGTGAGATCACTAACTCGGCAAGCTCTCTACTTCTGTTTTAGCAAGGTGGCCTAATGGAAAAGAACAGAAAACACTGTGGAAGCTGACTTAAAGAATAAGTTCACATTTCTTTCTCACAGAAGCATATTAATATCAAATATCCATTAATGTGTCAGACATGGAACTAACACCCACGATAACTGTCTCACAAAACTGTATCTGGCAAATGCCAACTTTTTACAAAGGTATAAATCAAAGATGTTTATTACATTTATTTTGGGGTTGGTGCAAGAAATTATTGAGCACCTTCAGCATCTATGCAAACCAGTGCAAGGTGAGTGTGCATAGCACTTTGCAAGGATCATGGCCTTAAGACTATGCAGTTGGGTCAAAGTCATTTATGCTCAAATGCCAACCCCAAACCATAGCCATCAGCATTTGAAAATGGATCTCACACTACCTTGATTGGGAAAAGAATAAAGGAACTAAAATATTAGAGAGAATTATAGGAGGAAGTTTGAAAATAATCACTTCATAAAGTGGCATTTCCTTAAGGCAGGCTTTTTAAAAAATACATCCTGTGTAATGTCAAATCCACTGTGATCAATCCTACTGCAGTAAATTGGCTCTGAGCACGTTTGCATATCAGCTTTGCTCACCCACTTTCAGATGGCACCAGCCTCCATCAAGCTCATGGCTGTTCCTCAGGCTTCTCAGATACATTGCTAACAGGCTTAGTACTAAGGACTCAGTGATGTCACCAGGGTCATGAGACCTGTCAATGAGAGAGGGCTGGGGAGAGCAGAAAAGGCTGAGTAATAGACAGAATAAGAGCTCAGCAGCTCCATGCCACATGTGACTCAGTGAAACAGCCATAAATCTGCTGTCTGGATAATGACAACAAGGAGTTGTGTGGCACTTTAAGACTAACAGTGCCACACAACTCCTTGTTGTTTTTTTTACTGAACTAGACTAACACGGCTATCCCTTTTGAAATGGATAATGACAACCTGTCCTTAACGGTCTCACACAATATGCACCAAAGTCCTGAAAGAATCATATTACCATCTAGATTTTCTTAATTTTCATTTGAGTATTGAACTACATATTATGCCCAACCTCCTACTAAACAGACTCATCGTACTCTTCCTAATGGATTATCACTGTCCAACAGAGTCATATCAAATTTCCCTTTTATCTGCTTCCTTAAATATGTGACTAAAAATTGCTGTGAGGCCCCTTAGGGTATGGAAGGCGATGGTACTTTATCCTGGCAGCAGGCTCATTTAGTTTCCCTTTACCTAAAGGTTATGAATATTCAGTAAAAATAGTCTGTCTGAAACAATGAAAGAGATGCTACAACAGTAAATTACAAAAGAAAATTCTGGTATAGAGGGACTGTAAACTCCTGGGGGAATTCTGCACCACTGAGCAATGCAGAATTTGCACAGAATTACTCTTCTATGCAAGATTTAATTTTTCCACATGGAATTGGTGCTGCAGAGCTGTTGGTTGCCACCACGGGCCACTGGACCTAGAAAAGCCTAGCTATTAACACAGATACAGGACACTGAGGCAGAGGATCAGGGAGGGAAAGCTGGAGGGTTCCAGGCAGCTGAGTTCTCCAGCATGTCCTGAAGGAAGGGGCGGGGTGGCATGCAGGAAACTTCATACAAGTTCAGGATGCTTCTCTTTCTGGATACCTGGGCTTTGGGAGTGGGAGGGGGCAAGGGGCAGGGAGTGCAGGTGTGAAATCTGGGAGATGCTCTGTGACTGGGCTATGCAGGGGAGATGCTGGTTTCTGAGACCACAAGGGCAGAGTTTTCTCCCAAGATGAGCCCAGCTGGCACATGTGACACACCCAGACTGAGATGACCAACAACAGCATAACAGAGAAATAAGACTGTTGTTGTAGGGGCTTCTTTAACTCTACTCCCAGTGAATCTTTTTTGTTTTCTCTGTTGTTACAGACGTTGCTGGAGGTGTTTTGAAATACATAACCAAAAAATTGAAAGCGGTGTGCTTTCATTGTGTTATTTTGACAAATAAAATACGCAGAATTTAAAATATTGTGTTCAGAATTTTTATTTTGTTAGTGCAGAATTCCCCCAGTAGATGAAGTTATTACTGTGCTCACTTTGTACCCTGTGTGACCACAACCTATCTTTTAATTCTGTTCTGTTAAATGTAAAACTGTTTTTTGATGTTTTAAAATCATTAAATCAGCTCCTGAGAGAGGCTGAATACCCACTGCCTCTAAATCCTGAAATTAATTGTACTTTTATTTAAGTAAGATTCCTATTGATTCAATTGTGGGATACCTCTTGACTTTGCTGAATTCCCATGTTTTCTTCTGTAAAAACAGAAATTAAATATTTCGTCTGGGGTCCTGGTTTGGAATGTTTTGAATTGTTTCGAATTGACCCACACCAGTTTCCGTGACTTAATAAAACTATATTTCCCTAGCAGCACCCTGTCTTGTTGGAGTTGCAGTTCGGGAATATGGCAGTATTTTTGTATATAGAGGACAAAATACTCCCATAATACAATCCAGATTCCCCTCTACCCAACCTCTGCATGGTACATCAGGGGAGCCATATGACTTTAGGTGCATATTGAAAAGAGTCTGGTGAGGGAGTTTGGCTCATATGGGAAAATGGGGACATCTAGCCCCCAAACTATGCCTTGTCTAAGGTAATGCATCACAATGGGAAAAGAAAGTTTAACGTTAAAATGACTCAAGATGAAGCTATTCAGTAAACAGGAATGACTCTTAATTTCCTAATAAAATTTTTCTGGGATTTCCATTCTGTGAAAAAAAAATTAAAATATTAAACTTTTTTTCAGTCTGGGACAAGAACAAATTTTGGAAGTTCCATTGGGACAGAAATTCTGAATTTCGGTCAGCTCTTCTGTTAAGAGACCTACAGGAATATGGTGTATGGAAGCATCATTAACTTGACTATATTTCTATCTTCTTCCATTTTGGTTCTGGAAGCATAGGAAAGCCAGGCTACCCAATCAATCCCTAAGTTTAGTTCTCACCATTATAGAGATGATCTTGAATATCAAACTGTCTAATATATGTCTGTTTCAGTTCTGAGCACTTCAGTGAACCAGTCAAAAATGCCCAAGAAGGAGCTTATTAAGAAAGAGGAAATAGTCTCTGACACTTAGGGTGCCTATAAATCATCAGCTTTGCTAAGGTTGTCAGCCGCCACTGGTACTAACACTGTTAAAGCAAACATTAGTGAGTGCCTGCCCATCACAAACACCCTTCCTTTCTCCTCTAAAACTAGCAATAGGAAGAAGACAAAAGCAAAGCCAAGACTGCTATACAAATAAATACTAAAAAAGCCTCCAGGGGTTTCAGGATGTTTCCTAGAAGCCTGTTGGGACATCTGCCAGATTAGTGACAGATCAAGATGCCTTCTGGTCACTCCCAAGAAATGGCATCAGATAGCACACTAACTTAAGAGAGCCAAGGGACTGAAGTTAGCCCTGCTATCATACCACTACACTAGGGAAAGAGAATCATCTAGAAGTCTAGTCAGGAGGAGAAAAAGAGAAAATTCAGACTAACATTTTTAAGGGAATTCTGAGAAATGTGACACCAGTAAACGGAAACTGAAGATGTTAGAGAGGGAAATGCTGTAGGTGATAGGGATCAGATGTGAGAAATAGAAGTCAGGACAAAAAAAAAAAATGCTGAAGATCTGTTGGGAGGAGGATTCCTGGTGAGATGTGAACCAATAAGGTGTTATTACTATCCATGCCTCTAGTGTCTATTAACTAAACTAAACCAATTGCCTTGGCTGGTCGGGTGGTAAGAATTACACACATAGGACAATAGTCATTAGTCAGCAGAACAACATTGACTGAAGCATGAAAAAACTCCTGACGTGCACCACACAAGTGAGCAGGACATAACGTTGAGAAAGGGCTTGTTCATAAAGTGGACGTGGGAACACAGTAAAAGACTGGCCTACCGTGTGCATGAAGTCTGAAGGCAAGCTGAATTACACAGCCAACCCCTCCATGCTGTGCTCCCTTCATTCTGGATATGATGGTGCTAGCTTTAAAGCTTCATTTGGCTGCTGTAAGTTTTATTCCTGGTGGGACTGTTGCTGTGTGTGCACCACAGGGTGGGGCATGCCATCAGCCTTTCTGAAGGGTGACCAGGCCTCCTTTTTCTCCTTGCTATTCCTCCTCTATATACATCAGTGAATCCCTTCTCATTGTATGCTGCATGGTACCAACCCAAGGACTTCAGGCACCTAGCCCGAGGTGTCAGTACAGCAGATGTAAATTTAGCTATTTTCTGTGACCTCCTTGCATATTGAACTACCAGCACCAAATCTTCTCCTTCAGCTCCCTTCCATGTCATCCCAAATTGCTGCCTGGTTCTAGATGTGTTGAGAACACTAATGAGTAAACCTTTAAAATGTCTGAACATCCAGCTAAGAGAAACCATTTGAAAAAAGGGAAAACTCATGATGGGCCAGATGGTGAATGGACAAGACAAATGTTCTGTACAGTCCCTCTAATGAAGAAGTGTTTGACAAGGTGGTTGCATATGACACTCATGAGCCTTGGCTATAGCCAATGAGCTCCTGGTATGCCACATGAGTAAATGATGTGCAAGCGACCTTTGTGCTCCCACAATCCTGTTATCCAGTTACCAGGTTGTTCCCTGGCATAAACAAGAGCAACCTGAAAGCTGATCTAATCTACACTAGCTTCCCATGGGCAGCTTCAGCAACTATTGATTGCAGAGGAACAGGGGAAGACTAATGATGCACCTCTGGCAGCTATAGGGAAAGAGATACTATAATCACTTATTCCTTCCAGGGTGATTTAGAGTTGCTTTGCACTGACAGAGTGGCAGACTGAAGTTGTGATGGAGGCTGACATGTTAGAAAAGAGGGTCTTCCAGCAGTGTCGCTGCCCCAGGGAAGGACCCGGGGCACTGGCCCAGACCCCGCCCCGCCTGCTGTCCATGCCCCCGGCCGGGGACAGGGTCAGGAGTGGCAACCACAGCCACGGGCGGCTGGGCCTGGGATCCTTGGCTGGGGACGGGAGCAGCCACAGGCAGCTGCACCCCGGCTCTCCGGCCTCATCAGGCCGGAGGCTGGGAGAGCTGGGGCTCCGCGGGACCTGGGGCACTGGTGCTGGGATTCGGGGCACGTGTCCCGTGTGTCCGGTGCCAGCGATGCCCCTGGGGTCTTCTCTGCCTCTCTCATGCTCTCTCTCTGCAGACTGCTGTTATTAAAAGTAGAACTTTCTGTTTATAACAACTCAATTCCTTTAAAACAAATCACAACTTTTTAAACCTTTGAGATGCTGGGCTGCTGGAGTGGTGCTCAGACATCAGGGTGATAGTTGATAGTTAAAGAGCTAGATGGAGGCCTTACAGACTTACTCCAACATATCAGGAGAAGTGATGTAAGCAGAAGCGGCTTGGTTTGGAGCTGATGCTTTCACCTTAGGGAAATCTGCAAAGAAAAAGGAGATTTATAAAGCATTTCACAATACAAAATGAAAAGCCAATTCCTCATAATGGGCACTGGGCTTGGGAATTTCTCTGGAGAGGGAGAGTGCAGAAGCAAGCATAGTGTGTATGATAGGTGCAGTACTTAACTAAACCCACAGAGAAGAAGCAAGGAATGTGTAGCTGCAAAAAAGGAATATTTCTGACTTTTACATTTCTATTATACGCCAATCTCCCCTTGTTTTCTGAATGATTTAGACCGGGGTGCCCAAAGTTTTCGTACATGGGGCTACAGAGCCTGACTGGTGTGGGCCCATGTTGCAAAATTCCAAAACCGGTTCTTTTTGCACTATACATGATATACAGTTATACATTTTCAGTATATTATTACAACAAAAAAAGCATACCTAATTTTGACTGTGTGACATATGCAGCAGGGATTTTCCAGCAATCATCTGAGGATTTCTTGGCTCATAGTTGGTAGTTGAAATTCATAGCACCAACTGAAGATGTTCATCTGTGAGTTCCTTACATGCTGGAAAGTGGGCTATGTAGCCTTCTTTCAGTTGTTTCTGAAAGAGTTTGAGCTTTCAAATACGTGTGTGTGAGAGAACAGTTCTGGGCTCCCTGAGCTTTCCAGGACCCAGCCAGCAAAGAGACAGGGGCAGCAAGGCCCATTGGGGCCATCCAGGCCACCCCGATCAAAACTGGGGGCCTGGGAACGGTCACTTGAGCCCACCAGCGGGACCTGTGGGGCTGCAGCCAAAAGCCCAATTTGAATCAACTCCTTTCCTACTTCTCCCAACCCCTGGCCCTGGCCCCAGCTCTGGCACACACCACTCTATCTCCTCACTGACATTCAGCCTGAAGTCGCTGTGCAGCTGCTGGACGCACCAAGCCAGGAGGGCCCTGACTGCAGCCATCTCTGGAGGGAGGGAGATCAGCCCGGCTAACCACTGTGGCTCAGTGCAGCGCTTTCTTTGTCCTTTGGGCAACATGGGCCTCGGTCCTGGGTTTTGCCCGGCAGCATGGAGAGTGTGTCTATGTACATGTCTATATAAATTTTGTATTTGCATACTTTTTTTCAAGAAACTCTTGATGGGCTGCAGAAGTCATTTGCAGGCGGCAGACCACACGCAGCCCGTAGGCCACACGTTGGGCACCCCTGATTTAGACCTACCTAACAACTGGCCTTTTGGGATGCGTATTCATTCACCAGCTATCTGGCTGACGATCAAAAGTGTCACATAGCTAGACAGTAGCAGCAATGGGACTGGAACCCAGGGATCCTAACACCCAATCTTCTGCATGTAAAGCCAGAAAGGTAACATATGAGGGACCATATTCTTCCCTTCACTGTGACTGCTTTTACACCAGACTGATGCTCCAAGTAGACATAAAGCCAAAGTAGCTGACTAGTGGAGGATCTTTTGAAGGTAGAGAAAACTTCTGATGGGTTCTTCCATCTCCCTGTGATCAGAGAGCGAGGGAGGATGGTCTGTTGGGCACAGCAGTAAAATAAGCCCATGGTACCACCACAAACCATGGACAATGCAAAGTACATCACTGTAGAGTCACTAGAGTTTGTATATTGCTTGGGCACATGTAATCTTGTCTGGTTACATCAGCACAGCACATACTTGCCAGGAATGCCTGTGCTGATGCACAATACTCAGTTTAGGAAGGAGAAATCAATTGCACATACAAAATGAGGAAATGACTGCCCAGAAGGAAGTACTACAGAAAGAGATCTAAATAAACCAAAAAAAACTTACTTTTTTCAATTCACCAGAAATTCCAAAATATATTGGTTTTGGCTTGACCCAAACTGATTTTTTTTTCCTGACACCTCCTTGCCCCCACTGAGAACTGCAAGCAAACAAGAAATGAGTTACTTGCAATTCAAGGCAGGATTTCAAGCTACTCTTACTCATGATAGGAGACTGGCCTAGCACACACCTGTTCCATTATTGGGGTTTTAAAGCCATCATTTTACCTCATGCTCTTTAGATAAAGGGGAGAATCAGGGCCAACACAGTAGCTTTGCGTGTCATGTACATAAAGGCAAAAAGGTCTAGGGTCTTTTCTCTCTTTAATTCTTGTGGGAGATGCATCATTAATAACCTTTAGAATTTGTTTTATGAACAATTAATAATAATACCAATCTTGTATCACCTCTGTAGTGCAGCCATATTGTCAATGTGGAGAGTCCCATTGTACTAGGTGCTGTACAAACAGCGAGAAAATGCTAGACCCTGTCCCAAAAAGGTCAATAAAGAGCTATTTTTAGAGAAAGAAAACTATATGGGTTTCGGGGTGGGGGATGATATCAAATTTTACATCTGCCAAGAGAGGATGAAGCAAAATTAAACTGAAGAAGAACCAGCAACAGCAATAGAAAGAAAAATAAAACAATTTTAATAGTAGGTGGCATCCCATTTGGAAAGACAGTAGAAATGATATTTTATGCCAGAGTGGCAAGATGCTATATTATTGACGTGATCATGAAGATGACAAGAAAATTTATTAATATCATTGAAATGAGAATCTGGGGCTTTGATTAAAAACAGTTGATGCCTTGTAAGTGACTGAGGGATTGAAATCAATTGAATTTCATGACTCACAATTGTTAAATTCCGTAAGTGATTCAGAGTCTTGGGTGTCCCACCCACTAGTAATTTCCCCTCAGGGCATAAGCTGTCAAAACAGCTGCTGAAGTCAGGTATTTACCATAAAGTGATACCTTCAAGTCAAACAAGTAAGAAGACATATTACATCACACAAAGTTTTGCCGGCACTTTGCCTCCATGCAATGGGAAAGCCCTTTGTGAGAAGGTTTGCCTGGCCTTGTCCAAGGGCGGGCTGTCCACCTGTGGCAGGTAGACCAATGCAGTTCTTAGTTTTAGTCCCTTCCAGGGAAGAGAAAAGGGGTTTGGGGGAAAAACAGTACACACTGTCTAATAGTCTCTAATATGGAGATAAGGCACTCCATCAATAGTTCAAATGTCTTTCACATTGGATGCACAGTCCACAAATCGTCTAGCACAAGGGGCTGGAGTAAACAATGTGCAGTACCAGATGGGGTTGCTGCCCGAGGAGAAAGGGAGAGTAGGAGGGAGACACAGGCCCTCCCTACTCCACTGTGTCCCAGCCCAGGGCCCTAATAGTAGCCATGGGTTCGACCACAGGATCAGCGGGGATCCATCTGCAACACACCAATCCTGTTATGGGGCTCAGTCCCAGGTATCCGGGACACAAATCCCCTGGGTTACTGCCTTCCCCCTCGCCCTTTAGTACCTGTTTGACCCCTTTGGCCGGGTCCTCTGGGTATTCACCTAAGAGTGATGAGTAAAGTCCATCCATTTTGTCTGTGGAGGGGGTAGGTCAGGAAGCTCCAGTGAGATGTCCATCTCCTCTGGTGGAGGTAACTCAGGAAGCTTCACTTGGTCTGGTGCGAGGGGCAGCTCCTCCGGGTCCTGCCCTGCAGAGAGGTTAGCTTCCTGCATAGCAAGTGGCAGTTCATCCAGATCACAGGAAGACAGCAGCAGGGCTGGGTAATGGCAGTCCGGGCCTTCTGGGGAAAAGTCAGGGTTTCCGGCCTCCGGCTGCCCCCCAGACTGCCATCCTCAAGCAGAGTTGGCTCCTCCTCAGAGGCACTGGCCATGGGTGACCCAAGCCAGCCATCCTGGTACTGAGAGGGAGGCCTGTGGGCAGGCAAGTGTTCCCTCTGCTGGAGGAATGGCTGGGGCTGAGGAGCTGGGGGTAGCCATCATTCCTCTTGCACGGTCAGAGCTGGGCTGAGGTCCCTGGCCTGGCTTTTATACTTCCTGCCCGCTCCTTGAGCTCTGCTTTGATGGAGAGCTGCCCGGAGGCCATTTTGCCTCACTTCAGGGCGGCCCCTTTGCCTCTTTACACCCTTTCGTTCAAAATCAAATTTTTTTTTCCCTAACAAGTTGTCTTGACATTCCTTGAGTTTATTTGTATTTTCCTTCCTATGTAGTCTTTTCTCTGGTTAGGTTGCACACCTTACAATGAAACCAGTGAACGGGTGCAAGCAGCAAAATGTGGCATGCTGGAGTACCAGCTTCCGTCTATACTTCCGGCAACCCTCCTTGGATTATTCTCCTACAGTCACTTAGCAATGAAAAATAACATTGCATGCATTGATACATATTCCAAAACATATGAGAGAGATTTTAAAAGAGAGGATGTGTGTCACCTTAGCAGGCAGAGACAACAGCAGCATCACATGTTTTTAAGACTGAGGTACTGTTGAATTTCTAAGGCTAAAATATTGAAAAGCGGGTGAGGGAAGGTGTTGTTCCTATTAATTTATTTTAAATTAATACAGAGAAGGACTCAGATGGACTGGCCCAGAGAATGACATTTTTATCCACAGCATAGGGCCAGTGTTGAGAATGGAACCAAAACATTCCCTCCCAAAGCACCTCAGCTCTGATATGGAAGGGACCATCGAAGTTCAGCTCAGTCTCTCCCTTCAAACAGCTTACAGTGCTCAGCCAATATAGCGATGAGTGCCACGTAAGAAAAGCAAGACAGAATGAAGCCAATTAGTGCCACTTGCAATGTGAACACATGAGCACCAAGAGGTGGCCTGAGACTTCATTTCATCTTGTACACTTCAAAGTCTGACTTTTCTGATTCAAACATAAAGCATGTTTCTTGCTGAGCACACTGACAGATCTGATGACTGTCAGAGTTACCTGCTCTCAGACTGTACCGATGGCTCTGACTCCTCCTGTAAGTATAAAGTGACAAGGACATACGAAAGATAAATTCCAGGGAGTTAATGGAAATACAAACTCCAGCATTTCCTGATACATTTGTATATTTCAGCACAGGGATGGCAGTTCATTACCATACAGAATTACTACCTTCATATTTCCGAAGAACATAATAGACACATCGGCTATGTCTACATTAGCAAATTAGCTTGTATTAAGGAGGCTTAATCCAGACTAATTTGATCCCTGTCTACACTAGGCTTTGCTCAATTCAAACTAAAAATTTTTTAGTTTGAACAAAGCAAAGCTTAGTTTGAACTAGTTAGTTCAAATGGTAAGTTCAAACTAACTGCTTAGTTTGAACTTATTTCGAACTTTAGTTTAAACTAGCATGATGTAGTCATGCTAGTTTGAACTAGTGGTTAGTTTGAACTGTGTTTTTTTACTGCTAACTTACTTTTAGTTTGAACTAGCCACAGTTTTTTAGTTCAAACTAAAAAGTTAGTTTGAACTAAAAAAATGCAGTTCATTCAAACTAACTTTGAACTACTTAGTTCGGACTAAGCAAGTCTAAAGTAAGCAGTTAGATGTAGACATGGCCATCAGGACTAATTCGAGGCACAGCGATTCTACAGCAGTTTAAACCTACCAAGTTAATGTTTTATTACTGATTAACAGCAGCTTGAAATCAGATTCATTGTTGTATCAGAGTACCAGCTTTCAGTTCATGCTATCTTAAAGCTGATATGACTGAGAGCAGAAGCAAAAGTCTCCAGAGCCCATTATACCAACCACCTATGTCTAGATTAATTGTTCCTTAGTATTTATGAGAATCACAAGAGTAGTCCAAAAAGTCTCACTCTGGTTGGCGGTGTTTTACTTTCAAAAATCTTGGGAGCAGGGCTTCCAAGCAATGCATCTTCCCCTAGGGAGAAGGGGTGTTGACTCTGTCTCAACTGTCTTGCATAGTTTAAGACTATGCTTCTTTGTTGTAGCACCCTAAATTTATATGGAAATGGTCAATGACAATTAGTTAGCCACATGCAAAATGTTCAAGGGGACTTAAAGAAGTTAATCAAGTAATTAGCTATGTTGATAAATGACTGTAATTCAAACCTCTGACATCCTGCATATACATACAAACCCACTGGACGTACCCAGGTACATTAATTACAGATTAGTCATAAAAACCTGATGATGTCTTTTTACTTGCTAGCCATATCATTTCATGATTCTTTGACATATTTGTCAAATAGTGCCAAAAAGAGGAGACCCAACACTGTTCCCACTGATTTCAGTACCAGTCTTCCACAGACTGCAGCAGCTTCAAGTCTATCATATGCACTTCTAAGACATCTGAAACATGTAGGTATTTTAGTTTTGAAAATAACTGAATCAATACTCAGTTAATCAATCAGTCTTCATTCTGGGATTGGATTTCCTTGGCAGTTTCACAGAATCATAGAAATGTAGGGCTGGATGGAATCTTGAGAAGTCATCATGTCCCACCCACTGAGTGGAGTCAGGACTATGTAAATCCGGAGCATCCCTGCTAGGTGTTTGGCCACCCTGTTCTTAAAAAGCCTCCCATGATAAAGATTCCACAGCCTTCCTTTGAAGCCTATTTCAGAGCCTAACCACCCTTAATAAACCTTCTAACTTTAATATCTCACCCAAAGTGCCCTTGGTGCATTACTTCTTGTCCTAACTTCAGTGGACAGGGCCCATGATTGATTATAGTCCTCCTTATAACAGCCCTTAATATAAGGGAAGACTTATCTGGTTCTTCCCCTTCCTCCAAGTCTTCTTTTCTCAAGACTAAACACACCCAGCTTTTCTAACCTTTCCTCACAGGTAAGATTTTCTAACCTTTTTATCATTTATGTTGCTCTCTTCTGGACTCTCCCCAATTTATCTATAGCTTGCTCAAATGTGGCATCCAGAGCCAGAACAGTACTGCAACTGAGGCCTCTACCAGTAGACTGGGACAATTGTCTCCCATTTCTTATATATAATGCACCCCCTAAAATGGTATCTGCCATTTTTGCAACTGCATCCCACTGGTGATTCATACTCAGTTTGAGATCTCTAACTCCAAATTCCTTTTCAGCAGTACTACCTCCTAGCCAGTTATTCCCTATTCTGTAGTAGTAAATTTAATTATTTTCTTCTTCCTAAGTGAAGTCATTTGCACTTATCTTTACTGAATTTCATCTTATTCAATTCAGACCATTTCTCCAATTTGTCAGTCATTTTGAATTCTTCTCGCATCTCTCAAAGTGCTTATAACCCATCCCAGTTTGGTGTGATTCATAAATTTTGTAAGCCTGTTCTGTTCAATTATGCAAGTCATTAAAAAAAATATTGAGTACTACCACACCCAGAACTGACCCTTGTGGGATTCTTCTAGCTCTGGCTAGAGCCCTGTGCAGATACAACTATGTGTATCTGTTTGCCATTCACATACTCTGGAATAAACTCTTAGCTGATCTGAAATTTACTCCTTCTCTTTTAAATTTAACTGCATTTGCACATCAGCTGTTTTGGAGCCAGGAGCCTCCCATTAGCTGTTGAGTGCCTGCCACCAACAACTGATGAGCCCTGATCACCCACCCAATAGCTGATGAGCAATTCCAGCTGCACTCCTGACTGACAGCTGCTCCAGTAACATTCCAGAAATCAAGGAGGTCCTGACCTCCATAACTACCTAATCTGCAAGAAATGGTCCACAGATATCAAGATCTGCATCCAGGGATGCAGGTATTCATGGCTATGAAGCAGATATCCATGGATTTGCAGGGCTGTAGATATGGCCTCTCCATTTAACAGTGAAACATCAATAGCTACTCTTTACATAACAGTTTTTCAACCAGTGGTGCACCTGGTTTATAATAATTTCCCTAGTTTGCTTTTGAAACCATCACATGGGATTGTTTGGTCTGAGCTTAAGGTCATTTTTTTTTTTTTAGGGCTGGAGGGAGAGCTTGTAAACCAGCCTCAGGAAGGCACAGGGCTTCCCTCCTTACTAATGGTGTTCACTCCTTACTTATTCTTATACTACACCATTCACACCCCCATCACTCCTCTCCCATTTGTCATCCCCCCTGAGGGAGATGCAGAGAAGTTTGCCCACAGCTGCTTTCCCTTTACGGATTGATTGTTGATGCACACAGCATGGAAGGAGCCCCATTATTCCCCTGCCCTGATGTTCAGTTAGCTTATGACAGAACCCAGAGTAATTTATCCATTGATCCTTCCTATTTATTCTTGCTTAAAATTTTTGTAACATTCTGCAGTAAGATTCAGACTTTACATGAGCTATATGCCAAAGTTCAAGTTGGTTGTTATTCTAATCTGTGGTGCTCATCCACTCTTTAAAATCAAGACAAGTAACATTAGCAATGTGCAAGTTAAATTCAGATAATTTAATTAGATGAATCTAAATTTAATTTCAGTTTCCCAACAGGAATTAGAGACTATGCTTAATTTTAGGCAGTTAGGATCAAAATTAAAGTAAGTGGAGCTTCACCAGTTAAGAACAGCAAACATGACCCTATGATTTTAGCTTCCCATTTATCGAAACACTGAAGTGCATTAATATTTGTGGACTTCTTCCAAAACCATAAATATTATGGACTGTGCTTATCTTCTAATGAGATTTTTAGGCCCCGAGTATTATTCTTTAACATATCACTTGATCTTTTCAGGACTTCAGCGCTGCCTTGTCAAATAGAATTTATTGAATTATTCACAGTTCAAGTCCAACTAAACTTCTAAATATATATTTCATGGATTTGGTCCACACAATTTTCTTCATAATTCAGTAATTGCTGTAGATGGGGCATGCCTTCAAACCGAATGCTGTTGGTAATTTTGAAGTCTTAGCAAGCCCCTTCATACATGTCAGTCATACATACGTCTGGTTTTACCACAGATCAAGAAAGGATGGTTTCTGAAGAGATTGTTCAGAACAGATGGCATGTAGGTGTACCATCTTGAGTGCTGAACGTGTCAGATGCTTTAGCTTAAATACATTGCTGGCTACTGGACTTGATACAGGAATAAATGGTTGAAATGTCATAACCCATATTAAGCAAAAAGTCAAGCTAGATGGGCTCAATGGCCCCTGTTAGCCTTAAACATTTGGGTCAGTTATTATCCAAGGAGCACCATGCCTGGTCATCACATGAATGGAAAACCTCTAAGGACCAGATAGGGTTTCTCTGAAGCAAAGTTAGTGAATCAGTTGATGGTACTCTTCTCTGATTCAGTACTAATCCCATGTTCTTGAATAGTGCTAGTTGAGACACTGATGCAAGAAGGCAATGAAAAAACAAAACAACAGAGATTATCTGATAGCACTTCCTAAAAGAACACAAGACATACCTGTAATGTCCAAAGTTCTAGTCTGGGGCAAGTGAATTCTGCCTGCACAAATTCTCCATATAGTTTGAAGTAGGGCTGGATGAACGCCTAGATATTATTAGGCTCATGCTAAGGGCTACAGACCTTCGAGCCACAGGATTACATTAGAATCTCACACTATTTTTTTGGAAGAAAAACGAAAATGCTGTAGCAAACCCATGGCTTAAAAGAACACTGAAAATGTGACCTGTGTATAGCTGACAAAGGCAAGCATTGTCTAGGGGGAGACTGTAACTTCCCCATGCATCCATACAGTATGTGATCTACAACAGAAGTAGTAGGAAACTGCAGACACCATCCCAATGGTGGCCTTCCTGTAAAGCAAGAGTTCAGTGACCCCAATCCACCTACTCGAGATATGTTCCAGATAGTGGGCTACGTACAGGAGAGGGTGCAGTGTAGTTTTTGACTTTTATTCTGTTCCCTTCTTTGTTGCCCCCTATCATGAGTTCCCCATACCTAATAAACACATGCTTACTATTTTGCTAGTTATGATAGCTATTTTATTTTTGTGTTCTGACTGACTCTCTTTTATGTAAGATCATGTGTTAAATATCCAACAGGATAAGCCGTCTATGTTCTCAGCCCTAGAAGGGGTTCCATTGAGAGGAGGCGCCAAGCACTCTTATTGGTGAACCCGGATCCCAACCCATATCTGAGGAGAAAAAGAAGACGACTGCAGCCATGCCTCTGGGTTGGGTCACATTATTATTTGTATTGTGGTAGTTCCTACAAGCCCTAGTCATCGTCCAGGATCCCAGACACAGAACAAAGTGATCAAGAAGTGCTGATCCAATGAGCTCACGAAGGCTCATGCAGTAAGTCCAGCACAATAACCTCAAAGTGCTGAACCACTGACCTCAGTGGTCTGAAATTGTAGACAATGAACATACAGTGACCTGTGATTGGTCATCAATACAGCAGTTTGGAGACACTGAGGAAAAGAAAGTAAGGTTAGCAAAAAGTGGAAAGAAGGGCTCTTTCTCCTCCTTTTCTTCCTCCTGGTCTTGGAGAAGTGCAGCTCTCAGAGAACCTCACTTCCTCCTGCCTCCTCACTAAGGGGCAGTGAAAATTCTCCCAGATGACAAATGCCATCTGAAATGGGAACAGCAGTGGGAAGTCGACTCCTGCCTGGGGTCTTCCTGCCAATAGGTAGAGCAGTACCAGCATCTGACAAAAGCAAAACTGAACAAGCTGGGAGTCCCCCTGTCCACCTCCTTTCTTTCTTTGGAAGATCTGGCACCATGATGGTTTCCTCTCCTTTCAGTGGGAAGAGAGGGTGAAAAAAGCAGACCCTGTTACTTGCCACTCTCCTCTGAGGGAAAGAGGAGAGCCTGCCACCACCTTCCCTTCCCCTAACCTAATTCCAGGGGAAACAGAATGGCCACATCTGTTCCCTCACCCTCCCTGGACTCACTGTAGCGGTGTTTCTAGCTTAGGACTACAGGAGTTGTTCCCAACAATTTGTGAGCAGGGACAAATGCATCTTCTTAAGCTGGCTATGGGCTGTTGAGAGATAGGGAGATGTTTAAATGCATTCATTCCCTTGTTCCTGTTTCCTTCCACATGTATTGTCCCACTACACAAGATGAAGGCCATGCCAAGTCAGTAGCATGTCAATACTTCTCAGAACATACAACTACTACAACTAATGAATGCCTCCCCTCTTTCTTTTTAAAATCTATTTTAACCTCTGATCAGGGACAATCAAAAATCCAAGAGGATAGAGAGCTGAGCCACTAACCACAGCCATTTCTCAGGGGAAAATCCCTTCTCTCCCCATTTAACTTTTCCCCTGAAGAGGATGATTCATAGCAGTGGTTCACAACCTTTTTGATTGAAAACCCCACTAAGTAACACTAGGTAAAACATGTGCCCACCTGCCCCCTCCCCCCAATAGGCCATAACCCCTATCAACATATAGAATGATTATAATAATAATACCAAAATTAAATTACATTAATAAATAATAATATTAATAAGAAATGACTCTTACTTGACCAAGAAGCTAGGTCTTCCCTGATGCAGATGCCACTGAATGCTCTTTCTGTCCCTCATGGACTGAGAGTCATGGAGGTAGTGGGCATCCACAGGTTGACTGGGGCTCCGCCAAGCTCCCACTGGCATGCAGCTACTCCAATCTGGCTCGGTGTTTGGCTGGTGTGATGCGTCTCCTCTGCTTTGGCTAGTGTAGGGCTGAGGGGGCTACTTCTCTTCTCTGTCCAGTGTGGTGCTTGGTAGACCTATGCCCAGTGGTGCAGGGTTCAGGGGAACATCAATATTACTGATGCCTCTCAGACCCTTTGTTATCTCTGCTGCTAAGGGGGTTGGGAACCCTGCAGATTGGAAACTGTTAATTCAAAGGACTCGCTGCAAACTGAAACTCACTGAATTTCCTGACTCCTGAGTGAGTTTTTTTCCTGAATAGGGGATAAGCTAGCCTCTAAGAATTGACCAGGACTGAGAATTGAAAAATGGCGAAGTATACAAGTCGAATGGCTTGGCTAATATGGAGAAAAATAACACTGCAAAAAAAATGAAAGTAGCGAAAGAGATCCTTGACTATTTTAAAGGTGAGTGATGCGCTGAATCTATGAGGGACTCTCATAGGATAATGTTAGTACCTTCTGATGATCACTATAGCTATTGGAGAGGATGCTACTTGATTAGAAAGAAAAACGATTGTACTGGCCAGTGCACATATTATAATTTTTCAGTTTAAAATCATGCTGAAAGAATATTTATTATTTATGCTCCAAATTCAAGCAATGACATGTTAAAACATAGTATCCTTACAGCCAGGGGCGTCGCTAGCACCGGCCTAACGGGGTTCAAGCCCCAAGTCCCAGCCAGGCCACCCACAGTCATGGCCACTGTGGTGGTGTGCAAGCCCCGAGTCCTAGCACGCCAAGCCCCGGGTTGTCTCGCAGGCCAATGGTGCTTCTGCTTACAGCTAGCTGTGCAACCGTAATTCTGCTCTGTTGCATGTCCAACCTGTTGACTGAATGAGGCCAAGCCCATGAAATGACAGTATCAGCAATATGAATCTTCAGCATTGCAATACAGCCTGCATGTCATTAAGCATACATACTGGGGTGGGGAAATGGGGGGGAGGGGTTGGTGCAGAATTAAGATCGCATTTCCTAAGTTCTGGGTGCTTTTCTTTACAACCTAAATAACCTTGTTTTAAGAAAAATTTTCAAAGGTTAATTATTAAAAATCCTGTGTATTATATACAACCACCACCACAACCCTCCGCACACCCAACCATATCACATCTTGAATCTTCAGCATTGCAGCTCAAACTGCCACCACATAAAGTACACAGCTCACTATGTTAACTGTCAGAACAGGCTGTTATCTCAGTGGCAAAAATAGACTGCTGATTGCGAGCCCCGGGGTCCAAATAGTGGTTGTGTGGATCCCTGATTTGCCCAGCTCCATCTCCGTCACTATCTCACTCAAGCAATCAGTCAACTTCTGGCACATGGGCTACGGACCCCCAGAAGGGAGGATGGGCTTCTGGGGTCATGCAGCAGGGGCAGAGAAGTCCAGCTCATTTCTCTTGTCCCTCGAGGGAGTGAGTTGAGAGTGTAGGAGGTGCCATCAGAATGAGGAATGTATTGCTGAATGCATGTGCTCAGTCAGGAGTGATGGGAGAGGGAGGAAACTCAAGCCTGACTTTCACCTCACTCCTCTACTGACACCCTAGTTGTCAGGCCCTCTCCAGGTAGTGTGTCCTCCTACTACAGATTCTTTGTGGGCCATGCTTTTAGGAAAGTTTGTATACAATAAATATTTTGGCAGCCTGTTCACATTTTTCTGAGGGATGTAAGCAAGAGAGGGGAGAGCTACTTTTAGAAGCAAACTATCATTTAAAACAGAATTTCACAGGACAGTGCGCAGGCCTTTTACTAGTCCATGGGCTTTCTTCCTGCCAGTTTTCAAAAGCCTGTTGCAAACCAACATGTTGCTATAGCATCTAAAACAATACTGGGAGATGCTCCCATTATTATGGAAATTTTGTTTCCAATTCCAACTAAAATTAGTATAGTGACATGCAGGAAATTTTAAATAATTATACTTGAAAACTTTTTTTAAAGATACTGATAACTTAGCTATAAAAGGCTAATTATGCCGCAGTACAGGCCTTCAAATGTACCATAACAGCAATTTCAATCCTTGTTGCAACACTGTAGAGCTTTTTGAAAATTTTTTTTGTGAACCATCTATATAGTTGTTTACTAAATTCTAATGCATTACAGCTGTGCAACCCCACTATGGACAATAAAATTGCACAAATGTTAACAAAGTCATTATTTGGCCCATGGACCTGGTATTACTAGTGATTATGAATGAGAACAAATTCCAGCTTGACTCGCAAAAGGGAAGACTATGTTTGGAGGCGTGACACAAGACTAGTTCCATGAACTACATGTCATTGAGCAGATTCACCATGCATTTTTACCAAAGGTTTCCAAGAAGTGTTTTTTGACAGCTCCAGTTTTCTGGATAAAACCACATCCTAATAAATGTAAGAATACGTAGTATTTTTTGTTTAATTGCCAGGTGGAATTCAAGATTACAATAATTCAACTAAGGTATTGCTGCTGTGGGTGATTCAAGCATTTTCTTCTCAAAGGATACGAAATACGTTGTACTTGGAGAATTCGATGAAGCATCAGAATAATGGTCTAGCTCAGTGGTAACCAATCTGTGGGCCGGGAGCCAAAGAAGCCTGTAAGGTCTTTTAAAGTAGCTAACTGCTCCCTTCCTGCTGGCTGCAGAAAGGAGCTGCTGCCTAAGGATCCAGGTGGAGTGTATTGCCATGGGGCTATAAGACTGGGGCTAAGGAGACAAAAGATCAGCACTCCCTTCCCCTGGCTCCAGCAGAGACCATGGTAAACTCTTCTGCCTGGGTTGCTAGGGCCTGGAGTCCCTGCTGGAGCCAGATGTAGGAGAGCACTGATCCCCTGTCCCCCTCACTGTGGAAGGTAACAACTACCTAGGTACCTAAGTGGAGTACATGGAGCTACAGGACCCCATGCAGTTTTCCTGCTGCAGCCTCCTCTCCGAACTCCTTCTGTTTGGATGGGGGAGGAAAGGGGACCTGCTGGTGGAGCAGCCAGGACCCACCATGCTTGAGAAGGGGAAAGACTCTAAAATGTCAGTGTCTTCTGGTTCAGCCTGTACTGAGCAAGCCACCCACTGTGACTTAGCTGCCACACCATGTGCTTCAGTGTCTGGTGACAGTCACTCAGCTACACTGGTGCGTGCCTGTGAGTGTGTGACATATTGTGAGCCATTTGTAGGTTAAAATAGTGGATGGAAAAATGAGCACAGGAACATCAACTTGTTTATTTTAACCATGAGTGATCTGTAGTTCTTAACGTTGTATGCATCGATACATATTTTTTTTTATAGTCGATAGACATGTGGCCATTGAAGATTATAAAAATAGTACTTGTGGGCCCTTGAGACAAAGAAGTTAGGAACCACTGGCCTAACTGATGTCCATCAAAAAGTTGTGTGCATACCAATGACTGTTTTTTCAAGGCACTGTGAGATTTGTGTTAGTATTCACTTTAAAAGGGGATTTTATTATAGACTAGGGGTGGACAAATTTTTTGACCTGTGGACCATGGTTTAGGTGGGCCATGCAGTTGGAAAGGGGCAGAGTTGGGAGCAGGGAACACTGGGCCCGGGGAGGGACTGCTGCACTTCAGTCAAGCCCAGCTGAGCTGAAGGGCCTAATGGAAGGCGCCAGTGGGATATATACGGCCCATGGACTGAGTTTACCCATCCTGATATGGACAAATTCATCTAAAGCTTAGAATGAAGTCATGATAATAATCTGAAATTTTCTTTGATCATGACACTATCAAATAAATAGAAACAGTTTTATGGAAATGTGACAGGATCTACAGGGTGCAACTTGGAATTGGGGTATTGCTGTTGCTCATTAATGCTTTTAGGCTGGGCTGTCTCACAGTGCTTTGCTAGTGACAAGCAACACACTTAGCACAACAACATGTGGAGTCACCCATCCAGCTAAACTGCATGGATGCTCCCAGAGACACTAAAGGATCACACAAAAGAAGGTGCCAGCCAATTTCCTTCAGCTCCTAGCCTTGCACTCCAGGACTGTAGTGTCTTACCCTGATCAGAAGGCTGACCGGTGTAAATTTATTACCCATCTGCCCCTCCTTTGATGTGGAGAGGACACACACAAGCCTTTATAAACTGAGCTGAGATTTCCCAAGCACTTCAAGCAAAACACTGTTTAGATAAAAATGTGAAACAGATTATTAACTACAGATAGATTTTAAGGGATTATAAATTGTATGTATATAAAGTCACAATTAGTTGTCCTCCCCCCAAGAGAGATATGACATTTAATAAAGTGCTTTATACTAGGCAGTATTTAGATCAAGGGGTTTTCTTACCTTGCTGGAAGTTACAGTTCTTAATACCTAGGCTTCTCACTCATGCATGGGACAAGTCTCCTTGGATAAAGCCTGACTTCCAGCATTCTTGATACTTCCACTTTGAGGAGGGCGGGAGAGCGGAGGCCAAAGCATGATGCTACTGTCCCCTATGGTATACACTTAGTCCGTGTGCATGGAAGAGGCCAGCCTAGACATGTCCAGGTGGGCTTTGCTGAGTCACAGGGTTGAACAGTTCCCCCTTGTGTGGCCTGGTATAACTAAATCCTAGAGTTGAGCAATCCCTAATGTGTGGTGTTTGCACCTGGTTATAGAATTGTAAATCCTTTGTTTACAATTCCTGCTGATTAACACACTCCTGGGAGCAGTTCACTGTGTAGCAGAAAAGACTCCCAAACTTACAACATATTTCAGTAACAGCCGTACAGCAAAATCTCATAACTTGATGCATACTAATAATATACATGTTTTGACAAAACAGTGGGTTTCAGCAGATCATGACTTTCCTAAGGTATTTTACATGACATACTTGGCAGGAAATAGCACAGCCTCTGGTGCACGATGAATATTGGGGTTACAGTGTGTCACTCTTGAGGAAGTTATCTAAATAATACACATAGTAAGATCTGATGCAGGACACCTAGGGTTCCTGCTAAAACATCATACCCGAAAAATATCAGATGCAGAAATGTCAGTAATTAAAAGTCCATATGAAAGGTTGGTGTTTCTAAGAAGTTCCTGGTTGCAGAAACTTGCCCACATAGCAGTGGGTTTTGTTTTGTTTTTAAGCAAGGGGGGGGGGGGTGATTCCTAAAATTCTGAAATTTGCCTATGCAAGCATGTCCATCCCTTTGGACTGGAAGATGTCAGATAGAAGCTGTAAGCCTGAACCCCAATTCTTCTCCTAGAGTGCCTCTTAGTGGCTCCCTCAAACTTTAGGAAACTGGACAATGCCGGGGGGGGGGGCCTAATAGTTCAAACTAACTTACAGCTTCTATCTGGAGCAAATGCTGACTGGTCCCACCTTCATCATACCAAGAAAGATGTACCCTCACCTTCTTTTTGTTACTAGATCTTGACCTTCTCTCAGAGTGGGAACTGGCAGAACCAAGGGACATCAAGAGGAGGGTAGAGGGAGGCCACTGGGGGCCAGTGACAATGAAAATTGTGCTGGCAAAATGAGGCCATTTCCCTACTGGAAATGAAACTGTTTTCCATGCTTGGTGGGGCAGTAGTTTGATGCCTAGAATTGACCACACTGAGAAATGCCACTTCAGGGAAGACTTAAAGAAAAAGGGCAGAGCCTCCCCAACAAAAAACAAAACAAAAAACCCACCCTGAAACTTCACCGTATAATTAGTTTCACAAAACAGTTAAAAAAACAAAACAAAACAAAACATTTCTGTAGCACCAGATTGATTAGCAAGAAATTAAATGCAGCTCTCCTGTAAGCAATCCAGTCCTTGATTCCCACCCAGCCACTTTTGTCTAAAACACAGAGGCTATTTCTATACTAGGAAAGATTAGTCCAAATTTGTTAACTGGAACTAATAAGTTTGAGTTTAGGTCAAACTAAACTTGAACTTATTGGTTCAAATTAAAAAGTGAACTAATTTGACTTAACATTAAATCTAATCAGTCCACTTTGTTAATTTAAACTAACTGTCCTTAATTCAAACTTAAATTCAAACTAAGGCTTAATCCTAGTCTATACTGCCCTTAGTTTGAACTAAGGATCGAACTAACGGCTTAGTTTGAACTAACTGGCAGGTTTTACTAATTTGAACTAAGCTTTCATTAGTTCAAATTAAGGAGTTCCTTAATTCAAACTAATGAAAGCCTCGTGTAGACAGGGACTAAGTTAGTTTGAATTAAGCCTCCTTAATTCGAACTAACTTGCAAGTGTAGACATACCCAGAGAGTGCACTGAAAACCCAAGTCACCATATCTGAGGGTTTACCAAAGCCAAAGGATCAGACACTTACCTTGAAGTCAATTATATATTTCATATCTTACCCAAACGTCAGCCAATCCTTAGAAAACTAACTAAAGATTTATTAATAAATGAAAATAGAGTTATAAATGGTTACAATATCACATGCATACAAATATTTGCAAAGTCCATGGTTCAGTTTTGTAGCAGTGATAGAATAATATGCTAGTTTTCAAAAGACTCTCTGGTAACTTCCAGAAGATTCCTCTGTCCATTGTTCAAAATACTCCTTTTAGTTGTCAACCCACAGTCTAGACTAAAGAATTAGAGCAAGAAAGGGGCAAAATGTAGAAATTTCAGGTGTCTCTTTATATCCTCTGTCAAATGCATGGAAATTTACTGTTCCAAAAGGATGCCCATAGCACCCGAGTAAATTACTGGAAAAGCTGGAGTCAGAAGTCACAAACCCTTATGTGTTTTGTTGAACCACAGTGATTGCCACTGACTCCTTGCCGTCTGAGGTGCCCTAAGGAAGAACTACCTGGAGAGTTGATTCTTCTCAATAGTTCATCGAGCTTGAACAGTTCACTCATTCATAACTACTTTGTGGGTTGCAAGGGGGTAATCGTGTTAGTCTAGTTCAGCAAAATAAACAGGGAAGCTGGTGGCCCTTAAAAGACTAAACATTTATTTATAATAATAAATTTGTTAGTCTTTTAAGGGCCACCAGACTCTTTGTTTTGTTTTGCATTGTTTTGTGGGTGTCACCCCAAGAACATAAGACATTTGAGATGCAAATACATACCAGTATTCATAACCTCAGATACAGTGATAGATGAATTTAAGCGGGATAATCATATTTGACAAATGGTAACTTTTCTATCGGTACCTTACATCAGTGAATACCAACATTTTCAGTAAAATGACACACTTCAATGACCCAAACAATTCCACAGCACACCTACTTTTTTCAGCTGAATTGATTGCTCATAAACTTTACATTTACTAGGGTTACAGTCTGACTAGAGAGGTTTGCAATATAGTGCATACAACAAGCTAAAGAAGGAATAAAGGCATTAATGTTTCATATCCATGGGCGGAAAAATACACATCATCTCAATTTCACTCTTTGGTCACCTGCATTTAGGATGTTCACATTTTAGAATTGAAAGACTGACACCTCACATTTAATTTGATGATTAATTTTCGCTGTTGTATGAGTTGTAATTTTGGTCGGATAGACTTTAAGATGAAACAATGTTTTACTTTGATTTTCATTACCTTTGTACAAAATTTCATAGCACACTTGAATGTGCCACAGCACACTGATTGAAAACTTCTACTATACATGATAAAATTTATGGAAGATTTGTTGCAATAATATAATATTGATGTCAATAACATTATAAATGGTCAGCCATCTTTCATATAGTGTCACTTTAGTGTTAGGGAAGGAGCTAGGATACATGCAGGAAATGGTAGGGAGAGCTAAGAAGGCAATGAGTTGTGAGAGGGGAAAGGAAGGGACAAGGACGAGGAAGATGAAAATAGAGTATATTGATCCTGATTGTTGAAAGGGTTATTCAAAAATATCAGACCCCTTTAAAAAGGTCTCAGGAAACTATGTTCAACAGAACAATAGTTGAGGCTCCATGCAAGAGAGTTATTCTGTTCAGGGATTCTGCTAATACTATAAATCATGAGATTCAATATTTATAGGAAAATTAATGAGGATTCAATCACGCAGAAAGCTTGAATAGCTGAACATTTCGCACATTCCAAATGGGAACAAGTTGTCTCACCATGAAATAAGCAAGAAACAGGAAAACAACTTGATTGTTTCCATTATATTCAACTCATAGAGAGTCCCTGCAATTCAATTTTAAGTACCTGCATGAATCATGCATTGTAATGATATAGTTTATTTTTATGATTAATACTTAGATTTAAAAGAAAAATCTAAATCTTTCCTCTTGACTAGTCTGAGATGAAACTGACTTCATTGTTAGCAGCCTGAAGTCGAACAGAAGAAAAAGCTTGCATCATTTGGATATTTTTATCAGTATGGAAGGCAAATAAGCTTAAGGGTTTAAATTTTTAGCATTTCACCCACTCAAATTCTTGTCTAAATAACACTAATGTGATAATAGATAATGCCTTAAGGACATACATTTATGCTAGTGAAACTATCTATTTGGAAAACAGGAATATTCAGTGTAAATAAATCAAATTAAAATAATCTGTTTTAGAATTGAGGTTGGATTTGCAAAATCAAATTCTAGGAAATTAAAAAAAACAACTTTTTTTTGCCTTTATGTTACATGTATGGAAAATATACACCTTTTCTTCTTGGCCAAGAGCTTAGCTACAAGTTCCTGAATTTATCACATCCATATGGGAGTAACACAGCCTATTCTTTGTGGGTCTGAAGGTTTAGTGGAACTATCAACTGGGATAAAATACATCAACCTACCTGTGGCAGAGTCCCAAGCTATCTGGGGACTCTGGTCCTCAGGCTGGGCGGAGCTCTTGCAGGCCTCCTGGCTTAAAGTGGCTTAAACCCCAAACTGGGGTTGGTGGCAAAGGGCAAGGAGGACAGAAGCCAGCTTATTCCACTGGGTCCCAGACCAGGGCCCTACCAATGACAGCTGGTTCTGCCACTAAGTCAGCAGGGGTCAAGCAGAAGTTTGCTGACCAGGTTTTAGGCAACAACATAACCAGATTATTGTCTCATTTCCCCAGGCTACTTCGTACTCTCCCCTTGGTGCGTACCTGTAGTGTGGGGTCATCCTCCGTCTGCCTGAGGTACACAACCAGCAGAAGTCCCAAAAACTCCTCGGAGTCCTGGTCAGCTAGAAGCTTCAGCAATCCCAATGAACCATCTGCTCCACTGGGGACATCTGCAGGATACTGCTTTGGCAGTGAGCTTGAGGCATCTATCTCCTTTGGCAGCTCCAGCCCAACTGAGTTGCAGGGCTCACATTTTATGCTTCCCATCCTGCCCTTCTACTTCTGGCATAGTACAGCTAGTCCTCACTTAGTGACCTACTCGTTTAGTGACCCCTCAGAGTTATGACCGGCTCTCTGATGAGTTGGTATTATGGCAATGTACGAGAACTCGCATCAACTCTCTCAGATTACCTATATTTACAGTACACTATGCAAACTAAGTTCAGTACATTAGAGCTTAAAACATTTAAAATATATATTAAAAATGTTATAAATGATGCAAAGGTGACATTAAAACTATCTACCGATGGTTGAAAAACCCACTACCAGTAAAGTACATTATGCCTGAAATACCGGTAAGGGCTGCTCCTCGTTTAGTGACCAATTCGTTTATCAACCAGGTTTCAGGAACGGAACCCGGTCACTAAGTGAGGACTACCTGTAAGCATGGCCTTCCTGCCTCCACCTACCAAGGGGTGGGTGGAGGTTCCTCTCTATCAGTCTCAGAAGCAGACAATACCCCCTCACTACAATACTGCTTAGGAGAAAGGCTGAAGAGAACATATCATACCCATACTTCTAATTCTCCACTGGTTTCTCATTATTTTATATATTTACCCCAAGGTCCTTGTCCTCTTTTGCAAAGCTTTTGACAAGCTTTCCAAAAAAGGACCCAGATGTCTTAAAAATCTCCCTTCCCTCTAGTGACCACTTGCTAATTGGATGCTTTGGATGGTGAAGACAAGGCTCAATGACTCGGGTAGGACATTTCTGGCTGAAGATGTTTTTCAGGTGCACAGTGGCAAGAAAAGACTATTTCTGTGTGATGTTCACTTTTGTCATCTTATTTTCCCCATTGTTTAAAAAGTGACCATATTGTTTCTTGACATGGCTTCTGTTTGATTGAATTACTTTTCTTAATGATCTTAACTCAAAAGTAGCTTCAAAAGGACATAGTTGTCTCTGCATGGCATTCAGTTTTTAGTTTAATCCAGGTAGTCAGTATAAATCCTTTTATGTCCTGAGCCTCTGACCTAAGAAAACAGTTCCACCAATTTGTGAGTAGACACAATGCCAGCTCAGAGAATAAACAAGGGAGAACCATAGCCAGCTAAGGTGTAGATTGAATATATTTCTCTTGAGGGTCAACCAAATTACAACCCATCCTGACCTCATACAGCTATAGCAATAAGGATACGTGCTCTTGTCAAGTTCATCAATTCACTCCAGACCCATATCTACAGAACTAGTGTACTTGATGGGGGAGATTTTCAAAGGCACAAATTCTCAATGACTTTCAATAGGAGTCAAGTGCTTAACTGCCCTTTGTTCCTTAGAAACTGTCCCCCATACATTGCTTCAGCTACTAAAGAAGGATTTTTTTTTTAAGAGAGTCCTTGTAAAGTCTTGGTTTCTAAATGTGGGTGCCTATTAATCTAAGGCAGACCTATACCATACATACTTCCAAGCTCAGGGGTTAAAGTATAATTTGGAGGGCCTCAGAACCTTCCTAATTGGGTGGTCCCCCCTCTAACACCCCAGCTCCTGCCTCCCAGTGGTTAAAGTATAATTTGGGGGGCTCTGGAACCCTCCTAAATTGGTGCCCCCCAATGCTGGTGTGGCCCCCCCCCCGCGAGCCCACCGGTGCCTCCCCCTACCCTTCCCCCCCCCCCCCCCCCCCCCAGCCAGCCCGGTCTCACCCCCACCACCCTTCAGCCAGCCCAATCCTGCCCCACTCTCTTACCTGACTGTGAGAACAGTGTGGCCTGGCCACTGGCTGCCCCTCTGGCTTGAGGAAATTTTCACTGAGCATGCACAGAGGCTCTGTGCATGCTCAGTGAGAGCTTTCTCCAAGCGGGAGTTTTAGAAGCTCCCAGCTCAGAGCAGCTCTCAGCCAGCTGGAGGACTCTGTCTTCTGGCCAGCTAGGGACTGCAGCTGCCTGCCATGCACGGCTGGCAGTGTTGCCATCTATTTTTACAAGGCCCCAGAATGCAGCATTCTGGTGCATGCCCCTATTTTTGGGGGGCCCCAAAACACAGTGTTCCAGGTCATTCCCATATTTTTAGAGGCCCGGAATGCTGGCTCCGTAAAAATAGGGGGCCTCGGAATGGCATTCTGTGATGTTCCCCCTTACTTTAACCCCTGTCCAAGTTGTACAGGGTCAATATGAACTCAGTGGCTTGGGCTCCATGACTCACCTTAGCTGCCCATGCTCACTTCTTTCTGGGATATTTTTGAATGGTCTCCTGTCTTCATGGCAGCAGCTGCTGGGGTCTTCAAGATCATGCGGAATCCTTACCTGAAGTCTTCATACTGTCACTTCATTGGAGTTTCTTATTAGAATTTGCCCTACACAGTGTGGAGCTGCATGAATCCCTCATCTGGAAAAGCAATTTATTTAAAATTAATAATGTGATTAAATTGCATTTGTATGGAATATGGTTATATTTATTTTAGTCTCATTCTATTCCATCATTTTTGTCTCAGGGGCAGCACCCACTGACACCTGTGATTTCTCCTTCAAAAACGGATTCTTTGGATACGGTTGAGGGGGTGAGAGACTGAAGCAGACACTGAGTAAATTTGATTTCTTTTGTTAATTTATTTATTTATAACTAATTAGAATAAATCATTTTCATGTTCTAAAGCAAAAACCAAACAGATAGCAAAAAGTTCAACACAACAAAAGTATAACTACACTTACTAAACCTGTGCCTATTATTAAGCCCTTAATTGATACTGGGCTACAATCAGTACTGGTAAACATTATCCCTTATACTTACAGAACCATGGCTTATTTGTTTGATTCAGATTCAGTTTTGATTCACTTCAGGTGCACCAGTTTTAGCCCAAGTGGGACATTTTGTTCTTGATTTGTGAACTTACCAGCAGTTTGATTTGTTGCTGGGGAGGGAACTTTGGGTGATCAGTCTGTAGTCTGGCTATCTGATACGTGCCTCCATAGACCCTCAGTTTGCACAGGCTTTCCACAACCCACTTTCAGTTTCAAAAACTTACTGTTACAGTGCTCTGCTTTTTTGGTATTCTGCTGAGAAACATTATACCACCGCCCTATTTGGGTTTACCATTTACTGTTTTTAATATTGATACAATGCTGTCAATTACAATTCTTCAGCCAGTTAAATTAGTTGTTAGGCAGACATAGTTCTGTGAAGCTTGTTTGCAGCTAAATTGCATCTACAAAGTCTAACTTGCAAAACAGGTAGTTTGCAAAAAAAAAAAAAAGTTCAGGATTTGGAAAGGAAATGTGGTTGAGTCTGCAAAGCAAAGCAAAGCTGTCAGCTAAGTTGCTTTTGCAGAGTTTAAGTCTTAGTTAAGTTGTGCCTTATTGTCAAACTATTTCCCCCACTGACACCACCAAAACTATCAATGAATATGTTGTTTTAGCCACCTAAAAAATGGAATGGCTCTGCAATATCCCTCATGATTACAGCAACAAGGAAGCTTGAAATATGGTCACTTTATAAATGTGAGTGAAAATAAGTGGTTGCTCCTAAATCATCATATACAATTTCTGGAAAACTACTGCGCTGTCACAGAAAAGGAACTGCACACAGACTGGTAGCCAGTGAGTATTTGTTTCTCTTTCCAAAGGTAAGCCATCTCAGGGGTAAAACAGTCATTGTGCTTTTGGATTTTGCATGGAAATCTACTTTCTGGGAAGAGAAACTGCACACTCAAGCTTTGGGAAACTGGACTGCCCATATTCTGTGTACCTCAAACATCCAGATGAAAAGGGACTGGTAATTTTATCAACAATGATCAAAGAATTTACTCTGATCTCAGAGAGACTCCATGGCTTCAGTTGCCATTTGTATACAATAACCACATTCCAGTAATGACTAGTGCTAGAAATCTGGGTATCTGTTGTTACTTTCAGTTTCTGTATGGGGAACTTATTCAGCATACATGTACTGTCCACCATAACCTACATGTTGTGGCAGACACTTTTTTTAAAGAGCCTCAGAAAATGCATGCCACCTAAAAAAGGAAGTATTGGTAACCTTCCACAATTGTTCTTACAGACTCTTCAGCCATTTTATTATGATATTAAATTCCCCACACTTGCTCAAATGTTTTATCCTTGCAGGCTGGAGGTCAGGTCACTTTCAGGGTGGCAGATCCCACTCGAATAGCACATCCAGCATGAGGAGATTCCTTACCTTCAGCAAGTTTTTCAAATAAGCTTATTGATTCAACTCTGCAACTGCATCAGACTGGATCACGTGAATGAGTGCACTGGGAGTTTGTGTCTGAGCTGAGAACAAAAGGTGAAGGTTATCTATGGAGTACTAAATAGAACAGGTAAACAAAGAAACCCCCACAGTGCATTCAGAATAAAAAAAACACCTGTTTCTATTTTAAGAGCTCACAGAGAGCTGGCAATACCATGGCCACCTACTTCAGCAGCCTGCTGTGCTTTGGCTGGTTAAAGCTAAACACAATTTTCTTTGCCAGGTTAAGCTAGCACTAGATTATTGTCTTTACAGTGCTAATCTGATTTATGAGTTGAAACCTATATATTAAAGATGGCACATAATCTTTGCACCTGGACCTACAAGACCTCAGATGCGCCACATGGATGACATGCAATGCACAGGTGGGTCATCGGAAACTACTTCAAAACACTTCCAACTCAGACAGGAGATTCTATCATCTTGAGTGGATTACCATCACACTCGGAAATAAACTAGTGGAAACAGGTTCAGGCTGGTCTTTCTTTTATTTATTTATTTTTTTAAATTTAGTGTGTGTGCATATTTTATTGCTTTGAACAAGGATGGCTAAAGGCAGCATCAGAGCCTAGCAAAATGAAGCACCACGTTTAGAACTCCAAACAAGAACACGTTTGAGCCAGATTCCATGGTCTCTGTCTTTCAAATCCCCACTCCATTTTTCATGAAGAAATTGCGGTCTGTTATCATCAGTCTTCCTAAGCATGGAGTCTCTGGGTAGATCTACACTGGAATTAAAAACCCATGGCTGGCCTGTGCCGGCTGATGTTGGCTTGCAGGGCTCAAGTTAAGGGATTGTTTAACTGCAGTGTAGTTCAGGCTTGGACTGGTGCCCAGACTCATGCAAGGTGGAAGGGTTACAGAGTTCAGGCTGCAGCCCAGGCCTGGAAGTCTACACTGCAATTAAAGAGCCCTGCAACTTGAGCCTGAGCCAGAGCTGGATGGCATGAGCCACCCAGGTACACTTGATTGCCATGTAGACACACCCTATAGCACTGGTCCCTGAGAAACATGCAGCATAAATGAAGTCATGATGAACAATGTTGACTTTATGCTGCTTATATGTCCCTTGAATCCTAGGCCTCTTCTCTGAACATGATTTTCAGTCACTTGAAGGCTGATGGCAATTAGTTCAGATAGCAATGGCTTCAAAGAACTGTTACAACAGTTGGGATCGCTGAGACAGTCATGTCTCCATGTACTGGTTGAAGGCAAAGGATGGCATAGAGTCTGCAGTGTCATCTTTATGCCCTTTACTGGGTTGGCTCCTCCCCCATGGCTACTAGCTTGTCAGGTGGATGCCGGAAAATGCACCTAGTCAAAATGTTTTGAACAGGAATGACGCTAGCATTTCTGGTGCCCCCCCTGGAAGCACGGCAGACGCCAGTGCAGCGGAGTGATGGAGCATTGTACAATGGCGTGCCTCCCATTTTCAGCGCCCCTCAAACATTGGCACCCCCCTGCAATGCTTACCGGGGTTACTGCATTGTACCAGCCCTGGTTTTGAACCTTTATTTCCCCATCAAAAAAGTCCATTAGTCGAACCCAAAACTGTTTAGGAAAAAGGGATGGTTTTAATGCATCTCCAAGCTCAGAAAATTTTAGAGGGAAAAGAAGTTTGAAACCACTCAGAATATGCAATTTTGACATTTCTGATGTGGAAAGTTCTGGGGGTTTGACCTAAACTGTATTTTGTTGAGAAATTTTAATAAATTTAGATTAAAACTAAAAAAAGTCGGGAAAAAAAGAAAATGAGAAAAACAAAATGCAGGTATTTCGAAAAGATAAAAACAAGACATTATGACTGATCCAAACTGCACTTTTTTTCACATTGCCAAAAGTTTTGGTATTTCTTCTTGCCCTGGTTTGAGACAGGAAAATGTTCATGGGCCAGGAAAACCATTTCCCATCCATCTCTCTTTACAAATGCAATTTATTCTCCCAGCGGCGGGGCCATTACTATGAAGCATAAATCTCCCTACTTACTCCTTTTTAACTCACAAGAAATTTGATTATTATTTGTTCCCTTTAGCAATAAGCTCAGAGTTCTCTTGTGTTTTATATTAATGAGTATTTGGAAATAATGACTTTTGGCACTGCTGGAGTTAATTGCCATGAGGGTTTTTTTTTCCCCTCTAGTATAAAATGTTTCATCTTTGAGAATAAGACAATAGTGTAGAGTTTATCTCCACTCAGTGTAGCGTTTTTGCTTTTCTGCTAATGTTATTTTAAAAATCAATGTAATTTGTTTTATTGGTGATTTTAACCATAAAACAGATTCATTCTCTTTAGCAGAGTCTGAAAACAGATTACAACCAGAAAAGACCTTCTCAATGTTAATATTCCAGTGTAAATGTCTTACAAGATGACAAAAAGGCCAAAAATTCAATGCAACATAACAACATTCTTTTATGATACCTATTATTATGGCAGAATTCACTCGGCACTGCAACTGTTACGGTTGTCTCCATTTCATTTTAAAGGCTTGTAGTTGGGCAGTAAATAGTTGCTCTAGGGAAAAACTTGTCATACAAACATTCCACAAGGAACTAATGTCTTTTAACAGATATTAACAAAAGATGTTTGGCTGTTTTAAAAGCTGGAAATCTTATTTAGCTGGGACCACTGAGACATAGTCTTGTCTCCACATACTGGTTGAAGGCAAAGGATGGCACAGGATATGCAATGCCATCTTTATGCCCATTACTGAGTTGACTCCTCTCCATGGCTACTAGCTATGTTAGGTGGATGGTTTGTTTCCACACTGGGAGTTTTAGGTCAGTGGAACAGCCTTCATTGCAATGGATAGACTCAGGAACATTTTCACAGTCAATAGTGATACTGCGATTGACTCTAGATACTATTGCTAAGCATCAAATATCCAGGAGAGGCACCTACAGTTCCAGGGTATTCCCCAGGTCATAAGATGATGGAAACAAAGCTGAAGTAGTGAAATTCTGCGATAAGGACAGCAATGCTGATGAAGATGGTACCAACAGAGATTGCACTGAGCATACCAGTGCAGAAGCAGATGAGTCCACTTGTAGCCTGAGATTTTTGCCATCTCCTTAGTATCACAGAAAAGCAAAAATAAATAAATAAATGAAAATACTAAGAAAATATAAAAACCCATATGAGTAAGAAATGGTAAGGCAACTTGGCAGAGGTTTTATGGCAAAACTAGAAAATGGCATAATATGCAATAATTAGGGGTAAAGAACTCATAAATCAATCATTTAACAGTGTTTTAAAATTAAATAGATAAATAAATAAATAAATAAATAAAGGAGCATTCAGCAAGGGACAAAATGGAGAGATCATAAAGGGGAAATTACATAGCTCCACTATCAGATTTGACAGGAAATTCTAAGTAGGTCAAGATGGAGGCAAGCCTCTGAACTTTTGAACTCACTCAGTCCCCCTCCCATCAAGTATCTTAGGTATCCACCCACCTGTCAAAAGGACCCATCAAAAGTATTGATTTTTGTCATGCACTGTCCATGCACTAAGCAGGTGGACAGTGAAGTCACTCTTTTTGATTGGATGAAGATGAACTCACCTTTTTGGGACTGGTCAAGAAGAAACTGGGAGTGGCAGAAATTGCAAATAAAAAGGCAGTGCAGAGAGCAGCTCTTCGGAGATCTCTCCTGCTCCTTACTGGGTTCCAATGGCCTTCTGGCTGTGTTACCTATTGCACTAGGAGCCTAGAGCTAAGTTTGGACTTAGGCTCTGAGAGCTGGGTTTCTGACTCAGTCTCTAAGAACTGATTGTCTGACTTAGTCTCTGGCACAGGGTCGTGTCTCTGAGCGGTGACTCAGGACATTATCTTTGAAGTTGGGTCTCTGTGCCTGGCTTCTAAAGGGCTTTCCAAGACCTCGCAGCCGAGCAGGTAACTAAATACTGCCTTTAGGACTGCGAGCTACGCTGCCCTTCAGGCTTCTTCCACGATCTCGCAGCCAAGCAGGTAACTGAGTACTGCCTTTAGGACTGCGAGCTACGCTGCCTTTGAGGCTCCTTCCACGATCTCATGGCCAAGCAGGTAACTGAGTACTGCCTTTAGGTCGTTTGAGCTCCGCTGCCTTTGAGGCCTCTTCCATCTCACAGCCGAGCAGCCAACCAAGTACTGCCTATAGGTCTGTGAGCTCCGCTGCCTTTGAGGCCCGTTCCAGCCAGCCTGCCTGCTGCTGTTCCAGCTCAAGCCCTTTTTAAGCAACTTCCAAAGCAATGTATCCAAGTTAAGTAAAACAAGTAACCCAGAGTTAGACCTTAAGGAGCAGTATTAAGAACTAAGATCTCTCCATTCAGCCAGCGACTGATCCCCGCTCGCTGAATGTTCTTTTAATTACCTCATTGTCTTTGTGTTGTAGTTATAAGTTAAAGTATTGCATATATGTTAATTGTATCTGTAAGTTAGAGCGCTTATATGTTATAATTTAAGTAGCGCCTGTATATTGTAATTTCCTAGACTAATTTTAATGCATTTAAGCTTAATGTTAAGCAGCGGTTTTTCTTAAAGAGACAGTAGCGCTTTAGCCAGTGCTTATGATACATGTCACAATAAAGCCGCTTTTGATTAAAACAAATTACTGATTCTGAATCCTTGTTGTTTTGCGAGTCTGTGCTTGATCGGTGGGCTGTAGCCGTAGTCCTCAACTTGGGACATTTATCCAGGATGTGGGTATTTGTCCGTTTAAGCGAAATAACCTAATTTGGGTTACCTCCTGAGATTGTAATTTAAACCCAGACTGCTGGACGGTCTGAAAATTGATAAATTAAGTAATTGGATTTTGGGGATCAAATATTCTGGGGTAACACACTAATTGAGGTTTTCTATCAGTACACAGCACAGAAGATTCCAGAGCTGACAGCACTGGTACAGAGCTTGCGACTACTGAAGATTGATGGTTCTAATGGATTAGCAGCTCAGGACATACCTGACGAGTGCCTCCTGGAGGTGTTACTGGGGATTAACTCAAGTGAATCACTGTCAGGTGGTCCATGCTCCATCTCCTCATGATCAGGACCTCAGCTCTGCTGGGGTACAGTCCCAGTCACGTTTAGTCCTGGTCACTAGTTAAATAGTCATTGGCCCACAAGTGCTATGCCATTCCTGGCATTCTGGGTGAGCAGGAGGGACCCAGCCAGTGTTCCCTCTAATTTTTCATAGGCTGTGTGCACAAAAAAATCTCTTGGTGTGCACAAAAAAAGTCTTGGTGTGCGCTAATATTAGCACTGTTGAATTTTTTTGTGCATGCTTTATTTTGTTGTGTGCGTGAGTTTCACAACCGCACGCACAAATGCGCACAGCTTAGAGGGAACAGTGGACCCAGCCCACCCACTTTTCCGGTCTCTGTTCCCGAGACCCAATGTACTATGACCTTGGCACTGATTCTGTTGCCCGCCAGTCTCTGCCACACCCTGTTTCCCCAGGCCACTTTCCTCACAACCCCCAAAAAGTCATACATGGACCCTCACTTTTGGGCCACACCTCAGCCTGCTCCTGGCTTGTTGTCCCAGAATCTGACCTGCTGTCCTCTCCAGGCACCCTTGCCCCTGGACCACTGCTCTGGAGCTCTGCTGCTGTCTACGGTACGTCTTCAGGACTCTGGTTCCTGGTCGGCTCTCAGTGGTGCACTGTGAGCTCCCTCAGTGAGCCAGGGAGAACACCTTCCTCCCCCGGCACCCTTTTATACTGATTAGCTAACCCCTGATTGGCTCCCATCCACTCTCAGTCTATTGCCTGCTGCTCCCAGGCCCTCTTAACCCTTTATATACCATAGCAGGACGACAACCTCTGCCACAATAGTGCATTATTTGAGCTGGGTGATGTGAGTCAGTAAGCACCAGAGAGGCATGGTGCTGATGAGGTTTTTTTGGAACTGATTTGGACAAATCAAAAGAGCATCTCAGACCTCTTCTTGGTTAATACTCGGGTTAGTGATTACTGCCAAATGCTGTCTAAAATTTCTGCTCCTTCCTGCTCAGGTAGCAGAAGTCGTTGACTGACCTGAAGAGTGCTGCTATGAAGGCTCAGAGCATGTCAGACACACATGAGGTCTCTTGTTACTCTGGGGGTTGTGAGCTCCTGAGGCCTCTCTAATATTTAGTGAGCTAACAGAAAAACAAACGAACAAGGAGTCCTGTGGCACTTAAAGACTATCAAATTTATCTTTTTGCATGAGCTTTTGTGGGAGAAAATCCCACTTCGTCAAATGCTTTGAAGATGGTGGAGTTACAGAATGGTAGGAAATAAATTCAGGGAAATACAAGTCATAGGAACAAGTCACACTGTAAAAGCAAATCAAAACACTTGTAAAGATTTAGACACTGGTGAGCAGCATGCCAAGGGAGATGAGGTCAGATCACCTGTTGTAATCAGAGAAAAATCCAGTGTCCCAATTAAGACCTGAAGTAATGCAACCAAATTTACAAATGAATTCAATTTCAGTAGCTTGTCTTTGAAGCCTTGATTTATTATTCATCTGTGAGAACAGCAATTAACAAATCATTAATAGAATGACCATGAAGATTGAAATGCTGACCTGCTGATTTTAGAGTGTTGACACTTCTGATGTCAGATTTGTGCCCATTTATTCTTTTGTGCAGAGTGTGGCTTCAGGGGAACAGCAGATTGTTTACATGGAGGGACCTCAAAGTCTGAGATCATCTCACAAAAGTCTAAACTATACTAACAAAGCTGCAGAATAGCAGTCAGTATGATGCCATCTCGTCACCATGGGTGGTAAGAGGGAGCTGAGTGGTGCTTGGAGCTGTTCAGTCTTTTATGCCCTGCCTGGATGTGGAGTGGGGAAGGGACATATAGGGTCCATGTGCAGCCCCAGTCACTGTTGGTCAAAAGAGTCCAAGCTGATGGACACCTCTGCAGTGGGATCCATGTCCAAATGCTTCATTGCAGGAGAGGCATGAAGGCACCAGAATACAGTCCAGAATTAATTTTTAAGCACCACTAAACCCCCCTATACAAATTATCTGATAAATCCTCTCCTTATTGCCCATGGTGATGGGTGCCTAGTGTTATCTGAAGATCTCTGGGTCTTCCTATCTTGGGCCACTGTAGCACAGTTGGTGGCTACTGAAAAAACCCAGAAAGAACATACAATAATTATTTTTGAGACAGGGGGGAAATGTATTTGTTAAAGCCTAGCTAACATTTCAGTTCTTATTTGTCAATGAGTGCTATATGGTCATCCCAGACTCCTGTCACAGAAGACATAGTTAAATTTTTAGGAGAATCTAAAACAGCTGCAAGAACTGATGCCCTGAGTTAGGAAAGCCCTTAAGCACATATTTAAGTTAATCTCTACTTATGGAGCAGTTTAAGCAGATGCTTTAAGTTAAGCAGGTGCTTAAATGCTGTCCTAAATGGGGTTCCAGGGAGCAGTTTAAATTGAGTCACGCAAAAGTTCTTTGTGGAGAAAGATGAATGTGGCATTTGAAGGTACCAGCAGAGAGGAATGTCTCCAAAAAAGGAGTAATCAAACCGAAGGTTCTCCCTTCTAGTTTAGTCCAGTGAATTTAAAAGTACTATTATATTTTATGACCAGAAATAGTCAATATAATAAGATTCCAGAATGATAACTCTAAAGCAGTGGTTCCCAACTTGTTTGGTTTGAGGGCCACAGGTATCATTCTTATAACCCTGAAGGGCCACCTGTCTCCATCAGCAGTCCCCTACTCCAGAAAGAAGTAGTTCAGCTGGGAGGCTACCTCCCTCCTCACTCATCTCCCATTCCCCTTGCTGCGGCAGGTAAACCTCATGTGTCCTGGAGTCCTGTGCGCTCCACCTAGGCCCTTAGGCAGCAACTCGCTTCTGCAGCCAGCGGGAAAGGAAAGGCAGGTTGGGAACCACTGCTCTGAAGACTAGAACATCCCTTCAATGACTGTGAAATGGCACCAAGCATGGTTGAGAACTGCTTTTGTTTAAGAGTAAGAAATACAGGTGCAGTTGCTCTGAACTGTGACAGACTATTCAATTGCTCTCTTTGCAAAACCCAATCTTTATTTTGTTCACATTTTGTTTTGTCTTGTAGTACAAATGAAGCAATCCAGCATTCTGGAGCCACTCTTCAATAACAAACTAGCATGCAATAGAAAAGGAGAAATGAAGAGGAATAGAAATTTCAAGTTTCCAAGAGAATTTCATGCATGAGTGTTTATAAAGCTATTTAGAGATGATGACCATATCCTGATAGCGTCCCTTTTAAAGTTTCTCTAAATAAAATAATGCCAGACATTTGGCAAGATGTTAGAAGTCTTATTGCATGCTTCACTGTGGAGCTATCTACTTTTAAAGAGCAAATGACTCACTTAGTATTGATGGTTTTGTTAAAAGAACATTCTTAGTGCTTAGTAAGAGATTTAAATGACATTAACATTAGAAATCAATCAGCCAATGAACTGTGGACTACTGAGGTCATGGTATACAGAGGAAGTTTTATTTTACTTCCTTTCTTAATCTCATAATTTGGCTTTAATTTGAAGATAGTGCAGGACTGTACAGAAGTCACGATTCCACGATTTTCTACTTGCACCAATTTTAAACTCCTCATTGATTTCAGTGGTGTAATGCCAGATTAAACTATATAGAGAAGACCAAATGACTGTCCTACAAAGATGAGTGCTAGATGTCTCCTTATCCAAAAAGTTAGACTGTAACTGGGTGGGAGGGTTTTTCACTAACTGTTGGCAAAAACTTCTTGCCTGAGTAAAGACCAACGGACTGTAGATCAATTTTTTTTTAAACTGGTTCCTAAATTTAGGCTCCTAAATTATATTTAGGCATCTACAAGAGGCCTGATTTTCAGAAAGCTGAGCAACCATCAGCCCCTAGTTTTGTAACAGTGGTTATAGTGAATATGAGAGAGTAGGAAGGGACATTTTGTATCTGATTTAACACACTGCCACATGAAGATGCTTCAAGACAGGTGGCAGGTTAAGTCCATTTTTTGCAGTGTGCAAAGTATACCAAAATGCTTAGTGAGAATCCCTTTGGACTGCTCAGCACTTCCATGTCACCAAATTGTAGGAGAAAGATTAGTCCCTGAGAAAGGAAGGAAGGTTGAAGATGTTACAAAATTATGGTCAGAGACAGGGATCAAGAAGGATCACCTTGCGCATTCTGAACATTTGTCTGATTTGGTCCCCAGAAGTAGATGTAGGGTGGGGAAAAAAGGAAAAGAGAGGAGCCCACAGAACCTTAGAGCTGTGCGGTCATAGGACAGTCAACAGTAGTAAATTTCAGCTATGGGCTGGTTGCAAACCTGTTGATCAAGAGGCAACCTTGCGGCGGGCAAATTTCATCGAGGATGAGTGAACTGAAGCTGCGTTCCTTCAGTACCAAATGCAATACGCTACCTGGAATGTTTGGAGACTTCTCCTTGCCCAGAAGGGGGGTAGGCCATGGTGAAGATAGGGAGACATTGACTGTGTTCACACACAGGCATTATTTTGATACAAGTTGTGTCGAAACAAGTTGTATCGAAATAATGCCCTATTTCGAAATAACTTAATTCAAATTAACAATTTGTTAATTCGAATTAAGGAAAAAAGCTCAAAGTGAAATAGCAGTTTCAGGCAACAGTTATTTCGAAACAAGTCACTGTTGTTTCGAAACAAAATGTTCGGATGGCATTGTTTTGAAACAATTGTTTCGAAACAACATTGTTTCATCCCCACATTGGGTTTAAGTTGTTTCGAAACAACCGCACGTCGTGCGAACAGGGTATTTCTTATTTCAAAACAACCTCTGTTGTTTCGAAATAAAAGTGCTGTGTGAACACAGCCATTGTGTGCTGGGGATTACATGCAAGCATCTGCCACCTGGAAAGGAACACATGTATGCAAACTTCAGAAACTTTCAGGATTGTTTAGCTCCAATAAGGCTCAGATTTTCATGGAAGAGTGATACTTCTTAGTAAAAATCTAACTAGTTATCAGTTAATTCTAAATCCCATGAGGGATGATGGTATTAGTACTTGTGGGGACACAAATGTTCAAAGAGTGAAGTCATATTTTATTCAGTTAGTGATAACTCCAGTTTCTCAAATAATCACATGTGCCAAGCTGATCAAAATAGAAATAAAGCTGAGAGACAGCGAACCTCAAATTTCTGAATTTGAGTTCACTCTGATTGAACACCCTATTGATAGGCTTTTGATATCCAAACTGTCTGAATTTCTTAGGTCTGCAAAGGTAGGTTGAAAATCTTGCCATTTCTGTTCAAGTTTAAACTAATGAGACGATCACATTTCTTTGGGGATTTTAACATTTCCTCTGCTAACTAGAATCTGGACAGGCACAATAAATAAACAGAACCATTTCAATTAATATTTCAAACCTCAAAAAGGTGTTTTGAATCAAATCATAGGGTTGGAAGGGACCTCATGAGATCATCGAGTCCCACCCCCTGGGGCTTGAACGCAGGACCTTCTGCACATTAAGCAGAGGTGCTAGCCACTGACTTTTGGGCATCAATTCATCCACTGTTAATAGAAAGATCAAATCAAATTTTGGCCAGAATCACCATTTCTAGCCTACTATGTTTGAATTTTACTGGTGAGACTGACACAATATTTTTCTTCATCTCGATCATTTTTTCCCAGATTGGTTTTTGCTACTCACTGATGTCTGGAGTCAAGGACACCAGAACCGGTATCGCCTCATTTGATAATGATTCTCTTTTTTCTTTTTCTTTCTTTTTTTTTTTTAATGGTTCGGAAAAGCTTGTCTGCTTCTTTTATGCTCTTGAGATTTCATAATTTGATTTTATACAGCAGGGGGTTAGGAAGAATCCATAAATGACGTTTATAGAGCCATTTTTTTTAAACCCATAACATTTCTTTTATCTTTTTGTCAGCAACAGTTTATTCCATTTTGGACAAGGTCAATGGGATTATTACTGTATAAATAAAATGGTATATGGTATACCAAAGCAGCCTTTAAATATTCTTTTGTTGAGGTAGAAGACTCATTTAAGTCTGTCTTATTCCTTTTTAAAAACTGTTTACCAAGAGAAGTCAATAAAATAAACAGGTTTCAGACACAGAAGGATTTGGTCTATTTATCCTCCCTCCTCCTTCCCAATTAGCTGGGGGGGGGGGACACCAACAGTTTTTCCCTGTCATTGATCTCCCTTGAACAAGATTTCAGAAACTTCACTTGGAGCAGTATTTCTGGACCCACTGCTTTTGTTTAAATCTTAAATTAAAATTTAGTTTAGCACTAGACTCACTACTTTAGTTTATGTTTGATGCAGGGGGTTCTCACACTTGTACACTAGAAAAGATGGTGACTGATTTTGAAGCCTATTAGAATGTGGGATTAAGATTTTACAAGGACAGAATGAAAGAATGACATTTTTTACAGCATCCTTATTGAAGATAAAATTCTGCTCCAGGCTAAAATAGCAACAGTTGAGACTGTTAATCCTGCATTGGTAGAATAGAAGAGCAATGACCACAAAATCACCTGATTTTCCTTTCAATTTTAAAATCATTATCTCAGAGGTTCCTTATTCTGACTGATTTATAGATCCATTACTGGTACCTTTGCATAAATAAAAGATTTTGTGAGATTAAGATTGCTTTTCTGATCATTTAGATTTCAGTATTTTAAACAGTGCATATTCCTCCCTCCCTTCCCCCCACTTTTGCAGAGCCAACTTAAATGTGCACAGGATACCCTTTGACTACACAGGCAAAATTTTTATCTTTGGGGTAAAAGACATTCTTTTTCCCATGTAAGTTTGTTGTGGTAGACCAGAAACAAAAAGGGGGGGGGGCATAAATTGACTGGTGGTAATTCAGATGGTTTTGAGATTTCACATTGTATCATTTCCAAGTTTAATTAAGCTTTTGGGGTATTATGCGAGAATATTTATTGTAAAGAGCACAGTAATTTTTATTTGCTTCTCAGTGATGATAACAAAGTCAAATAGCCCAATGGAATCAGGTTTAGAGAAATAATTTTCAACATCTTAAACATCTGCTGTAGCTAAGGCATACAAGAGGAATACCCAAGAATTATTCAAGACATAGACATAGCTTAGGTACTATACAATGATGACCACAGTATGGTTAAGCTCAACAGCCTCAGAGGGACACTCATAACAAAAAGTTGCTCTGCATCACTCTCTTCAGAAAAGAATTTTAATGTGAAAATAGGAATCTTGTGGCATCTTTAAAGACTAACAATTTTATTTATTGCATGAGCTTTCATGGGAGAAAATCAAAATTGGATTTTCTCCCATGAAAGCTCATGTGATAAATTTTGTAAGTCTTTAAAAGGTGCCACAGGACTCTTTCTTTGTTTTGCTGAACAATGCTGACACAGCTACCCTTTTAGAGCTTCATAAGAAAATGTTAACATATAAGCAATTTTTATAGCTGCCAGAAGCATGATAGGAGCTCATGAATGGGAAAGCAAGATAGTTCATGTGCCCATGAATGGGTAGGCAGATGGCCCTAAAAGACAGTCTCTGTACTAAACTGTAACCCACATTGTCAAAAAAAAAAAAAAAAGTTGAGAACCCCTGCAATGAAGACCTACAATGCAGAAAAGACACGCATCTTTTAAGTTAGAAGCAAACACAATTTTGTTAACCACTATTGTATGTTCAGTCACATTATCAAAAGAGCACACAATTTGGCACAAAGGATTAGATTCTATTCAAAACTAGAATTTTGAGGTAAAGTCCCTAACTGCACTGGGGGATTTTTGTTGGTACTGTGCCTGACTGTTGCTAGTATTTAGTTCCTCATTTTCCTGAGCACTAAGTTCTTCTGAAAATATCAATTAAAAGAGTAGAGAATTAAATTTCTACATTTAAATGCATCTGATCTCTACCTCAAATAGAGAATAAGGTTTGCAGTAAACTTGATTGATTGCTTATATCATTCAACATTCAAGGCCAGATTGTGAATCACTTGCTTCTTCCCGGTAAGCAGTTACTCAGCTAGACCCATTTACTGTGTCAACACTTAAAAGAATGACTATTGGGAGTTACAGAGGATTCACAATCCTTTAATTTTTAAGAAAAAAATACTTCAGTGTTTGAGGCGATGAAAAAAGTGGAGGCAAAAGAGAGAAAAGAAATCTACTTGCAAGACTTCTGCATAGCTATTTATCTCAGTTATTTGAGCAACTGAAAAACAGGAATTTGTGTATATACACTATTCTGATAATAAACATTCTCTGAGAAGTTTGATTAACTATCATGCAAATTCAGTTTTACTTACCCCTCCAGAAAAAGCATCTTCTTTGAGTTCACTTCAGTTATCACAGCTTTCCAAGAAAGATAAACTTCTCCAGAAGGCACATCTTACTGGCAGAAATTGTGAAGGTTGTGCAGACTTTGCCATTTGGCAAGGTCTCTAGCCCAGATGGGTTTGCTAATGAGTTTTGCAAGGTGTTTAAATCAGATTCTAGTGGAACACATGACTGCCATGTTTAATTATTCTAAGTTAATGGAGCCCTTTGCCAAGTGCTGCCCAATGTGCTAGATTCAGAGCCACTGCTAAAAAAGAACAAACTCGGAGTGCACTCCCTCCCGCCCTATAATCCAATTTCACTAGTAAATTGTGATACTGAATTTTGGCCAAAGCCTTGATTTTCTCTGCCCAAAAATGATTTTTCCTATTCTTCATCCAAAGCAAACAACATTTTAGCAGAGACAGATATTTGTTCAACTTTAGAAAACATAATTTGGCCCACACAATACATAACAGTGTACGCAGAACATAATTTGTATCAACTGCATTGATATATTAAAAGCTTTGAGAGCTTTCACATTAGGTTTTAAATTTGACTTTACCAATTCAGTTAGAATCCACTTTCTGGGCCTGAGATTTCACGAGCATGGTCTCAAATTTTTTTTTTTTCTTGGCTGACTAACATCAAAGCGGCTTGTTGGCTTCAATTCCTTTAATAAAATCACGCCTTTCCAGTAGATTTTAAAGACAGCACTATATGAGGAATTGCAGCAAAAGAAGACCAACATAAAATAGGGTAAGATACCATCAGCAAGTTTTCATATCTCACATATGCTACCAGTATAATCAAATATTTGATTGCATACATTGCAGATAGCAAACTCCCAGCATTAAGATACATCTTCAAAATACTTGATGCCTTCTGAGAGATTTTTCTTTAGGACAACCTCTCCCTGGCAGAGAGATGGTTCTTTTAAGTCAATACCTATAAGTAGCTGGAGGGCTTTTGCTCCCTTATCAGAATAGATACCCTGTCAGGTATAGATCAGATCACATCAAAGATGGCATCAACTTCAACACTGTGAATTAATGGTCTGATCCTGAGACAAAAATGAACATTATGAATGCTTAGATTTTTTTCAGGATCAAGACATAAATAATTAAGATCACAGATGAATACATATATATGTATTTGACATTCACAGTGGACTCACCTGGAACCTAAACTATGGGCAATGGAAGCAGATATGTGCCATATGACGAAAAACTGAAATATAATTTTTAGATATTTATATTTTTAATGTTTATTAAAAAAGCAAAATGTATGTTCATCTCAAAAGAAACAGTTAAAAATGTTAAAGCATATAAACAAATAGTGTTCTAGCAGCATCCAATCATTAGAATTTTCTAGAATTCCTCGGTACAGTTTTGGCAAGCTAAAAACATTTCAGCTTGTAACCAACTGTCTTCACCATAGTGCAGATAAAACAAAAACTTTATAAAATTAACAACAGAAGGTTAAATAAGCTTAAATAAAGGTGTTAAATACAAGACACTTGATCGAAGCTTCTGTACAAAGATAAACGAATTTGGCATTGTACAAGTGATTGGCTGGCTCTCGCCATACATGATTTTAATAGTTAAGCATTATAACTGTTTTAGCTGAACATCAACTATACAAAATTATCTGAAGTTGGAGTGGGCTAACCCAGTGAGCCATTTACAAGGCATGTATATCTTTAGAAAATCAGAATACTGTTTATATTCAGGCACCATTTGTTCCTGCAAATAAATAATCTCTAATGTATCTGCATCCAAACTAGTGTTAAACACATCAGTGCTAACATTTTATAAACACAGCTCTGTGACTATTCACTATACCTCCATTCTTATTGCTATGACAATGTGACTGTGGAAATAAACTACTGTACATACAAAAAATAGAGCACCTTTTAAACATTAAGGTATATGTCTGGTTATTCTTTTTATTTTACAATACTGAAGCCCAAGCTACTGTAAATTGCTTTAACATCTTCACTGGAGGACCTGAAATACAAGAAATAAAACCCAAAATGTTTCTCTTCAGGCAACCCCAAGCTAGAGCATCTTCTAAAAATGTCTGAAATGACACCAAAAATTTTACATTCATCTTCACACAAATGTCTGCTATCCTCTTCTTTTGTCAGATAAATACAAAGATAAATCCACAGGGCCCTCAGTCTTGTTCAAATGAATAGAGCTGGACAGAGAACGGCAGAAACACCTAAAATGGATTGTGACCACAATAAAATTGTATTTTGCTAATTCAAAAATACAGCTGTTACACAGTTCAAATAATGCTTTCAAGAGGCCTAGACATTAGGATTTCTTGTCTATGGTACTGAAAAACCATTCTGTAAATTTTCTTAGCTGAGCAGCTGCTGTTTGAGACTCCTCCTGAAGTCTCATGTTATCTTGTCTCAAATGCTGGACCTCAGCTTGGAGAACTGCTTTGTCTTGTTTTTCCTGGTTAATAAAAATACAAGTTGAATAAAGTGAATAGCCAGGATGACATTTTTGTTGCTCATATTTCTAAATGAGTCACAGAGCTCTGTTTACTTCAGTTCCTTAATCCATTGTGACAGCTACTGAATTGTAAAATGAATGCCAAAACGTGTTGCAATGTTGTACTGAAGATGATGAAATTGCTGTCTAAAAAAGAGTAAATGCAATTTCTATATGAGAATTCTAGAGGCTAGCTCCAATATGATGAAGATTTGGGCAAAAAAAGTTATTCTACAGTTCACATTTGACTGTTCTTTAAAAGTATGGCCTGACAAATTGCAACACCTCCCAAATCTGTTTTTCCAAAGAAATCATTCAACATTGGAGGATTAACAAGTTATGCACATAAGAATTCAAGTTGTAAGGATTTGATTCCACCAATACAAAGCTGAAGAAAAATATCTGGCTTCAGTAATTTCCTCTAATGATGTATTTCATTACCAAAACCAATACGTCATCCATTGCATAACAGATCTGGAGCAGATTTCTATTTGCAGCTCTATCACTAACTCGCTCTTTGGTCTCAGTCATGTTACAAACCTTCCTCTGTGCCTCAGTTTACCCATCCACAAGTTGACTAACATACTCTTGACATACAGTCTCATGTACTGTAAATGGCTGCATTCACTGCAGCAATATCTCATTTTGGATAGGCCTGGGAATTAGTTTTCACCCCTCATAGTGCCCCATCATATGTTGCTCAAGACTTGAAGTTTTCTTTCTCCTTGACTTGGCGCTCTGCTCAAGTCACTATTCTGTCCTGTTCGTCCCTGCCCCTATTCTGAAGTATCAAAGTTCCACTGGGAAAGCCGTCTGGATGCTGCCTCAGCCAGTCTTCTGTTTCACCTCTAGGTAATGAGGCACTTCCCAGTGACTGGTAGGGGAAACCAGGCCTGTCCACAACTCTGAGTTCCAGCCCAGGCACGCTATGACTAGAAATCAAGATTTGCTCAGTCTCTGTTGCTGTTTCCCTGGGTTCCTTTCTAGCTCAGATCTCTATATCCTAGTCTAGCTCTAGGTTTACTACTGGGAGTATTCTCTGACCCCTCTTGACCTCTTGTCTGACTTCACAGCCCATTGCAGGATCCCAGGGCTCACTCTCAGGGGTTAAAGTATGCCAGAACATGGCAGAAGACCATTCCGGGGCCCCTTATTTTTAGGGGCTCAGCATCTCAGGCCCCCTAGAAATAGAAAATGGAGCAGGAATCCTGCATTCTGGGGCCCATCATTTAAAAACAGCAGGCCCCGGAACACAGCATTCTGGTTCCGTTTTCTATTTTTAGGGGCCTGAATGCAGAGCCCCTAAAAATAGCAGGCCCCGAAACGCCATTCTGCAGCATTCTGACAGGGAGAGTGGGGGTGTGTGTGCCCAGCTCCTCCATGTACGTGCAGGCTGAGCTTGGAGGAAGAAGCCACCAAGCGCAGCCTGCAGGAGAGATCATCTCTCAGCCCAGTGCATGGCTGCTGTTAAGTGCTGGGGTGGCCTGGCTCATGTTGGGGGTGTGTACTGGGGGAAGGGGAGTGGATTTTGAGGGTTGGGGCAATACTGGGCACAGGGGAGTGGATATTGGTGCTTGGGGTGATTTTTGGGCGTGGGTATTGGGAGCTGTGGAATATTGGGGACAGGGGAATGGATATTGGGGGCTGCTGCTGGGTATTGGAGGTAGGGGGTGGATTTTGGGGACAGGAGAATGGATATTATGAGCAGTAGCAGGGGTAAGTGAGGGGGGCCCAGAACCATGTGAGGGGGCCCTGGAAATTTAGGACGGTTCTGGGGCCCCACAGATTATACTTTAACCCCTGCTCACTTTCTCCCTGAACTTCCACATTGTTCCTAACAACTCCCTTGCCTCTAGAAAGGGACTGAACACCTCTTCCCTGCAGCTCCCCCGATCTCATTTGCTGGTTTTATAGATCTCTCTCAAGTTGCTCTTCATCTAATAATTAGGATTTATCAACTCCCTCCACGTGCAGCATATAAAATTAACTGACCCCTTTTTGTATAGGGTGAATACTTCTTCACATGATGCATCAATCTTTGAAACAATTGGAGAAAAAGTGCTACATAAGTACAGTTATTTCTATTGGACAGCAATGGAGACCTTTAATTCTAATGAAGAGATTTATTTTTACCTTCCGGAGGTCAATTTGTAGTTGCCGGAGGATCACTTCCAGCTGGTTTACTTTTCCTGTCAGAGTAGATGGAGTGTGCTCCCTACAAAGTAAACAACAACGTCACTCCAGAGATAGTTCAAAATACTTCCTTCCTTAACGTCAATTAAATATACTTTTACAGGGCACATCACAAAAACCAGTTGATCCAGGGCCAATTGGGTATGTTAGCTGGAAAAAGCAACAATAGACTTGCTCAAGCACAAATCCACCACTGTGATGTCTGAAATATGTTGCTGCCTTTCACGCTAATGAAGCTGAAATGAAATGGACTTTAAAAAGGAAATGCTTCAGATATTACTTGCACATGTATTCGCAGTTGAAATTAACTATGCAGCTAAATCATGTAAAGAGTGCGTTTGTTAACAAGATGCTTTCTGAGAAAGAACAATATTTAAAAACAACAACCTATGATCATAAACCTACATATTTCTTTTTTCTTCCTTTCTCTGGTCTGCAATTTTACCATTTCAAGTAGAAAGATAAACCAGTGACTTTATGAAGACAAACATTTTATATTTAAAGGTCACATGTACAAAATATAGCCACAGGTTAATCAAACGCATGACTGAGGGAAAATGCAGAGAAAAGCTGTTGTCCTATATATGACAGTGAACACTTTGGGAGACAGTTACATACACATTCACAGATTAAACTAGACTAATATGAATTATTTCATCTAGATGAAAGAAGCTGAAGAAATATAGCAAGCTAAATCAACTGCTTCAAGCAAGTTAGCAAATTGGACAGGTTTGACAACACTAAAAATGGAAAATCTGCATGCCTTTTTGCTATTCCTAATGTGCATTAGCTGGAAGAGGATATGTGAGTTTAAAATCATTGAAGAGAAGTGTTCTTTACCATGTAAGTATATAAATTTGTCCAAAATTGGTTCTAATTAAAATGACACCCTAATAAGCAAAAAGGCTAAAGTTCCTCTCTGCCCTTCCCTTTTTCTTCCACTCCAAATTAAAAAGCAAAACAAATGAAAGATTTTTAAACTTCTAACAGATACATTCTATTGCAGAATCTTCCTGTTTTTGAAACCCACAACTCCTTAGTGGAAAGGCTAGAAGCCAAGTGATCAGGGCCATCCCCAGAGAGGTGCAAGGCCTGGGGCCAATTGGCATGTGTGGGGCCCTGCCCTCTCCTGTGCTGGGGGTGGTGCAGGCTTGTCCCGCACTGCCGCTCCTCCCCTGACCCTGGGGGTGGAGCCAGCTGGTCCTGGGACTGGGCTCCACTCTGTGGCACCACCTCTGGCCCGGCCCTCCCCTGCACCCCCAGGGCGGAACAGCTGGCCCTGGGTGGGGCCAGAGAGAAGCCCAACCTCTGGGCTTGTCCACTCTGCCCCTGGGCTGGTTCTGTGCTCTGCCCCCCCCCCTTCCCCACTGACTTTAGCTCTGTGCCAAAAGCAGTGGGGAGGGGGCAGTGGACAGCACAGCCACGGGGCTGCAGTAGTTCAGGCCCTGCGCTGCCTCGTTCACGGCAGGACAGTGCGGGGCCCACGGAACCGTGGAGCCCAGGGCTATCACCCCTCTTGCCCCCCCGCACGGATGGCCCTGCATGTGATAGTCTAGAAGAGCTCCAAGCACTGGGGCTAGGTGTGACCACTAGAGTGATTCTTATGCCCTCTTCAGTTTGGAGAAGGTTACAGTCTCTCTGCTTCATCTGTAAGTGGGGAATAATGGTTTGCCTGCAACTGTTCTCTGAAGACACACAGCTGCTGTCTTAGCTTGTACCATGTCACCAGACAGTGAACTCCCATGACTCTGAAGGCCAGTTGGGTGCACTGTATCCCACCCCTGCTGTGCAGAGTTATACTGATAAGATCTATCTAGGCCAGTGGTTCCCAGCCTCTTTGTCTGGATGGCCACAAACACCATTTTTACAAGCCTGAAGAGCCACCCAGGCTGCCAGCTCATAAAAACGTATTAATTTTTACACCAGTAAGGACTATGCATCACTACATAAAGTAAACATCCTGATGCTACTGTCCTCATTTTTCCACTCTCTGTTTTAACTTGCAAATGACTCACGGTATGTCATGTACTCACAGACACTGTTCCCTCTAAGCTGTGCAAGTGTGTGTGTGTGCACACAGGTCGTGAAACCTGCGCACACAACAAAATCAAGTGCCCACAAAAAGTTCAATAGTGCTAATATTGGTGCTCACAAAGAAATGTTTTTGCACACACAAAGAAATTGTTTGCGCACACAGTTTATGAGTAATTAGAGGGAACATTGCTCACAGACAAGCACTAGTGGAAGTAAGTAACTGTCACCACACACTGAAGCATGTGGCCTGGCAGCTAAGTCACAGTGAATGGCTTGCTCAGTGCAGGCAAAACCAGAAGATACTGGTATTTAGAGTCTTGCCCTTCCTTAAGCATGGTGGGTCCTGGCTGCTCTGCCAGCAGCTCTGACCCTTACTCACCTCAGACAGATGGAGTTCAGATAGGAGGCTGTCTTCATGTTGATCTCACATCTCCCTGGATGCAGCAGGAAAATGGCATATGCCCTGTAGCTAGATGTGCTCCCCTTAGGTACCTAGGCAGTAGTTACCTTCTGCAGCCAGGGGAATGGGAGATCAGCACTCCCCTCCATCTGGCTCCAGTAGGAACCCCAGCACCCAAGGACCCAGGCAGCATAGTGCTTTGCCACGTTCTGTGCTGAAACCAGGGGAAAGGAGTACTGCTCTCCTGTCCCCTTAGGTATAGAAAGGAGCCTGCCCCAGTCTTGTAGCTCCACAGCAATATGCTAAACCTGGATCCTTGGACATCAGCTACCTTCTGCAGCCAGCGGGAGGGGGGCTATGAGCCACTTTGAAAGACCATGTGGGCCACATGTGGCCCCCCAGGTCACAGGTTGGGAACCACTGAGCTAGGGCGACCAGATAGCAAGTGTGGAAAATCAGGATGGGGGTTAGAAGGTAGCAGGCTGCTAGATAAGTCTGAATCCCAAATAGTGGGATGGTCCCTATAAAATGGGGACTCCTGGTCACCCTAGTTTCATCCATATGGAAGGAAGAAATAAATAGAACCACATGTGTTTTCAAAGGATTTATAACAAAAGATTACAGAATTAGACTCTGAAGGAAGATATACAGATCACCACAATCTGCTATATCAGATTCTACCCCACATGATATACTAATTTCAAGTGGAAAACTTCATGTGGTTACTCAGCAAGTAGGAGCCCTAGTCACACACAACACCCCATTGTGTATGCAAAGAATATACAAACAAAACCAAAAGATGGTCCCTGTCTCAAGTAGGTATTGTGGTTACCTTCTGAGATATATTAGTATAAAGACAATTACTAAAGTGAATCTTTGCTCTGTATTGGTATACACAGCACCCTTTCAGCACTCCACAGTAGCTGAACATTGATGCTGAGTAAATTAGGCTCGTGTACTTCAATGAGGCAAGCTCCAAAGGGGTAGCCTTGTTAGTCTAGTTCAGCAAAATGAGCACGGAGTCCTGTGGCACTTAAAGAGCTCATGATATAAATATTGTTAGTCTTTAAGTGCCACTGGGCTCCTTGCTTATTTCGATGAGACAGGACTTCTGCCCCATCAACATCCTTCCTCTCAAGGAAATATAGATATTGTGGTAAGTGCACGGATACCCAGGAAATTTGGAGGGCTGCAGCTACAAAATACTGATGCAGTACAAGGAACTTTTCATCTCAGGACTGTAGGGTGTCTGCCCTGCAAAGCACTTCTAATCTCCACCAGACCCAGGGCTTAATTAAGGCAGGAGCTTTAGGGGCTGCAGCCTCTGGCCCCAGGGCCCCCTAAAAATCCAACCCAGCTGGCCTGAATGGCAGGCTGCTGCTGCTCAGCCTGCCTGCCCAGCCCCTGGGCAGGCTAGTCTGCTCACCAGTCAGCCCGGGGGTGGGGCAGCAGTACTACATCCTCTGGCCTGCTCCCACCAGCTTCCAGCAACAGCAGCAGCCAGCAGGCCCCCTCGCAGGTCCCTCCCACAGCAGTGCAGTCCACAGCCCTCTCCCCATGGACCCCACCAGCTTCCCCCAAGCCCCCTCTGAAGCACTGGTCAGGGCCCTGGAGCCCCTGCCCCCCAGAATGGAGGAGCAATGAGGGGTCCACAAGGATGGACAGCCCAAGGCCTCAATCTGGCCCTGGCCAGAGCAAAATCCTTTACTCCAGAGACGAAAAGGAGCTTCACAGAGCAACCACCTCCTTCAGCAAGTATCCCAAGCCCTACGAACCTTAACATGTTCGTCTAACTGGGAAAGCTTCAGGCCTCCCAGGACCATCAGTACTCAAAATGCAAACCTTGAAAGACCAGTCTGAAGCATCCTGAAGTGATGTTGGAAGTATTTCCCTGAACACATTTGGCAATTTTTTCCTTCTATCAAATTCAGGAAGACTGGGAGGACAGATGATAGGAAATCCAGTCCTGCCTAGCAAAGAATGTCAGACCCTGTTAACCCACTAAGCACCCTGGTGCTTTAAAGATAAAGGGTTTGTTTATGAGCACCTCTTGAATTGTTCAAAGTTATTTCTTCTAAAAGGAAGTGAATACTGCATAACTGGACCTTCTCTTGCTAATGCTGAAGCAACTCCACTGATTTAGAGATAGAATGCCTCAGATTGATGTGCTGACCAGCCTGATTTTTTTGAAGACAGGAGAGGTGTCACTGGTCTATAGGTATAGCAAAGGAGATTCAGTGCTCATATAGCCTCTGCTGCATGATGTTTCCAGTCACAAAGGCCACCTAAATTCCTCCTCCAGGAAAATTAGAGTCCTGCAGATCTGATCACCAAGGGTGCCTAGGTATTCCTACTCCTGGACAGATCCTGGCTGCCCCTGAGTTCCCAGTAAAAAGCCACCCACAGCCGTGGAGGTGCTGAAACACTTTCCGGTGCACAGACAATCTTTTTAAGGCAGTAGCAGAAGCTTTCCTTTAACCTCAGTACTCCTTTTTTTACCATAGTTTGCCAGAGACATCCTTTGAAAGACAGTATTTGAAATATTTAAAAGCAGAGTCTTATTTAATGACTTGTCTTTTAAAAAGGGGCCACCAGACCATAGCAAACTGTCAGCCACTGGTGCTCTTTAGGCAGTTCACCAGGGTACTGGTAATCTTTAAAGGTTTCTGGACTGCTCTCTTGGCAACAGCCAAGAGAAAAGGTGTCTGTTCACTGACAAATACACAATGTAGTATAAAACACTGCAACCTCCTTTCGTATTGGAATCACTGTCTTTCTAGTCTGATTTCTTTTGCCTTTGGTGATGATAAAAAACAGCAAACAGTAGGCTGACTATTTCCTACAGATCCTGGAAGCCAGTAGTTTCAAAAGATGATGAATAGAATTTCACATATATATTACTTTTGATATTTTTACCAATAGTCCTTCTTATCCTTTGAAATGTCTATGTGCAGGTCTAAGGAATAAGGGTAGTGTTACCCATTTTAATAAACTAAAGTAGGAGAGAACTGGATTTGACCTGTCCCACACTGGCAGTATTTTATTTTGGGGTCTAAATTTTCCATATTTCCCAAATTTGCAAAAATTGCTGAAGTACTGAGGTTACACAGAGACATTTAAAGAAGCACGTATGTAAATGGCCATATGGAAAACAAAGGTTGCTTACCTGAACGGTAACCAATGTTCTCCGAGATGGGTGTTCCTGTAAGGGCCACTCTAGGTGACTGCCATATCAGCAGGCTGGTCCAGGATGATTTTTGCCCCAGTGCCCACTCCAGCCACACTCATGCCACTGCTTGGAATTCCCTTGTCAGCTTCAAGCTAGTGAGCGTGGCTGAGAATCTCCATTCCTTCTCAACCCTGGAACCTAACTGAATTACTCCGAAACAGAGGGGAGGAGGAAAGGATGTGGAGCACCCCTACAGGGGCACATATCTTGGAGAACGTCAGTTACTGTTCAGGTTTTTCCATCGAGTGGTGTCCTTGTAAGGGTGCCTATGGAGCGGTTCTCTGTTGAAGGATGGGGGGTTATTTAGGAGTGTGCTTGTTGCACAGCTGAGAGGACTGCTACTCCCAGTGAAGAAGTCTGCTTATTGCTTGACCTATAGTGTAATGCTTAGCGAATGTGTATACTGAGCTTCACGTGGCTGCCTTAGATATGTCCTCAAAAGATACATGCTTGAGGAATGCCACCACCGTGGCCATGCCTTGTGTGGAGTGTGTTTTTATTCTACTTTGTGGTCATAATTTATTTAATGTGTAAGCCATTAGAATGCACTCCTTTATCCACTTAGATAGCCTTTGAGTGGATATTGGTGCCCTTCAGGAGTGGTCTGCCACTGATATAAAGAGCCTTTGAGTCCTTTTGATGATCTTGTCCTGTCTATGTAGCACGCTAAGGCCTTTCTCACATCTCAGGTGTGTAATGCCCTTGTTTACACATCCTTGTGTGGTTTCTAACAAAATGTAGGGAGCCTGATTACTCGCTTGTTATGAAATAGCATATTGACCTTTGAGATAAACTTTGGATGTGAGCATAACACCACCCTATCTGGATAAAATATTGTATAAAAGTGGATCAGACATGAGGGCTCCCCATCGCTCCCACCGTTTGGCAGATGTTATGGCCACAAGGAACATGACCTTGATGGATAGGAGTTTCAGTGAGCTTGTTGCCATTGACTCAAACAGTTGTCTAATAATAGTCTTTCAGACCAAATTTAAATCCCATGGAACAATAGGTCGCCAAATGTCAGGGTATGTGGTCTGTACACCCTGCATGAATCGTGTCATGATCTTATGTGAAAATACCTAATTTCTCTTCCAATTGCAGATGGAAGGCAGAAATCACAGTCGAGTGGACTTTGAGTGAGTTGCTAGTGAGGCATGTCTCCTTCAGATGCAAGAGATATTCAAGCACAATCAGAACTGGAGCAGTCTGAGATAAGATTTGTCTTTCCTTACACTGCTGGGAGAACTCATGCCATTTTTGATGTAAGTATTATGCATGGATTGTTTCCTGTTGTTTGATAGAATTTTTGTACTTGTGCTGAGCAATGTATCTCCTCTAGTTGTAATCCCTGGGTATCCAAGCTGTGAGATGGAGATTGTCCAGGTGCAGATGTGTCACCTTTGTCTTGATAAAGCATGTCTCTGTGGAATGGGAACATCATCTGATCGGCCACTGACAGCTTCAACAGGTAAGGGTAGCAAGTCTGACTTGGCCATGCCAGGGTGATCATGATTGTCCTGGCTTTGTCTCTTTTGATTTTCTGTATCGTTTTGTGTATTAGTGGTTTTGGGGGGAAGGCATACAATAGCCTCCCCTTCCAACTTATTAGGAAGGCATCTCCCTGTGAATCCTTGCCTACCTCCCACCTGGAGCAGAACGCTCAACGTATGTGATTCACTTGGGTGGCAAAGAGGTATTATCTCTGCCCTGATTTGGTGGCAAAACCTGGGATGAGAAAAGGTATAGAGACTTTATTCCCAATTTTGCCTCTATTGCACCAATTGTTAAAAACAAAAGCAATGGAAATGGACTGAGCAACACATGGAAGTGACATTCCAGCTGAAACAGGTCATTGCCAAGGATCCTGTGTTAACCACTCCAAATTCTGAAATACCTTAGTACTTGTTGGATGGTGATTGCTCCTAAGAATAGGTGTACAATAGTATTGTTAAAACTGTTTAACATGTGCTCAAGTTAATTCTGCTCCTTTCAATAGGAATGCACCATTGAGTGTTTGAAGGGCCTTGAACGGCTTTGCAAATTAACTTTATTGGACCTTTACCTAGAACCCAAAGAGGCAACCAATACGTCTTAGTGGTCATTGACCCTTTCTCCAATTTAGGTAGAGGCATTCCTCTAGAGTCTAAGCTTGCAAATGCCACAGCCAAAGTCTTAGTAAAACAAGTTCTCTCTCGATGGGGAATCTCTACTAAAGTTAAATTGGATCAGGGACCACATTTTTCTGCCCAATTTTTTAAAGGTCTGTCTCGAACAAATTGAATTATAAAACAGGACTCCTTCTTTGTTTTATAAAAATCAAGTTGAGGAAACTGGGAGAGGCCAATGGATGTAACTGGGATACTCTCATGCCATTAATCCTTATGGCATTGACAGCAACACCTGCCGCATCTACAAATAAAACACTTTTTAGAGTAATAACCAAACAAAATATGCAGTTGCCAAAACATTAATTTGGCATGCCAGTGGAAGTCAACTGGAGGGGATAAAATTAAATACATACCTGAAAAATCTGCAGACTAATTTAAATCAGTTTCTTATGTGGACAGCTGTCAAATTGGGAAGATCAAAACGTAAGGCTAGAGCCTATTTTAACAAGTACCAGAGAGAGAGAGAGAGAGAGAGAGAGACTTCCACTTGAAAGGTGGAAGACCAGGTCACATTGTTAACTTACAAATACCAAAACATGGGTTATGTAACCAATGGGCTGAACCTTCTCCGAATTGTAAACAAATTCAGTCCAGCCGTGCATGGAATTAGGTTAATAGAAGAAAAGCAAAATACTGATAAGCTCTATTATGCTAATCACTTAAAGCTATATCAGTCATCCAGGTCTCAAGAACTTCCTTTTAGAGCTAAAGAAATCACAGTTGGTGAAACCAAACACATCTGAACCCAGCAGTATACCATAATGAAATGGACATTGTTGTTCCTGAACTTTGTCATCTTTATGACACTGATGTTTTTATGGACTCATTTATTCATTCGGTAGATGCTGTAAGCATTAACATTGTCAAATGGGGTAGGCTGTCAATTTTATACCTCTAACTCTATATTTGGATAAAGAAATTATACTCACTGCATATGCAGAGTATGTTTTAAATATAATTATAAAAACCTTATGAGCCTTAAACCCAGAAAAGTTTTCTAACTTAATTAAGAATGCATAATTACTGTAGTGTCCAAAATGTTTAAGGTTGGGAATGGAATGGTCCTTATTTTTGAAAGGATGGCCTCATATTTCATTAGGAACAATCAGACAGATAGGATTTGTGACTCCACATCCCAATCAGAATTTGTTTTATAAAAACTGTACAGTGGCACAATCCTTGTGCATGTCATTCACTATGTCATTACCACTGTTTGACCCAGACAAGGATGTGTTCAAGGAATTGGCAGCAGTCCAGTCTTTAGGACACCTAAATGACGAAATCTATCGAGAATGGTTTAGAGGTGCCTCTCTTGGTGGTCTATCACGCTAAGTTCCAAAGGGGACAGCCATGTTAGTCTAGTCCAGGCACTTAAACACTAACAGATTTTTTTTTTGCATGAGCTTTCGTGGGAGACAATCCCTACTTCATCAGATGCTTTTAAGATGAGGGAACTTACAGAATGGAAAGAAAATAAATGCAAGGGAGTATAAAGCATGGGATCAGGTCAAACAGTAACAGCAAATCAGAGCAGTTGTTAAGGTTCAAACCCTGTGAGGGGTGAAGTCAAATTACCTTTTGTAATTGGAGAAAAAGCCATAGTCACAATTTAGTCTTGCTTTCACACAATCTAATCTGCATATTAATTGCACTTCAACTGTTTCTCTTTGAAGTCTTGATGTCCCACTGACATCCCTGGGTATGGTTGTTAACAAATCATTTATAGGGTGATTAGAAAGGTGGAAGTGTTCAGCAACTGGGTTCTCCTGTTTTGTGTTTTCTGATGTCAGTTTTGTGTTTGTTTATTCTTTTGTGCAGGGATTGTCCTGTTTGTCCAATGTATAAGGTGTCCGTGCATTTCTGGCACATGATGGCATAGTTCACATTAGTAGGTGAGCAAGTGAATGAGCTTTTGATGGAGTACCTGGCTTGATTAGGACCTATGATGGTACCTTCTGTGCAGATATGTGGGCAAAGCTGGCAACGTGGTTTGTTGCAGGGCTGTGTGCCTGATTTAATGGTTCTGTTGTTAGGTCTGTAGTTGCTGGTACTGTATCTGTTTAAGGTTGGGCAGCTGTCTATAGGTGAGGAGAGGTCTGTCTCCCCAGGCTTGAGGGAGTGAGGGATCATCTTTTAGGATAGGCTATAGGTCCTCAATGATCTGTTGTAGAGGTCTGACTTGAGGGTTGTATGTGGTGACCAGTGGCATTGTATTGTTTTCTTTTTTGGGCCTCTCCTGCAGTAGTTGACTTCTGGGTACCCATCTGGCTCTATCAATCTGTTTCTTTGCTTTCTTAGGTGGGTATTCTAGTTTTAAAGAATGCTTGATAGAGATCCTGTGGTGTTTTGGATGGAAGCTCAAGGGATGTAGGTAACTATACCAATCAGTAGGTTTTTGGTATACAGTGGTTTTGATGTGTCCATCCCTAATTTGCACTGTAGTGTGCAGAAAGTGAATCTCCTGTGTGAAGTGTTCCAGGCTGAGTTTGATTGTGGAGTGGAAATTGTTGAAATTTCTGTGGAAGTCTTCAAGAGCATCCCTGCTATGGGTCCTGATGATGATGTCATCAATGTAGTACAGGTAGAGGAGAGGCGCTTTGGGATGAGACTTGAGGAAACTTTGTTCTAAGTCACCCATAAAGATGTTGGCATATTGTGGGGCCATGCAGGTGCCTGTAGCAGTGCCACTGACTTGAAGGTATAAATTATCCTCAAATCTGAAATGGTTGTGGGTGAGCACGGAGTCACAAAGTTCAGTCACAAGCTGTGTTGTGGTATCATCTGGAATGGTTCTTCTAATAGCTTGTAATCCATCTTTGTGTGGGAGGTTGATATAAAGAGCTTCACCACACAATCCATTGTTTACAACCAAGCCCTAAGATGTAACCACATTTGCTCTGATCCCTAAATGAAGGTGTTGCTACCATGTGAGATCTGGAGTACTTTCTGTGGGGCTGCACATAAGTGGACCAGGCATCCTAACTGCCCCAAGCTGTAGGGAATTGTCCATGTGGCATCTTCATCATCCAAGGAGGAAAGGACCATGCATTGCTCATGTAGTTCTTATGATTTCTTGTATTTTCATTAGCTGGATCGAGCATCTAGGTGATCCATGCAGGGAAAAATGCACAGAGACTGATTCATCTTCACTGCTGTGCGAGAGTGGTGATATAGGTGGAAAGAATTCACTCCTGCATAGTGAGGGAGATCTCCTTTTCTCCACATGCCTTCTCTTCCCGGTGCCTTTTTCAGTTTGTGGATGTGGAGGCAGGGGGTGCCATAGAGCAGCTCTGCTCCATCCTTGCACCCATCCTGAGGGTGAGGGGGGGCAGCGCTGCTGGTGTGCACACCAATTCCTGTGGTGCTGTGAGTGTCAGTGCCGCAGATGCTTTCTGTGGCACCTCCTCAGCTGGTGCCAATTTGTTACTCTTTGGTGCTGTGCCTGCCATTGGGGCCATCTTCCCTGGCACTGAAGGGGAGGCTTCTCTGAGCCAGTCCCCTGCACCTCTACTGGGTGCCAAGTGTCCCGCTTTGCCGGATGGCTTCTGAAATGCCGCTGGTCTAAGCGGTGTCAATTTCTCCGGTGAGAGGGTCCTCGACAGAGTGGAGGATCCTTTTCCTCTTGTCTTTCCCCCCAGGTGATGGGGAGGAACCATGACCAGGGTCAGACACAGGTCTTAGGGACTCTTCCAAGAGGAGCATCATGAGGAACAGCTCCCTGTCTTGCCGCATGCTGGAGCTCATTTTCTGGCAATGGGTACACTTAGAAGTAATGTGCTCTTCCCCCAAACACTGGATACAGTATGAATGAGCATCCGATGTAGGCACAGCATAATGACTTTGAGCACATCTTTTAAACCCCACTGATCCTGGCATCATTCAGTGGTCACTTTTTTTTTTAAATGAGGAAGAAGGCAAGCCACAAGGTACTATTTAATAAATGAAGCCTAACAACCACTAATTACTAACAAATTATCCTAATCTAAACAGTTTTGACAGATATGGAGAGAGGAATGATTATGGAACTGAACTCAGCTGTTTGACAGCTGAGAAGGAGCTGAGGGGCTCAGCCATGCTTGTGCTGCTCCAAGCTGTGGCGTGAGCATGGCTGGAGAGGGGACTGCAGCAAAAGTCATCCCAGACCAGCCTGCTGACATGGCAGTCACCTAAATTGGAGCACTACTAAAGGGATACCACTTGATGGAGAATATATGTATTTATTTTGTTTTGGTATTGTGTGTACAAAATAGTATTCTTGTGATTTGTTAAAGAAGTTGATTATTTAAAAAAAAACACGAATAGCTGTCTGCCACTGCCACTGATCTTGGATAATTCTTCTTCAAGACTTCATAACATTGCAGAGAAAGATGTAGTTGTTATAGCAGCCGAAGACAGTAGGAAGGAGCATTTGTCCAGTGATTCAGTGAGCTAATTCAGCATTCATGTAAACTTCCTCTGGGACTTTATCACTTAGGACAACTATTATACTAAAAAATCTCATTGTCTGGCTTATCATGATCTAAGAACCTGACAATTTATCATGGATAACAGTCACAATTGATGAGCTACAAAAATTGTTTTTAATTTTAAGAAAATAATTCTCTCCAATGTCTTACAGCTTTGATAGTTTTTCAGAGTTACTAACTTACACTATACTAACTCTGAATGGTTGGAATTGAACTCCTGAACTTTTGGGAATGAAAGATGTGGCACAGTTGGGAAAGGTATTTCTGCAACATTTACAGTGAAGCCTCAATTTTGATATCATGATGATTTGGGCATTTGAGCACACTGTTCTTTGAATAAGTATATACTTCAGTGAGAATAACCTATTTTATTAGCATGGAAAAGAAAAAAATTAGGTTTTGTTAAGTAAATTGCATAGTTTCAGAACTTATTCAGAACACATAATATACCACACAAAGAGGAGATGACTGACATCGGCTTCATGATGAAAGTACTCTAAATCTTACATACCCAGTAGCATCAATGAAATCTTTTTCATTTGTTGGACATTCATCCAAAGGTAACTCTTGAGCATCCTCCAAACCTGGAGCTTGCTGCATATCATTCAAGGTGCAAAAAGATGCCACTCTCTGATCTGCAAAGGCAAAACCAAAGCTAATGTAAAGCTATTTGTAAAGATGATTTAAAAAAAAAAATCAGCCTGGGTAGTAGAGTTCTGCATCACAGCATGAGGACAATAGGCAGATATAAAATTTGTTCCAGCCAGTTGCTCTTGTCAACATCCGCATCAACATCCAGTTCGCAAATATCAGGCAAAGTGATAGATTTGTTTTGACTACTCAAAGCTAACCTAAACAGTAAACTGGTCTCACTGAAATCTGCAGACCTGGGAAACAGGGGCAATGACCAGTGACAATACCAATTCATGGAAAATGCTTTCATTTTCCATAGAGCTCAACCATCAAATTCCACAGAAATCTGCACAGTTCCATTTTTATTATTCTGAGATCTCAAGCACATTGCATAAGCTGCTGGTTAGCTATATTCTTGAAAAGCAGTATACCAGTATTGTTACTATACACTTATTTTATTGTATTTAAATATAAAAAGTAGGTTTTGTTTGGTGAAGGCACCTTCAAGTACCAATACTATTAACCTAGGGCAACCAGCATACATACCCAATATGCTTGGAACTTACCCTGTCTCCCAAAGACAAACCATTATCAATGGACATTAAGCATAGCTGCCAAAATATACCGCATATCATTTATGAAAAATATGCCACACAGACCATTACTGCGTAGAACAAGAGTAGATGATTAATTATGATTTAAATTGTTTGCTATGGAAAATCCATATTCTGTGGAGATTGATTTAACCGATATCTATACAAATTCCATGCCAGCAGCTTTCTATTGACTGTGGCCATGACATGCCTTCCCCCCAACCCAGAGACCCAAAGCTTGCATCACCATGCAAACGTGCAGACACATGAAATAGAAACGAAGTTTACTAAAGATAAAAGCCAACAATCAACCCCAGACCATCACCTAGAAACGCTGTGTGATGACAGACTGGCTCAAGATCTTCATCAGAGTCAAAACCTGGAATAAGATTTAGAATGTTCCTATAAACAAGTGAGTCCATACAACCATCTCCCTGCTAAAGCAGCTGTGGTCCTTATGTAAGATTCACATAATGGAACACTGTCAGTACAGCTCAGACTGGTTCTTATTGTGAGAAGCCCTTAAGCCTTTCAAAGCCAATCTTTACATAATACCAACCAATATGGTTGAAATTACACACTTCGTGCTCAGCAGCCCTAATACAAAGCACAGCATCATGATGCACCACAAAAGTAAAAGAGTAGATATGTGGCAAATCATTTTAAGTAAGAAGTTTTAGCACTTTTAAAATAAATCACTATCAAGATATAAGAAACCAGGGAATCACTGCAAATAGAAGTTTTCGTTAATGAACACTTTTGGAGGTCGCTATAAAGACTGACAAGTTATTTCAATGCTATAATATTATGTTGAAGCAAATCTGCACTTTCATACCTGAATTCAAGATCAGTTTTACATAGCAGTAGTTTCCCCAAGTTTTATCCTTATTTGAAATTTCTCATACATATCAGTAGTTTATGGGTCACAAGTTTTCCACATACATCTACACTGAGAAAAAAGGAGTATTTCACACACCACTGTTATCAAAGTGACACAGCTCATACCATGGAAGCAAGCGAGTGCAATTAAATTAAACAGCAGGTAAACTTAGTTTCCCTACTCAAATTAGGAGCCAGAGAAGATTGTGCAAACAATTGTGTTCACAAAAAAAATGGGGCAGAAGTGAATTTCAGATACATGTCTAATTACCCATTTCACTTGTTGTTTCCTAAATTTTGATTACAGAGACAAGACAGGTGAGTTCCAAATGGGTAGCTGTGTCAGTCTAGTTCAGTAAAAAACAAACAAGAAGTATTGTGACACTTTGAAGACTAACAAAATTTATTTTCGCATGAGCTTTTGTGGGAGAAAAATCCCATGTTGTTAGATGCTTGAAGATGAAAGCTAATGAGATAAATAAATATGCTAGTCTTTAAAAGTGCCGCAAGGCAGGTGAAGTAATATCTTTTATTAGACCAACTTCTGTTGGTGAAAGAGACAAACTTTTGAACTTACACAGAGGCTTTCTTCAGGTCTTTGACTGACATTTGATGGAGGAGGATAGGGAAGCAGTGGCAAATTTTATATAGCTGCTGGCTTTTCTATGTGATGAGTTAATTAACAGTCAGTAAAGTGCAAAACATGGCTGTTTTGTGCCACTAAGAACTGTATTTTTTTCATGTTTCTCACATGAAAAAGTAAAGCCGAGTAAAGCATTTTTACAAAGAATGGATTTTTTTTCTGGTTTACTGAGATTAAGGCACTTTCTGTTAAGTAGGGGGAAAAAAAATGTAATTCTGGACCGACTAGGGGTATTTAAACCACCACCACTGAGTTCATGTAGTCTGACCTTCTGTATAACACCAGCTATCGAACTTCCCCCAAAATAATTCTTAGAGCATATATCTTGTAAAAATCTTGATTTAAACATTGCCAGTGACAGAGAACCCACCAGAACCCTTGGCAAATTGTTTCCCTGGTGAATTAACCTCATTTTTTAAATCACATCTTATTTCCTACCTTTGACTTTCTGCCATTAGGTTATGTTATACTTCTCTTTGTTAGACCGAAGAGCCCATTATCAAATATTTGCTCATCATGTATGTACTTATAAGATGTAATCAAGTCACAACTTAATCATCTGTTTGTTAACTAAATACATTCAGCTAATTGTGTATCACTACAAGGCATGTTTTCTAATCTGGTAAGCATTCTTATGGCTCTTATCTGAACTCTCTCCAACTTATCAACATCCTTCTTGAATCTTCTTGCAAGTTTTAATTCTAGACAGCAAAAACTGTAAATACATTATATTATGTTTAATATGCATTGATCATAACTTGTGTACTTATTAACTTTATTCCTTGCAAAGTACCTACTAAACTTCAAACACTGGATTTGTATGAAATTTAAGCACTCTAATCAAAGTATAAAATTTATTTTATCACCAACAAGCTCTCTCATTTTACCCTCCCAGAAGAGTGGAAAAGAGAGCCCTGTTAAAAAGAAATAAGGCAATGGAATGTTGCAAAGTGAAAGTGTCCACAGAAAGCTTCTTATTCAGCTGCGCAGATAATATTTCTTATTTTCAGTAATTATTTTTTGTTCCAATGAATAAGTGCAAAGGTGCTTTCTGATGATTAATAATTGCTTCATCAATTTAACTTGACAGTTTTTAAAAGATAAACTGAAATGAGAGATGCATTTGTGCTTTAGAGGCAGAATTTGGCCAAAAGGTTTTGTCCTTGATTGTTTCTAATAAAACTCTATAGAAAATACAACATCTGGACTCATTAGAAGTGACTCTCCATTCACTAGCACCTGTGGAAATCAGAAGACCTCCACTGATATCAGTGAAGTTAAACTGACATGTGAGAAGAATCAAATCTTTTGTCTATGACTGTAACACTTCATACATGGGTTCTGCTACCATAACCTGTAAGGATAACTTCTTTAGACATTAATGAATGCTTTATGTGCATATCAAATCCTCTTGACTGGCCTATCTTTTCTTTTTCCTAAATTTGTTTTGGGTTGTCAGTTTCTATCCATATAAAGCAAATTACTTCAGAAGAAATATTAGTAATTACATCAACATTTTAAGCAAGAATTGCCTGCTGAAGAGGTCAACAAAAATTAGAACACTGGGCCAAAGTGTGCAACCTATGTAATTCAGTGGATCTTAATAGGCTGCATGGTTATAGAAGAGCAGAATTTTGACTAGAGCTGCGTTTGTTCAGCAGCATTTCAGACAGAGGAAAAATCCAAACAATTTAAGTGAGGTAACATACAGTACAGTAGACAAGGCTAAACATAAAATGCAGCATTAAGTTTTCCTCTCATTGCTAAACTCCCATGGCAAGGTCAAATTCTGACAACAGGTATACACACAAACTTTCACTAACATCAACAAGTCTCACATGTTTATCAGAGGACAGAATTTTCCCTAACTGTTTATTTTTCTAATACAAAAACAAGCTAATTTGGTTAGAAACCTATCTTTTATGCTAAATGCTTTTCCTTCCTCAATCACATCATGTTTAGCATAACTTTTGATAAACTATCAAGATTTAAAACAGAAATATTAAAACAATATTAATTGTAGTAGCACAGATGGGGCAACAAAGAGAAAATGGTATTAAGAAATACTGCATTCTAATTGGCTTAGAACCATGGTAATATCATAGTAATAATTCAGTAGTTGAATTTTTTTTTTAAATAAAACCAAATAATAAACAGTATGGTAAAGAGGCTTTCTGTCAGGTTGTCTAAACCCCAAAATATTGTTTAAAAACATCAAAAGCCCATTTTAAAAATAAAACAACCAGTGGACAGTATACAAATACTGCTTGGTTCTGTACATATTGTCATTGTTTATATTTAAGTCCCATTCCAATCTTCTAAAGTGGCAAGCAGTTGTGGAAATCTTGGAGAGTTGTGGGTTTTTTCCTCTTTATTTTCTTCAGTGATTTGCTTTGTCAGAGCAGCCATCAGAATTAATGTAATGGAAGTACTGAAAATTCCACTCCTTTGCCCAAAACTCAGAACTATAAGGATTTCAGAGAAGTATAATAAAACAACTAAAGGAACACAGATCAAATTTTCTACAGGTTGCCTCTTTTCCTGCTTATTCACTGACATTTCTTTATTCCCTTTTTCCTCTTGCTTAGTAGCACCCAATTCTCTGTTGTTCACTCTTTACTCTCCTCTTCCATGTTACATTGTCTCTTTATCCTTTCTCCTCTTACCCTTTTCTCTCTATACTCTCATCTCTAGCCTTGCTCCCAGCTGTATGCTTCTGGCTCTTCCAGTTTCTTCCCATATTATATATTCAAGAGAATACATGCTATTACAGTATGAAGAGTGCATTCCGTAAATTCGGAATGTGACTAATGAGGACAAGTGAGTTAATAATAAGCAGGGCAATCTATAAACAATGGCCACCATACGACAGAATTAAGATTGAGGAAACAGATTATAATTTTAAAAGCATCTTTAGGACAAAAAAGAATCAATGTTTGAGTTCAGCTGATCTTAACCAAGACTACAATGCTGTAGTTCATATTGCCGCACATTAGCAAATGGTACAGAGGCGTGCTAACTACTTTGGAAAGAAGCAGATGACTGACTGTCATTCCAGTTGCATAAGTGGCAGCTTACCTAACACTCACTTCTCCCCAACTATGAACTGGTTTAAAAAAGCAAGGAACTTGTTGTGAGTTCATCAGTCACAAAGACAATTTCCAAGCAACCATGTGGGAATTCTGAACTCCATAAGTGTTCTAGGAAATATCAGTGGTAAATTTTTAACTCTAGAAACTTGTTTCTGTTTTCAAGGCTCCCTCTACAGCAGGAAGTGCAGAAAACATTTTTTTTAAATAGAACTAAATTTTGCTTTGATATTTTAAATGATCCCAAAATCAGGGAGTTCAAAAGCCATCTCTGAACAGAAAGTTGGACCAGAGGGTCAAGCTACAGGAAAAAAGGGGAATTGCTCAAGCTCCCTCTCTTCAAGAGCATACTTAATGTGAGGCTTTTTAATTTATCTGTACACAAGGTTTTATCTAGCAAGGGACAATCACAGTGAGGTGCTCAAGAAGTAGCAGTCCTAAAGGAGACTGACAGCATCAGAATCCCAATGAAGAGTGTGACCTGCTGGAACCACTGGCACCTGAATATCTATTACGATCCTGCAGCATTTTATACACAGTGGCTTTTATCAAGCAAGGGTTATAGCAACACATGAAAAAAATACAGAACCAAATTTCTAAAAATGTATTTTTAAATATTATCTTAGACTGAGGACTTTGTAGGTGCAAAAATGAATAGAGGAATAACTAATGATGACTTAAGTGAAGGGCAGGGGGTGAGAGCAGCTATTGTTTATTCCTTTAGCTCTAAATTGCAAAAGAAGACCTCTACAGCATCAAACAGAATTTCAAGTTCCAGCTGTGATGACAAAAAAAGTTATGTCGACATATTCATTATTAACCATCTCGCTCCCAGGCTTAAAATCATTAATCGGTTCCATATTTCTCCAGCTTGGATGAAAGTTAGGTAGAGAATGATGCTAATACTTACAAATATAAATTCTGAGTTAAGTATAAATGTTATGGGTTGTCAATGCATAGAAGGAGGAGTCCCAAGAAAGAACCAACGTTTGAATCATGTTGCCAGATATAGAAGGATTGGCAGATTGGAGTTGAAGACTAACTTAATTTTAAATTTCTTAAATCTTCAGTAGCAAACAACCCCTTTAACAACGGCTTAGGGTGGGTCTACACTACCACTTAAGCTGCTATAACTTGCATTGATCAGAGTGTGAAAAAGCTACCCTTGCACCTGAGTGATGAGAGTTATGGTGATGTAAGTATCGTCCACACCCGTGATATGTTGGCAGGAAACACTCTCCAGCCAACACAGCTTCAACCTCTTGTGGAGCTGGAGTAATTAAGCTAACAGGAAGCCTCTTTCCTATTAGCATAGAGTGTCCACAGCAAAGAGCTGCAGTAGTGCTTCCAGTGTAAACTAGCCTTAAGTCTTTATTAAGTGGACTGCCTTTCTTTAAAGAGGCGTGCTGTATAACAGAACTTCACTGACATTTTTATCATACATTTGCACCATCTCTGGGATCATCATTTCTCTATTCATTATATTTAGAGTCCAGAACAGTAGCTGCAAACTACTCTTAATACCAAATCTTGAAATGACAAATGGCAACTTCAGCATACAAAGGAAAATAGCATGTGCTTCCTCCAGTTCAAACTAACTATTTTAAGAATAAATTCTTTTTTATAATGGACTCTCTCCCAATGAGCTTTTCATCATATGCTTGTCAGTTGCGCTTATTTTGACATTGACTTTCTGGTTGTGAGACACATTACTGAAAGCAGACCAATTTTTGTAGAAATCCCTTTTCCACTTAGGAGGCCCTCACCACAGCATAAAATAAAAATTTAGTTAAGTTAGAATGATTTATAGGTTATATAGCACATGCATAGACGTTACAACCTTCTGTATGTACATACCCACTAAAAGAAAAAATCCCCTACTAATCATATACATAAACAGCTCCTATAGCAAGCAAGATAGCATTTTAGAATGGTAATCATCAGTGTGATACAATTTCTGAAATGCTAATATCATTCAAAACAGTACCACAATAGTTCTGAATGCCTTTTGACCAAAACTTCAAGAGCAAAACAAAATCTTTGTACATGAGAATGTTGAACTTTAAAACTTTTAAATACATGTCTATTATTCCATTTATTTTTACCTAAGCAAGTGTAGGCTTGAGATCAAAGATGATGTTAACCTGAAATTATAGTTCAGTTCTGCAAGACTGCACTACTCCTTGGCTGCACACTATTTTTGAAAATGTATCAGCAGACCCCTTTAATATTTGCCCCACTGCAACACTTTTAGGAGGGTTTATTATGCAAGCGTGGGAAGAGACACTCCCACTTGGATCACATCTGGAGAGCTGACAGCAGCCGTACAGTACATACTGCATTCAACACTTTTCCTCATTTGCAAGGTAGACTACAAAAAGGCTAACTATTGAGATACATGTAAAATTTTGATTACTCAAAATTAATACATAGAATATTTGGAAAACTTAGAAGAGCAGTCTTTATGCTGAGTTTTCTTACCTTCAAATGCTCGTGCAGCATCCACCAGGTTGGACCAGTCTAGTCCTGAGGCAGTGTCTGGAAGGGGCATCAGCCCAGGATCATTGAATTTGGTTTTATCAGACAACGACCCATCTGAGAACCAGAATTCATCTAACAAACACACACAAAAATTAGTTCTCTTACAACAGTGGTTTATATTTAGTTCTAAAGCTATTACAATTAAATTTGAAAATATGTATGTATAGCTAAAGGATGCTCATCTTTACTTCTCTCATCCCCCACTTTTTCTATAAATGCTCAGTATGGGCACACCATTTTAAACAGTGTTGGACTGAGGGAAAATAAGATGGGAAGATTTTATTTATTTATTTATTAAGGATTGGTGATTAGGAAGAGAATACTTTACAAAGTAGAGCATACTATTATTATAATATTATGACTAAATGGAACTCATTTATTAACTGTAGAATATTGCAGAATCCAAATTTTTGCTTTTTAAAGATCCTGTGGGAGTAAAAAGATGCTAGACACAAATATAGGAGCCATATTTTCCAAAAACTCATGAAACTACACATGCAGAATGTGTGTGCATACAGGGTCATGGACAGAAAAATGGGGCATGCTCAGATTGCGGTTGCAGTCAGAGAGACTGCTTTAAAAATTATGCCCACATTCCGTCCAATCTCCAGATACTTTTCCTTCTTAACTTATCCATTTGTCCTAAAAGAAAAACTACATTTAGATTTAAAAATTCTCTTTTGGTTTTATATTGATAATGGGTATTATCTAAAAAAGTGACAGATTTCAATATGTTCTAACACTATTTCCCAAATAAACTGCAACTTTAGCATACATGGATACAGCATAAATTTCTTTTAGGGCACAAGCTCTCAGTGATCATTAATGATCACTGAGGCTGTGTTCACACAGCACTCTTATTTTGAAACAACAGAGGTTGTTTCGAAATAAGAATTCTGCTGTTCACATGATGCACAGTTGTTTCGAAACAAGGGCTTTGAAGTTAAACCCTTGTTTCGAAACAATGCGTGTGAACATCCCGGGGTATCCCCGGCCCAGCCCCCAGCAGGAGCGGCTGCGCTGGGGAATCCCAGGGCCGCGCTCACCCCGGCCCCTGCCACTGCAGGCTGAGCCCCGCGCCCCCGACCCCATGGCAGGGCTTGGAGGCAGCTGGGGCGGCGGGTTCCAGTGGCCCGCAGTGGCTCACCCTCACTTTCCAGGGCTGCAGGGTGAGCTGCGGCAGCGGCTCACCCCCAGGGGGATGCAGCCCCCTGAAGCAGGTAAAGAAATAGCATGTTCACAGTGCGAACATGCTATTTCGTTTCCCGCGTTTTTCCTTAATTTGAATTAACAACTGTTAATTCGAATTAAGTTATTTCGAAATAAGGCATTATTTCGATACAAGTTTATTTTGACACAACTTGTATCAAAATAATCCCTGTGTGTGAACACAGCCTTAGATTGAACTGTTAGGTATTACAGTGTTTTACAAACATATTATGAATTTACATATGAGAAGGAACAGAAGATTATATTCAGATTCAACTTGGAGAATTACTTTACATTTTCTTCTATAAATCACACTTTCTGAATGAAGATGAACCAATAACAGCCTTCAAATATATTGTTGGTTATCATAAAGATGACTCTAATAAATGGCTCTCAATATTTAGTGAAGGTAGGACGGGTAATAATGGGCTTACTCAGCCACCAGGGAGATTATGGTTAGATATGAGGAAAACTTTCTGACTATAAGGGATTTCATTGCTGGAATAGGTATTCAAGGGAAGTTGTGAAATTGCCATCATTGGAGGTTTTTAAAAAAACGGTTGGGAAAACATCTGTCAGAAATGAGCTAGGTTTACTTTGTCCTGCCTCAGCTCCTGGGGGTGGACTTGATGACTTCAACTCCCTTCCATCCCTACATTTCCATGATTCTGTGATCTATTTGTATATTGATATATACACAGAGAGATACAATACAAAAAACACTGCGGTTAGATATACTGGTATCCATAAAAGTAGATACAACAATTCATCTGTATTACATTAGGGAGAAGAGAATATTAGTTTCATACTACTAAGATTAGTGATAGAAATGTTCATTTCATTAAATGTCATTCAGCACGTAAGTTATTTTTTTTTTTTTCTTTTTTAAGAAAAAGGATTGAAAATGCAGTTAAAATCAGAAGTTTTCAAAAAATACTTTAAAAATAATACTTTTCTCCTTCCAGTTCTTCACCAGATCCAGGCTATAAAATGTGTGTGGAATGTTTCTCTCACCATTGTACCATCTAAAGGTTTTTCACTTAAGTGAGAGTAAGAGTATTTTCACAAGGAAAGAACCAATGCAAACATATAAGATGGAATATTTTCCTCTTGTATGAAAATGTCATGTTATCATTTGTCCAGATGTGAATGGAAGAGTATAATACTGAAGTCTGTATGGCTACATCTACACTAGCAAATCAGTCTGGACTAAGGAGGCTTAATCTGGACTAGTTTGCTCTGTGTCTACAACAGGCTTTGCCTAGTTTGAACAAGAAGTTTTTTAGTTAGACCTAAGCAAAGCTTAGTTCAAACTAGTTAGTTTGAACTACCTGCTTAGTTTGAACTTAGTTCAAACTAGCACGATGTAGCTGTGCTAGTTCAAACTAAATAAGTTTGAACTAAGCAGTTAGTTTGAACTAAAAAGTTCAGGTTAGTTTGAACTAACTCCAAACTGCTTAGTTCAAACTAAGTAAGTCTGAACTAAGCAGTTAGATGCAGATATGGCCTATAAATTGAAGTTTACAGGCAGTCAAAACAGCTGCAGTGTGGGAGCTCTAGACTAGACTTCCCTTTGTTCTCTCTGCTGTATTCTCAAAGCAGAAAGAGTGAGGGGAGCTCAGATCAGAGGTATAACTCCTTATTGTGCCAAAAACGTGGGAGGAAGAACTAGGATAAGCCTGCAGGGAGAATGAATCCCAGTGCTTTCCCTCCCCTTGCACTGTCTCCAGGTACCGCATAAAAAGCTTTGGAAATCTATTTGCATGAAGCGAATAGGAATTTGCAATGACTAAATGAAATTACTGGGTCCACGAAGCACAGCAAAGCAAATAGAACCGCTGATTCCTTCTTGCAGGAAATGAACAAGTCTAGGAGGGGAAAAAAGGGTGGAATGGGAAGAGAGTGGTTCAGGAGCTTTTGAATGGAGCAAGTACAGACTAGTGGAAGTGAGCCTGTGAACACATGTGGTTGAGCAAATTCATGCTGGTATGAATGAATGTATAAACAGATGTGATCTTTCACCTGCTCCGAAACAAGTTCGCATAAAAGTTGTTTCACATCAAAAGTTACCCTCATTCTTAGCTTTCAGTTGTATTCATAAAAGGAATTCAAATGAGCCACTACAAAAATCCATTCCAAGTCTTCTGTCCAGTCTCTGCTTCTCCATCTGTCCAGAAGTCTGACAACTCTCATAATTTGCTTGAATGAAGGGCTCAGTTTAATCATTAGTTTATGGTATTCCAGGGCTAGTTTGTGGTTTATCAGCACAAACGCAATTGAAATTGAGGTAGCCAGAGGCCTTAGACGGTTGCAGTCCCAGGACTAAAGGACAGAGTCAGCTGAAAGCTGGGAATTCAGCAGGCTTTTGGTGCAGACTTGCCTGGATTACTTGTTGAGAGGCAATGCCTGGTTTGCAAGTGTCTGTTTAAAGACAACCGGAGGGGTAAAAAGACGTCTGAGCCTCAACATGTTCTGTTGAGACACATATATTGAGCCATGCTGACTCTGCCTCCAGGTTGTAAAGGAAAAGCTTTGGGTCTCATATGTTGGGCCTGTGCAGTGGTGGATGGTACCAATGCAGAGTCTCGATACCCAGCTGTTACTCTTGATTCTGGGTCACTCAAAGCCAAAACCTTAAGGCCCTATAGGCTGCTTTCATATGAGACTTAAATGAAACGTGAGAGGTGGCCAGGGGAGCTTTCTGATGCTCTGTCTATGACTTGATGGTTTACAGTGACATTTCCAGCAAATCTCAGAGTTAAATCTGCCAGTCTGTTCTGAAGTGCTTAATTCAGTTGTTAGACCTATCCATGAAGGACATGGTCTGATCAGTTTTGTTTTATTTTGTCTTTGGTTTGCTTATATCCATATAAGACTTTAACTGAACTTGTAAAAATTGAAAAAATTGTTTTATTAGGTTTCTCAGTATGGACTTATGAATCTAACTTTCAGCACCCAAATCTGAAAGTTTTGGGTTTAGGACATAAGTATTAGTATTTGTGAGCCAAATTATCTACCTTACAATTATTCTAGTGTAATCTTTGCCATTTGTTTCTGATGGAATGTAGTCATACAATAGGATTTCATTTAACAGACAAAGGAAGAAACACCTATAAATCAGCTCAACTTATCTCAAGACCACTATTACTGCAAGGAAAAAGTGATAAATAAAATGCTAAGTGCAGAGGTTTAACACTATGTAAAGAAATCTCAGCATATTGTATCTTGGAAAAGGGGACAAGGATCACATTTGTGAATTAAGTTTTAAGCTTTTACCATTAAGATAAATGGGTTATCTTCATATCCAACTTAATAGACAACAAAACTGATAATACTGATATACCATATATGCTCATGGATAAGCTGACCCATGCATAAGCCGACCCTCAGTTCTGAGCTCCTCCCCAACAGGAAAAGAAAAGGTGACCCATGCATAAGCCTCTGAGCCCCCCCACCAGCCATGCTGCAGCTTCCGTGGTCACCCCAAAACCCCCCCTCATCCCCACCCACGGCCCTCTTACCTGGCTGCTTCAGCAAGCACTGGGGCTCCCACCCCATATTTTAACCCCTGCCCAGGCTGATTCCTCAACATGCCCACTCTGAACACATGTGGGGGCTCCCCCCCAGCATGCTCAGAGCACGCTCAGCGTGGGAGATTTAAAAACTCCTGGGCTGGAGCTGCTCTCTGCTGGCCTGACCTGCGTATAAGCCGAGTGCCCCTTTAAAAAGGGATTTTCAAGCCAAAAATCTCAGTTTATATGTGAGTATATATGGTAACATGCATGCACGAACCATTTGAATGTACATAGAAAAAACATATTCCAACAGAACAGTGAAATCAGCAAATAAAATCTTGTGAGACAAGTCAAGTTAGAGCATTCATTGAAGTAAAACAGAAAACTGAAAAGAGCTGTCTTGAGGCAAGTGTTCTTTACCTATCACTTGCTTTGTGAAAAATCTATTTTTTGGAAAACGCACAAAAACACATCTCTCTAAGTATGACAAAAAGTATGATTTCTAATCACTAAATCAAATATAAACCATGTTCTACTAATCAGACTTGGCACCTGCTAGGGTCCATAGAACATAAAATTCTGAATGAATTATGCAATTTGTCAATACAAGAAAAAATATTTTACCTTTTGGTAGTTCATTTGAGTTCACTAACAAAATCAGAAACTTACTCAGAACATGCTTAATCACTTACTTCTTAAATTCCCCATTCCAAGAGTCACACCCATTCTGGGAGGCAGAGTGCTGTGATATGGTGGGGTGGTGCTGAACAAAATATCATTTGGCAAGGCTTGGTCTAGCATTGAACTCCTTGAGCTAGCATATGAAGATCCTCTCCGGTTACTACAAATGCTCTCATCAGAAAGGGTACGATAAAGTGTCCTTCTTGGAGATACATTCCCATAAAATGAAAACTAAATATTAAAATAGTTTTTAGAAAAGTGAATTGGTAAAGAAATGAAAATGCTGAATATATTTTATTAATTAAAAACCCATATCTACTATTGTGAAAAATCTTGCAGTATTTTTCTAGGTTGGCACAAAAAACAACCATTCTGGAATTACTGAATTTGCAATAGAAGATCAAATATTAGTTCCATCATGTCAGCTCTCCTGCTGCTTCAGTGGAGTTATTGTACTAGATTTTTGTATTTCCTCTTGACATTTTGGAACACATCACCATGAATTAATTAGATAGTGCATCGTTTTATTAATTCTGAAATGTTAAATGAAACCTCCATAGCCTTATGACAGTAATGGCTTCCAGAAATATATATAAAGTTACTATCTCTGGCAACATTTATTCAAGACCACATATATAGGACTGTTTGATTTTAATTGGAAATGACTATGTTTTAATATTAAGCCATTCTGAAGTGATCAACTATATGTGAGATGCAATCTGATGCATATGCCAATAAAGCTGATTCAAACCATTGTAACTGGCTAGATAACGTGAAATATGCTTAAAACAAGACAATACAGTTATGTGAAAGCAGTTTTATCTTTTACAGAATTACTTAAAATATCACCTAAATGTCCAAAGTAAAATCCTAGCTGGATCAAACTGGGCTATTTCTCTTAATAACCCTGTATTCCACAACAGTGAAAAAAAATAGTTACTCTGCACACCTATAGAGGCAATTTATTCATACAAATGATCTTAAATGAGTATTCTTTACTGAACCCAACATCCTGACCTGCTTTCTTCATAAGTAGTTTAGGCAGCATACTTCCTATATATTGGGTACACATAAAGTAAGTGTAGAAGCAGTGGATTTTTTGAAACAGTGAATATAACACCAGAGCTAAAAATATCTCCATTGTTATATTTCTGACAGGTCTTCCTAACTGATGAATGCTGCTCAAAGAAACAGAGGGAAAGTCAAGTCAGTCATACAAAGAGAAATATACTCTGTACAAAATAAATAGCTCAGTACATATTAGGACCACAATTCAATAAAACTTTCCTCTTCATGGAAGCACTGAAGTCACAGGGATTTAAACAAATGTTTCAGTGCAGTCTGAAAACAGGATGGACTTAAGCATATGCTGAAAATCCTCCCAAAGGCGGGGTCTAGATACTGAATGAACACAGTTGCTCTTAGAGAGCTCTATACTTATTACTGAAGAATATGCTCCTCTTAGGACTCGCCTACACTGCCCATCAGCTCAGATTAAGGGGGTGTGAACAGCAGTGCACACCAAAGTACTGAGATTTAACTCCCCTACTGGCCATGAAATGAAGTAGTTCCTAAAGAGCACTGTATTTCTGAAGGGGACCTTTTAGTCCTCTTTAAACTGGAGCATATTACTGTGAAATAGGATTACATTAATGCATACTAGGAATGTTATTCTTTCAATATCTAGACCTTGATTCAGGAAAGAATTTCAGCACATGCTTAAGTCCATCCTGCTTTTGGACTGCCCTGAAACATTCACTTAAACCTCAGCAACTTCAATTGGATTTAAACACCTACTTCAGTGCTTTCCTGAAGAGGAATATTTTACTGATTGGGTCCCTACTGTGTATTGAACTATTTTGTACAGAATATATTTCCCTTTGCATGATTGACTCTTTCCCCCTGTTTCTTTAAGGAGCATTCATCAGTAAGAAGACCTGTCAGAAATATAACAATATAGATATTTTTAACTTTAGTGTTACATTCACTGCTTCAAAACAGCCACTGCTTCTATACTTACTTTATGGGAATCCAGAATACAAAGTCTGCAACCTCAGTTATTTATAAGAAAATAGCATATACATTGCTTTCAAGACATAACTGCAGTCATAATTAATTATTATACCAATAATGAGCCACTGTGGCAAGAATTCAATAATAAAAATTCTCTGCTATTATTCCTGAACTTTCAGAAATATATATTTAACTTAATACACATGTTAAAAGTAAACAAACAGTCTGCCTCTTTTGAATTATATTTAGCATCTATGGGATTCCCACATTACTTATTTACACAAGATGACCATGTTCTTTAGTATGTATTAGGGACACAATGGAAATAAATACCATTGAGTTATTACCTATTTAAGAGTATTACTCCAAGTAATTAAATTACTTGTGGTACCATTTCCTAATAATCAAAGGATGCACTGTCACTGGTCCTTGCCAATCAGGCAACATTACCGCAAGTTCAATAGCAATACTTTAATCAACATTCTAACATAAAGAACATTGTCTTTGTATGACAAAATTTGAGCACAATATTCTCCAGTAAAGCAACCAGTGAGATAATTCCAAATATTTATCATTAATACCTGTAGAATATTGACTAGGTATTTGTATTAAAAAGATTAGGTTTTAAATTTGAGCAAAAGCATGCTTAATAAACACTGAATTTAATCCATAATTGCCACACACTAGGCATCTTTTCTATAGTGAAAGGTATGCATGTTATGGTACTCTCCAGATCCAAAGTTCTCTGTTACATATGTTTGGTTTGCACAGAATGAACTTAAGACTCAGAGACATGTAGCTCAGAAGGGACCTGATCATCTAGTCTGACCTCCTGCACAATGCAGGCCTCAAAACCTCACCCATCCACTCCTGCAATAAGTGTCTAACCTTTGACTGAGTCATTAAAGTTCTCAAATCATGATTTAAAGGCATTAAGATACAGGGAATTCACCAGCAGGGGAGACAAGCCCCACACTACAGGGGAAGGAGGAAAAAACACAAAAAACTTGTCTACTTTAAAACATTTTGAGAATTAAAAGTAGATTATTTCTAGGTAGTTGCCTACTATAGGCCTAGAGACAAAAAGAGTAGCTAACCTTTCTTCTACCCTCTTCCATAGTGAGGTTATCTGGCAGCATCAGCTTCAGAAAATCTTCTTTGGATAAGACTTGCTGGCTTTCAGTAAGTGAACCCCTCACAGAAGTCTGTAGCTGATTTGGTGCAGACACAGCATCATCATCATACAGTCTGCTGAAACAACTGGCATATTAGTATGGTAAGAAATACGAGTCACAGGTCTGCAATATTGCATTTATTTTCATCAATGAACACTAAAAGCTGGAGTATGAAATTCTCACCGAACAGTGCACTGCTACCATCTCCCCCAATCATTCTAAATTTATGAATTAGTTTCAGTTTCATGATGGAATTTTTAAATTATTCAAAGTACTGAATTCCCAAGAAACAGCAAAAGACATACAGCATGCATCTCAAAGCCTGTATTGCTTTTTTGCACACAACACTTCTCTGTTGTCTTGTTTATACTTTAATAATTTATCACAGATCAAAATATTTTAATTCGAGTTTCCTGAGCAAATAAGGAAATCAATATTTTGTGGTGTGAAACTGTGCACAGAATCACGATCTGACAAAATTATCACGGTCATTGATGGTAGCACCAAAAGTTCACTTGCAATCAATTCTGCCATGTGCCAAGCGTGTTTTATTATCAGCAATTTCACAAAGCTGTTTGGATAAATAAAACAGCTGTCTTCTTTAATTATCAGCATACCAAAATATATTTACATTCAACAAAAGACTGTCAAACTGAATTACTGTCTTTCAGCTCCCTTGCAGCGAGAAAGGAGAGAGATGATCTTAAAAGGTTTACTCTGGAAATGGAATCTGAGAAGCTGGAGATTCCCAAACACACAGTAAATACGTTTGAGACCAATTACTTACTGCCAAGTGCAGCATAATCAGCAGTTGTACCCTCAGCAGAGAGGAAATAGGCTTTGCTATGGTAAATAGGAATTCTCAATGAATTATGTCCTACGGTGACACAACCTTCAGCAAATGACCTGATTTTCACCACCACTGCTAATTTGAGATGTTATTTTATTTTAAAATAATTATCTTTGAACAGAGTTTTCCCTCCTCCCCTGATGCATGGAAAGCTTTCCCAGAGAGAGAAAGTTAATCAGTGCTCTAGTGCATAGAACATTTATGAGAATATTTTTTGATATGTCCACTGTGGCCATCTTTGATCACACTCTTCAGATGGAGCTAGCTCTCACAGACAGACAATTTTCAAAGTTCTTGTGTTTTTAACCCAAAGGGAATACTTAATTATGCAGTTTTCAATAAAAATTTTCATTTCAAAACAGTGGGAAAAAATTGCAGGACCTCATTATGCAGGAGCCTGTGGGAGCAAAGAGACTCTGACACTTAAAGTGGCAGCACTCTTATGACAGAACAATCTATGAAAGTGTGGTTATTCAGAATATTAAGTTCCAGAGGGGTAGCCGTGTTAGTTTATATACAGCAAAATTTACGACAGTCCTGTGATATCTAAAAGACCAACAAATTTCTTTGGACATAAGCTTTCGTGTACTCCAACCCACTTTGTCAGATGTGTCTGATGTGGGTTGGAGCCCATGAAAATTTATGCCCAGAGAAATTTGTTAGTCTTTAAGGTGCCACAGGACTCTCGTCATTTTTTCAGAATATTAAGGCAATACAATTGTGCAGAAAACCAAGGCCAGGACTGGGAGCTGTTGGTGGGTTTTATTTCTGTAAAAGAGGCAAGTGTCAAAATACAGATTTAAAGAACCCAGCATTAAGCTCTTATTTTTCAATGCAGGGAATTTTGACCTGTATTTTTACTATAGATTTTGCTATAAATATTATGCAATATATATATATGTAATGTCTACATCATCCTAGATTTAATATTAATTTCCCTCTACCACATTATAAAGGATCATTCACCTCTCACATTTAAAACCCAGCTACTGCACATGTCTTGTTGCCAGTTTGCCAAGATACATAGTGCATTCTACTAGGCAGCAGAAAGCAGAAGTAGGTTATTTATACTCAGTATAGAAGCAAGAGGATTACCATTGCACATGATTTTGAAGATAAAAGGCTATTTTAAGAAAAAATTAAATGGCAGGTCCAAACAATACTTGCTGCTCCTGTTACCCTGGTGCAACAGGAAGTATTCAAAGCATCATCTGTAACCATATTTGAGTAACTGCACTAGAGACTGCACCTAGACTCTTTCTTTTGCATAAGAGGTTCCTCCTGAGCTTTCTTAGTGCCAGGCAACATACATTACTGCTCATTAGACATAGCCAGAACATTTAGAGCACAATGAAAATTTGCTGAAATGTGCTGTGTCATTAAACCCAAAATATTTCAGAGACGTACAAGATTTCAAATCAAGTTTTCAACACAGACATGCACTTAACCTTGTGGTGATGGTCCTAGTATGGACTGTGGGGCATCACAATTCAAGCCCCTGCTTTGCTTGATTCACAGTACCTCACCCTAGATCGCTCTGATTGACCTAAAATGCTGTCTCCCACAAACCAGGGTAGGGCCCTGATCACTTACTTGTACTTACTTGTACCCACACATACGGTCTTCAGGTATTGGCTTGAAAATAGACATTTAACAATTCCATTTCCATCCAAGTTTGCTTTCATTTCAGTGCAGAATGAATACAAATTCTAAAGTCTCCAGAGATGGCACAAAATGAAAATACCATCTTCAGGTTCAGCTGCTTATTTCACCTGTCCTTTCATCACAGAAATAGTTCCAGGATTGGAAAGTAGATGCAACTCCTCAATCCATTTGAAGTTTTCTAGCTTTAGAAACAATCTTTTTAGAGTCTAACACTGAAGTCAAAAAGGCTTCTGCTTCCACTCAGTTCCACATGCCTGCAGCACCACATCCCTGTGTTTGGAGAGTGCTTTCTGGAGCTCTGGAGGGCTAGTTCTGAGTTAGGACCCACATCTTCAATATGTCTCTGCCAGTTTTTTCTCCATTTTACGTCTAACCAGAACTGAGTAGATTTTCTAAGTGCAAGAGTCAGGTCAGAAAGAAAATAAATGACCACACTGAGTGAGACACCTCCACTCTCATGACTGTGATAGTGGCCTTTTCATCCAGTGCCCTGGAGACATTCAGGGCAGGATTAAAGCAATTAAGGCACTCCACTATACAGTGCACCCTGTGGTTTCATTCACACATCACGAGCCTGTCCCCCCACTTGGAGTGAGATGAGGACACCAGGGAGGTGTAATGAGTTGGGGTCTCTATTTACCTCCCTCCAAGAATAGTAGCTGTAGCTCCAGCAGGGTCCCAGAATTTAGCTCAGCATTCTGGATTACATAAACTGGATGAATGAATGGTCTGGGCACAGTGCATTCTCATCCAGCTTTATACTTAACAGTTCTTTGATGGGGTAAGAACCCCTACTACTTTCAGGTAAGTTTAGTACTTGCTTGAGATAATGGGGCTGTTCGCACTCACAGCTATTCTGTTATGATCTCTACAGAATGTGGCAGACGCTGTTGTATCAGTTACAGTCAGTCCGTGTTTTTAAAATCTTCTTTGCAGCTGTAAGCACTGGAAACATCTTTAAAAGTGAAAATGATAATTCTGATGTAATTGCATCATTCCAGGCTCTGAGGATCATTCTAACCCAGAAATGCTTGCATCTGACAAAGTGGGTTGCAGCCCACAATAGTTCATGCCCAAAGAAATCTGTTATTCTTTAAGGTGCCATAGGATATTCACTGTTTTTTATACATACAGACTAAAATGGCTAAACCCCTTTGCAACTTAAAGAAGAGTGCAGGTGTCCCTCCACAAGGTGACTCAAAAGCTAGACTTCTGTCAATTGAAATTAGTGAAGAGGTTGTTTTTATTTTGATCTCCATAATACTCTTCTTTTTTTCTTCTCAAATCAAATCCAGTATAGAACAATCTTGAATTAAGATCATGCCCAGGTGCAACCTTTTGTAGAACTCTTTCAATGAAAATTAAGTGTCCGGAGAATCATTTGAGAAGGTACTTAGAGTTTCCAGACCTGAATGAGATCACATCTAACTAATTCTCATCTAGAAATTCAAGACAGTAGTCCATGTCTTTACAACACAAGTGTAATTTCTCACTAGATCAACAATTCTTTCTTTTTACTTAACTGGCAAAAGGGAGAAGATTCAACAGGGAAGAAAAGCAGAGAGAAAAAGGATGGAGGAGGTAAAAGGACACTCCAGTAAATAATTTTCTTTTACTTGTGGAGAGAGCTCTGATACCTAAAGGAACTGAAACACCCCCCCCCCCCCGCAAATAACCAGAAACATTTCAAATAAAACAGGACAAGGAGAGGCATTTTACACTTTTCAAATAAAGAGACAGCTAAAAACTCTTCGCGCCCAATTTTTATTTCTATTCTTCCTAAAATGAGAACAAACAAAAAACTTACTCTTGGCACTGAGAAACTTCAGATTCTTCAGGGGTAGGGCTGCCTTCTGACTTTTTCCAACCAATGACATATTTACTCACTACTCCTTGTCTGTGATATGATTTTGCTACTGACCCAGAGATTTGTTGACCACTGCTCTGTGACACAATGTAGACTTTCGAGGTATCAAGAGAGCCACTGTTTTTAGAACAATGTGCTGAAGGGCTTCCTGAATGGTGAGACCCACTGAAAAGGAAAACACACAACAAAACCTGCAGTTCAGTAAAACATCGATTCTACACCAGTGGTTCTCAACCTTTTGTGGGTCATGATATACTTGGCTACTTATCACAACCCTACAGGACACACCAGATCCCCTCCACAAGGCTGAATCCAGCCATTTCTCTGGCTCTCTGTGACACACTTTGCAGCGACACAGTAATGTGTCCTGATACAGTGGTTGAGAACTACTACTCTAGACTATAGCCAGGTATGCGGCCATCATATTTCTTTTAAATTTTCTTTAAAGTAATCAAATCAAGCTAGTAACTTCAGAAAATTTTATATATAGCAAAAAAATCACTGTTCTCAACTCCCTGAGCACAGATTCATGTGCACACGCGTACACACTCAGAAGGACTTTGCAAGACGAACCATTTTGTGTCACTGAATGTATTGTAATGCCAAAAGCAAAACAGTACGATTTAAAGACAATGAGCCAAATTTATCCATGGTGTAACTCTGTTAATGCTGAGAACTACACTAGGAATGAACATGGCCCCAGATTGAATGCCTGGCCCTTGAGAACTTCTAGGCATTTCCACTGAATGCTGTTTGTGACACACATCCACTAAAGTGTAGAGGATGTTCATTTAAGCTTTTTTTAAACAATGTAATATGCATAGGAATATCTTTCACCCCAATCAATGTAGCAATAAAAAACAGTTTTCTGGATTTTAATATCTTTTGCATTATTAATAGTATTAGAATTAGACTCTCCCAAACTACTTTACAGTCAAACTACTATACAGTAAATTACAGCAAACATCTCCTTGAAGAAGGCCTTATTCTACATATGAAATAACTAAGTCACCAACAAATAAAGTGATTTATTTAAGATCACTCATTGCATCAGTTAAAGAGTTGGGAACAGAAGCCACAGCTCTGACACTCAGTCCTGTGCCCTACCTACCACACAAGACTCATTGTTAAGCCAGTCATAATAGTACTGTGCTCATTCATGAAAACCAAAAAGTGACAGTGACTAGCCTCATTTCATTGTTCATGCTAAGTGAAATGTAAACAGCAAAACAGCACTAATATATTTTGATTGACCTTGAGTTTTCTGAAAGACATAGTATGAGAGAGGAGGTGAAAGATAAAATATGTATAAAAAAAGAATGGATAATGGACACACACACACACACACACACACACACACACACACACACACACACACTCTCTCTCTCTCTCTTTCCTTCTCTCTAGCAGTATTCACTTATTTTAAAAAATGATCATAACCAGGATATAAAGTGTGATCCTGAGTATTGCAGACATTACCCTCCATTGTACATCACTTCTACTCTCAGTGGACAGTAGAACAATAATTATGGTTCCTCCACCTTACACCCTCATTTTCTCTAATTCTTTTGGATGCCCCACGTCGTAAGTATAAACAGGTGATCTGGGGGCAAGACTGAACTCGTCAGAAAATGTGGGTAGGTAATTGTAAAGGAGATCAGTATCAGGCTGGAAGGAATCTACCATCTGTTGCTGCCTATTCCAGTAATGCATTTGATAAGGTTGGAAAACTACTTCAGGGAGGAGTGAAAATTGGAGCCTCTTGCTGAAGCTCCTTGTTCTTATCAGATTCTGGATTCACCTCCTGGAGTAGGGAGCAGCATGTGGCAGATTTATCTCCAAAACTTCCCAGAGAAAGCTGGAGTGGGTGTTTTGAGGCTGGCACTGTGCAGGGGGTCAGACTAGATGATCACACTGGTACCTTCTGACCTTAGAGTCTGAGGACTAAGGAAGGTCCTCCAAAAGACAGGCTGAAAGAGCAATTAGAATGGTAACAACATAGCCAGAACAAGACACTAATGAAAGTCATTAGCTAGGACAGGACACTAATGGAAGTTAAGGGAGGACTAGATTTGAAGATGATGAGCATTGCTGACTGCATCAAAGGTGGCTGGAAGATCGAGAAGGATGAGGATGGAGGGCTGGTTACGAGATTAGGCTAATGAAAATTCATTATTGGATTTGGTGACAATGGTTTCAGGTGAGAACAAGGGACAGAAATTAGATTTAGAGAACCTGGGACAGAACTGAAGGAGAGGAATTCCAAATTGTGATTGTAAACTTCATGTTCAATAAGCTTACATATGAAATGGAGATGAGAAAAGGAGTGGCAGGTGGAGAGATAAGTGAAGTCAAAAGGTATGCAATTTCAAAACTGGAGAAGCTAAAGCGTGTTTGTACTGTGAGGAGAAACAACCAGAGAAGAAGGTTAAGAAGAAGAGTAAGGGAAAGAAGGAGACTAGGCATCCCCATAGACAACAGGAAGGGGGGGTTGGTGTCACTGGAGCAAGGCGACAGTATAAGTGAGTATATAAGAAACTTACGCCTCTGTGACCAGAAGAGGAAGGGGAGAAAGATTTTTGGGGGAAGGTAGAGAGGAAGGGAAGATGAGCCAAGGGAGCAGAAAAGTCATGTCATATTTTGTCAATTTTCTCTTGAAAAAAAGAGTAAGATCACATGCAGAGAGAAAGGTGAAGGGCGGAGGTGAGGTTTTGAGGAATGAGTTAAAAGGTAGTGAAAAGGCAGTTGGGATTGCAGTTATGAGATTCAGTTAAGCTGGAAAGCTGAAGTTGAGTTTGGCTAGAAAGATGCAGAACTGAAAGAGGAGAGACAAACTGTGGTGGAGGAAGTTCACTAAGTCACTGGATTTCTGCTAGAGATGTTCCTTACTGCAAAAGCAGTAGTGAAGGAAACAGTAGCTGGGAGTAAGCCAGAGCTGGAGGTTAGCACAGTGTATCTTCTAATGGGAAGAAGCAGCAAAAAAGGGTACATTTTTGCCAGAGATACGTTATGGCATCAGAATTAAAAGTACATAAAGACTTCTCCATGTCAGGTCACAAGTTCAGAATCACCTTTTCTCATTGGCTATGTCTACGCTTGAGAGCATTTTCGAAAAAACTTTCTTCAAAAAAATTATTTCAAAGCATATTCAAAATAATTATCTCAAAATAACTTTTTTCAAAAACACTATTTTGGGAGAACAGTCAGGGGACCACTTCTTGTCCCAAAATACGATGGCCTTTTTAAGTGAAAGCCTACACCAGACTTTCTTTTTCAAAACAAAGCAAGGCAATGGAAAACCTAGGCAGGCTTTTTCAAAAAAAGCCTTTGCCACATCCAGCAATGGCTTTTTTCAAAAAAGCTATCTCAAAAAAGGCTTTTTTCCAAAATGTAACAAAGTTTAGAGTTGCTGAAAAAGCACGCTGGTATTTCAAGATACCAGCGTGTTTTTTTCAAAAAAGCTAAACCTGGCAGCTTTTTAGAAATAAAAAGCTTTTTCCCCAGACGTGGCAAAGGCTTTTTTTGAAAAAGCCTGCCTAACTTTTCCATTGCGTTGCTTTTTTTTCAAAAAAGAAAGTCTGGTGTAGACTTTCACTTTTGAAAAAAACCAAAAAAACCAAAAAAACCCCAAAAAAACAAAGCCGCAGTATTTCAGGACTAGAAGTAGTCCCTGGACTGTTCTCCTGAAATAGCATTTTTTAAAAAAGTGATCTCAAGATAATTATGCCAAATATATTTCAAAATAATTTTTTGAAAGAAGTTTTTTAAAAAATGCTGAACAATGTAGACGCAACCAACAGGGCATGTTAGCTACTAGCTTCTGAGTCAGACTACTGACTAGCTAGGAAGGCAGGAGTGCAAAATTATTAAAAAGTCAAATGAAGGTGTTTCAGTTATAGTGAGCTGATTGTATTTGGTAATCTAATGGTTTAGTTAGAATAAAAAAAGAAGAGAGCAAGACAAACAATTACACAGCTGTGAAATATAAGGCTGTACATACTTCAAAGGGCCCTGATAATTTGTGATGCCATTACACACCACAGACTTAATTCAGCGACCCTTTCTCAGACAGATCAATATTTTCTTCAGTAGGACTACTCACTATGAATAAAGAAAGATAGAATAAGGCCCAACAGGTCAAGACTCAACAACATTCCTATGTTGTATTTCATCCATTTAATAAACAGCATATAATTCTAACAAAGCAGCACTGAACTTGTATAGGAAATAGCTTTTCACAAATCTGAATGTTTCTTTTTTAGGTTTTAATTTATTAGATATTTGTTATTGTGGTAATAACTAAAAGGTCTCAATCAGGTCAGAGCTCTGCTGTGTAAGGCACTGAACAAACAAAGACATAGTTGAAGTCTGAACAGTTACAGAATATACTGATAATATGGATTTGGTAACAGAGGTGATTTGCCAGTCAGAACACAATTCCCTCACATATTAAAACTATGAAAACACCGCATTTCACAGGAGAAATATCACAGCTGTGAGATAAGACTTGATTTTTTTAAAGTTTGGTTGGCTGCAGCCTGCAGGATATCAGATTTGCAAAAAAGTTTAAATATCTATGAAGTAAATTTTGTGACACAAAACTAACTCGAAGAAGGTCTTTATATAATTGATACCTAAAACAGCTAGCCCAGATGAAATAATTTTTTTTTTAATAGTAACATCATTTAGCTCTCAAATTAGGAACAGATATTTAAAAAAAAAATTACCCAAGCGAGATTGGACAATCCTGAAAGGATAGTCAGGATCTCCCGAGTTTTAAATCTGGCTTGGCCACTGACTTACATAAATCATTGAACTGTTTGCATGTCAGTTTTTTTTGTCTACGAAACACAAGTAGACTTTCCTGTCTAGCTCACAGAGGTGTCTGTATGGTATTTTACATGTTTAAAGTGCCAAGCAAAAAAATGAATATTTCTACTCCATTCTTTAGAAATCTATTACAGCCCACACTTGTTTTATTAAGAATGTATGTGGTTCAATATTTGAAAGTATTTATCTTGTTTTCTTCCCATCTGTCTGTACACTACTGTATTTTCTATAGCTTAGTAAAATGCTTATAAAATTAGATGTAGGCATGAGACTAATTTACTGTATACATAGAACACAGAGGAAGGATGTGGAATGCAACTCATTGGGTTTTTTTTCCTATTCTGGTTTGCACTGAAAATGGAAAAATCCAAACAATAAAAGGTACAAACAATTTCCCTTTTAACTACTTCTTCTTACCAAGCTGAAGTCTTCAACATACATTCAAAAACAGCATCTTCAAAGACCAGAAAATGGGAATTACAACACAAAAGCAACCAGCTGTACAAGTCCACTCACACAATGCAATTCACTTTGTAACATGAGTACTGTACACACGTTCGATTGACAGTCAAAGGACAGACAGCGAAATCCATGAAATTCTATCCAACATACACACACATTCTGCCAGGCATCTAACATATTAATTTAAATTAAGTGGCAAGGTATGCAATTCAGCTCCACTGTACAAAAATATAAAGAAACTAATATTTCCAGAGGAATTATATCTGATTGCTATAGTATTAAATTCTTATGTCATCAGCTGCATTCTTCTAAAAAGCATGTGCAGCCAAGTGGTTTTTGAAAATATATGTTAATCAGAGAAAGAGGTGCCAAACTAACTTGACTGTTTCTTTTTGAGACTATTAGTTATTTAAATTACTTGGAATAATGGAAGATACAATAATAATGTGAAATAAACAATAATATAAATGCATTTATTCCATCTTCACAGCTATACTGCTGAATAGAAGTGTCACAATACAATGGGATGCTCAAGGAAAAAACTATATACTTATTTACAAGTAGGCTTTTCTATGGTGCTCATTGTAGGATCTGTATCATTGTAGCACTTCATCAATATTAATGAAGCAATTCTTTCAACACCCCTTTGAGGCAGGTGTTTATTCTCCCAATGCTCCAACAATGTTAGCCAATGTTGTAATTCTCTTGATTAAGAAATTAGAAATGCTGCACACTACTTAATACATTAATAAATGTTTTATCCAATTAATCCCACAACCCTGGAACACTTAGAGCCATGCAGCCATGCCCCCTTGTGCTTATAACAGGCTGCAGGATCAGATCATCTCCATACATGTATGGGAAGACCTCCACAAATATAAAATAGGAGATGTTCATGATCAGTAGCTGGCATTCATTCGCACAAGTCAGTACTGAACTGAGTGATGATTCAGCTCAAATAAATCTGAGGCTCACTGGGGACAATACATCAGAGCATTATGAGGTATCTGTAAAGCATCCAAAACTGAGCTGTATGATTGTGAAATGAATTTGAACGTGTTTACGTGGGAAAGATGGATCAACATAAGGTAAGATGTGAATTTAAACAGCTCTAGTTATACTGGTACTATTTCTAGTCTGAACACTCTTACTTTGGTTACAAGTGTGCTTTTCCCCAGTTTAATTTGTGTCACTTCAGAAGCAGTTTAAAAGATGCGCTGAAAAAAACCCCCATTATTCCAAGATAACAGCATTCACACAAGGATTTATCTCAGCACAACTACAACGGTTTAACTACACCAGTGTAATTACATTGGTACAATTATCAAATTTTCCCATGTGGACAAGCCCTTTGAAAATCATGGATTAAAGTATCCTGTTAAATAGGAGAACAGACAAATCAACAATGTGCCCCCATTTGGAGCTGCAATAAAGGGAAAAACAATGAGAGTCCTGTGGTACTTTATAGACCAACAGATTTCTTCAGCCATAAGCTTTCATGGGCTCCAACCCACATTGTCAGATGCTTAGTTTATAGGGTGCCACAGGACTCTTGTTTTTGCTGTACACAGACTAACACAGCTACCCCTCTGGAAATAAAGGAAAGATACTTTGATTGTACAGGGTGCTTACTTATCCCCATAAAATTCTCAGTGTCTTTGAAGCAGATTGTACTTCACATTATGTGTCACTGTAGCAGGACAGCTAGATATCACAAAAGCATTTCATTCTGGCCCTACTGAAAGGTCCTTCCTCCTCCAAAGTACTCAGAAGGGTCCTACTGACACTACTATCCAAAACTGACTGAACCTCTGATACAGCATTTTGCTCTTTCCTATCCAGTTCAAACTGATATGGATTTTATTCACAGTCTAATGTACTCAAATTCTATTAAATAGATACTGAATTTTCACTTCAGAGGTAGAAGAGCAATGGGGTTCTTTGGGGGCAAAAGTGACATGTACATATTAGTCATTTTTCTTTTGAAGGTGGACTAATCAAACCAGGGGCATTGCTGATGCTGGGCACACAGGGCCCGTGCCCCAAATCTCACAGCCAGTACCCTGAATGAATTTTCTCCAGCAGCACATGCATGGAAGTGCATCTGCCTGGGAAGGCGGAGGTAAGCTCTAGCTCAGCCCACAGATTCTAGCATTAGGAATCCTTAAAGGGGAGCTAAGCTCCCGGATGGCCCAAACACTGTAGTGTGGCAGAAAGGTCTTCCACCTTCCCTCTCGTTTTCTGTGTGGAGGAAGGCAGGGCAGGGCAGCAGGACACCAGGTAAGCGCCTGGAGGGGACAGCCTGGTGGGGGGGGGGCTGGGCCCCCCTGGACCAGGGATCGCCCGGGGGGGGGGGGCGGGAGGTCGGTGGCAGGACCTGGGCCCGACGTGGAAGGGATTGATCTGTGGGAGGGGTCAGCAGCAGGACCTGGGAATTGATCTGCAGAGAAGGGGAGGCTGGTGGCAGGAGCCCAGTCCGGTGGGGCAGGGATTGATCTGCGGGGGTGTCAGCGGCAGGACTCAGGCCCAGAGTGTCAGAGACTGATCTGTGTGGGGGGGGAGGGTAGGCATCCTGGGCGGCGGTATGGCAGGAATTGATCTTTGTGTGTAGGGGGTCGGCAGCAGAATCTGGGCCTGGCGGGGCTGGGATTGATCTGCGGGGGGGGGGGGG
>ML681972.1:24860654-24890525 GCA_007922195.1 Podocnemis expansa | reverse complement strand
AGTTGATGTCCTGGTCCGTGGCAGGGTAAGGATTGATCTGTGGGGAGGGAGAGGGGGTCGGCAGCAGGACCGAGGCCTGGGCCGCAGTGGGGCAAGGATAGATCTGCGAGGGGTGGGGGGGTTGGCGTCCTGGGCTGCGGGGGGGGGGGGGCAGGGACTGATCTGCAGGGGTGGGAAGCGCAGCACTGGGGCCTGCAGCATGATTTGGGTCCAGCCAGCAGGAGGCCCGGAGCAGCCTGTGGTGGGAGAGATGGTCTCTGGAATGGGGGGGTGCAGAGCCGCTGGAGGACAGGGAATGCTGCTCAGGCTTGTGTGGGGTGGGGGGAGTGTATGTGGAGTGTGCATGTGTGGAGCAGGGGGTTGTGTGTGTGTGTGGGGCTGAGAAGTGGTTGCAAATGGCTGTCTGGATGGAGGCCTGGATGATACAGGAAAGAGCCCTCCTATCTGGAAGGTTCCAAGGTCCACCAAATTATTCTTTAACCACTTGGGTGGGTGTGAAGGCTCTCTTCCTCCTGGACTGATCTCCCAGCAGTAGTTTGATGCAAATCCTTAATTCCTAGAGAAGCATCACATCACACTAGTTGTTCTTCAAAGCAGTGACTATGCTTTGTATCAAATTTGCTCAGGTAACAAATATCTCCTCTCATTTAGCAACCATACTGCCACTTCTCCCCCGATATGACAATAGCTATCCTTTCTTTCTCATGCAGCACCAGCCAGCCAAAATCGGCCTTGAGTTACACGGTCACCTAGCTTGAGTAGTCCTGTGCTTTGAAATTCAGCCTCCAGTGGCACAGGGTGATAACCTGTAACTTTCAGTGGGTAAGCAGATCACAGGTGCAACTGCAGTTTAGCCAATAAATTTAAGTTACAAACAGAAAAAATATCTGAATTTTTTTTAAAAAAGGGGAGGACCCTGCTTAGACTTGGGTGATGTGGGGGCAAGCTATAGGGAGCCAAGCAAGTGTGGAAGGGGAAATAGGTGAGAGAGAGAGGGTATCAGGAGCTGGCTTAGGTGGGGGGAGGGAAATAGGAAGGCTTTAAACAATTAAACAGTTCCTTTAAATATTTCTGTCAATGGTGCTTAAGAAAAAAGAATCCAACATCCTCTGCAACTGGATTTGGCTCCGTGGGGCAAGCAGGGGTACAGACAGTAAGATAAGACTGGTTTGATTTCTGAGTAACATTTATTCACTGCCACTCTTCAGACTGGAAGTACTATTTAATTCTTCTGCTCTTCAGTTTTGCGCTCCTATACACAGCATAAGAACACCAGAAAGCTAGCCTTTTTCTTATTAACAAGCTCCTGAGGGGTAGGCATTAGTGTAGCTCAACAAAACAAGCAAGGAGTCCTGTGGCACCTTTAAAGAGTAACAAATGTATTTATTACAGAGCTTTTTGTGGCTGAAATCCCACTTTCCAAGAAATTTGAAAATGTGTGTGTGGGGGGGGGGGAATGAGTCTTTAAAAGTGCCGCTAAAAATTGCCAGTTTCAGGTGTATTTCTGGCCAGTGTCAGAAAACTAAAGAATTTGTTCCTGTACAGAAAGGTGTAGTGTATTGATAGCGTGGCCAGTGGCTCTTTGAGGATATAACAATCATCCGCTAGTCTATTCAATCACCAGCAAATATATGTGCAGATTAATAGTGTGTGGTTATTATATTCAAGACTATCACTACCTAAAGGTTTAATTTTGAAAAGAGAAGAGCCGATTAATTTCTAAAACATCTGCTTACATCCACATTTTTTCCTATAGGCAATGGATATCAGGCATTTTTTCAATGGAAGAGCTGTTGTGCAGGGAGAACAGAAAGAGCAGACAGGGAAGGCAGAGCAACTGCAATAGATTGAAGTGGAAGGTGCAGAGGGATCTTTCAACAAGGACACAGGGACAAATGTTGTGACATTTGATTTTCGTGAATGTAGTGAAGGTTCTGATTTAGGAGACAAGGAAACAGGCCCAATGCAGCCAAAGTTAAAGCAGTACCCCATGAGAAATTCGATTTGAAAAACCAGTCTTTTCAATATAACTGGTTTGAAAATTGTAAGTGGCTAGAATACTCTGTTAAACTAAATGCAGCATTTTGTTTTGCATGCAAAATTTTGGGGGCAAAACACACCAGAGGCAAGGTTGATGCATTATTTAACAATGGCTTTAACAACTGGAGGAGGGCACTGGATTCTTTTACAGAGCATGAAAAGTCAGCAATGCATAAGGGAAGCATGTTGGCATGGGCAGCTTTCAGAGATAGCAAGGTTCGTGGTGATGTAGCACAGCACTTAAATGTGGCAAATGAGAATGAAATCAGAGAAAGATGGGAGTATCTCAGAGGGATTGTTTGTGTTGCAATGTATCTGGCTAAACAAGGACTGCCTTTGAGGGGTCGTGATGAAACCGAAGAAAGTCAAAATCGAGGGAATTTTGTTGAGTGTTTCAATTTACTTACAGAGTTTGATTCGTTTCTCCAAATTTACAATGCACCGTGTAAAACTATCTACCTCTCAGAATGAAGTTATTCATTGCTGTTCAGAAGAAGTAACATTAAGCATAGTTAGTGAAATGAAGGGATCAGGAATGTAAGCAATAATGGCAGATGAAGCAAGAGAAACACAAGGAGCAGTCAGCACTTTGTGTATGCTATGTTGTTCCAGAAACTGGCTTAGTGAAAGAGCATTTTTTGGGATTCAGTGACTTAAAATATTTTGATGCAGAATCAATCACAGAATCGTTACTGAGCTGCATAAGAGTTCAGGGGCTAGGTGATCTTCTCTGTGTTGCACAAACATATGATGGTGCCTCTGTTATGAGTGGAGCCAGTGGTGGTGTTCAAGCTAAATTTCAGAAATATGACCCAGAAGTGATTTACATCCATTGTCATGTGCATAAACTGAACCTGGTGCTATGCCACATGTAAGGCAATTAAATAAGTTTCTGAATTTTTTAGTACATTGGAAGGCATTTATACAGTATTTAGCGCTTCACTAATAAACCACAAGAGATTAAACAATGTTCAAGCTCAACTTGGACTAAGGGAAAGGGGACTGGTACAGCTTTCAGACACACGTTGGTCCTGCCCGGTGAGTCTGTTAATGCACTTCTAGCAAACTTCCCAACTGTTATTCAATGCCTTGCACATATTGGGCCTCCAGTAGCCTCCGGTCCCTTAGGAAGACTATATCAGTTACCTACAGTGTACTGCCTTTTTATGTTCCAGTTTCTTCTACACACCACATAGGGTTTCCGTAAGTTGCTCCAAAAAGAAAGCATTGATTTGGCAAAAGCAATAGATGTCAAAAAAGCAGTATGCAGAACTTACAGGACATGACAACAAATGAAAAGGCAAAAGAACTATATGAGAAAGCCAAGGTGCTGTGAGTGAACAATGACACTGATATCAAAGAAACAGCTCTACAAAAGGAGAAAGCAAAAACGTATGGATGATTTCATTGTTGAATCTGTACATAGCATAAATGAGGATATCACTACACCTGACCATTTCAAGACAAAATTGTTTTATCCTTGTTTAGACCGGATGCTCTCTGAACTTGACTAGAGGTTTCCTAGTGTCAAAGCACAGCTAATGATGGGAATTCAGGCATGCAGTCTGCTCTCACAAAAATCTCTCTCTCCTTATGGGACTTAAATACACTGGCAAAGCACTACAAAATAGAACTGAAACCAGAAGAAGTTGCCGTTGCTAAAAATCACTTAACTCACAAGCAAGACAGTGGCAACAATCTCCAAGTGACAGATGTGTACCAGCTGTTAGACCCTATCTGCTTTCCAACTTTAAAGAAAGTGATATAGGTAGCACTAAGTATGCCAGTGAGCAGTTGCAGTTGTGAAAGATCATTCAGTGCTTTGAAACGTCTGCATACCTGGCTGAGAAGCACGATGGAACAAGAGAGACTTCAGCATCTTGCAGTGCTTTCAATTGAAAAAACTGCCCTGAATTCCATACCAGTGGATGCAGTCATTGACCGCTTCGCTAACATGCATAAATGGAGGTACACACTGATGCTTCCTGAAAAGAAGTAGAAGGCTTTTTCAAGTTTCTACCAAACATGGTTTAAAAAGTGACTGAAGAAGTTGTTGCTCATGTCCATTCCTAATTACGTGGGCATGTACCTCTGTGGAACAGTTACTGGAAAACTACCAGAACAGAGAAACAATGAGTTGAACTACGTCAGAAGAAAGTTATCAGTGGAGCATGACTGGTTGTTGCACCTGGAAATGACTTTCCCATGTTGACCTTTCTGCAGACCAATGGAACTGCATGTTTTCACTTTGCTGCCCTCTCAAGGAACTCAGGAGGAGCTCCCTATCAGCCACTTTCCTAGTGAAGTGGCCAGGTCCCCTTATGTATGCTTTCCCATCATTGTTCCTGATACACAGCGTAGTGTTGAAGATCAAAAGAACATCATTCTTATCATGCTAGCATGGCCATGCCAGCACTGTTACAGTATGCTGGGTGACCTTTGGTGGCACCACCGTGAGAACTACTGACAAGACTCTGACCCAGGGGAATGGCCAGCTGCTGCATCCAAACCTGCACTTTTTGCACCTGACAGGATGGAGGCTCCATGACTGAGTGTGAAGGAGAAAACCTGCTTGACGCAGACCCAACACGTTTTGCTGTACAACAGAAAACCTTCCACACAGGTTGTATACTTTCCCACATGGCAGTGTTTTACTATTTTGGCCCAGATCCAGGGTATATCTCTAGGATCCTTGCCCATACAGGCAGTGCTGGAGTACATGATGCATACGATACTCCAAGGCCTAGTCCTTACTGCTCTCAAAGTCTGTTTGGTGGCTATATCGGCCTTCCATCAGCCAAAGGGTGAAACATCTGTCTTTTCACAACCTGGCCTCTAGATACTTAAAGGGAGTTGAGAGGGAGGGTCTGCCCACAGGCACATAACACAGCACCCCTGTGGTACCTTAATTTAGTCCTCACTACAGTAACAGAACTATCATTTAATCTTTAGCTACATGCTTACTATTTGTTCTGTGTTGGAAGGTATCCTTCCTGGTGGCTATCAGCTTGGCCAGGAGGGGCTCTGAGATCAGTTGAGGCCGCACCCAGTGTTCCTGCCTAAAGTTGTCTCCATTTCATTATACAGGAATGGCCAAACTGCAGCTCGCGAGCCACATGTGGCTCTTGAAAGAAAAAGTGTGCCTCGCAGAAGAGCACAGTGGGAAGAAGCAGCAGCACAGCTGGAGATGGCAGAAAGAAGCGACAGCATGGTCAGAGATGGAGGGGAAGTGAGTGCATGGTCAGGGACAGTGGGGAGAAGCACGGGATGGTCAGAGATGGCAGGGAAGCACCAGCATTTTTACTGTTGGCCTGGTTTTCACAGTAACCTTTAGTAATTATTAGAATCTGACATTGGTAGGATCAATATTTGCCATCTTTTTATAACAAAATTAAAGTGTGCAATGAATTTTAAACTTAGTAATTTTGGAGTAAGTAAAAGTAAATGGCTGTATGCTTCAGTGCAGCTCACAAAGGTTTAATAATCAACTTGTGTGGCTCTTGAGTTCCCTAAGTTTGGCCACCCATGCATTATAACAAACATACCTTTCTCTATGTTTTTTTTCCAAAACGTGGGTGACGGAGGAGGAATGGAGATTGTACGTACGGAATGTCAGACAACCCTTGGCCTTCTACATCAAGTGGAACAATCGACCCAGCTCTTTGTGGCCATCATTGACCAGAAGAGAAGCCAGCTAGTGTCATCCAGCAGATATGATCATGGATTATCACCAACTCCCTGGACTGGTGACATTACCCTTCACTAGAGCCCAAGTCTTGTCTGTGGCTTTCCTCATGCAGAAGATAGATAGAGCTGCCATCTGCTCATCAGTGTATACATTCATAGTGCATCACGGTGGAGCAGAGGAGGAACACCACATCCTTTGAGAGGGCTATGCTACAGGCAACTTGACTATAACTGTGCCCACTATAAGGTTTGTGACACCTAGGCCTCCAGGTTTGTGACTGGCACTCCAGGACAACAGACCACAGGCAAACGGCAGTAGCTGGAGCAGCGATCTAGAGGTGAGGGTTCAGGAACAGCAGCTGAATCCCACAGAATTAAGGGTCTGCGTGTCACTGGAGACTGTGGGGGGAAGCAGACAGACAGACTGGTGGGAAGTGGTTGACAGTGCCACAACTGAGGGAAACTGGGACCCAGAGAAGAGGGTGGGCCTAGGCCCCTCCCCCAAGCAGTCAAATGTGGGGAAGCTCACTGGTCACTGACTTTAATTAGTGCCTGTAACACTCAAATTGACTTTAATTAGTGACTAATTGACTTGTCTTTAATTTTAGTTGACTTTAATTGGTGTCTGCAACCCTCAAATGGAACCTCACCCCAGATGGGGTGGACTTAGTGGACTTAGCCAGAGGGCTAATGTCCTAGAAGTGGACTCAGGACCAGAGTTAGGCATAGAAGAGTCAGAGCACTGAGCACCTGGCAGGAACCAGTTGAGACCAATACCACACTACCACCACCATGAGGTTCCCAGCAGGTAGTCATGTGCAGCAGATTGGTTATGCTGTTTAAATTAAGTCCATTACTATTAAATTGTTTCAGGTATATAAATGCATCTAGCACAGCATGATGTTTCAGACATGTGGGATTTGGTGGCAGGGCTTAGGCCTGTAGTCCAGATCTTTTTCTTATCCAGAAACGCCCCTGAATCAAACTCCATCAAAGGCTCATTCACCTGCTCATTCTCCAAAGTGATTTATGCCATCATGTGCCATAAATGCCCCTCTGCCTTGTATATTGGAAAAACAGGACAGTCTCTATGCAAAAGATTAAATGGGCACAAAACTGACATCAGAAATCACAACTTTCCAAAACCAGTGGGTCAGCATTTCAATCTTTCTGACCACTCCATTGACAATTTACTAATTGCAGTGCTCAGAGATGAATACCAGATCAAGGCTTCAAAGACAAGCTGCTGAGATTGAATTTATCTGGAAATTTAATTGCATTGTTTCAGGGCTTAATAGGAACTTTGAATTTTTCTTCCATTAAAATAGGTGATTTGACCTCATCTTCCTCTATATGTTGTTCCCCAGCATTTGAATCTTAACAACGGATTTGCTGATCCTGTGTGACCTGATCCTGTGACTTACACTTTCCTGCATTTATTTCCTCCCATTCTGTAAGTTCCCCCATCTTCACAGCATCTGACAAAGTGGGATTTTCTCCCACAAAACCTCATGCAATAAATAAATTTATTAGGTTTTAAGTGCCACAGGATTCTTCGTTAATTTCAAAGGAGTTATTTATGATGAATAGATTACATGTTCCCCCCAAGATACTAAACACTCTTACACAATTAAAAAAAAAAAACAAAATCAAAACAGTAAGGAGCACATTTGGATTAGATTTTTAAACAGACATTCACAGTCATACCACACTCACCATCTGTTAGAGACTCATGGAAGATGAAGGTAACCTTTTGCAGGCTTCTTTATATATGTTGAAATATAACAAATTCAAATTCTCTCAGTTAATTGGTATGAAAAAACCACATACCTAGAATGAGAGGATATTTCACTGAGGTCTCCCATGCTACCTTCAGCTGTATGACTGCTAGAAATGGCAGAAGCATAGCCATGAACAGCATAAATTTTAGCTTGTTCATCATCTTGCCGAGGCGCTTCAGAAGATTCAGTCCACTGTTCAGCCCGACTATGCACGCCAGACCTGCTGCCAGCAAGGTGTAAAGGGGCCAAAAGAGATGCAGGCATACAAGGAGCTGTATCAATTCCACTGTCAGTAGAAGCCCCTTTAAGGTATGTTAATCCAAGCAATTCAGGGTCCATCAGGTCTCCAGAGCCAAAGTGCTTCTCATCGCTATTGCTCGATGTATTACTGGAAAGTGTATTGCTGCTGGAATGACTGGAACAGTTTTTGTCTCCAGTCTTTTAAAAAAAAAAAAAAAAAGGCAGAAAGTTTATAAATTATATTTACTTCCATTTAAATTTACTTAATATTCATTATTCAAAGTCATTTAGCCTGACTTTAATCTCTCTCTCAACATAATTTAATACAAACACCAAGTACAAAAGTAGTAAAATGTGCCACCAGCTTCTGTAAAGTGAATTGCAGAATTGGCTAGTTGTATGTTGGGATTTTTCTTTCCTCCAAAATATGAGGCTGAAGCTACTGCCAGTAGGCACAACAGACATTAGACCATTGGTTTGATCCTGCATGACAATTCCCATGTTTATAGTTGAATTCTTTGATTATGACTTTCTTGTAAGCATAAAGTAACATTTGTGGATAGTGAAAATAAACATTTTTAAAAGACAGCAATCGAGAAATGTTTGTATTTAACCACTGAACTAGGTTTATTGCAGTTCAGGAGAACAACAGAAATTGAATTATTTTTACCTTCTTCCAAAGAAGGTGAAACATCCAGTTTGTTGGATCAGTGGAAGCATTTATGACTACTTCAGATGAAGCCAAGTGGGATGTATGTACCAGATGCAAGTAGTCTGAACCTCTGGGGTGCAAGCTCTGTGTGACTGTTCAACTGGAAGAACTATGTGTTAGACACTTGTGTCAAAAGAAAATTTGAGGAGATAGTGCAAGTAGCTAAATTCATTTACAGGTGAGGCAAGGCAGCCAAGACGAGGAGAGATGAAGCTCAGATAACAAATAGTGTAGTGGCTAGCACCTCTGCTTAACATACAGAAGGTCCTGGGTTCAATTCCCAGGGGGTTGGACTGGATGATCTCATGAGGTCCCTTCCAGCCCTATGATTTGATAAGAAGGGAAGTGGGAAGATAGATGTCTATTTTGAATTAATTCTTCTTCCAGCAGATGTAGATAAGGCTAATCATTTCTCATACACCACACCATTAGAGGTAGTCCTTCTGAAAAGGCTGCCTCTTCTCATAACACACGAAGAATTATTAAGTCTCAATGTCTGTATGACAGTTACTATAAAGAGGGGTTTAGGTTCATTATGAATTTTTTGGGAATAGTTTTGAACCTAAAAATGCAAATGAACAGGCTTCTAGGGCTAGGAAGTACTAGGATTTGGTAGAGTTGTTTAGTGCAGAGAGGCTTACTTTGAACCACAAATGCAAAATGGCATCAAAGAGAAGTAAACAAAAAGGAAGGAAGGAAGACTCCAGGAAGTAAAGAAAACATAGGTAGAAGTGATACAAGTAGTACCACTCCCAGCAAAAACTACGTTCAGGCTGCTCCAGTCTGTACTAAGGTACCTGCCTGGCACTGCAACCGAGGATTGGGTGAACTAGTGAATAGCCCCTATGCAGGAAGTCCCCTTGTACAAACTGCACCTCAACTACAGCTTGGAATCATATGTATTTCTGTGTGCCAAGACCATTTGTCACAGGAAATCTCAATGTGGCCTTAAGACTGTCTGATCTTTAAACATGAGGTCATGGCACAACTGAAACTCACGTACAGTAAATCATCAGGACAATATGATACTCATCCAAGATTTCTAAAGACCAAAGATATTGAGGTGGCTATGCAATATACACAAAACAGCAACATCTGTTCCTGAAAAGTGGGAAGTTACTCATTTAGAGCACATCCCCAGGAAAGGACAGTCCAAGGAACTAGACAATGGATATGACTGGGGTACAGAACAGTTTCCCTATGAGGAGAGGTTAAAAAGACTGGGTATTTTCAGCTTGGAAAACAGATTTCTAACTAAGAAGGGCTACGGTAGAGGCCTATAAAATCATGAACAGCACGGAGAAAGTGAAAAAGGAAATGTTATTTATTCCTTCACATAACACTAGAACTAAGAGATCATCCAGTGAAATTAATTGGCAGCAGGTTTAATACACGCAACAGTATTTACTTCTTCACGCAATGCACAGTCGATCTATGGCTCTTGTTGCCAGGAGACATTGTGAAGGCTAAAACTATAATAGGATGCAAAAATGAATGTGAAACATTCATGAAGGATAACTCAGTCAATGGCTCGGATAGGCTAAAGATGCAACCATTAGCCTGGGTGTGTCACAAGGTGTTGTTGACTCTGACTGGATGGATCACTTGATGACTGCCTCTTCTGTTCTTTCTCGGTAAAGCACCTGGCATTGGACACTGTCAGTAACAGGATCCTGGGCTAGGTGCACCATTGGTCTGGTCCAGCACTGTCTTTTTAGATGACATTTATATTAACTTCGTTCCATCTTGTCCGTATGTATTCCCTGTGCTTTCTGACATTTTTCCAGAAGATGGGACGCTGGTTATAGGTGAGGTTTCAGACAAATGTTGTTCATAGGTTTTGACTAGATCTACTTTTAATCTTGACTGAAAAATAATATAATAAGTATTTTAGATCACACAACCTTTAAACCAATTCTCTATAATGGAGAAAACAAGTATAAAAGTAATTCAGAGTGGTCAAACTTCTTGGGTGAAGTACGGTAAGCACCGCAAATGCACTCTTTTGCAAAAGGTCAGCTGGTCAGTGCAGCATGTACAGTGGGCAGCCAACCTTTGCAAATAAATAAATTCACAAGAAGTCTGACCACTCTGAATTACTTCTGCACTTGTTTTCTCCAAGTCATAATCAACGTATGATGTTCAGAGAAGAAGTGAACAGTATCTCAGGTATTGGCACTGGCTTTAAAGTTATTCATTTTATACAGTGACTCATTCCTCAAACTTCTGGAGAAGTTCTCCTGTCCTGAAAGTATCATGAAGCAATTTCCCCAACATGTATAAGACCGGATAGTACTGTAGATGAGTGTACTAGGAGGTTCTTTTTTTCAAACATCATGGGCCAGATTCATAGCCAGTATGAATCAGTAAGCCAGTTTACTTCATCTGAGAACATGGCCCCATAATCTTATTGAATTATATTACAAGCACTATCATGCAGTGGCAGTTACTTTTAACTTCTTATCCTAATGAGGTCAGCACAATGTTAGTAAGCAGTCCTTATTACCAGTTCTACTTCTCAGTGCACACCATTTAATTCAGCTAGAAATCATTAAAAAACAGCCCCCAAAACATGCCACCACTTTCTCATCCACAACTAAAAAAAGGTACAAAAAGATAACAACGTTTAGCTAGATACAGTCTTCAGAGGTGAAACTTTTGCCCAAATGATAAGAAAGTTGCTTACTAACAGCCATAGTACAGGACATGTGTATCCCATATAATATATCAAGAAATATCATGTGTGAATGTAATTTTTGTACAACAGAGATGCTCTTAAAACTGAGTAAACCAATGTAAATGAAGCTGTAATCAGACAGCAGAGCGATGCTTGCATTAGTAAGGATTTTATCTCTTCAGTGTCCCAGAAACCTGAACATGCCCTTTGTAATGTGCTTAGTTTGAGGCTCCACAGTGAGACACTGCATCCATTCCTGAACCAGAAATCCTTGCAAAGCTATACATAATACTGTAAGCATCTCAAACTCCAAACTGTATTTTAGGAATTACTGAAATGCATATTCAACTTTTAAAATTCATGAAATTGTCTTTTCAGAGCCAATTTTTTAAGAGTAGGAGAGAAGTCTGAATGGACTTACATGAGAAAGTTTGTTTGGTGAGTCCTTGCCATTGCCTTCTTTTGGTAAAGCCCGGTCTTTGTAAGAACTCAAGACTTTGGTGGATGGCACATGCCACTTGGTTTCTGCCATATATAACAACATATGTTAAATTTCTGCTTTGTAAAAGGATGAACACACTTTACAAAATAAACAGCACATAGCTCAGTGTTTTAAGCATTAAGTCTAAAACAACTAAACTGTGGAATGACAGGTTCAAACCTTAGCAGACCTTCCTAAACCCTTTGTTGTTCCAAGATGATTAAATAGAAATCTAAGCAATCTATTCTTGGTCTTTTGAATGAGACCTTAAGACACAAGATCTTTGTTTTGAGTCTACATTAGACACCCCAGAGCACTCCCTAAAACTGAATAAGGATTTATCTTGGCATTCTTGGGTCAAAATCTACTCTAAAATCTGATTGTTATAGTGTGTGTTTAACTTCCTTTTGCCACCTCAGAGATGGCTGCATTTCACTGATGTTCCATTCATTTTAAAGTGTTCTCAGACATTCTGGGATGAAAGTTTTCATTTGAATGGAAGTTACTATCATCATCATCATCACCACCACCACCACCAAACTTTACTTGTATATGCTTGGAAGTAGCGCCAGCTTAATCGGCCTTGGGCCCCGAGGCTGCCCCCCCCCAGGGGTGGGGCAGGAGCACAGAACATGGCCTCTGGCCTCAGCCTCCCCCCCCCACCTTCCTCCCAGCACCAGTAGGGCAGGGGCACTCCAAGTGCACCCCCAAGCTGTGCCAGCACTGAGTGGGGAAGGGAGGGGGCTGGATCAGGCAGGAGCCACAGGGGCTAGAGCCTGGGGTGCTTTAGGCCGGGGCCTGGGGCTTCAGGTGCTTCCAGCCTTGCTTGGAAGATCATTTACTTTTATTATGTGGTATTAACATTCTTACCAGCATATCTGGTTCCTTCCAAAGCTTCCTCTCGTTCTCTGCCTCCTTCACACTCTGGTGGACCTGAACTTTGCTGTTCATGATGTAAAGGGGATTGGCACCTTGTAACATAAGCAGACAATCAAGTTTTTTTTTTCCTTAACTACAAAACTGATTATCTCACCAGGAATATAACTCGTTACTCTCCAAGATAAAAATGTTCATAGGTCATTAACTGTAAACAATCATCACAGCTCAGCAAGGAAACAGAGTAACACATTTCCCCATATTAAGTGAAAATATATCAGTGTAAGATTGTTGGCAGAACACTGTTTATGATTAATTATAAAGACTGAATTTTAAAAAAACCCTACACCATGGACTGTTCCCACACAAAAATATGAGGGTATGTGCAAATGCAGGATTCTGCTAATGAAATGAGTGACAACATATTTTGTATCCACTGATAAGAAGTTTGAAAATTTGGACTTTTATTCAAAATGGGAATTGATGCATCTACACATTTCAGCACTAATCCAGTGCTTGAAACATGTGCCCTCTCATCTGTTGGGCACTCTCTAAATTTCCAGATACAGCTCCTAAAATTGTAAATGTTAAATTCTTTTGCAAACTGGTTGGTTATTAGTAGTAACTACCATGCCAACAAAAATACAACTAGATGAGCTTTCATGCATTTTTCTCATACTGAACTTTGTTACAATTTTATTTGAATTATTAATATCTATTCTGCTATCAGAGGTGTCAATTAATAATTTGAAATTCCTTGAGAAGGTTCCGAGACACGAGACATATCTGCTACATGGGATATTTTACACATAAACATGTCAAGGCAATATTCTGTTGATAACAGATGAGATGTTTTTAATGTCTATTTTTATTGTAAAAACAATTTAACTCTGAGCAGCATGTCTAAAGTGTTCTTAAATTAGGCAGCCTCGATATTGCCGTATCACAATGTTTAACAAGTTATCAAATGCTGCAGTCATGCAACCGAAGTGACACATTTACAGTAAAGAACAGATCTCACACAGAACATATGTAATAGAATCAAGATTGCTAGCCTTTTGGTGAACCTAAACATTTACCATATTTTTTTGGTGGGGGTTCCTATTCACTAATGGCTCAATTGTGAATCCCCCTGTTTAGAGAAGTAATAAAACATTAAACTTGTATGAAAGCACTACCCATATTGCTGGAGTCTGCCCAGGGAGAAGAGATCAGCTAAAGCTGGGATACTACTCAGCCTTCCAAGAAAGTGGACAGGAAGTAGATGCCATTGGAGCATATATAGATGGAGTAGTAGTTTGCACCACCAAAAGACTAGCACAGAATATTACCCCCATTAAAGCAAATGGGAAGAGGAAACTGGCATACAACTGGGACACAACTTGATACCCGCACATGGACTGTCCTAATCCCACACTAAGGGTATGTCTTCACTGCTGCAGCAGCAGACATCAGTGCAGCATCATTGATTGAGTGGGTCTGTGTAGACTAGCTCAGTCGATCAGAGAGCACGCTCCTGCCAATAGAATTAGTCCACCTTTTCAAAAGGAGCAAAGCTGCATTGGTGGAGGGCATCTCTTGTCGACACAGCACCATGAAGACGCTGTCCAACGTGAACTTAAGTGCTCTAATGGGAGATACGCAAGCTACATGACATACCTTTCATATCTCCCGTTGTCTGCAGTCAATGGTGGAGACCAGCTCCAAGGCACTAATTATTGTTGGTCCAAAACTGTGTTTATGTATAGGCCACATGAGAGATCTGTAACTCCCTGTTTCTTGTTTACTTAGGGAAGTACCCTATCACAAGCACTTCTTCCTGATCCGCATTAATTTGCAAGAGATCTCAACCAAATCCTACATTTAGTTATAGTGGTGAAAATCTAGATTACCACCATTAATTTACACTGAGATATCTGAGATCAGATTATGGCTATTTAAACTACATTTCTACTGCAAATAGGACTATTTAATATTTGGCTTGTAAACAACCTCTGTTTCATAAGGACTTATCTATGGGAGCTCTAGTGAGATATAAAAACACCAGTACCCGTCATATCCCACTTGCTGTCTCCACTGGCTACTCCCGCTTGGTCCTGGGTCACTGGAGGAAGACTGGTTGCTCGGTGAACTTCTGTAATGTTGAATAGAATCATTAACAGTGCACTGAGATATTTATTGAGTTGCAACATTTTTAACTGGACTGTTTACTTTACAAATAAATTCATTTTTACAATTAAAATGAGGCATACAGACTACCATTTGAATATTTTAAGTATATTCCTATTGAGATTTTACAGTTTTCTGAATCATTTCCCACAAGTCTCATGATCTATGCCTTTTAGAAAACAATGTTCCCCAGTTTGTTTTTGGTAGGATATTTCCATTTGTGAATCTTAAAGAAAAGACACCATAGAACACAAAAGCAGAGGACATACTAGTTTAGAACAGCCTAGTGGCCAAATCCCACTCTCCTTACTTAAGTAAGTAGCCTCATTTGAGCAGATAGTACTACTTGCATGAGTAAGCAAAGCAGGACTTACCTCAGTTTTGAATATGAGAAACTCCCATAATGAAAGAAAGTGCCTTCCCACCAAGAAACAATTGCTAACTATGGTGCACTATAATAAAAAGGACGAGGGCTTTGCTTATGGTAGAGGTCTCAAACAGGGGCCCTGCGGGCTGCACACAGCCCCTAAAAGCTATTTCCTGCAGCCTGCAGCAACACTATCATTACTGATATTTGCAATATTGTTGTATGAAAAGCCTGAGGGCTGTACCACTGAAACCTAAAGTACTAGTCCTCATGCAGCCCTCATGGTGATTTGAGGTTGAGACCCCTGGCTTATGGTGTAGAATGCATAACAACAGTACTTTTATCCATCTGAGAACTAAGTCATACTTCATACACCTTATGTGGGTAATATGGAGGCATTTTAGAGGGAAATTTATTATATTTCATCATGCCTCACACTGACTCTCTGATAAAAGTTCTTGACTTTCCAGTCACTTGAAATATAAACTTCAAATTCTCTTAAATCTCTCTCATTTCATCTTTTTTCTCAAAGCTAGTTTATATCTTCACTGTCTTGTATTTCCTCATCCTTCTTTTTCTTCCGCTTTCCTTCATATATCTAGTTTTTAATTCACCACTTCCTTCTGATTTCATCTCTAAAATTTGTCCTTTTCTCATTGTCCTTCATAACCTGCATTATCTATTACATATTATACAAATATTATTTAAATGATGTATAACCTGCATTTCTTAAGTTAATTTTCTCCCATATTAAGCTGCTTATGTAATCACCTACTTCCTAGAATCTCTTCATTGGCTTCATAGTCCAATAACAGTAAATTTAAAAAGAATCCTGTAGCATTTTTAAAGACTAACAAATTTAGTTATCACATAAATAAATGTGTTAGTCTTTAAAAGTGCCACAGGACTCCTTATTTGTTTTATTTAACTTGACTAACACAGCTACCTCTCCGGAACTGAAAGCAAATTCAAAGCTTTCATTCTCCGAAACAAAGCCATGCTAAATACTATCTTCTCTTATTTTCCACTACTCAATATCTTATTCCACAGGCTACCCACAAACCTTTTATCCATCTTCCCACCTTTCTACATTGTGGATTCTACAATGTTGCTTCTCATTTGTAGAAGAGTCCTCATCCATTAGGCACCATCTCTCTCCAAAACCTCACCTCCTTAAGCAAATTTTTCTCTTTGTTGTCATTGTTAATATCCCCAACCCTATCTCTCCTGAACTGCTATCCAATGTTGTGTTCTTGATGGATATGTGCTATTTAAATTATACTGCTAGCTCTTCAGGGCAAGAAATGGCTCACTGTATTTAAGGCCTCAGCTCTGTAAACATGCACGCATGTGCATACATTTTAGTTATATATGCACAGAAGTGTTTGGAGGATAGGGACTTATGTTTGTAATGAGTTGTAGAAATTACCAGCATTTTATAAGTATTTAATGACTATATTCTAATAGAACTTTACAAATCCAAAAAAGTTAGATAGTAAGGACTACTGCCCCATTTAATGCTGGACTTTACCAAGGAACATAAGAAAGTGTCAGCAAGGTCATCTTAAGTTCCAAAGGGGCAGCCATGTCAGTCTAGAATCTAGATCAAGTGTCTGATGAAGTGGGATTTCCTCCCACAAAAGTTCTTGCAACAAATAAATTTGTTAGTCTTCAAAAGTGCCACAGGACTCCTTGTTTGTTTCAAGGTCATCTTAAGACACTCAACACTAACTGTGCTTAGCTAAAGTGCATTTTTGAAATGAGAAGTAAAATAGACAAACCATTAAGTTAGAGCCTTTCCCTAAGTACAGTTTTAAAATGTATATTACTATTCTGAAGAGTCTGTGTTTGTTTTAAACAAAACCTAAATATATTGATTAATTATTCATCCTTTACTGTACAGAATACTCAGGCTTTTGGGGGAGCAGAAATTTTCAGAACCAATTCATGACACAAATTACAGATTTTTATGGCAGTTAGAAGATTTCAGTCACGAGCTGTTTTGCTTATAAATTAGAGAAACTGCATGGATTAAGACAGAAGGGCACACAGAAGGACAATTCCAAACAAAGAAGATATGGATATGGAAAAAATTCTGTTCAGGAAATAAATCTGTTTAACTCATTCTCACCAGTACTGTAGAGTCAAATACATTTACATATTCAGTTTATTTTTAAGATTTGTGCCCCTGTATACAAGTAAAATGATATATAGTTACCTTTAAAATACTTCTCCTTAATTTAGGGGTGTGATTTTTTTTTTAACTTCACAATTTCTCTTTTTCTTTTTTTAATAAAGAAAAGCAAAGCAGAAGGACTGGTAATGAATTACAGAATCCTTTGAAAAAAAGTTTCTCTAATATGATTATGAGCTTAAGTAACTCATTTTGGAAGAGACAGGTTTATTTTATTTATGCTTAATCACTCATCTAAATAACTTTTGATAGTATCAGAAATTGTGCTTTGACTTAAGAGTTAAAGGAGCCAGTCAGCTTCTGGTTTCATTTGGTTTGGTGTTGAAAGGGGTGCTTATGAACAGAATTGAGTGAACCACTCATTTTTTGGTTTGAAAAAGTCCCAAACCCTTTTTTTTTTTTTTGGTAGAAGTGTGAACCTGAAATGGAGGTTTCTCTTGCTTAACAAAACAAAACAAAACAAAAACAAAACAAAACAAAACAAAAACCACCACAATTTTATTTCGGGTCTAACAAAATATTTTGTTTGGTCCAAAACAATTTTTTAAAAACTTTTTGTTTTGTTTCATTTTATTTTCAGGTAGTTTTTTATCTGTTTGTTCTCTAAAATAAATTTAGTGAAATTTTGAAATGAAAGACTGTTTCAAAATCAAATATTTTGCCTTATCTATGTATTTATTTGGGAGGGGCATGCTAAATTATTAACTAAATTCAATCTAATTTGACCTGTATTCATGGATAGTTTAGTGAATAAACTATTAGCCCACAAAATTTTGTCCATCTCTAGCTATGAATAGTGCTACTGTGCACTGTCACCATTATCCCTAAACGAAAATGTCATTTGTTTCAACTAGACTGAACTGTGGTTCACTGGGCTCACTCTGGCACTTAATCTCAAACTTAAATCTCCTTAAATCCAATAGAGGAATGTATGAATGATCAAAAAAGGTTTTAAAAATAACTTCATACTGAGGCCTAAAAACAGAGGTTTACAAGTGAAGCATTTAGGAGAAGGACAGGAATGAAATGAGAGTATATTACCTTGCACCATCTGGCAACTTTCGATCAAAGGAAGTGCTGCGAGGAATGGCTGTCTGAGCCTGCTGAAGAAGCTGCTGGCACTGCAGTCTGTCAGATGTTCCTAGGATTGGAGATGCACGAGAAAGAGGCTGCCCAGCAGGAGCTGGCACCCGATGCCAAGTAGTATTTCTTCTGAAAGGGGTTTTATACTCACATGGGGTGCCTTCACTGTCGAGTTTATATTCCACCATGGGGATTCTGCATAGTTCTGAACAACCCCTGCAGTATAAATAAAAATACTGATAAACCTTGGGGATGGGAAGAGCCTTTTTACCACAGAAGGTATGGATACATTTTTCTTAGACATGCTCAGATATCTCACACAGAATTATCTCTTGCATGCTTCTAAACCAAACCACCTACCTTGGGGAAAAATATTAAACTGACATATTAACTGTTACGTGGAAGCAAGTGTTCATAATGCCAGACTTTCAAAGTGAAAAAGAAATACAAGAACAGTCAAAGTTAATCCAAGTTTCAAATTCTGATTTGTACAAAATAATGAATAAAACTTAAAATCTGAAAACAACAAACGTTACATATGTTAGGACTCAGCAGTCAGGAAATGCTAATGTTAAGGTTGTAAATACAGTCTTAACTCTGCTCACGTGTGTATGCATCAAACTACAAGCGATATTATATAATCACAAGCAATTTTGCAATACCATACAAATTTTAAAATATTTAAGGTACAGTTCTCCTGCAACTCGACTTTCATGCAGTTGCTGGTATTATTGTTCACTTTTCAGTGCATGCCAGGCATACTCATTTCTATGAAAAGTATGCACTACTCATACTATAAATTAAACAAACAGAAGAATGGTAAAAATTTGCTTCTATCTGCATAGGCCTCAGAAGCGTGCAACTAAACTCAAGCTCACTACTAAGGCACATGAATTATTGAACATAAGAAAGGCGTTGCTTTTCTTGAAAAGAAAACATTCACTATTGCTCACTAAAACAAAACATATTTCTTCAGGAAATCTAAGAATTTATACATTCATGACCTCAATCCTGCAAATACATAAGCACCTGGTCAACTCTGTGGAGGTGAGTTATGTATACAAATTAAGGGGACTACTCACTGCGTAAATATACTCAGGTTTTCAAGCATTTGCAGGATCAAAGACAAACAATAAAAAAAAACCCATACATTAGGATTATTTTCAGTGTTCCAGCAAGTACCTAAAAATATTTCCAGATCCTAACTATGTTATCCAAGGTTGTTGAAAATATAAATTATGGTACAGCAGTTATCAGCTAAATTCTCTGAATGTTTCATTTGCACAGAGTATTTTTGAGCCCACAATGGCACTTTCCTTGCAAAGGTCCCTGTGTGCTGTGGCACTGGAACTTGGAGCATGGCGATTGTCTCTCCTGTGATCTCAATGCTCTGCATCTCAGGTTCTCTGGCAGTGAGGAGGAAGCACCCTGATTAGAACACTGAACAGTTGAGCAACCAAAGGTCTAGAGACAGATGGCATGTTAGTGGTGGAAGAGGCTCAGACAAGGACAGGCTGGAAGAACAGCTGGAACACAAGGTCTGCAACCACTTAAGGATGCTGAAATACGTCCTACCATTTCTGAATTTTAACATTTCTCAGTGCTATGCCCAAGAGTTCTGGGCCGATTAGAAGACTTAAATTCACCTCTGCCACACTCCCACAGCCTCTACAACTGCAAACAACATCCACACTCTCCCATTATCAACACTAAGTACTTTTCCAAAGGGACCTTCCTAGTTTTCTCTGAAACAAAGTTAAATTAGGTCACTCCAGTCTACCTGCCCTGTCTCTATAGAAATAAATAGCAGATGTTTAACCCTTTCCTACCCCATGGGTCTTCTTAACTAGATCTGAATTTTACCTTCCTGAAATTCCTTTCATTAGCAGCTCTGGTACTGTTACAAGGAGATAGCAAAAATTATTCAGAGGTGTTTTTATGTTAGGGAAAATTGCATCTAAATAGCTTTTGTGAATATAGCTAAGGAGTTCAATGAGCACCTTATTTTCTAAGTCACCCTTAAAAATTCTCTTGAAAAACCTCTTTCTCCTTCTCCCCACTATCAAGAGTTTAATCTCCAGCATACCTGCTTGCTAAATTTCAAGCACGCCTCTTTAGGTCTTCACTAGTGAGATTCTTCAGTTCTTCCCCACCAAAAAAGCAAAACTTTCTCTGGATCCACTCTATTTACACATCTTATCATCAAACTGTGTTAATACTGTGTCTAAGGAACTGAAAACTTCGTATTCCAGAATATTTTTTGAATGAGATGACTATCCTTTACAAGTTCACGTAGCATTACTTTCTCTTTTTTTTGAGCTCTGAAAATATTCTTTATGTGTCAACCTATAAAGCAGCAGCTTCCTTAAATGCAATGAACCAGAAGACTGTAATTCAGATAAAGTGACCTGAAGACCACCACACACACTACCAGGTTTTTGAATGTTAAGATCTGAATTCTTCACTCTCTTGCTTTTAATATTAATTTTTGGTCACTGTAGTAACTAAGACACCAAAAGTTATGAATTATTACTACTGAAGAATTGCCCAGGCATCAAGCCTATTTTAAAAAAAGATAGAACAGATGGTTTCAAAAATAAAAATTTAAGATCTAATAGCTAGATTTTTTCAGTCTATTTGAGGAAACTCAGAGTCACTGCAGCCTTTTACAAGAGCAAATCTTTCTGTGAATGAATTAAAAATTAATATCAAACAGTGATATATGATATCAGATACAGTAGTAGAAAACAGGGAATATGATGGAATTTAATATTGTAATTAAATGAAGCAATATTTACAAAATGGAAGTCAACTATAAAGTGAGTCAGACTTGGGCAAATATTGTAAACTTTAACAACATGATTTATCTGTGAGCTAAATGATGTGTGAGAGGAAAATGTCTATTAATTTGAACAGTAAGAGTCACAAAATTGTAACTGTATGGCTTTGAGTGCTGGGCACTGAGGAAGAGACAAGAGCAGACCCTGAACACAGTGGAAATGAATGTTAAGAAGGATGCTTAGAGCTATATGGATGGAACACATATGGAACAAACAAGTTAGGGGTTGATACCTATTATAGATACACTGAGGAAAACTGTTTAACTGGTTTTGATATGTGTGAGGAATATATAGGAAACAGGATGTTAAACTTAGAAGTGGAGTGTAAGAGAAGCGTTGGAAGAGTCAAAACTATATAGAGGGTATCATACAAAAGAATCTAGTAAGCTGTCAGCTTTGTCCATTGCAATCATCCATATCTAAATTATCTTTTTTCAGCTTCTCTGAAATAATCTCCTTAATAGCCTCCCCCATTTGGCATGGATAGCAATGAAATCCACGGAATTGTCAACAAAGTTCACTCAATTTTTCAGAACATTGCGATACCTTAATACCTGAAACATTTGTTCCATTCAGAAGAGGTCTGGAATGGAATCAGACATAATAGATAGCTATTTAGCTCTACTAACTTTGTCCAAAAGAAGTCTGTTTCACTTTTGTTGTAATCCTATTGATAAATTCATTTTGATCGTATTAGTACTTTGCGGTACTAGCTTTAATGACTTCCACATGCTCTCTCAACACACTATCATTTGAGCAACCAATTCAATTAAAACCAGAAACCTTCCATTATGAGGACTGTAATTTCTTGTCTGAAACTCTCAAAGTTAAATACCTCTCGCCTCACTACAGCATATCATCAAAGGAATGATGCAAAGTGTTGCTGCTCACGTCTTTCTGCACCTTTGTCGTATCTTCCTTCCAGTACATGACTGCTTCCATATCATCCTTTAAACATGTGTGTTGACATACTCTCTCAATAGCATGGAAAATGTTTATGAACTCAGTTTTACAAAGAACAATGAATAATTTGACTGGAAAAGCAAGAAATGAAATAGAACAAAGAGGCAAGAGTGAAACCATGCATCAGTCAAATCACTGGCTTACCTCCCTATTAGATGTTTTGACAAAGACCCAAAACTTCATTTCTTCTTTCCTTTACATTTGCTAGGCAAAAAGTCTCTCTAAATTAACAATGGGACTGTTTGCTACAAAAAAAAAACCAGTAAACAGACTCCATCACTTGTGGTCAAGTGAGATCAGATGTGTCTGGTAAAAGTCAGAATTCTGTCCCATACTTTGAAGTCCATAAGAGTTGCACTATCAACCAATAGGCAATTTTCTGTCCTGAATCAGAGATTCTGGGACCTACAAGTCTGCAAACCCAGATGACCCTTCTCAGTAGCTAAGGAAGGCTCAAAAGTGTGAACAGTAGAATGATGCATAGATATGCCTCAAGATCATGGTCAAATTTCATATATTTCAAGAAAATGTGTATACCACTTGCACTTTTCTGATCTTGTCCATTGGCCTGCTGCAGCTTGCACTTTTAAGTGTACTCTTGTGAATGCAGATATTCATAGTAAAACATAAGAATTTATCCACCAAGTGCTTCATGAACATAAAATTCAAAATAAAATTAAAACAAACAAAAGAAAAAAAATGGAGCCTCCTACAAGCTCCTCACAGTCTGCTTAAAGCCTACAAACCCCTTTTTAATGTAGTATTTGGGATGTCATTATTTATACAGATTGTCACTATTTGTATTAGGAACTTCAGTTATGTGAACTGCTATCTGAATTGTCCCTAATCCCCAACAATGCCTGTCTTATGCATTGACTAAACCGGACTGTCTCCGCACAAAAGAAAGGACACAAATCAGGCATCAAGACTGCTAACATTCAAAAACCAGTAGGGAAGCACTTCAATCTCCCTGTACATTTTGTAATAGACATGAAAATGTCAGTACTTCAGCCAAAATAATTTCAAAACCAGATTTCACTGTGAAACTGCAGAGCTGAAATTCATATGCAAACTTGAAACCATTACACTGAATTTGAATTGAGGCTTAGAATGGCTAATTCACTACAAAAGGTAATTTCTCTGCTTTTAACATTCTTACCTTCTCATCTATTGTTCTTAAAAGCCCACATCTACACTGTTTGAATCAAAACAAATTGGCTTGCTGAAACAGAGTAACAGATTATTTTTCCAGAGTTGTCTGAATTGACCTTGTGACTCACCCTTCTTAGCATTTACATATACACATCTAACATGGCAGTTTTCATTTCATGCATCTGATGAAGTTGGATTATGTCCACAAAAGCTTATGTGACAAATAAATGGTAGCCTTTAAAAGTGCCACAAAACTCCTTGTTTTATCCCTAATATGGTTTCTTAATAGCCTGCTTCCTTCCCTCCTCACTCCCATGAATCCTGAGTGGTAAGAGATTTTCCTTTTATGTTGCTATCATTTATAATTTCAGCCTTTTCAAGATATTGATCGTATCACTGAGCTTGGTAATTGGAAGAAGGTCTTTCTATAATATGTATATGTCATTCTCTCCACCCATAAACCTAAACAAGTTTTTAAATTTAGCTACTATAACCATATTTTCATAAATTTTAAGCCCAGAAGGATCATTATGACCATCAAGTTTGCTACATAGCTAAAAGTATGACATGTCAAATTACTTCTTTCCCAGTTAAGAATAACACTTTCAAGTTTTGTACAGATTGACAGCTGCTTGCCTCAATAGAACATATGTCCCTTTAGCTGATAAACAGCTATTGATTCAAGACATTGCTCCTGTAAGTAGAGGTTTATAAACAACCATACTTCCAATCACTGTCCAATGTAATCAAGTAACTTTTACAAGCTGCAAAAGCTGGACTTCACAACCAAAACCACAGGAAGCTGAACTGAGTGATGGAATCACACATCATCGTTTCAATCATTTGCTTATATCAAAATATTTTTTAACATTATCTTCTTTTTAATTGCCATATTTTGAGCCCAATACTGATACTGTTATTTTGGATCTAGCAAATTATCTCGGACTCAAATAAAAAAGTTAAATGCCAAATAAACCTTTGTTTGTAAGGCTTTATTTTAGCACATTGTTTGAAAGGTATATGTGGGCACTTGTATTTAACGGATGTGGTCACGCTTTTTAAATGCAAAGATAATATCTAACTTTAATACTGCTATGAAGATATTTTACATGATGTAAAATAGAAATAGGCTGGGAACTGCCGGACAGTTTTTTCCCCAATATCATCCACAATATTGTTTTGGCAAACAGACTAAAAATATCCTGATTCAAAAAAACTTAGGTATGACTAGAAGGGAAAATACAGATGACAGAATCCACTTCTAGACCTACACACCAGAAGCCAAAAACATTTCTTTCCCTTCATAGTGGCATGTAGTTTAGTGCTCAAGTCTCAGACTCTAAAGTCAGAAGGGACCAGTATAAATCATCTAGTCTAACCTCCTGCAGGCTACAAAACCTCACCCAGCCACTAGTGCAATAAGCCTCTAACCTGTAACTGAGTTATTCAACTCCTCAAATCATGATTTACAGACTAAGATACAAAGAATTCACCAGCACATGAGCCATGCTCTGTACTACAGAGTAAGGCAAAAAAAGTCCTCTGAGTTAAATAGATGGGACTCACATAATTAAGTATCTTCTCTTTAAAACCTAGGTGTTACCCTACAGTAAATTTTAGGTGTGTGATGATCAATTATGATAAAGCAACACCTCATGCCTAACTGGCACAACTACTTTGCTGGTTATTGCAGCTTAGCATGTAAAAAGAAGCAGATGTGGTGATCTACAATGTTAAAATTTTACTTCAAACACATCAGTGTAATATACCTATAAAAAAGTCCGCAATACATTATCAACTTTAAAAACCATGAAGCTCTGAAACCTTTCAATAGTCATTCAGGCTCCAACATGAAGGGCTTCTAAGATGCTCCCTGATGGAGCTACATTAGGCTAACACGATACTTGAAAGGTAAATGTAAAGCTCTTGAGAAAATTTTAGAAGCTGTTACATATTATGATTAAGAGTTTGCTGTCTTAATAACTACATGAAAGCCTTGTCTTTTTCAATTAAATTCCACCAGCATAATGAGATTGTTACTCAGCATGGCTGTGGTATTTTGGATCCCAACTAAATTGGGCTCTACACCTAAACCTTATGAAAATACAACTGCTGTCTCATACTCAAAATGTTCAGTTTACAGCTCATCAAATTCTCAGAACCAAATGGTTACAACAGCAATCCTGACTGATGTAGTTTGACTCTTGCCTCCTGATTCTGTTTCACTTGTATGCTTTTCCAGCCAAATTCCTCATCTTTCTCCATGAACTGCAAAACTGGGTTCGTGACCTTTTAGCAAACAAGTATGCCCTCACAAATATTTGGTGGAACATGTGGAGGCAATCAGTCACTGGATGGAACTCACAGAATGGTGAGTTTGGGATGGGATAAGCATTATCGCAAATTTTATAGATGGAAGACTGGAATCAACAACGAAAATCTGCTCACACATGAACAGAAAATTCAAATATGATTTTTATTACATTTTACTTCTGCTGACATATCAGATCAATTAAGGTGATTGGTATAGAACTTCTACCAGCAGGCATACTTTGAGATCATCAGCTGACTTGCCAAAAGGAAATGCTGAGAAAATTCAGACAAGATTGATAGATTACTTACAAGTTTTTGTCTATTCTCCATGTTCAATATAATAAATGTGCATGTGTATTTATGCAGACTGTAATTACTGTGCTGGATAGAAACTGAAGGAAAAACTAGGAAACATTCAGCTTCAGGGTTAAATGAAAATATTACTAACTTCCATATCATTGATAAGACAAGAAAATTTCTGTTTCTTTGATCTCTTCTGAGACTAACCCTGAAATTCTGGCAGTCTCACATTTTGAGGGGGGGAAAAAGCGAGCTATATAGAGGAATTCATGATGCAATGATTAGATAACATCAAACAAAACAATCACTCTATAGTCTTCTAATGAGGTCTAAGCATTCGTTTTAATTAATAATATATTAGGTTTCACAAACATCAGGGTTACTGCCCATACAGTGGTCAGTTAGTTTTATTTCCCAAGTATATAATCTTCAACTAATGAATAATCCTTCTTTTGGGTAAAAAGTTTGCTGACCATGGTTTCACAACTACACTAAAAATATCCTTTCTGGGTTAGAAATGGCAGATTCCTAGAATCTGAGTGAAATTGGGAAGAGGAAAGGGAGGGAGGGAAGAGAGGGGAACATCATGGCGGGCAGGCACATCAACAGATTCTGTCCTCCATTCCACTCATCTGGTAGTGGGGGCAGCTTTGTCTTCTGTGGTTGAGCTTAATACTGGAGATTCTTTTGGAATATTGCATCATTTTCTTCAGAGTTAAAATCCTTGCTACCACACTCTCCCACAGGGCCCCAAACAGACCCAGCAAGGCTTCTGGCACATGCCTCCTTCCCCAACCAGCAAGCCAGTTGTGGAAGAGAAGCAGGCAAGCCAAAACATACTCTATGATGGTTTCCCACATTTCAGCTTGCAGCACAGTAGGCATGCAGCCCTTTCTGTTTGCTGCAGGACAATATTCACACACAGACCAGCGAACACCTTCCTTGAGGTTATCCCCTCAAGTTAACTCAAACCCTAAATCATGGAAAAGTATGTGAACATGCACAGATGTTGGTGCTTACATACCAAAGTGATGCTCACCCTAGATGGACTGATCTGCTTATCTGACAATCCCCTGAAAAATGGATCATATCTTCAATGGGACTTATTTCTGGGACTGCATTCAGAAATTTTTCTTGCAGAACTTCATCCATTTTCTGCTACACAAGGAAAAAACACAGGCCAAATCTGACCCTAATTTGGAAGGGTAGGAACTTCTCTCAACCTTGGTCCAAATATGAATGAAGCATGGGACTTAAATTTAAGTGGAGAGGAAAGACTTGTGTGCCCTGTATCAGTTCACAGAAAACCATCTTCTGCTTCTTTACTACAGGTAGAGCTAATAAAATAGGAGAAGAAAGTGGAAAGCACTAGGAAATATTTGAAGACCATAATAATGGTCTGAGAAAATGAAATAGAAGGGTCTTGAAGTGAAGTAAGATAGTTATTCCAAAGGATACTGCATAACTGTATAGTAGCAGGAATACATCTTTTCAAGTTATACTATACCCAGGAAGAAGCTAAGTCTGTGGCATAATGTAATAATATTAGCCACAGAAAAATCCATAAAAACAGTAAGCTTTTTCTTTATAAAAGATACATATGATCATAAAATCCATTGGGCTATAGCACGTTTGTCCAACCTGTGGCCTGGGGGCGGGACTCCAGCCCACCATGGGCTTTCATCTGGCCCGCAGAGTGTTGTCACAAGAGCCTAGGAGCTGGGGCTGCCAACGCCCTTGCCAATTTCCTGCCCTGTGCACAGCACAGCAACAGCCCCTCCTCTCCTCCGCCATGCTCTCTGGTCCTGCCTTGCTCCCTCACACAGGCACCCCTGCCCCCCTTGTCCTTTGTACACAGTGCAAGCAAAAGCAATGCCAAGTATCATACTAATCATTGTTTTATAAAAGTTTATGAATAAAATTGATTTGTAAGTGTTATCAAAAATTTTTCTCACCAGCCCCTCGACTGAGAAAAGAATTGCATTGCGCCCCTCAACTAAAAATGTTGGACACCCCATGGCTATAGTAAGCGGATTCTGTCAAGGATTCAGAAGTAAAGAAGCCCTTTCTGAGGAACAGAGAAATCTTGTGGGAAAGACAGAATATATTCAAGAACGGTGGGTTACTTACCAGTAGCTGTCCCTTGAGATGGGCTGCTCACATGCATTCAGTTACAGGTGTATACGTGCTGCAGGGCACAGTAGCTCAGAAAGTCTTTAGCCTTAGCCTGTCAGGTCAGGGCACACAGCCAACGCCCCCTCTGTGCCAGAAACGCAGTTATATAGGTGACCGTGACCCTGACCCTCCCAGTCCCTTATTTCTTCACCAACTTTGGTTAGCGGGGATGTTGGGAAGGATCTGAATGCATGTGAGCAGCCCATCTCAAAGACAGACAATTATTGGTAAGTAACCCACCGTTCTTCTTCGAGCGCTGCTCACATCATTCAGTTATAGGCAACTGCTAGGCATACCCAAAGACGGTAGGAGAAGTTACAGCTTGCCTACATTGAGTACGACTCTGCCCAATGTGGCATCCTCTCTGGGCTGCTGGATGATAGCGTAGTGCCTTGTGAAGGTATGCACCGACGACCACGTAGCTGCCCTACAGATCTCCTGAATCAGGACCTTGGTGAGGAAGGCCATTGATGAAGCCTGAACTCTGGTAGAATGAGCCCCAACAGTCCCTGGGAGGGGCATGTTTGACCTTCTGTAGCAGTCTTTTATACAGTTTACTATCCATCTGGAAATGTACTATGACAACACTGGGAGGCCTCTTTTACATTCTACGACTGCCACAAAAAGGTGGGAAATCCTGCAGAACAGACACGTGCACTCAATATACATCAAGAGCGCCCCCTTTACATCCAGGGTGTGTCACCTCCTCTGGTTCTCTGTGACCTGAGGGTCTGGAAAGAATACTGGCAAACAAATGTCCTGATTAAGGTGAAAAGAGGAAACCATGTTAGGAAGGAAGGATAGGTGAGGGCGGAGCACCACTATATCAGGAAAGAACTTTACATATGGGAGTTCTGAGGAAAGGGCCTTCAGTTCAGTCCATCTTCTAGCTGAGGTAATTGCCACCAAAAAGGCTACCTTCCAGGCAAGGACCAGTAAGGTACACAAGTCCAAGGGTTCATAAGGATGCTCCTTTAGTCCACTGAGCACCACATTAAGATCCCATTGAGGGATAGGTTCATGGGGCTGTGGGAAGACTTTTTTGAAACCTTCAAAAATCTAGTGGAAGTGGGATGGGAGGAAACAGAGACACCATCCATCTTCTCATGAAGGGCCGAAACTGCTGCTAGATGTACTCTCAGGGAGGAAAAGGAGAGGGCCTTGTATCTAAGGTCCAGCAGATAATCAAGGATTAGGTGTAAGGGGGCTAGTGTAGGCTTGACCACTTTACCTCGAGCCCAGCAGGAAAACTGTTTCCACCACCAACCAGTACGCTCCTGACCCTTTCCAAGCAGAGTTTTTCCCGCTCGCTCAGTCAAGAAGTCTCCAGGCCATCAGATGCAGGAGACCGGGGTTCAGGTGCCGCAGATGCCCTGAGTCTTGTGTCAGAAGGTCCACCTACAGGGGAAGGCGGAGTGGAACGTATATGGACAGGTCCTGTAAGAGCGAGTACCAGTGTTGTCTGGGCCAATCCGGAGCTATCAGTAGCATGCTCGCTCTGTCTGTTCTGACCTTCAAAAGGACCCTGTGTATCAATGGGACTGGTGGGAAGGCACTGAGTTGTGAAGGGACCACTCATGGTGGGCTAGGGCGTTTCTGCTGAGTGAATCTGCCAGTTTGTTGTCCACTCCCGGTAGGTGAGCTGCCACCGGAGTGAAATTGTACCTCTGGGCTAATTCCAAGAGTCTGCATCCCTCCCTGCAGAGAGTTGGGGAGTGGACACCCCTTGCTGGTTTGTATGGAACACTGCTGCCATATTGTCCATCAGGACCTGGACTGACTTGTTGTTTATCTTGTCCAGAAAGATCTTGTAAGCGAATC
>ML681972.1:24709861-24860644 GCA_007922195.1 Podocnemis expansa | reverse complement strand
CTGATATGTGGGCCCCCCCACCTCGAATCCGAGGTGTTGGTGATCAGTGTCACCGTAGGGACTGAGGCTTGGAAGGGAATTCCTCCCATGGCAAAGAGGGAATCCCTCCAGATCTCTAGTGTCCCCAGGAGCCCCAAGTATCTGCACAGTTGGCCTACTACATTCACACCATGGTTTACCTGAGCTCTCAATCCCCCGGTTATCAACTAATTGTGGAAGTAGGTGTAGATCTTTATGCCTTGCCACTGTAGGAAGGCAGCGACTGCCACCATGCACTTTGTGAACACCCTGAGTGCCAAGGAGAGCCCAAAGGGGAGTGATGCAAACTGAAAGTGTTTTCCCCCCACCACGAACCTTAGAAACTTTCTGTGGCGGGGGCATACCACTATGTGAAAGTAACCATCCTTTAGACTGAGGGCTGTGAACCAATCCCTGGGATTCAGAGATGGGACGATCTGTGACAGGGAGACCATACAGAATTTTATTTTCCTTATGTACTTGTTTAAGGCTCTAAGGTCCAGAATGGGTCTCAGGTCCCTGTTTGATCTGGAAACCATAAAGTAATGGGAGTAAAACCCCTCTCCCCATTCCAGCTTTGGGACCCTCTCTATAGCCGCAAAAGAGAGGAGTTTCTTGCATTCTTTCTTGAGCATGCAATCTAGTTCCCAGCTCCAGAGATTTAAACAAGGGGGCGGTTTTCTGTCCTGAGGTGTTGACTGAAATTGTATAAAAGATACCCTTTCGAGACTTTCCAGAACCCACCAGTTGGTTGTGATGTTGGCCTAGTGGTGCGCGTATCAATACAGGCAGTTGGCAAAGGTTCAGTTCGAGACTGTAGTTCCGCTGCCCTTGTGCTGACCGTTAAAAGTGCTGCTTCTTCCCCGCCAAATGGTCAGTACCTTGTCCATGCCAACTAGTCTGGGAGGCCTGGGATTTTTGACCTCTACTTGGCTGGTTTTTATCCCTATCCAGACTCCTGTATTGGCGTTGGGGGTACTGGTGGGACCTGGAGAAAGATCCCTGCATCTGGACTTGCTGCTTCAGCTGCTGTAGTTGTGGCATGTACATGCCCAGGGATCTGAGGGTGACCCTGGAGTCCTTCATGCCATGCAGCTTTGCATCCATGGACTCAGCGAAGAAATCAGGGCCTTCAAATAGTAGAACCTGAATGATGAGCTGAATCTGCAGCGACAGGCCTTGGCCTTGAAACCAGGCCAAGCGTCTCATAGCCACTAAGGAGGCCATGTTGCATGAAGCTGTGACAGATGCATTCCAGGTGTGCATTAGGGCATCTCTAGAAGCCAAGATCCCTTCCTCTACCATTGTCTTAAAATCTCTGAGGCGGGCCTTAGAGACAGCATGACAGAAGCCCTCCAAAGGTTGAATACGTACCTCACCATGAGGGCTTGGTGGATAAGAATGCGTAGCTATAAACCTGAGGTAAAGTAAACTCTCCTACTGAATAAGTCAACGTTTCTTGCTTCCTTACTTTTAGGGGTAGAGCCCGGCTGGTCCTGCCTTTCCTTTTCATTGACTGCATCCACCAACACGGACCCTAGCATAGGGTGCTGGTAAAGGAATGCAAACTTGTCGTAGGGAATGTGGTACCTCTGATTCACTGCCATGGATACCGGAGGAACTGATGATGGGGTCTGCCATCACACCCTAGTGATCCTGTACACCCTCTCATGGAGGGGAACAGATACTTTTGGTGGCAGGGCGATGTCCCTTACGTCAAAAAGAGGGTCACACTCCTCCTGGACCACTCCCATGTCCAAGTTGAGGTTTGCTGCCATGCGGTGAAGTAAATCCTGTTGCATGCAGGGGTCGTTTCTGTATGCAAGGAGTCTTTGGAAGGTACATTCCTCTAGAGAAGAGGATGAGGGAGCCCGTGATCTGCTACTCTGGGTGGAGTCTGGGTTGGGCTCATCATCGGATACATCCGAGGAGTCTGGGCTCCAGGACAGGGACAATACTGACCACTTCCGGAAGGCTGAACTGTCACTGACCGTCGAGTCGAGCCATTCGTGCGACCAGTCATTGAAAGAATCCACAGCCGTGGCAAGGCGTGAGGAGGAGAGGCTCCTGTCCTTCTGGGAACCCTTACTGGCACAGGTAGAGCTGGCCTGTGATGCCCACACCAGAGTGGCCGAGGTCGTACCCCTTCTTGGCTTGGGCGTTGGGGAATGATTCCAGTGGCACTTACCCGCTCATCCCCCAGTACTGGAGGTGGCTTTCAGAGATCCAGGGGACCGAACGAAGCTGGCAGATGATGATGACGATGAGCTAGACTTCTGCCTTCTCAGACCCTGGGAGCTCAGTACTGAGGGCTCGTGGGACAAATGCCTAGAGGAACGGTCATCGGAGTGGTCATCGGTACAGTTTCGCAGTGCCGGAGGAGGACTTGATGGTGCCGAGTTCGGGCGCGGTACTGAGCCCCAAGTTGTCCACTCCTTAGCCAAAAGCTCTGGTTTCCCTTTTGACCAGGCTTTCTTCGCCGGTACCGGAGCCGGCTTCTGGAACAGAGCCTGCACTGCTGCTAGGGCCTCCAGCGTCGATGATACTGAGAGATGCCCTGGTCCCAACTCCCGCCGAGGATGTACGGGGATGGAGGTGAACAGGGCTGTATTGGTGCCGAATTTGATGCCGATCGTCGCTTCAAATTCTCATCTGGAGAGCAGCACTGGGCGGGTGCTGGTGCAGAGGTTGCATGCGGTGCCGGAGGAGTGCTTGGCACATGAGAGGTATTGGAAGTTGGGTGAGATGCACGGTCCTTGGTGAGCGTGCACAGCCCCTGCTCTCTGTCCTTGCAAGTCCTACACTTGAAGGACTTACAGATAGAGCAGCTCTTCACAAGATGTGACTCATCAAGGCACATGAGACTTTTCTTGTGAGGACTGTCAAGCGGAAAGGCTTTGCAGCACGACGGACATGATTTAAAACCCGACATCTTTAATTACAATTGAAGGGATGACAGGCACTTGCTTCTGCAAGTTTTAGCTGTTCCAAAACCGCTGCTGAGGGTGGAAAGAAAGGAACTGGGAGGGTCAGGGTCATGGTCACCTACATAGCTGTGCTCACGGCACAAAGGGGGCATTGGCCTTGTGGCCTGACCTGTCAGACTAAGGCTAAAGACTTTCCAAGGTACCGTGCGCTGCAGCATGTATACACCTGTAACTGAATGATGTGAGCAGTGCTCAAAGAAGAAGGATGGACTCCACCTATACTAAAATGGAACCAGACTGCTGTCAGGTAAAATTAGAAAGGTTGTACAGCAGTTTTTAAACCAAGGGTAGGGGAAAGGCTAATGTGTGGAGAAGCACATCCTTTGGACAGAGGCATCCCATTACAATTCAAATTTAGGTCTGTGTAGCCAGACAGTAATCGAGTTTTGATTTTTCTGTTTCTCCAGTCTTCTGCACAATAGTGACACAGCTCCTCCCCTGCCTCCAGTCCCAGAAAGTTTTCAATTAATTCCTCTCTCTACACATAGCACTGAGCCTCTCTGTTACACCTGTGGCAGAGAAACAGCAATGAATCCCCCCCTTTTTTTTAATAAGGGAAAAGGGGTTGGGGGTAAGTGGAAAATGACTGTCTCACCACAAGCTCCTGCGCCTTCCACCCACAGTACAATACCTTTCAGGAAGTAATGTGAGCAGTGGGGACATGAGACCCTGAGCAAGCAATTTGCTGTGATCACTCACCTTTGCCTTCTGTAATTTGACAGCCTAAAACCGAATTAAAATCCTAATTCCAGTGTAGATAAAACCAGGAAGTCAATGAGTAAAAACCTTAACTGAATCAAATTGTATCATAGAATCTCTATGGATAGTAATTCCATGTCTGTATAATAAGAATACAGCAGCAGGGATATACTACCAATCACCTGACAGCTGGTGACAGTAACTGTGAAATGCTCAGTGAGATTAGAGAGACTACCAAAAAAAGGGGGGGGGGAATTTCAATTATCCCCTTACTGACTGAGTATATGTCACCTCAGGACAAGCTGCAGAGATAAAGATAAAGTTTCTGGACACCATGAGCTTTTTGGAGCAGCTAGTCCTGGAACCTACAGGAGAAGAGACAATTCTTGATTCTGTCTCAAATGGACCACAGAATCTGGCCCAAGGAGTATTCTTTACTCCTTTCCATAACACATGAACTAAGGATCAGCAAATTAAATTAATAGTCAGCAGGTTTAAAATGAACAAGAGTATTTCTTCACATAGTACTGTGGAAACTCCTTGCCAGGGGATGTTGTGAAGTCCAAGACATAAATGGATTTGAAAAAGGACTCATAAGTTCATGGAAAATAGGTTTATCAAAAGACTATTAGCTAAATGGGCAGGGACTGCTATTTGCCAGAAACTGGGAATCAGTGACAGGATGGATCACTTGATGATTACCAGTTCTGTTCACTACCTGTGAGGCCCTTGGAATTGGCCATTGTTGGAAGACAGGAACCTGGGCTAGATGAACCACCAGCTTGACCCATTTTAGTCATTGTTATTTTTCTCTGTCACCCAGAAGTTAGAATTAACTTCAGAAGTGGTTTAAGATTTAATCAGTACCTAGAATATGTTGGATAACTGAGACTTAGGGACAATGTCAAAGTCAATATGAAAGTAAGTTTCTTTTGGAAAGAAAAGACACATCAGATTCAATTTTTAGGGACTTTCAAGTGATGGTGTGTCTAGTTGCATTCCAAACCTACATATGTTTAAACACTTCTAGGCAAAGTAATCGCCCCAAAAGAAAGTTAATTTAAAGAGAAAACAAATCAATAGAAGCAATCTTTTGCAAAGGATTTTGTAAGCCATTTTAAGGAATACAAATAAATCATTACAGCTGCTAATAAACATTTGAAGTAGAGCAGAGAGAAATATTTTCTGCCAAGTGAATTCTGAGCTGAGTGTGATACGGACTGGCTGTTCAAGGTAAATTTTTTTTTTCAGACTCTGCATACTTTCATTACCAAGACAGATAATTTCTTAATGCTATACAATGATACCAAGCAATACAAAAGCCAGAGACTAAGCAAACTCCAGAAGTTCATCTAACTTTTATATAACAGATTTTCTCTGCACTAAATTCCTATGAAACACTTTGAAAATTTAGCACATGACTTTTTCCACTGATGCAAGCAGGACTAACTCCATGTGCATTACTAGAAACTACAGAAGTAAATGCTCCTGCATAGTAAAAGGACAATCAACCCTCATTTAGTCATGGACTTAGAAACTAAAAGCAAAATAATCTTACTTCTCTCTTTTCTTACCCTTCTATAAAATGTCTACTAATCATGCTAAAACCAGATACTACAATTGAACACCAACTGTTTTTTAAGACAGAATAAGACTCTAATTTATAAGTTTCACTATATGGGTGGTGATGTAATAGAACAATCCTCCCCCCCCCCAACTTTCTTGATCTTCACATTATTGCTTCATCAGAAAGGATGAAACAAGCGTGTTTCATTTAACCAAGAGCCAACTATAAAAGTAATAATAGGACTGCTCGAGATGCTATTCATTAAACAAACTATGTTTCTAATGCATTACTACATACCATACCTTCAGCAATTCACAAGCTATTTTAAATGTCCAAAGGCATAGCCATGCTAGTCTGTGTACAGCAAAACCAGTGCAAGTCCTGCAGCATCTTATAGACTAACAGATTTCATTGGGCATAAGCTTTCATGGGTGCCAGTACACTACAGAACCATCTGATCAGCATCCTGCACAGCAAATAGATCATCAAGAAATACCTCTCCACACTGGAGATCCTCATGGAAAGCCAAACTTCCACACAAACTTCCATGCGGCTGATCTTTACAAAAACAAGACAGGCCACCTACAACACACACTTTGCTTCTCTATAGAGGAAAACATACATTAAACTATTTAAGCTCCTACATGCCACAAGTGACCACACCTGTGATACCTTTGACTCACCCAACAATACTGAAAAATCTATCCAGCTCAACCCAGCAGAAGAGTTTGCCTTGTCTTGGGGACTCTATTTCTGCCCCATCACCCTCATGCACATGATACAGTTCTGCAGTGACCCGGAAACCTATATTCACCATCTCTGACTCAAGGAATATTTCCACCACACCCCTGAAAAACACACTGACACACAGATATCTTCCTTCCAACATAAAATGAATTCTGCATGGACTCCTCCTGATGGCCGAAACGACAGACTGGACTTTTACATATTCTGCTGATGTGCACAAGCTGAGCTTGTAGACAAACAGTATCATTTGCCCCATAACCTCAGCCGTGCAGAACTCAATGTCATCCATAGCCTCAAAAACAACTCTGACATTATAATCAAAGAGGCTGACAAAGGAGGTGCTGTAGTTATCATGAATAGGTCAGACTATGAATGGGAAGCAGCCAGACAACTCTCTAACACCACATTCTATGAGCCACTACCCTCTGATCCCACTGAGGAATACCAAAAGAAACAACAATATCTGCTTAAGAAATTCCCTGAGGGAGCACAGGAACACATCTATACAGACACACCTGAGGAGCCCCAACCAGGGGTATTTTATCTACTACCCAAGATCCACAAATGTGAAAATCCTGGCCGCCTATCATTTCAGGCATCTGCACTCTCACAAAAGGATTGTCTAGCTATGTGCATTCTCTCCTCAGGCCATATGCCACCAGCTCTCCTAGCTATCTCCGCGACTCAACCAATTTCCAGAAAAAACTGCACCATCTGTAACCCTTCTGCCAGGACAGGCTGGCAGGACAAGGGCCGGCTTCTATATCTAGGGGTTTCCCAATGAAGCAACACTGCCAACCAACCCAAGCCACCACCCAGATTTCTGGGGATCCTGCACTGTTCCCTGGGAACTCCAAAGGGGTAAGTCTTCCCCACTCGCAAGCACAAGATTGAGTGTAGTAAACACAACTTTTAATAGTAGTAAAACAGAATGCAAAGGGCCAAACAACAGAGATCAGCACTAACCTAGAAAAATCAGTATAGAGCAAAGGTCCCAACAACCCACACCGCATAACAGAACATACAAACTTAATGGCAAAACTGGCACGATCCAGAGAATCAGTGCTAACTAGGCTCCAAACCAACCCTAGGGTACGTAGGGAGTGTCTTTCACACCAGCTGTCCACTGATGCCATCTACTGGTCACTCACTCAATCCTCTAGAACTGTTCCTTGGCTCCGCCTACTGTCCACCAGCTCCGCCCTCCGGTCACTCGTGCCACCCAGCTTGCTGCTGGCCACTCTCACCGTCTGCTGGTTCTGCCTGCTGTCCGTCAGCTCCGCCCTCCAGTCACTTGCTCTGCCCAGCTCACCTGCCACTGGCTGCTCTCACCGTCCGCTGGCTCCACCTGCTGGCCATCAGCTCTGCCCTCTGGTCACTTGTGCCACCCAGCTCGCCGCTTTCACCATCCTCTGGCTCCGCCTGCTGTCCGTCAGCTCTGCCCTCTGGTCATCTCAGCTCAGAGAGAGGATTTTTTCTCTAGTGATTTTAGGTCAGAGAGAGTTTGCCCCTCTCCCTGGTGATCCCAGCTCTTAAGTAGCTGCAAACAGCTCTTTCTATCTAAATGACAAAGGCCTCACAAGAGGCTTAGCCATAGCTATCAAAAGACAGGGGAAGCAATAGAGGGAGAGGCCAGAATAGCCTCAAACCCCCACCCCTGTCTTTTTCAAGTTCTTTCAGGCTGAAACATGCAGTCGCCTTTCCTACAAGCCTCTTCTTAGCTAAGGGTAGTTTTTACCCTTTAACTAATCCAGACTGATTTCAAACAAACAGAGTAGCAATTCACAAAAAGACAGTATTTTATATTTCCATTCAGTAGAATTACAGATATTGACAGATCTGTGATCAGATTAACCCCAAATACCATTACCCACTATGCTCTGCACCCAGTATGGTCATACCTAATTGTGCTCTTTTGTGTTCATGATAGTACAGACCCCATGCAGATTAGAAGCCCCCCTTCAGAAGCTGTTAGGCACAGCTTCTAAGCCTGCCTTATACATCAGTGGTCTCCCAGAAAATTCCATCTAGCCACTATGGATGTAGAAGCCCTCCACACCAACATTCCTCACAAAGACGGACTACAAGCTATCAGGAACAGTTTTCCGAATGATGACACGGCATGCTTGGCAACTGAACTTTGTAGCTTTGTCCTGACCCATAACTACTTCAGATTTGGGGATGATCTATATCAGGGGTGGCTAAACTTAAGGAACTCAAGAACCACATAAGTTGATTATTAAACCTTTGAGAGCCTCACCAAGGCATATAGCCATATTTTACCTACTCCAAAAATTACTAAGATTAAAATTCATTGCACACTTCAATTTTATCATAGAGGACAAATATTGTTCCTACTAATGTCAGATTCTAATAATTACTTAAGGTTACCATGAAAAATTAGGCCTACCTGTACAGTAAAAACTTAGCTTCTCTCCACCCTCTCCGATCCCCTCCCTAACCCCCAGGCCCTGATGCTGGTTCCCCTAGGCTGACCTCCCCCCAACAGGGCAGGTGATTTAAAACTCCTAGGCTGGGGCTGCTTTCCTCTGGCTTTCTTTTGCAAGCCGCACTTTTTCATTAAAGAGCCGTGTGTGGCTCCCGAACCGCAGTTTGGCCACGCCTGATCTAGCCCTTCAAGTCAATTGCACAACCATAGGTACTCACATGGCCCCACAGCATGCCAACATCTTTACAGCTGACCTAGAACATTACTTTCTCGAATCTTGTCCACAATTGCCTTTCCTTTACCTATGTTACATTGATGATATTTTCATCATCTAGACCCACAGAAAAGAGTCCCTGGAAGAATTTCCACCAGGACTTCAACAATTTCTACCCCACCATCAACCAGAAGTGCTGCTGGCCCGAGAAAAGACCCAGGCCTTGCTGCACTGGGACCCAGTGCTTGAGCCGTGTAAGTGTGCCACCGCCATGGGTGGCCCAGTGGTGGACCCAGGGCTCGGGCGCTGGAACTTGGGTCTTGAGCCCCCTAAGCCCAGCTCCAATGATGCCCTTGCCATTAACCTCAGCCTGAACCAGTCCACATAAGAAATCCACTTCTTGGATGCTACAGTACGTATAAAGGATGTACGCATTACCAGCACCCTATACTTAAAACCAACTGACCTCAATGCATACCTACATGCCTCCAGTTTCCACCTGGGTCACATTACATGATCCATTGTCTACAGCTAAGCCTTAATGCACAACTGCATCTGTGGAAACCTTAGCTATAATAGCATAAACTATTTCTTGCAGCGTAATATATAACTTTGTAAAATCAGATGCCTGCTTGATATTGTTACATTCTCTGTGACACTCCTTGCCTACTCATTTCAGTGAAGAAATATCCAAAAAGAAAAACATTGGCTTCAAAAAACATCAGCTTTAACTTTTGAAACTAGCAGTTAGAGTGGTATGGAGAAAGTGAATAAGCAAGTGCTATTTACACAAGATGCAGGGGTCACTGAATGAAATTAAAAGGCAGTAGGTTTAAAACAAAACACAAGGGAGTAGTTTATCAACATACTTGTTGGTCTTGTTGTGAAGCACAACATAGGTGGGTTCAAAAAAAGAACTAGTTGAGTTCACGGAAGACAGGTCCATCAATGGCTATTAGCCAAGATGGTCAGAGATGCAACCCAATGCTCCGTCTGTTCCTAAAACTGTGAATGCCAAAGGCTGGGATTGGATGACCAAGGGATGAACCATAAGATAACTGTCATATTCTGATCATTCTGTCTGAAGCATATGGCCTTGGTCACAATCAAAAGACAGGATATTTGGGAAGAGAAACTATTGGTCTGAACCCATATGGCCATCATTATGGTCTTGCATTTCCTTAGGGTTAGTTCCTTGTGCTGTCTACAAAATGTCTAGTACTCTCTGATTACCAGCCTTATATTTTCAAACTTTTCAGGCTTGTGGCACTAGCCATAATTAAAACTACACTAAAACCGATGGTACTTTCAAGTTCAATTTTTACAAACAGAACTGTTAGTTAAAAGTTTCAGGGTTTTCACATTTTTCTGTTTTAACCTTCGGTGTAGTCGATCAAACACAATGGCCACCAGTATTAGAAAAACTCTTAGTAGCCTGAAGTACAGATCATAAAGAAATTTTCTCCCTGATCATAAATCTCAGAAGCTTACAGACTGACATCATGACTAAAAAAAAAAGCAAAAATCATTACACAGTTCTTAAATTAATTGGCAGAGAACTTTAGAAAAATTCTTAAATGGGGGGGGGGACGACACAGCCTTTTAAGAGCTTCAAGTAGGGTTAGATAATGACCCTGAGAGTTGAGGAATAGCCACAAAGCTCAAAACCAACAAATATTTCAATATTGGCTGCTGCTGAGAACAACAGCAACAGCTATAAATTCCCACAGCCACTCCAACCTGTTAACTAGGTCACAGACCAGTCACTGGGAAGTATTGCTGCTGACACCTTTCTGGACCAGTGGCTGCTCCTATGATTCCTTTCTTGGTCCATGTGAATGCTGTTTGTTTGTTTTGAAATTTTTGTTCTCAGCTTTTCAGCCACCATTCTATAGTGGTGTAAAAAACTCACAGTTTAAAAGGGACTTACTGTAAAAGGAAGAACTTACTGATTTCATTTGGCCGATCAAGTAGGTGGTAACATCTTTGAGCACTATTATGATAATGTCAAGTAACACGAGTTAGAATTCAGTTCATTATTTTACAGTTTGACAAAGCATGCATAGTCTTCAGCATTACTATGACAACATTAAGCACTCTGTCTTTTAGAACATTTTGTGCCTTGTTGCCAGACTTCTACTGAAACAAACTTGAAACATGAATATTTAGACAAAACTAATGCATCATCTAGCGCATTCTTACACTCCAATAGAACTGAAGGTGTTTACGTCTTAAAAAGCCATTTCTCCTCTGTGCTTCAACATCAATGTGTCGCCATGCAAATATTTGTGATATCCCAATTTGTGCATTATGACTTAATTGCCAAAGCAAAGATGTTAAGTGTTCTGTCAATTACAGTCTAATGCAAGTTTATTACTTCTGCTAATTAGCAAATTTAGGTTCTGATTTTCAAGCAGACTACTGATCTCAAGTGGAGCAGAAATGTGTGGGAGTCAACATGAACTGTTCTACTGGCAGGAACAGGGACATAAGAAGATGATGATGGAAAACATCTACTATAGCAGCATGCTGACAGTTTGAGACCTGGTCTATGCTGTCACCAAAATTTGTTGACATTCAACAAGAGTTACACAAGCCAGGTAGAACAGCTTCTGTAACTCCAACTAACTTCATAAACTTCCCTTTAGTATGCCATCTTCACCATGTTGTACTGATGGAAATGTGTTCCTGTCAACACAGCGCTACGCTACTTGAGGGGTTGGTTTTATTACACTGATTTCTGGATTGACTGTGCATGGCTTTAGTAACCTCCTTGGTCAATCCAGAAAAAAAAATCAATCTGATGGTAGCATATTGTGCAGATACATACAGAGTCTGATGTACTGTATTTGATGATTCCCCCCTCACTCCGACAACAATAATCTTTAAATGTGTGCAAGAGCCAATTGTGTTGCAAATGATCTTTAATTAAAAATATAAACTTGGTTAGTGATTCAGTGTTAATATACTAGACATGTTCAGACAGGAGCAGGGGGACTGAAGGCTACATCGCAGGTAAGTTACCATCTCTATTTAAAATCAAATTAAAACAGTTAAGGTCTTGATTAACTCTCTCATAACCTCTATTCATGTTTTCCTGCTGGGACTGCACTACTTTGAAAACACGATTGAACACTTTAAATTCTCATTTTCATTTGAAGAGTATAATTCCCAAACCACTACATGGCATTCATAGCCAATCTCTGTGCATTCACTCCAGAATCTCATCCCAGCAAGAGGTCAGTGCTAATAAGCTTCCTCCAACCCCCCACAAAGAGGAAGTCCTTACTGCTCTTTATTCCTAAAACACAGTGGTTGTAAGTGAAAACTGCTTCCCTTTCAAGTTGGGGAAGAGTCAGTTGATTATCTCAGTAACTGGAAGAGAAGTGCTAATAAAATGCTAAGTGGCTGTTCTATGAAACAAATGTGGTTTTTCTCAGTTAAGATTACATGTGGACTCTTCTTATTCAAAGCCAAATTTTAATTAAACTCTGATTCTAGTAGAAATGTAACAGTTAATGTATATCATGTTTATTGATCATTAATCTGAGATAAATTTAAGTTACAGCTGCTGGTAGAATTCAAAACCTCTGATTTTCATTCTATTTAATTACACATTCATAAATGTAATTTAAACTACAGTGCTTTCACGAGAAATGAGACTAAAGTACGAGAAGATAAAAATAGGCCAGTCACAAGTCCAGGGTAAACTCATTACTTCTGCAGTACCATGATTAATACTCACTGCAATATATATACAAAAATTTCATTTCATGAAGTGACATCCACTGGAAGAAAACATTTTTTCTTGTTTTTCCTTCTGGTAGGGTTGTTTTGGTTTGTTTTTTTTTAAATACCAGTTGGAAAATAAATTCTCTCAAGCGGGTAAAACTGTGGGATGCAACAGTAAATTAAATGAAATAATGCAAAAAGTGCACATGAACCATCACTCTGCTTTTCCACCATCCTACCCCAGTACATGCAATCCTGAATGAAGAAAAGGTTTGATTATGCCCCATGATTGAAAGAAACTCCTCTTCATGGAAGATGTATTTTCAGTGCCCCTTGCTGATTTATGCAAGCTACCGCTGCTACAATGTTGGTTCTGAGAAAGACTTGACAATAAAAGAACATCTCCCACAGAGACGAGAGTTCCGAAGGGGTAGCCGTGTTAGTCTAGTTCAGCAAAGTAAGCAATGAGTCCTGTGGCACTTAAAGACTAACAATTCATTTATTGCATTAGCTTTATGTGCCACAGGACTCCTTGCTTAGACAGCAGAGTGCACCTCTCTTAATTTGTGCCCAGTAGTACATCAGAGAAAACTCCACACCAAGACCTAGTGCCATTTACGGCTTGCATAGGCTGCCCAGAGCAAGAAGCTGTAATCTGTCAACTACATATAAACTGGATCCAGCTAAACATTTTCTTACATGTATTTTTTTTTTTTTACATCTTTTGGTGGAGCCTGTTTCTTACCTAGTCCCAATAACTACAGTCCTAAATTCAAAAAAGATCTCCTAGAGATGTAGCTAAGAGCAAGTCACAAACAGCTCCAGGAGTGAGCAGACAGGGCTCTTGTAGCTTGATCTGATGAATGATTCCTTCCAGGGATAAACACACTTACTGAAACTGACTGGTTCCTGCCCCCCACTAAAGACTTCTACGGACAGGAAATGAGATTTAAAACACTTTCATCACAAGACACCAAAACTGGCTTTTGACCTTATTGTCAAAGCAGCAGAGAAGATGACTATGTTCTATTGAGTCACAACTCTAAACAAGATATGACACAAATATATTCCCCTCAGGATCATTGCTGCCACTACATCAGAAAGATCCTTGGGGCAGTAATCGAAACAAATCAAAATGATCAGGTACTGAAAGTAGGGCTGAACCATCCTTAAGTGCAAGAATTTGTAGATATCCATCTTTCTTGCAGATTAATTCCAGGAAGTCTTCAGGGGATTGTTCTAGAAGAGATTAATATACGGGTTCCAAACTGGACTTCTGACACCCTACAAACTGGTTCAGTCACTTTATTTCCAGTACCAGTCTTGTGCCCACTGAGTTTTTGGAAACTATGAATAATTTTCAATAAACAGCTGGAACTTAGAAATAGTTGGTTAACTGCAAATAGATCTAATGGTATGTGGAAAAGCATCCAGTCAATTCCCAAACAATTAAAAACTCCTTAAAAAATGATCTATAAAAAAATATTCTGTTCACTGTCCAAGATAAAGGGCACCTCTCTCTCACTGCTAAAACACATCTAGAGAAAATCCAGAAAACCTAGGAGAGTGTCATTAATTAAGGGTAGGACTGCTGATGAAAAAGTGTTCGTTTGCTTCAAGCTGATTCTTAGGGAAGCTGGAATTGCTCTTCATTAGCTGAGATTCCAGCCCCATGGATGCCATCCAAACACAAACGGTCTACATGGTAGGGCTGTGCTTAGTTCTTAATTCCTGAAGACACGCTCTTCAATCTTTGGGAGAGACAGTGGCTTCTCACAGAATGGATGAGCATGCTGTCATGTACTACATATATATTTGAGCTGGGAGGGGTGTTTCCCAGCTTGTGCAGACATATCCATTCTACCTCTGCTCAGGCTAGCATGGGTAAGTCTACATAAGCTAGGAATCACAACATTCAACTCAAAGGCAGCATCTGTCAGTGGGGTTGAGCACAGGATGGTCAGAAAGCATGCTGTGTTACTCTGGCTAATTAATAATGCTCCTTCATAGGCCATTGTAAGGACTTTTCACATCCAGTTTCCAAAAAGCATTAATTCTCACAAGAGGCTTTGCCTCGGGCTGCATGTATGACTGAGACCAGACTGGCCTATAGCACTTCTTTACCACCAGAAGCCACAGCTGTGTCTGTTGCTGTGGGTATCACACAAGAAACAAAAAGAAATGAGAATGGAGTCCTTGAAGCTAGTGCACTGACAACCTTGCAAAAAATCTTTGGGGAATGTTTCTCTTATTTCTCTTATTCTAAAAGAAAATTGGGGGAGGGGGTGGAGAAAGTTTCGGGGTTTTGTTTGTTTAACTGCCCTGAATAGTGACAGACTGCTTTTTTCTTTCCAAGGAGGCTGAAGACCAAAGAGGAGAAGCAACGACCTACATGACTTGGGGTAGACAAAATTAAAGAATTTCCTTTACAGCCCACTGGGTGGGAAGGGAGGTGAAAGAACACAATGGGGGCATGGAAAACTAATTATAAATTACTTCTAAGAGCACTTACTGTTAAACCTTTATCTATGCTCCCTGAGGCAAGAAGTCCTACAAGTAGCAGCAGAGGTAACATTTATTAGGGATTTGCCACTGGAGATTGTCTCCAGGTTTCCATCCCAAAGAGGAGCCCTGGAAATAATCCATGATGTGTGCATGCAAACAGCCAGATTCTTAATATCACATCATATTAGACAACATTTAAGGGAGATAATGAGCTGAGTGTTCATTTATTGCATTTAAATGATTGCATGTAAAATTTGTCATACAGCAAAATAGGAAGGCATCTGAATGGCTGGCTGTAGCAGCAGATGAGGAACTGTCCATCACTGTAACTGTTGATGCAACCTTTGTGTTCCTTTTCCCATATCCTGCCTGTCCCTTGGGTTTTAATTACCAATTTTGGGAAAGAGTGGGTTCTCCACAATTCCTGAATACCAGATCTCTCATGTTGCTTCCAAAATCACTAGTTACACTTTTAAAAATTTTGGGATTTTCATTTCAGTGGGATCAGCACTGGGCTCAATGAACCAAAAAGGCAAGAAAGATTCCAATCTCCTTGCTAACTCCAATTTTGATTTTATGTGTTTTTATTTTAATAAAGCACTGTTTCTTTAAAGATTTTACAGTTAGATTGTAAATTTAAAAGTAATCTTCAATTTTATTTTTAAGTACCCCATTCTGGAAGATGCAAAGAATGTGCATTTTGGTTCCCCAAGAGATGATTTTAAGTTTTCTTTCCAATTCAGCGGCACACAGTTGAGAACTCTAACTTCCTGAAACAGCAGGTACCATGCATCTCTTATTGTATTATGCTGAATTTTAATTTCATAATTTTAACTAAAAAATATCGAATGATATGTAAAAACCCTCTCATAAGCTATACAATATGCCACCAAGCATGACAAAAATATACATTTTATCTTAAATATAACAGATTCACTCTTTAGCCTGATGCTCTATAAACTGTATGGGAATGATCACTACACAAGACAGGGAAAAAATTATTTTCAGAAGCATATGGGGAGAAAAGCTGAGCTAAGCAGAGAGAGACTTAATCGTAATTACTAGCCAAGCAGAGAAAACAGTGATGTCTCTCTCCCTCTCTCAGCTGTTTCCCCTTTCCCCAAGAACTCAACACAGAGGTGCAGGTCAGGGCAGGTTTGTGTCATTTTTCCTACCAGTGACTGGAGAATAAACACATCAGCATTTGTGCACAGCTGCCAATAACTCCACAATGCCGTACTACAACGTAAAATTTTATGGATGATTTTCATGCCAAGAATAACCTGCGCCCCCCCCCCGCGGGGGGGTTTATTTATTTATTTATTTTAAATCAACAGAAGACTGAAGAAGGAGACAAACAAGTAATTCAGTTTATTGAAGCTCACTTCTAATTCAGGCTTGTTAACCAAACTTATGGTGCACAGGTAAAGGATGGGTGACATTTTCTATGAAGTCTGGAATCTGACTTGTTAACTGATGTGATTTTATTCAAGTGGTGGCAGCCAGGCAAAACTCTCCTAGCCCAGAACAGCACCCTAATCAAATAGAGACACTGGCAGGCACTGCACTCCACCCATAGGAAGAATGATACAGTCATTTTTATTATGTTTTTTTTCCCCCAAGCATGCACCCATTTATTTCATGTTACAGCAAGATTTTAGTTTTAGCTAATGATTTGCCTGATCTGACTCAATAGTTAAAGTGAATGATTTAGAGCAGATATTTACAGATACTTAAAGAAGCTGTGGTATGGTTCCATATATATCTTGCATCCAATATTTCTCTGTTTTGTGAAAATCAGAGGTTAAAATAAAGATCTCTTATCTTAATAGTTAGAAGTCAAAGAAACCTCAGAGGAAATAAGAGCATATTTTTCAGGCAAGGATTCCCAATTTGCAAAACTAATATTAAAACATAATAAAACTGTCTCCTGTGAAAGAGAAGTCATAACCAATTTTTAAAATAGTTCAGTCATGCTACACTTTAGTTTATTTCCTATTCTTTCAAGCTTTATGAAGTCAATTTCCCATTAAATTGCTTACAGGATCACATTTTATCTTTCATTACAAGGCAATAGCTCTTTTTTCATGAATTGCTTTAACAGCCACAATCCCATTATCACCAAACACAAGACACACTATTCATTTCCTAAGGGCCTTTACCAAAGACAGCACTTGTTAAAAAGCCAAATAATAAACATCAGTAAAGAAAAGATGGTTGCAAATGTCACATTCAGGACTATTGCTCATTACCTTCTAGGTGATCCATCCTCATGCGGCTGAATAATCACCACCTTTACTGTCACCGATGTGCGTAAAAGGTCGATCATTTGTTCATGAGTCAAGGTTGCCACAGCCACTTTGCAGATCTCTACTAGGCGGCTCCCTTGCCTTAGGCCTGCCTTCCATGCAAAACCAAATGGCTCCACATCTGCCACTATCCCTTCGAAGTTAACGTGGAATCCAAGCTGACCCAACCCATTCCTCCGCAGAGTCATTTCTGTTGTTTCACATCCTCTGGTGACTATCTAAAGGAATATCAGATTGTTATGCTATTACCTTTGTACACTCATTTATTGGGAAAAAATGAAAGGATGTTTTCTGACAGCATAAAGCTAAGTTTGGTTTCATCTGCAATATTCTTAATATACTAACAGGTGACTAACAATCATTTTGTTATTTATGGCTGATTAGACATTTCTGCATAGAGTAAAATACATGGAAGATCTTCAGAGTCCTAAAATTTGACTTCCCTGGAACAACCAGATGTCCTAGGTTACATTTTTATTTCTTTTCAATGCAAAGGCATTTGTATTTTACTGAATGCTTAGCAGCTGTCTTAGCTTAAAAACATGACAAGAAAAGTCCAAACTTGTCATTTACTTCATTTTTTTGGCGGATTCTCTCTTCAGGACAACAGCAACGAGATTAAAGAAGAATCAAATCAAGTGACATTTTTCAGTTCCAACAGATTCTCATCCCCCAACTCTAAGTAAAAAAAGTAAGATAATGTATTTATTTTTCTGAGCAATCAAATTATATGCGACATCCAGGCCATCTCTAGATGTAGGCTTTGCTACAAAAATGGGAGAGGACTAGTTATTTCACTGGGAATTCTGAAATACGGAACTGTGATCTTTCATACTTAATTGGAAGTTATTCTATCATTATATGGAATAATGAAGTAAACTCCAATTGTAACTTTTACTAAGGATTTTTTTTAAATCATATACAAAACTCAGAAGTTTCACAAACGGCAAAGCAATCCATGAACAATTCAGTAGATTGTGCAGTGGATTAGTGCACTAGTCTTCCACCTCTGGAGATACAGTTTCAAATTTTGGATTAAGTCGTGTCAAAGGATACAGGACTGGAAAGGACTTCCTGGGTCATTGACCCCTATCTCCTGCTACCATGGGCAATCTGGTTGTAGCCCCAGTAATGAATTTTTTAAGCTCAGTCTTAAAACTTAAGTTGTTTGCCCCAAGTATTCCTTTTAGAAGGCTGTTCCAGAACTCTACTTCTCTGATGGTTAGAAACCTAATTTCCAACCTTCTTCTAGTTTTTATTCATAAATTTAAATGAGTCTTCTCCCTTTTGTCCATGTCACAAAATTAACATGCATTTTGGCATAGTTATTATTCTGCTTAAGAGAGTAACAAGACTGAAGCATTATGAAATATGAGAGTCCAGGATTATAAATATATTTTATCTTCTATTTAAAGGTTTTCCTTCAAGGATCTCCAAGTGCTTTACAAACAATGAATTAAATATGTCTCATAACATTCCTACAAAGCAAATATCTATATTTGAAAGAGGAGAACTGGAACACAGATCATATGATTTACCCAAGATTACATAGTAAGTATGTGGCAGAGCCAGGAAAAGAAAGCCAGTAATCCCTAGCCCCTAGTCACCTCACTCTGACCACCAAAATGACTGATTGGAAAAGCTCTCAGGAACTTTGCATAACTTGTGCCTGAACTGTAACTAGTTCAACGTCACAGCTGTCAGTTTCCTAGAAAGTTTTAAAGGTGTTAGCCATATTTTTTTTTCTTAACAAAATGTGCTCAGTACAACAAGTACTGCAACCCAAGCTAATTATGGCATTCAACCCCTTAATCTGGGACATATTTTTTAAAACTCCTATGTCACCCATTCATCCTTAAGGGGCCACTCCAGTGTCCCATCCCAGTATGCTTAATTTATATACTGTCAACAGAAGTGTGGGAGAACCATGCGGACTGAGGAGGTATTCTAAACAACAAAATGTGCTTCTCTTTTTTCGGGTTCCACAATACCTGCCCCAGCATGACTCCTAACATGTACTATCCTATTTATATTGAATCAAACAGTGAAGAAGTCTGCTGGAGAATGAAGACACATTTATGTGTATTCAGATGCTAACTTTGTGTTTTATAGTTTTAAAAATATTTTATCAAATTTCAGGTATCAAATACTGAATGCTGGAAAAACACAAAAACAGCCTAACAGTAAAAAAGAGCACTTTTCTTAATGTTCAGAAGTCAGTAATGCCAGCCTCCAGCCACATTTGATTCTTTTCAAAAAAAACCCTTTGGGCATTCTCCTATGCTGCCTTCTCATGTTTAGAAGGAGTTCTCTGTAAACATTCAAAGCTACTTTATTATATTTCTTCAAATCCCTTCTCAAGACCCTCCTTTCACAAAGATACTTACCCATTCCTACACTCACGTACACACACAACTTGCCTGAGACTATTGCCCATGCCATCTCATTATTTTGTAGTATTTCTGTATAATCTGGTGTCTGACATTATACTTTGATTTTAGGCTCCTTTATGCTCTGTATGGTAGGTACAGTGCTTAGCAGAGTGGGATTCTGCTGCAGAACTAGGGGTTGCTAGGCATAACTGTATTACAAATAATAATAGACATATTAGCTTTCTGGACTCCCTGCAAAGCCCACCATTTCCCATGGCTTTTGGCAAGGGAGGAGAATGATAGCTGGTTAGAAGTGGTGTATTGGAACTTACAGGTAGTTCTTTATCTGTTCGCTGGATGTCTGACAAATCAGTTATAAAATGTGACATGATGGGCATCTTGTGCCTCAGACACGCAGTGAACTACACATAGGCTGTGTTCACACACAGGCATTATTTCGATACAAGTTGTATCGAAACAACTTGTATCGAAATAATGCCTTATTTTGAAATAACTTAATTCGAATTAACAGTTTGTTAATTCGAATTGAGGAAAAAAGCTCAAAGCGAAATAGCAGTTTCAGGCAACAGTTATTTCGAAACAAGTCACTGTTGTTTCAAAACAACATGTTCAGACTACAGTGTTTCAAAACAATTGTTTCGAAACAACGTTGTTTCGCCCCCAAATGGGATTTAAGTTGTTTCGAAACAATGCCGTTGTTTCGAAACAACCGTGCGCCGTGTGAACAGGGTATTTCTTATTTTGAAGCAACCTCTGTTGTTTCGAAATAAGAGTGCTGTGTGAACACAGCCATAGATTGACTTCAGTAGTGCTCTGATCAAGTGTAGGGGTTTGATCCTCCACTAAGGTCCAAGCAGTCAGTCTCATGTTATGTAGTTAATATGTGTAATGGCCACCTTTAAAACAGTATGAGCACCTATTGAGATTTTAATAAATCAGTAAAGGGCGTTTAGAACGTTCTCCATTAAAAGTCCACTTTTACCACCTGTGTTAGTGTTGCAGGGCTAAGGAGTTCAGCATTCCCTGTGCTCCCCAAAAAATCAGCTTTCAAATGAATTTCCAAAAAGAAATTTTATACTGTTACCCCCCACCCCCCCAAAAAAGCTGTGGGGGGTGAGGAGAAAAAGGCAAGACAAGAAAGGAGAGCAGAGCAGAGGCTTTTAAGATGAAAAAGGTTACATGGTATGAGGATTAATCCTCTGTAAACAACATGGGATTTAAGGGGCTTAGGGTGAAAGAGAAGGAAGGCCCAGTATGTTAGAACCTCCATATGATGCACTGCAGGCTTATTCAATTTAACTTCCTGAGAATTGTTTCTAAAGATTTGTCTACACTGTCCTGCAGTTCCAAAGATGGGTGTGAACAGCACAGTGCTCCTAAGTGATGCACTGTGACTCCCTTGAGTGGATGCTGCAGTTACACACACAGCTGGATTAATCTAGGGCCTGTGCAGCACTAAGCATCCTCATCAGTCATACAAGTTTAGAGTGGTAGAGCACCTTGCTGCATCAGGCCTTTATTTTATACATCAGCTTAACCATGGCCACTTCATAGCTTGTACTTCACCTCTATTAATCTCCACAAATTTAGGTTTAGTGATTTTTTTTCTCCAGTGGAAGCCTCAATTCAATATAAAAAAGGCTGATGCCACTAAACTCATTTAATTTAAGGCTCAAGGTCAAAGTCAAACAGGAATGAGAGCAGTGATATGTCAATATTTTATGCCCTATGGCCCCCTATCAGTCCATTAGTACACTTCTGTAATCGTTGTTTGATGTTCAGCACACAGAATGCCCAAACTCCACCTGTCTTGATTGAGATTGTACCAGCTCTTATAGTGTTAACTGATTTAACTACCCTCATTTTCCTTCACTCACTCAGATGGAGATACAGATCTCTATTTCATCCATGCAAAGTATTTTAGAGGGTATTTCCTGTTTAGATTCAAAAGGCTATTCTTTTTTTCTTTAAGGGTGTGTCCTGACCACTAGACCACAGGGATGGGAACCCAAAATTCAAGTTTTAATTCTGGCTTTGACACTAACACACTATATAGCCTTGGACAAGTCAACGAAAATTATCTGCATCAGATTAATCACCCATAAACACAGGATGATAATGCTTATCTATTTCACACAGTGTTGAGAGGAATTATGTTTGTACATTCCTTTGAAGTTGGAAAATACACGAAATCTTTACTTCTTTCCCAAAGAAAAATAGACATCAAGAATTCTGAATAGAAGCTTTGGTAGATTAATTTAAAAATTGGACTTACTTCTAGCCTTTGAACAATTTCTCTGATGTCATCAGAACAATTATCAACTGCAGACAGAAGAACACATTCTCCTCTTTCATAAAAGATTTTGATACTCATTAATCCTGATGTCCATCCAATAACATCTCTGCAGGAGCAGTTAAACACAACATTTTTTGATTCCTTTTCAATCAACATGATAAATTCATTGGAGATTCCAAGAAGACATTCAATGTCTGCAGACTGTCCAAAGTCTCGTGCTATCACATTCCACATAATTGCTCCAACACTAAATAAATGAGCATCCTTTCTTGGTTTTACTTTCTCCTTTTTCTTTGCACCTAGAGTAATAAAACTGAACTTCACTGAAGTATCCACTGTAGCTGTAGTAACAAAATTTTCAGCCAGATCTTTCAAATATTCTTGTCGTGTCCTTGTGGCCATAGCTCGGAATTTTTCTGACTTGTGTGCTGCATTTTCCGCATTAATAACTTTGGCTAGAAGGAAGTCCCTAAAGACTGCTGATTTGGGGAAAGTTACTCCTTTGGGGATTGGTGGACCAAATGGAGGTACATCTTTTGATCTTGAAACTCCAACACTAGAAACAAAAAGGGAAAATAAAATGGATAACTACATTTTAATATGTAGTAGGTCCAGCAAACCCTCATTATAGGGCTGTGACCTACGTAACCTATTGATACAGATAAGCTTCAGTGTACAAATTGAGACAGATGAAATTTTAGAAATTAGGAGGATGTGTATCTAAAACGTACAGAAAACCTGTAAGATTTGCACACATCCATAGATCAAACAAAACTGACCGTACAGTCTTATAAAATAGCTACTTAAGACAAATTACATGAATGAATAAAAATAAAGTCCAAGATTTACCAAGCTGGAACATTTCAAGAAGAACCATTTCTTTTTCCTTTCAATGGGATAAAAACGAAATGTATCCTAGGGGTATTGTAACTGAGCTGGATCCTTAACTTAAGGAGACTTAAAGTTGAATTTTCTTATGGAAAATGTGTCTCATTTACTTTTTCACTTTGTTACTCATGTCTAAAAAACTGAACCAACTCCTTTCTCGGCCAATTTCCCCTCCACTCTCCAGTTATATCATCCTACTGACTTTGATAGGATAGTACAGATATAAATTTGAAATACAGGGTATATCTGACCCATTCGGCCAAATCTTCTCATGCTTGAATAAAAAGATTACACAAAGAAAAAAGTTTGCAAAAAGCCCACTTCCAGTGTTCGCCTTTTCTGCTGCAAGTGATGGGATTTTAAGACACCTGAAACCCTCATTTTAGACTAAGAAAAGTAAGATTTTGGGGGGGACAAAAAGGGTTTTCCGTAATGCATAAAAACAGACACAACTGACATTTATTTGAAGGGACCTCAAAGTACTCTGCAAATTATCTACAGACACCCCCTTAAACAATGGTTAAAATTCAGTCACATTTGGGATCATACCCTATAGCTAATTCAGTTAAATACATTGCCAGTGGTTTATATTTATATTAGTAATCTTCTAAATTGGCTTAGTTCTACACTAAAAAGAAAGATAATAAAAAAAATGATTTCTATCACCATAGCATCAGGTCCAACTCTTAAAACCTAACCTCCCTTTATATGCTTACAATTAAGTTAAACAAATACACATTTTCAATTGTGTCTACAAAACTGTAAACACAGTTACACTAGACACAAACAAAGCATTTGAGTTTTTAAAATAAAACAAACACTGAGAAGAAACACAGCAAAAATAAATTAGAAAAAAACATACATACACAGTTTCTTTGGGAAAATACAACATTACTAGAAGAAGATGCTTTTCGGAAATCAAAATAGCAAACATAAATAAGTATCTACTCACCTATAGCATACATTTTCAGTACAGGGATTATGCACTTTGACTATGACAAACACATGTTGAAAGTGAGAACGGATATTTTTTGGAGTAAAAGGAAGTGCTCCAGGCTCTTGGAAGACAATGGTAACAATATCATTTCCTATGTGCCTTTTTCTTAGAAGCTACACACAAAAGATATCCATTTAAAACAGTTAGTTATAAAACCATGTTTTTTCTGCACATTAACAAAAAAATTGACAGTTCAATTTTAAAAATGAGAGTCACTTCAGAAAGAGGAGACATTCTTACAGTGCAGTATTCTCTCTCTAAGTGGAACTGCAGGAAAGTGGGACAAATGGGAAAGATGTATGGGAAAGAAACTGGGCTACATTCACAAGTTTACCAGTATCTGACCTGATTTATCTTTTCATATGCCAGCCAATTTTCATCTCCTCTATATTAAAACATTTGCGTAGTAATATGAAGGGAGCTTTACATCATCTGACATTTATCATTGTGCAACATTAGTATATCATCTGTCCTTTTCTATGTTAAAAAGACCCTTTTTCATACTCGAAACAATATTATATATCTTTTCTCAGGAGACCCTTGCTCTCTCAAATTATATTTATATTTTAAATTCAATTATGACCCTAAACATTTTTTAAAAATAGCTTCCTAGTAAACTCTCAGCACACAAATTTAAACTATTTTAAATTTAGTGATGCAACAGTGGAGACAAATACTAACATACCAGAGATTCAAATTCACTGCTAACAACCTCATTATGGTAAGTAATTCTTTGCTGTTAATTTATTTTTCATAGAGATATACTATAGGATTAATTTTACAGGTAGTATCTTTTTTGTTATTGAAAATCTAATAGCCAAGTAATTAGAAAACTAAGTGTTTAGCGAAGGAGAAAGCCTTTTTTCCTCAAAAAATAATTTATTTAGCTTTTTGTGGCTACAAAATGAAATTATGGAAATTATTGTAAGAGGGTTGTGCATCTCTAACTTCCTTTTTTTTTTTTTTTTACGAGAACAACCTTTTTAAACAGCTGGTGATGCTATTACATAGATTGTGCTAGAACAGCACACATGTAGGGTGCAGATGTATTATCGGCCAAGTTTGCAGAGCTTGCATTGTGGACTAGTGACTTGGATTCTTAAAGTTGCACTAACACTGAATGCAAGCCAAAATACAACTGAAAGAAACATAAGAAAACAAATTTAATTGACAAGTATGTGAGAGAGGTTAATGATAAGGTTACTTGTCAAGCTGTTGTTTTAAAAAGAAATAATTGTTTTGTTTAGAATAATTACTTGTCTTTGGTCAGTTATGTAAAAAGCTGATATTGCAACATATGAAACAGGCAATGCTATCTTGTCAATTTCCAAAGGCATAGCCGTGTTAGTCTAGTCCAGCAGAAAAAAACAAAAACAAAAACAAGGAGTTGTGTGGCACTTTAAGACTAATAGATTAGTGTTTATGTATAAATGCCATGTTTATGATATTGTACCTCTTAATACTGAGGGACAGAACCTTACACTCTGAAAGTCAATGAGAAAGGCTATAAGTGCAATTCTGAAGCACTAACAAAAATATTCTACTTCAAAATGCATTTAAAACATCAATAGTGATGTAGTAAAAAAGATTAAAAGATGAGAACTTAAATATTTACCATTAATTTTTCTTCTAATAAACATAATATCTTATTTCTTAAATGTGTGAAGCCACAATAAATGACTGTTTAACCAACTTTATTATGCATTTTATGCAGTCAATGGACATCTAATTTATTTTGATATGGTGTTAGATTTAATGTCAGAAATAACAATTTGTTTTACTGGTGAAAAGTGCATTTAGACGGGCACAATAAAGCACAAGTTCATGATTAGCGGTAATCGCTGCCTTAAAGGCTGAAGCCATCATAGCAGCTGAATTCGTTTCAGACCTCCCAATTAACAGATATAGCAAGAATCCCAACTCATTAGGGTACCTGTTATTACAGATCTGTAGTTAGTTCTAGCCAATTATTCTTCCTTGTTAAGTTAGACTTGGTGTCTGTTTCCGCCCCTCTCCACAGGGATATTTAAATTGGAGGAAACAAAACTTGTGTAAGACTGGATTTAATGCATTGTCAAGGTAACTATTTTGTCTCTATGTATCTTCTTTTCCTTTTTAAATGTGATAAAATGTCTTTTGGAGATGCTGCATCAATTGCAAATAATCTTAGGACAAAGAAGAGAATAGCATACACATCTTCTAAGTCTATGGAGTTTCAGAAACCTAGAAGCACTATATTAGCAACAGTAGTCTGTTAAAGTGAAGCTGGTTCTTGATTTCTGTCAAGAAACTGATTGACATTTTTAGGCGCTTAAACCTTTAGAAAACTTAAAAGTATTAATGTGATTTAAAACGCCATCAATGTTAATAAAATCTTACCAAGTTTCTTGAGATCTGAGTGACTCTTGAAATTTTTAAAGAAAATCAATACAACAGCTCTACCATTATAAATGGCTACCATGCATAAGTGGTCAGTGAAGTTCAGTACCATGTGAGGGAAGGCAAAACATGATGTGTCTGTATACAGGAAGTGAAAATGCAAAGAACTTGAAAGGGAGGAAGGAAATTGGGGATGAAGTGAAACATGGAAGGAAGGGCTATAACAGGATCAGAGAACAGGACAATAGTAATTATTGAATGAAGAAAAAAAAAAGAGGTGAAAACACTTCCCTGGAAAGCATAAATAAGGATGGTGGGCTGAAAATGAAAGAGGAACTGAAGTAAACTAAGCTAAATTCAAATGTTTGTCTCATGCCCTTTCCAATGTGTCCCCACTAATGTGTTCTTTCCAACTTTCACCTCATTGTCATTTTTGAGTCCTTTTGATTTTCTTCTTCCTCTCCTATTTCCAGGTTTGCTCAGTTTATTCATCTGCCTTTCTAACATATTATGAAGATTCTCATGCCAAATGCTGGAGCACACTAGGGATCCTAACAGGGTACACAGGCCACACAGGGTTACTTACAGAAAGAAGACACCAGACACTCTCTGACATCACTCTATTATCAGCCAAAATTGTTATAATACAACATAAAAATGAACTTAATAAAACATGATTGGCAGTCAAGAGGAAACCAGTGAAGAAGTTTTATATGATAACTTGAGACACATAAAAGGGAGAATATGTTAGAAAAACAGAAGCTGTTAGATTAAAAAGTAGATATACAAAGATATTAGCCATTATATTAACTATGATTTCTTAACCATAATACTTAGCTCTAATTTTCAGATGGACACATAAATCTGGAGGAAAAATATGGGCTGTCATGTTGCAATGTAACTCATCTATTGGCTATGTAAAGCCATACACAACCTACCCATTCCTGTGGAATTTCAATCACCTGTTCAAACTGAGAACCAAGGAGTTCTTGTGTTAGAGTGAAAAAACTTCATTCTTCATGCAGTTCAGTGGTGAAAAGTGGGGAGATATCACAAATAAAGAAACCTTTAGACTTATTTTAGTTTATTTCTAAAATAAGTAAAGTGGCTTCAAAAATGCTTGAATTTCAATGTGTGTTACTGTTCTATACAGCAAAAACAAATGCAAAATATTTCAATCAGACCTGGTTAAACTGAGCTAGGCATGTCCATGCACCTGGTTCTCTCAAAAAGTTCAAAAGTATCTAATTTTATACATCAATAAGATAATTTGTTAAATCTGATTTTTAGTTTACATTAATCCAGATAAAAATGGTTATGAACTGATTTGGATTAAACAGGTCTGACTAGGTACAGAAGCAGACTACAAATGTGAAAAATGATAAACTTGCAAGGGAATGAACCAGAAAGGGACTTTGTAAGAGGAAAGTTTAAAGGGGAAAGCCTTGAACTACGATTGAAGGGGAGGCTAATAACAGGAGAAGGAACTGGGGACACATCAAGGCTGGTAGTCTTCCCTGTCCTTGGGAAGAAGCAACTGAATTGAGGGTCCACAGCCTATGTTGCAGCCAAAGTGAAAATTACCTTGCTCTTTGGATCTCCTGCTGGCTCTAAAACTAGAGGGATGTCCTGATCAGTGACCAAGCAGGGCGTAGTTAAGTCCTGGAAGAAGCAACAGACAATTCTGGTGTGGCCTATTTCTGGCTCACCGGTTTTTGGAATCTAACAAAAGCTCAGCGCTTGCTCATAAGAGGACTTGTTTCTAGATGTTGAAGAAGAATGACTTGACACCTTGGCCAGTGACCATACAAAGTGGATACAATGTTGAGAGGACACAGTCAATTCTGTGCCAGTGTACACCCCTTGTGCTAGTGCAAAAGCAATTGATCTGGGGTCCTCAGTTGACTTTACTATCTAAAAAGGAAAGCTGCCACGCTCTCTAGCCACCCCTTACTTGGGTACATGGAGACAGTGAATCAAATCCAGCTGAAAAATCTGTGTTTACATACCACAGGGCTTATAAGCCTCTCTGTCTTGAGAAAATGATGAACTGCACCTATGGTCTTGTGCCCCCTGAGTCTGAAGGGAAAGGTTTATTTTTCTAATCAGATTTCTTTCTACCTTGTGAGAGCTGCCACTGCACATTTCAATACATATATTGGTAACTAAAGAGTAATAGTGAAACATTAAACTTGTGTTTATTATTGATCCCTTTTACACATTAAGGCTGGCTAAAATTCTTGGGAGTTGGACGTGCTAACACACCTCATGGAGGTGTCCATGTTGTGCCAACATTGCTGGATTCCAGAATATTAAAAAAAAAAAAAAAAAAAAAAAAATCATGTGGAGGGTTTTCAGGTTTACATATGCTTGAACTTGTGAAACTGCCACATTATTCTGACCTCAAGAAAACCACGGATTACAATGCAATACTGTTGCTAAGTATGGAAACTATCAGAAGTACAAAGATTGAGGGGTGCTTCCTAAAATTTGTGCAAGGGAGTGTTTGTTGTTGAGGAAAATAAGACTTAAACCTGGAATATTTTGGAATTAGATCAACAACAAGCATCTATTTAAAAAGGAAGAGACAGAAGGGGCTGGGATAAGGACAAAGAGAAAGCAAAAGAGGATGTGATAGGACAGTTAGAGGCGTGGCTGAACAATGTAGCAGTGGAGCTGACAAACAGCAAACAATCATGAAAATTAGCGGATCAAGGTAAAAGGGTTCCCTATGCTCACAACAGAGGACAGCTCAAGACAGACAATGACAATAACAATAAAACAAACTTCAAGTAAGGTCATAGTTACTGTCAGCACCTGTGATTGGCAATAAAATTATTCACTTAAAAAATCAAGCTCATTCAGCATATTATATCTTATTGTGATACAGCCTTTCATTTTACATAGGTCTTTAAGCCAGTGACATAAAAGTCCAATATTCAGAAATATTCTAACATCTTCTGCATCTGTTTTTAATGAGAAAGAGGTCTTTGAAGATCAACATACAAAACTGAATCTTGACAATATCTTTGAAACATTGTCTTTCATACTAATTAATCACTTTAATCTACAGTGTGTTTTAAATGTATATAGTATATAGAAAACTGTTTTCTAAGCATGAAGCCATGTATATTTGCAAATACTGTAAAATTTAATATAAAACAATTTAATCTGACAGTGTATGAAGTAAGACTGGTTTCTGAGCAAAGAGACACATACGAAATCACTGAACTTTTTTGCCATGTGAGAGGAGTGCAAATTTTGAGATTGGTTGATTCTGTAATTTCAGTTTGGTCTAGACATTGATGCTATTATTGCAGGAGATGTAGATTTTTGTAGGAGATGAAGACTTCCCATCTCATTTCAGCTTTACAGATCAGACCTACCATAAAGCAGAGGTGAACAAGGATGGGAAGAAACAGATATGTGGGACTAACTCTGGAGAAATGTTCTAACAAATCATTACCTCTGTTAAGTTTAATATTAGCATAGAAGACTGACTACTGAAATTTAAAGAGCAAAAATACGTCCCATTCAATTTTCATAGTTAACAGTCAAAAGAATTTGTAATTTATAATGTCCATTTATTGTCTGATGCCTTGACATATCCTCCTTCCCTCCCACAAGAGCTAATGGGCAGCACAAAATGTGGAAGATATATATATATATATTACTGGGAAAGACTGGTTGCTGATTATTTCCCAGATCACAGACTTGTATATACATAAGTCTGTGATCTGGGAAATAATCAGCAACCAGTCTCTCTCAGTAACTTTTGCCCATTCCTCCAAAAGACAAAAAGGGAAAATCTTTGTAACAGAAGAGTTGCATAACATCACTAGAAAAAGTTATATCTTGCACTGCTACTGAGAGGATATTTCAGATAAAATACTTATTCATTTTACTTCTGAAGAGCTAGAAGGATGCAGAATATGTAAGAGAAGTTAGAGCTTCAACAGTAATCTGATCTGCATATAGCTCTTCTATTTATTATTCTTAAATGTTAATACTAATGCTTTGATATACTACACCAAATGCGCTTTTCAACTTACACACAAAAAAGATTTAAGTATTTCTCTTTCTTGTACAGGCAAAGACAGACATAACCTTATTTAGGGTTCCACACACTTTGGATGCAGTGTTATTTTTTAGCCATCCTTAATGCTTTAAGAGGTTCTGAATTATAATATGAACAATGAGCAACTTCCAGACATAAAATAAATTGATTGCCCAGCTTTGTGTGTCTACAATCAGATGCCTTATGATTTGGGCAGGCATTTATTGTTAAAATAGTACAATAAGAGGAGGTCTGAAAACTGAAATAAAAAATAAAGATTATTCAGGATCATTTAAAAACCTTATTACATTATTATGTATTCTAACCACATGAGGGGTAAGTCCAGTTTATGCTTTAGAAAAATGTTTCAATCTCTACAGATATCAATACTGTTTAATACTGGCATGCAATGGAAGAGTCAGGATAAATTCCTGACTTATGAAGCTAAATTAAAACAACATCTCTGAGTATTTAATGCTTTAGTAAGATTTGTGAAAAAATGATTCTAAGTGACAGTCAAAATTTGCATAAATGGTTAATATTGTTTGAGCAGAAACATTATTTCAAACAAAACCAAAATCTTTATTCAGCCTTTAAATTTTACACTACACATTACACTGAAAAAAAAAAGTGTTAAGAAAAAACATACCTGTTGCCTATTACTGGGCATATATGGCAGCATAGTTGATACATGAAACATTAATTCATAGTCTTTATAGGTAGTATAGAGAGAATGAGTTCCTGTTGAATCAGCTGAAAATAAATTTCATTGTAAAAAGAGGATCAGTAAAAGAACATTCACAATGCTTTTTAAGACACCATTTTTAGGAAATTTTTGCTGTAGTATTCAATTTACACTCCTAAATATAGGCTAAATTGATTTCAATGAACCTATAACACTTTATACCATCTGATGATCTGCTCCCTAATTTCATACTAAAACATAAATAGGATTACCAGTTAACTAAATATGAAGTTAGCTTACTTCTGGCAACAGACTCAAAATTGAGACCTATATTTTAACAACATTGCAAAACATACTTCATTTTTCAACCCACAAACCATGGCACACAAAGTACTTTTTTCCTAAATAATAACAGTACTGACAAATTGTGATACATCACAATTTCAAATTTATAAAACAGAAATCCTTTAATTGGCTACTCCATACATAAATTTATGGAAAACATTGGTAGCATTTTTTCTACCTATCATATTTAGTAGGTGCTGCAATTGAAAGTTTTAAAAAAACCCAAGCAAATTACATTCTATTTCATAGTAAATTATGAAAATTCACAATTGTAACTAAATTAGAGGTGCAAAATGAATCAAAAGTATGGCTTGAGATGGAAGATCATGACATCTACCACATTTAATTATTAATTTGCAAAATTTCATAATACATCTTGGATCTCAGAATCATTACAATAGTAGCAAATTAACCAATTTTATTCCTCTTTTAGGAATTTATCTTACAAAGAGAGACAAGGTGGCTGAGGTAATATCTTTTATTCAACCAAATTTTTTTAGCAAGAGGGATAAAATTTTGAGCTCCATAAGAGCTCTTCTTCAGGTCTGGGAAAGATAATCAGAGTATTAAAGCTAAATACAAGGTAGGACACATTTGAAAGCTTAAGGAGTTAACACATCACAAGAAACCATTCAAAATGAAGTGGACGAATAATATCTCTGCGGTCATAGGATAAAGGAGAGTTAGTGGATCAGAGATTGTTGTAATAAGGCATAAACAGCAAATCTATTGAGGCTATGATTTTTGACATCTAAAAGAGTTATGAATTTAAATTCACAAGATTATCTTTAGGGTGATGTGTAGGTTTCTTTTGAGGATGAAGACTGAAAGGTCAGGTATAGAGTGACAGTCTTCTGACAATCATTTGTGCAGAGATGATAGTGTGTTATTGTCTTACCATTTTTCTGTACCAGTCTGCTCAAGAGCACAATGATTGTCTAATTTCACTGCCATCATTGCTGTTAGGGCATTTGGTGCACTAGGTAAGGTGCCCCACATGCTGTGGATAAGGTACCCTACATGTTTTAAGATCCAGAGATCTTAAAAGAGAATGTTGTGGAAGATGTTGATCACCAGATCAACAATGACATGCCTGCACATTGTGCATTAGTTTAGGCAGGGTTTGCTGCCATTTGGAGTTACTGTGTCCTGAGTTTGTCCAGAAGTTGCTTCTCATGATGTGTTGGAGAGGTTGCTGGGCTGTTTAAGGGCCAGAACTTTTAGGATGTGATCCCCATCAAGTATGGCTTGTAACTGTTTGATGATATCCCATACGAGTTCCAGAGTAACATGGAAAGTGAAAAGTAGGAATGTGCTTTTTTTCCTGCATTCAAGAAAGTTAGAGCCAGTGCCTAGGGAGCCAGATGGAGCATGCAGGACTACAGGGCATGTGTAGTTTCCCAGCTGCAGCCAGGAAAATGGGAGAGCAGTGAGGAGGCAGCTTCCTCGCTGAACTCCGTCCATATAGCTGTAGTGGGGGAGGAGGGAGCCTCCTCGTGGAGGCTGGTGGCCATTCAGGGTTGTAATAATGATATCTGTGGCCCCTGAAACCAAAAGGTTAGGAGTCACTGATTTAAAGCATGTCAGGGTACATGTCGGATGGTCTCTTTGGAGCATATTCTGTGCCATACGAATGTCTCACTGTACATAACAGATTTCTTGGTGTGTCCATGGTTGTTGGCTCTACACAGCTAAGTGTGGCGATCCAGGGGTGTGACAGTGTATACCATTATGTTCACCACTTTTATAAGACTATGATAAATTTGTACAAAGTATAGCTTGTGATGTATCATATGGAAACTCCTAATATGCTGAATATTATTGTCCTGGTAAAATGTGTGTATCAACTTCGTATGTAAAGTTATAAGTTTCTATCGTATAACATTGCTATACCATGTTCCAGACTTAGAAAGGCAGGCCCATACTAATTCTTCAGATACAAAAATACTGTGGTATCTACAGTCAGATATCATTAAAGTCAAGTAGGGCCATTCTCTGGCTGGGAGAAAGCATGAAAAAGAAATTTACATGTCATCACAAAGATGGGTCAAACTTTGCGTCCACAAAAATCTGTCACCATGACTCAGCAAAGATGTTTCCAGCACAAAAAACTGAATTATAAAAAAGAGGGGAGAAAAATTTAACCTCACTTCTCTTCTTCATCTCTGCTCAGGGCACTGATGATTCTCAAAGAATTGAGCTTGGAGAAAGGGACAGGCCAGGGCATACCAGCTGAAAGACTTCTCAGTCAGTACAGGACAGAGAAACCTTTTTGCTTTTAAGTTCCCTTAGCTTGTTAAGCACTATCTTTTATTTCTTGCATAACCAACCCTGATCTTAATGCCTAATTACTTGTAGGCACATCAAATCTTTCTTTTTTCTCCTCAGTAGTTAATACACTCGTTCCACTGTTTTATCAGACTGATATTTGGATTCAAGTATGTGGGAAAGTCCATTTGGGACAACAAAGCTGGTGCACATGATTGTCCATTGATAAAGTCACAGACTTTATATAAGCTCTCATTGTTAAGCAAAATGCTGGGCAATGCAAGACGTATATCTGGAGGCAATGGGAGGGGAGTCTGGGACTAAAGAATCTGCTACTGTTCTTCTGCTGTGTAATTCATATATGGCTACTTAGAAAGACTAAACACTGTGCAGCTGTAAGCAAGTGCTGGAAGGCCGTCTGTTAACTGCTTTTCCACCAGTAATGCAATATAAAAGGCACCCCAGCCTGGAGAATTAAGAAGACACAGCTATTTGACAGTACAGAATGTCACAATGGGTTTCTTGTATAAAGTGGTCTCTAGAGCTATGTCTACACTAGCAAATTAGTCTGGATTAAGGAGGCTTAATCTGGCCTAATTTGCTCCCTGTTTACACCAGGCTTTGCCTATTTCAAACTAAAAAAATTTTTAGTTTGAATGGTTAGCTTGAACTAACTGCTTAGTTCGAACTTAGTTAGAACTTTAGTTCGAATTAGCACAATGTAACCATGCTAGTCTGAACTAAATAAATGCTAACTAGCTGTGCATTTTTTAGTTCGAACTAACATATAGTTTGAACTATCGGAATTTTTTTTAGTTTGAACTAAAAAGTTAGTTTGAACTTAAAAAAGCACAGCTAGTTCAACTAAAAAGCTGCAGCTAGTTCAAACTAACCCAGCACTGCTTAGTTCAGACTAAGCAAGTCCAAACTAATATCTTTCAGATATAGACAAAGCCTAGGATTCTACTGTTGAAGCTGATCAGTGTGTTCACGAAGTTGGCTGGGTATGAATACCCTAAAAAAGGTATGCTGCATGGGTGGTGGTGGTTGTTGTAGAAATCTCTGAGGAACTTTAGGTCATCTATCCTGAAGATGGAAATATTATGCCTCAAATAAACCATCAACTTTGCATTTTTCTAGAAATTCCTCCTCAAAGTATCCCAGGAAGAGGTTGGTATATTATGGAACTATCCTATTATCTCAGCTAGTCCCATGGTTTAGACTGTTTTTTGTTGACTATAAAATTGTTATTGGTAAGGATGAAATAAATGAGTCTGGCATGGTATTTGGAATGCTTATCTGAATGTCTTCCATTGCCTTGTATCTATTTAAGGCAGGCAGTAATTCCCTGATGGTGAGGGATCTTGGTGCATAGGGACGTGGCATCTATGGTAGCAAGGTGGTGTTCTGCAGGAAGCTGTTGATGTTGTAGAGTTTCTGAAGGAAATCAGCTGTATCATGGAGGAAATTTGCCCTTTGTTTAGCGAGTGATTAAAGAGGATGGCTTCTTGGAGTTCTGATAGCCAGTAAGACTCCTGTGACCAAATATAATGGATGAGTCCAAGTTCCGTCTTTTATTCAAAGTGTCTGACCATGTGAGATTTTCTCTCACGAAAGCTCAGGCAATAAATAAATTTGTTAGTCTTTAAAAGTGCCAGGGGACTTCTTGTTTGTTTTGCTGAACTAGACTAACATGGCTACCCCTTTGGAACTTCCCTTTTTTATGTGTCTTGATAAGCATATAGGTTCCTGGGGCGGGTTGGTAAAGGATACGGTTATAGAGTTGCTCCTAGAGTTCTTTAGGGAAGGATTTGAGATCCTTAAATTTCCTTGTGAACTGTGGTGTAGGTCTTCTTTCGGGGTGGTTTTTTTTTTTGGTTGTTTTTAATAGTGTGCGGTGCAACAGAGCTGTCAGTTGGCCTCATGGATGTAGTCAACACTGTTGGGGCCCATAAGAGCACCCTCTTTGTGTGCTGGTTTGACAACTACTTGCACGTTGGATTTCAGGTACCATATATTGCTATTCTTGCAGCAGCAGAGAGACTGTGGTGAATGTAATGTTTATTCAATATTCACAGTTGATTTTTTCCTGATGCAATCAATGTAACGATCAAGTATGAAGTTTCATCCATTAATGGATGACTAGTCAGATGATTCTTTTCTTCTTATGACTGTTAGTGGGGCTATGGCAGTTGTGAGTAGTAGTCTTTCTGGTGAAAGCATTTTTTGAGACAGTCAGTGAAAGAATTATTCTAGTTGTTCACTTTCCTGTGCCATCAGATTCTGTGGAGTAGCAGAATTTCAGCTTGCAATGTCTTCTTGGGATAAAACCATTCAAACAGATGACCTGATATCTTGACAAAATTAGAGATGATGGACTTGAAAAGACCTTAAGGATGTATAATCCAACTCTCTACCTGAAACAGAATTTTCTTCTAGACTAATTCCTCTAATGATATTTTGCCCCGCCTGAAACCTTGCTAATGGCAATACATCAACTGCCTTCAAGATCCAGCTATTGCCTAAGTGCTACCATAGTTGAAGCTTTTTTCCACATCTAAAAAAATCCTACATTTAAAGCTATTGTTTCTGAATAAAATATTTTCATTGATTTAAGTCTATCCCTATTCAGAGAAGTACCTAATCATGTACTTAACACTAAACAGATGCTTAAAACACTTTCTTGTAGAGGGATACTTTAGTGCAGCAGTTCTCAAACACTGTGTCGGGACACATTACTGTGTTATTACACAGTGGTACATGTGTTGCAGGACACTGGGGAGATGTCTGGATTTGGCCTGGGGGAGTGGGCTGTTGTGCCCCGTAGAGTCACAATATGCTGCCAAGTGTGTCACAACCCATGAAAGTTTGAGAACTACTGCTTTAGTGAATCACGGACACTCATTAATTTCCAAAGGGATAGCTGTGTTAGTCCAGCCCAGCAAATAAAACAAGGAGTCATGTGGCACTTTAAGACTAACAGATTTATTTTTTGCATGAGCTTTTGTGGGAGAAAATCCCACTTCGTCAGATGCTTCGAAGATGGGTGAACTTACAGAATGGAATGAAAATAAATGCAAGGGGGTGTAAAACATAGGATCAGGTCATACAGTAACAGCAAATCAGAGCAGTTGTTAGGTTCAAACCATGGGAAGCCTGAAGTCAAACCACCTTCTGTAATGGGAAAAGAACGCATAGGGTTCTTATTTAAACCTTTGGGTATTGTTTTATAATATTAGTTTATCTATTTTTAGATATTACACAACCTATGGGTTCTTTTCCCATTACAAAAGGTAATTTGACTTCAGGCTTCCCATGGTTTGAACCTAACAACTGCTCTGGTTTGCTGTTACTGTATGACCTGATCCTATGTTTTACACCCCCCTGCATTTATTTTCATTCCATTCCGTAAATTCACCCATCTTCGAAGCATCTGATGAAGCTGGATTTTCTGCCACGAAAGCTCATGCAAAAAATAAATCTGTTAGTTTTAAAGTGCCACACGACTCCTTGGTTTTTTGTTTTTTTTTTTTACTGTCATTAATCCCTTCCTATCTTGCATATTCACTCATTTCTTTGTCTGTAATTATATTCTCTTCCCACACTCAATCATTCTTCTTTTCTCCAAGTTATACTCTAGGTCATGTCTAATACCTGCTTTCCAAACCAGTTTCACCTGACTATTTTAGGCCCTGATTTAGCAAAGCATTTAAGCACATTTTAGATGTTTTGCTGCAATGGGACTTGAACTCTTGACAAACTGTACAATAAGTGTGAGACTTGTACTTAAAACCACCATGTTAGTACCTTCTTTAAAAAAATTATATTTTTCACTGTAAATCAATTCTTATTTGTTTTCTCAAAAAAACTTTGTTTTTAATACATTTTAAGTATAATTCAATTTAAATTATACTGCGTCTGTGGCCCCCATCCTGAAATACTTATGCACATGTTCAATTTTAAATACTTGTAAAACAAACAAGGAGTCTGGTGGCACTTTTAAATACCAACAAATTTATTTATCACATGAGCTTTCATGGGAGAGAATCCCACTTCAGCAGGCGCTTGAAGATGGGGAAGTGGGATTCTCTCCCATGAAAGCTCATGTGATAAATAAATTAGTCTTTAAATGTGCCACCAGACTCCTTGTTTGTTTTGCTGGAATACACTAACACAGCTACCACTTTTCAATTTAAACACCTGTATATCACCAGTAGTTTCTATAGCATATTTACATTCTTAAAACTGAATTCATGTATAAATAAGCATTTTCAGGATTGCAGCTCTATATAATCATACAATTCCCACTGAAGTTTCGTATTTAAATAAGCACAAAATTTCAGCTTAATTTATTTTCTGAAGTGCCACAGAACTCCTTGTTGTTTCCCTGGAAACAACTCTTTTATTTAAACCTTTGGATATTGTTTTATAATATTAGTTTCTCTATTTTTAGATATTACACAAAGGCAGAATCATACATGTAATTCAAGTTCTCAAGGCAGCACCTATATATATTAATACTTTTGGATTAGTAACTTGAAAATGAACTAGTAAGCCTGCATTGTAAATTTAAGATCCCCTTACTTAGAACAAGCTGAAATCATTTGGCTCAGATGGTGTTATAATGGGCATTGGGTAGTGCCCACTGTAAGATTAAATAGTGCTGTTACAAACACTGTGTTTTCATACATTTGTTTGTAATTTCACAAACATGTTCCCTTTTTGGACCTTATTTCTGCTTCACTATGAATTTGGTTTCAGAAAGTTTGAATAAAATCCCTTCAGCCATTCTAAGTTATAGAGTGAAAGAAGCAAAATGTATCAGCTGTTTGCCTCCATAGCAAATCAAGACAAGGATATGCTGAGACCATTACATGCACTGAATTTGAGGATATCAGATCAGCACATGTTCTGATATGCAGACTATGCCTCATCATTTTCAGTCACACTCCCAAAAGTCATTTGGTTATTTTTTCCTAATTTGTATACTGATCCCAGAAGCCTTCAGTTAAATCAAAGTACTGTTGGGCAGTATGTGCTAACAATATTTCCTATATGTTAATATCAAAAGGAACTGGTAACATATTGCCCTGAAATATAATGTACTAACCATGCCTTTATCAAGAAAGAATTTGCATTAACATTATCATGGCAAATCCCAAAAGAATGTGACCTCCATGCAAACTTAGCAGTAACAGTTAACAGCTTTATTTCCAAAAATGATACCCTATGCTAATAAAAATGCTCCAGTTATGTCAGCTATAATAGTTAGGTAAATTCCAATTTCATTTTGTAGGACTTGCCAACTTCAACACCTAGGTAAGCTGCAAGTTCACACGTGGCAGATTACAGCAGAGTGGAGTAAACCCATAGGGAGCATTAAACAAACATAAGCAGTAGCGATATGTATACTGCATTTTACTAAATCACATGGATCGGCTGCTGCCAAAACAGTATCAAAAACACATCAAACTGAAAGAGATGAGTTCTGTTCCCCACACACCAAGCTGACTAACTTAAAATTGAGGCTTTCGTGGTTATAAATTGACTGCATTGACCCAGTCAGAACGCACCAATGGCGATATACCAACATGAGCTTCAGCAGACTGAATTGTCATGTCCATGATATAAACTAGATCAATATCCATACTTCAAACATACCAACAGAAACAAGAGAAACTTCTCATAAACTAAATATATGCAATAAAATTTCTTGTCCTTTTGCATTGTTGATCTATAGTGCCTAAGACACTAAAACTTAAGAGCTAGAAACAAATCTCAAGCCAAAGAAACACCACAGAAATTGTATGTATTTGGATGTTACTTGAAGAACAGCAAAATATTCATCTTAATGAAAATACTGGGTCTTTCTCCACAAAATCCTACATCAAATGAGGAAAACCGTTTCACCACTTCATATTCAACCACATATAAACATTCACTTTGCTTTTTCAGACTAAGAACTAAGATGGTAAATGTGAGTCACTGATATTAATGTAGTTCCTTTTTCATAGTTTCAAATATAACATGGGCATAAATTTAGTTGTATAGGATGTTACAACAAAGACAACTGAGACACCAAGCATTTGTCTAATTGTGTCACAATAAAAAGCACTAACCTTTCAGAGTTAAGGTATGCAGTATATACCATATATGGGATCTAAAAATCTTTTTAGTCAACTTCCAACGTAAAGCGCATAGAACAAAAGCCAGAACTTATAAAAGATCCTTACCTTTGGAGGACTACAGATTCTGCCACATGTTAGAATCACAACTTACTTTTATTGTCTAGCTGAGCTCTGTATTTACTAAATCCTTTCAGTCGTACTCTCTGGCCCAGAAGATCAAGGAATTCTTCAAAAGCAGGCCCTGCTGTCTCATTGTTATACATCTCTTCCTCTGTACTTTGACCCGCTTTGCAATAAAGGATCCCAATCTTGTGCTGAAAACTCAGCTGCAATAAGAAAGTAATGTTATAAATGGCAAAAATGGCCAGCAGTAAAACAGAAAAAATATTAACTACTAAAAACTATTAAAAATGTTAATCATTAAAACTATTTCTGCAACAGCAGGAAGAATTATTTAATAAAATGACAAAATAAATTCTGTGAGAAAGTCAGGAAAAATTCAGCTGTCAAAAGATAAAGAAAACTATATTTAGCAAAGCTGACAATCAGCATTCAAGCCCAGCAGAGCAAGTAGGTAAATATTTACGACTTTTGACTTAGTTAATCGATTATATATAGAAATATACAGCATTGCATGCTTCACAATTTTATCTTTTTAATTAGCACTGGCTGTACAATAGTATTATCTTGCAGTCTGGGAACACAGCAAGGAGTCTATCTTCCCACATTTCTAGCCTAAGTTCAGCTATTTGCTCTCCTGTATGTCAAGTGTCTGCTGTTCTAGTTATATGACAGCAGCCATTAAAAGACACGTTTCAAGTCAGTACTGTAAATAGATTTTTCACAAGACTAATTTTTTTTGTACACATCAGTAAATCTTTTTACTCGTAAAAAAGTCTTTTCCTAAAAGTCATTTCATATTTTCTGACTATCCTCATATACTGAGATACCTGTTATATTCACAGCCTACTGTAAACTAGAAATCAGATAGCAACCAAATGTTTTTGCTACATTTTGTTAAAAATCTCAAAACTAAAACATTATTAGATGAGATGTGATTATTTTCTTGAGAAAAATATTGATTTATTTTTTGAGCATGATATGAAACACAAAAAATAGGAAACCTGCATGTGAGTGGATTAGTCCTATTAGTCTTTACCAACTACTAGAGTGTCACAGACAGACAGAGATCATCAGTCACAGCAGATTCCCTTAATACATTTATCCATGCATACTTCTCACATCTACTTTCAGTAGTTCTAAAGTACTTCCTTAATCAAACTTCAGGTCTGTAAAATAGAGTATGTAATACTCATCCCATCAACACACACTCAGGTGACAAAAATCTTCTCTTTCACTTAAAACAAACAAGGACTCTGGTGACAATTTAAAAGACTAACAAATTTACTTATCACAGAGTTTTCATGAGAGAAAATCCTACTTCATCAGACACTTGAAGATGTTCCCATCTTCAAGTGTCTGATGAAGTGGGACTTTCTCTCATGATGTTCCCTGTCAAGTGTCTAGAGAAGTGGGATTTTCTCCCACCAAACCTCATGCGATAAGTAAATCCGTTAGTCTTTAAAAGTGCCACCACACTCGTCTGTTTTGCTGGACTTGACTAACACGGCTACCCATTCAGTACTTCAGTTTAGGCATACATACCACAAGGGCTGCTGTGTTAAACATTTTTTTAAAAAACAATGTTAATCCATGGATATGGTATCACACTGATGTTTTATCATGGCAACTGCTAGAAAAAGTCACTGGATAGGAATGGTAAAAACAAAGTAATGAAAATTTGGCAAAAAAAAGCATCAGGTCATGAGTGTGGTTTTCCACCCCAAATTACATCTACCTTCCCACTTTACTAACAGCTATGCTTATACTAAGTGAATGCGCAATTATGAACAAGTAAACCATGGGTTTTTTTTGGGGGGGGGGGTGTGTGTGTGTGTGTTTTTAAAAAAAGGAAAATGTCTCATCACGCTTGGAGGAATAAAAGTTCTTACAGTAAGTTTACTGAACTGGTCTTCATGCCATCATGTTACTGCTTTGGTTAGTTCCTGCTCTGTTTTCTGCCCATGTAGCCCACAGTTCAACTTGGCGCCACTCAAAGTGCTCAGTAAAACTGCTTAATCATCATAGGCACCCACCACATGAAAAGATTCTCAAATGTCAAAAGTCATGGATTTTTTTTAAAAAACCTCTGCAAAGAATCAGATTTTGATTCTTGTGACAAAGAATGTTACACAATTTGCATCGACTTCAGTAAAGTCAGAACTTCACTCTTCCTTGATAAATTAAATCTATCAAGGGTACAATTTCCACTTTGTTTCACCAGTGTAAATCTGACCTAACCCCACTGGAATCAGGACTGATTAACATCCATGTAAGAAAAGAAATTGGTGTATTGGCACTGAAAAATTCATAGTCCAGCTGGAAGTAAGAGTCACTTATATGGGGAAGTAGGGAAGGCTGCTGGAACAGGAATCAAGAGTTATTCTTGCAGTAAATAAAAAAAAAGAAGTTGAAAGCAGAACAACTGGAACTGTCAAGAAAATCTGTAAGGACAGGCAGGAGCATGAGGGATGAAGATAGCATTAGACGGAATTGGACTATTATATAAAATGAAAATAAGATTTTTTGTTTTGTTTTTAAGATTTGTGAATAACAATATCCATGTGTTTGGGTGTTTATACAAAACCATTTGAGTTTGTTCATGTGATTTAGGTCATCAGATGACTTCTAATGCAATTACAGAGTCATTAGTTCCGAGTTTTATGTTATATATAAAAAATACATTTGAAACATATATTCTTGCATGTAATAAACTAATTTTTTAAACTACAAAAATCTGTGGGATTTATCCTGCAGACAAAATTACTATTGAAACCAAAGGCATTTGGACTGCATGAAGATTGTATGATCAAGTTCTTTGTGTTTTATTATGTTTATGATCATATACTTTCTTCCTGTGAAAAATCTCAAAGGATGAACATCTTCCAGAATTAACAAAAGAAATGTTTAAGAATATAAAGAAGTTTGTCACATGTTCAGACACTGGTCATTCAATGCTTCGCACTGTGGGAAGGAACCCAACAATTTAACTAGACACAGTTTTGTTTGTTAAATGATGCTATTTTGAAATTGTGCGGCAATCCTGTTAATGTTGCACTAGGAAACTAATTTCAAACACAGTTCTCACTTCATGATTCCCAAAGTACTGGTGTGGCTGTTCTAATCTTGTACTGACAGCAATATTGTAATACTAGTGCTTGAGATGGATAAATATTTTTTTTCTGACTCAGAGCAGGTATCTGTTAGTGATTACATAATGGATAATGTTTTAGCTACTGAATAAATATCACCATAGTTGTGCTTGGTGAGGTGCAGATCACAGATCGTTTATTAAAGGAATGCTTTGATGACAAATTCAGTACCTAACTCAGTATTTAATTTTTGTCGGGGCTTGCCAGGACTGAGAAACAGCATCTCTAGTGTTGGCAGTTCACAGCTCCAGCACCTCTGGGCTTGCTATATCAGTTATGAAAGTAAAAACTTGCTTGAGTCCTGTGACCTTTCATTAGAAAGTATGCATTGTGTATCTTTACCGTACATAGTTTCACCTTTTGGCTCGGATGGAAACAGGAACCCAGGGAAGTTGGGTGTGCATCATCATTTGAATTTCAAAGCAAATTGAGCATTTAATTCCCTTGGGCTCCTCTGTAAGTTCCAGTTATTTGTGCCACAAAAGGGCAAAAAAGATCCCCATGCAATAAGAACACACCCCATATCCTAGCCTCAGAAAAAAGAAAAAAAAAATCCATCCTGATCTCCAAAACAGTTGGCTTTCCCATAAAACTTGGCCAAATCTGAAGCTGATCATCTAATTGCCTGTTTCTCACAACAAATAAAAAAAAATCTGTATTTTCCAATTTACATTCCTGAAAGTGGTTAATAAATCAGTTCAAATCTGTTTTGCTATTGTCATAATGGGAACAACATTTTAATCACAACAACTGCTCTTCTCCAGAACCCATACTAGATTTCATTGGACACAAAACCTTTAGTAGAATATTAGAGGAAACAATTACACACAAACACTGGCTTCCAACTGTGGAAAATCTCCAACAACCATTTACTGCATACCATTCTGTAAAATATTATTACCCTGGTGACAAAATTAATCTAGTATACCATGCTTGACATTTTTTTTAAATGCGACTCTATAGCCAGCCATTACCTTCAGTTGCCATGAAAGGCTCTTTTTATATTTGCTTGATTAATAAACTCAGTGCATTAAACACCTAAGAGGATTAGAAGCATAAGAGGAACTCATGCCAGTTCAATGCACAGCTTTCTGTATTTGCTTGAGTAGGTATCTCAAGATAAGAAGCAAAAAAGAAATATTAAAAATATATTCATGCTGAAGAAAAGCACATTTCACAACAAAGTTGAATTCTTAATACTAAACATCAGGCATAAAAAAAGGAAAAAATGATAAGTGTTATATCTCAAAGTCACTAATGGATTATTACAGTGTAATTTTGGCTGCTTTCATTGCTCTGCACTTCCACAATGGACACCTAAATTACAGCTCCAGTTTATAGTTGTGAGTTATGGCAATAAAGTTCTGTCAATGTACCATTCAATCAATTTAAAGAAAATGTCTTACATTACCCAAAATGAGATTCCACCCTGGCCAATTAATATCATTGGTACTATGAGCTGGAACTCAGTTTGGACAGAAAAGATCTTTTCTTTTTAAACAGAAAACATACAATGATGCAGCACCTGAGGGTCACTGAGATTAAAAAAGAAAGTGGCTGAATGCTCCAGATTTTCTTTACTGTTTTGCATGAACTCTGACAATCTGAAGGAGAAAGTAAAAACATTATGCAAATCACACATTACATTTAAAAACAGATTTTGGTAATTTATTAAAAATTCTTTTCCTCCTAGTGGAGTATACAAGCAGAGGAAAAAAAGCAGAAGAAATGAGAATGTAGAACTGGCTTGCCATTTTCATAGCTAGGAACTTGTATATCTCTATCAATCTACATTCTTACCATTAGAAAGGACAACAGAAAAATACCTTACACACCAGCATGTTAGACAGAATCACTCTACTTCATACTCAATTAGTACTGTAAATTACTAACACATGGCTGTTGAGTCAGCTGAACCAAGTTCAACAGAAACTTATTTTTGCATGTACATTGATCACTTATTTAAAATTAAAATCTTAAAAAACCATTCTTTTGATGAACTAAATGTGTTCAGAAGCTTGTCCTTCACAAAATTATTTAGAAGCGGCAAACACGCTTGGTAGTCTTTGAACAAAGCAGATTTACCTTACCAAACCTGCTACATCTCACCATTAATCACTCTGAATTTAAAGTGTACATTTCCTTCATTAGTTATGCAGTGTTAAACTGAGACTGCTAGAACAACTCATTTAGAATTTCAGCTATTTGAATCATCAGATATTCCACTCCACTAATAAGATGGCTACAGTGAACAAGAGGGCTAATTATAAGTTACATATGAAAACTTTAATGTCGGATTCATGGGATTATAAGTACCTTTTCTCTTTAACTACAAGGCATCTGATTTTCTTAAGTGTTGAGCACTTCCAGCTGCCACTGACATCAGTTTTAGACATCTTTATAAACAAATCCTTAGAATTTTATATATTCTGTCTTAAAGATCAGTTAACCTTCAGGTTTATATCCAGTATTTACACTCAGAAAATAAGGAATTTAATCTGTAAAAACATTTCTGTGAAAATGTTAAAAACAAAACTCTACATGCTTTCCTTCTTTTACTCTGGTAATTCGCTATGGGCTACTTGGTCTTTTCCAAACTGCGAGTCATAAAAGGCAAATTACTTACAAACAAACCCAAATTATTGTTCAAGTACTCATAACTTTGGCAATAAGGCATGTTTTCTGGAATCACTGAACCAATACCTGCAACTATTTTCCATTTTTTTACTAAAAATACTCAGCTGTGTGCAAACTTTTCCTGAAAACAGGGCAGATGGCTGTTCAGGAGAAAATATATTATATCACAGACTCATGTTTATTTACAACACCAAGGAAAGACGTAAGGCAAGGACACATCTTCTTTTAAGTGGAGAATCTTTAATGAGAAATCAGACACCACATACCCCTTGTTCATCCAATTTAAGCAGCTGTTCGGAGACTTTGGGTGAGCTGGAAGCCTGCCTCAGGCACTGAATGTTCAGCTCTGGTATTACATATTCCAGTACCTCTTTAAGAGGCAGGCCTCTTGCTGTGCCGTGTCTAGCAGTAGATGGTATGGCATCTTCTAATATTGCTCCCCTCAGTGTGGTAAGCTGCAAGTGAAAGTGGAAGATCTCATTGAACATTTATAATTCTAAACACTGTGCAATTAAAAATACACTCTTTGGGCTCAGAAGTGCAGGGCAGGGAGGGGCAAGGAGACATGCTGAATTCATTGAAGATAGTGCAAAGATTAGGAAAGCAACTTAGACATAGAAAAAGAAAAACATTTATAATTTCTATATTAAAGGGTTAAATGTAGTAAAACTAAATTAGGTAGGACTACTAGAAAAATGTAAACTTTGAGCTGGTACTCAAAATCCTTAATTCGTTCTTTTGTTTCTAAAGCTCTCTCCTCGATGCAAACAAAAGGGGGGGGGGCTTTTTAATTAAGGTGCATTAGCCATTCCACTGTAAAAATTTATTGGGACAGGGCTGTGTATTCTTAAGGAAAGGCCTACATCAGCAGTTCCCAACTTCTTCTGTCGTGGCACACCTTGATACCTTTAATTATTTTGAGGCACACCACTATATAGCTTCCAAAAGAACTCATGAACATTCATTAGCCAACCCAGGAAATCCATTCTTTGAGTAGTTTTTTCATAAAGATTCTGTGGGCACAGTTGCTCAGGCCTGACAGCACACCTGTGTACTGCTGCACACTGGATGGGAAACACTGGTCTACATGACAGACTGGGAGGTGTGACTGCGGCACATGTAGAAATACCCTAATCTAGTTAGATCAAGGCTAGCTCTAGTAACAACAGTAGGGAAAACACAGCAGCCTGTCAAGCAGTTGCTGCCCGACTATGTATCCAGGGCCTTACACAGGCAGAGTTTCTAGTCCATGTAAGTTGCCCATGTGGCCATAGCTTCACTTATCTTTACATGACCTACTTTTAACCTCAGTTAAAACTAGCTTAGGTATATCTACATATGCTGTTATCACAACTCCCAGTTAAAGATTTGTTTTGACTTCTTTAAACAAAAGATTTTGAATTTTAGCTCACATTTATTTTAAAAGGCAAAAAACCCACCCCCAAAACAAAACAATGTTTTAGGCAACCCCCATTTTCTTTCCACAGGTGAGCCACTGAACCAGTTATTTGCAAAGCACTTATCAAGAGCCACTCTTTTATGGCTGACAGGTGATTTTTGTCAGGCTGAAGACCACACAAGTTCTGTGAACCAAAGAAAAGTTTTCACTTGCTTATAACAGAGACCACGCAAAGATGAAAAATACGGAAACTCCCCTTCAAATCGCTGCTAAAAATAGGATTCATGTGACTCATTGCTGTGATTAAGGAAGAATGAATGTTTGGAAAAAAATATAAAACTGCCCAGAATTTGAAAGTTTTTATCAAGTTTCACAAGTATACTTCCAAAACAATCAAAGACCATTTTCACTTCAGACAGGAACCCCTATTATTGCTTCAGTAAGACATTAGCTCTTCCTCATCTTCCATTAACTACATAGATTGGAGAGATTTGGCAACCCATATTTATCCGAACCAAAAACATAGTACATGACTTTTGAAGATAGCATTTCAGCTGGCATTTGGAAGCTATATATTTATAACATACACTGAACAATCAAACATCTTCAAGTTCCTCATTCTTCCATTTTGTCCCAATCTTTCCTTCCTGTCACAAGAAACCTAACATTCTTCACATGCACAGCAGTCTACACTTATCTTCCCTTGTTTGTTGTCTGTCCTCTCTGATTTCATTATGGGTCCCTCTGGGTACGTACCTGCAACCAATCCACCTCTTCCCTGATGGTTCCAAACCAGAGGAAGGAAGGACCTCAAGAAGTAAGAAAAGTAAGGCAAATTTTGCTCTAGGAATGAGATCCAATGTGTATTAATGCTACCAGAAGACATACTTCATTGCAAATGGATTTGTCTGTAAAATCTCTGAGAAGTCAATTCCCAGATATATGTTTGCATAAGAAAACAGCCACTATTCTAAAGGTTTTACTCCTTCTCCCACCAGTACAGTACAAAAAAACCCACCAGTACCTCACTTGTCCTGAAAGCTATACGATAGTTGAATTGAGATCCTTCTCTCTCCTTAGCATCTTCAACTTTCTCTCTACGGATGCTGACTGCAACAGGACCTAGATTTTCATCAATTCCAAAGTAGTTCTGATGTTCTGTAGCAGAAGAAATGAATGCAAAACAGAAGAACATAGTGAAGTGTTAGACTGATGGCTTCATCAGATCTTACAAAAGAAAGCTTACAGGCATCCACTGTTGCACCATTTGCCACACAATAGCTTTTCCATGATTAAACATTGTTTGACAGAAGAGATTAAACTCTGTAGGTAGGAGATGGACAAGGATTAAAATATCTAGTAGTACAAGCTCTCTACTAAAAGAATAAATCACACCCATTTCTCATAAGTAGACAAGAACCATGTATCTCAATACTATATTGCTTTTTAGTAATATTTCAAGAGTGGGCCCTTACAAAGTGTCATGGCATGCTTTGTCATTGATTGATGATTTGTGTCTTAAAGCAATGTAACAGAACTGTCAGATATTAACATGAAGATTTCATTGCAATGGATAGAAACAAAATTGATGTTATTCTATCAGAGGAACCAGAAAATAACACTCATTTTCTGAAGAGTTTACTATGATAATACAAGCCAATATTTTATTTATTTTAAAATACAATGCTGTTAATCTAGGTCACAGTGTGAAGTAAAATGCACAAACAGCAAGTTTTATACTTTGAACAAGTCTGTAGCTCTAGGATCATTTATCAGAATCAGAGTAAAACAGTGTGGTGGTTTGTTTGTTTTTATAAAAGTGCAGATAGAAAATACTTCGATGATTTTTGGTTAACATATAGACCTTCATGTCAGATTTTATTCCCAGCATTGCCTCACATATCTTATATGACTGAGGGCAAAATAGTCAGTTTCCCTTATGCTTCAGTTTTTCCATGAAAACATAATACCCATCTCACAGGAACGTTCTAAGGTGTTATCTATAAGTATTTGTGAAGCATGTAAGAACCTCAGAAGGAAGTTGTCACTGCAGCGCAAAATTTTAGTCTCTGTATGTCCAGTCACGCAGGTCTTACTAAAGGCCCTATAACTATGATTCAGTTTTTTGTCCTTTGCCCACTGAATGCACAGGAAAAAAACCAGTCCAGAAAGTTCCTTTTTGTTTACAAACCACTTACTTGTTGTGCTCATGTTCAGAGACTCCTAATCGTATTGTTATGGGTAAGACACCTGGCCTGAATTTCTGTATCAGTTGTAATATATTTTAAATTTAAAGAAATGTGAGTATAGATGATGCACTTAAAACTACAAAATCATGATGAACTACCATCAGCGATTAAAATACCACTGTACAACAGGTGTATTTTTGCATCTCTGTGTGTGAGAGAGCGCGCGTGAGGGAGCAACTACTTAAAGCTGTCAAAATTAAGTCACTACACTGAATATTTACAATACCGTGAAGCATTGAAGCTAACAACCTTTTCTTTATGACAACTTGTTAATTTTGTGAACAGTGAATGCACAATAGCTAGTACCTTTGTTTGGTTTTGGGGGGGGGGGGTGGCTATCACTCAGTTTGGCACATTTTTTTCCAGAGCCTGTGAATTAATTACCAGTAGAAGCATCCTTATAGGAAGTGTTTTCTAGGATCTATATGACTGAGGCATGTTGAATGCCTCTGTGTAGCTCCCGAGGAATGTGTCCACAACAGCTAGCACCACAACACAATTGGCACCCTAAGTTCCTCCAGAAACTAAGGACCATCACAAACCTCATCACTTTCTGTTATACATCACGGCTTATTTCTTTGACACTGCTTTCTCTTACATAAACTCACAGCAACAGGTTTTGTTTTCTTTTTTATGAAAAAAAACATCCTTCAAAAATATGACACTTCACTGCACATACCTCTCCCTCTGAGGAAAGGATGAGCTGGAAAAAACAACATGTGACAAAAGTGTAGTCACGTGTAGTGGCTAACACCTCTGCTTAACATGCAGAAGGGCCTGGGTTCAATTCCCAGGGGGTTGGACTCGATGATCTCATGAGGTCCCTTCCAGCCCTATGATTTGATTGATTGATTGATTTCCAGTAGTGCGTTAAGCAGTGTTCACGTACTATAGCAAGAAGTGTGATATAAAAACTATATAGAACAGAATGAACCCTTGTTAACAATCTAGGAAGTGACACTGATGATTAAAGTGGCACAGGGAATGAATTTTCTTCCCATTTTCACAGGTTATGTGGTTTCCAAAGACACTTTTCATAAGCACTGGGTATACTTCAGTTCATTTACTTATTTTTTAACAAAAGCAGAGTATTGAGAAAGGTTAAAAAGATCACAGAATCCTAAATTGGTCAATAAGGCAGATCTTCTTGCCTTTTAGGTAGGCTACTCAAATTAACACCACATTTGTATAAATCATGACATCATTTTTAACTTTATCTGGGAACTATAGAGTCCAATAGTTTATCATCAGTAAGACTTTCCACAATGCACTGAAGCCATGGAGGGCAAAAAGCAAGCACTTTACTTATCCGTGGTTTCTGATGCAAATCAAGAGAAAGGTATGCCTTAGTTACTAGGTTTCTGGCATGTAACGTAAGTAAACACAAAGCCTCATGATTCAGCTGTCTTTTGCTAGAAAATCAAAAGCATCTATGGACAAAAAGTCTGTTTCTTAAATTGATATCTCAAGTGATGAAATTATGCTGTTGAAACAATTTAAATGCTTATTTTGCAGTTTATAGAAAATACATCGACTTGACAAAGTAGTAAAAACGCTGCACGCTGCACAAAGGAAAGCTATTAATTCCTCCACACACAAAACTTTATTGAAATACTTCCTTATTCATCCATATTATATTCATCCTGTCCTTGGGGATTCATCAGACAAATAAGATGCAATCATAACCTAGTAACCCTTTAATGTGAAACAAACAAAAACCATCTGGATGAAATGACAATACATGGATTCATTTGTCTAGTAAATACTTTTAAGTTACATACACTTAAGGCTTCTTCATTGTTCAGTATTTTGACTGAACATAAATTTTGGAATGCCTTGTTTTGCAGAACCATAAAGAGGTTTCACCTATACTGTTTAGTTAACTTCCCATGGACAGTTCAATATATTAGAAAATTAGAAATGGATAGTTAAAGGTTTGCTCATGTGTCTAGGACAAAAAAAAGTGAGGAACTGTCAATCCGCAGTGTACCACAACCTTGAAATTCATTATCATCTCAGAAAAGTTTTCTTGATAACTGGCTATTAAAATGAGTTCTCTTATACTTTTCAAAACATTAGACCAGATCTTTTAAAACACATGATCACAACCATAAAGCCCACCGAGACCAAGTGTATCAAAAGACAGGAGGCTTCCTTTAGACTCAGAAGTACATTTAGTCATTTAAACATCTGGTCCAATTTTCAGAAGCGTGGAATGCACACAAGCTCCCATTGCCTTCTAAGAAAGTGGCTCTTTACTCAACACTTCTGAATATCAATCCATTTATTTAAATAACTAAATATGGATGTATAAACCTAAATTTAAGCTTCCAGTTTTGAAAAGTCTTCACCAAAAAGTCACAGCACAAACAAACAAAACCACAAGCAACATTGAATTTCCAGGCCAAACCATCTTTGGAGATGTGAGCAGTCAAAAGAGCTGGGAAAAATGTGGGCCGGTAAACTAAGGTAAGCAGTTGTAAGAGCTGATTTTGCTGAGACATAGAAAATGTCAGTGAGAGGAAGTCCCATTTCCAAGCAAAGAAAACTTTTAGCACTGCCATCTGTCAGTTTGCCAGAAAGGAGAAGTACATCAGATATTTAAAATTAGTCTTAGGGGAAATTTAGTAAGTATAATGATTTTCCAAGGCTTTCCTACAAGACTTGGGAAGCTCTTGCATAGTACCGTATGGCTACTTTCGGCCTCGGGCCTTGAACCAAAACCTTAGAGGCTGTGGAAAAATTGAGAACTTGATCCAAACTCGGCAGCTCCAGCTCATCTATTTTCCAAAGTGGGAGACATTCAGAACAAAATCAAAAATTCAGCTGAATATATTAGTTTAGATTGAATCAAAGATGATAGGTAGGACACTTTCAAAGTATAGAATTCAAAGAGTGGCAAAGGGCATCTACGAAATAAAAGTGCAGTGAAATCACTAGTCTTCAAGGGAAGGAAGAGTTTTAGAGCAACACATTTTTAAAAAAATGTTCCAATACACAAAAAAAGTTAATTTTTTTTTCAGTTTGAAGGTGAAAAAGCAAATAAAATAATGTAATTCTCCCAAAGCCTTCTAGTTAAAAATTTCTAAAAACACTTTACTTTTTCATTTTGAAGTGTATAGAAGTCAACTTTCCTTCTACAAGGAGGTCCTGTTTATAGTGAGTGAATCTAATTTTCATAAAATTCCATTTATGGAAAGAAAAGTCTGTCTCCAAGCTTCTGAATACAAAACTGGCAGCTGATGTTGCAAGTCAGATAAGGCTTCTAGCCCCAACATATTCTTACAAATGTCGTTTTTGGACAGACATTTATTTGATATCTATAAATAGATGCAGTTGCACATTAAGAAGCTGGGCGTAAGCACACCATGAGTATGGTAGTGACAGTCCCTGCTGCTTGGTGGTGGAGAAAATTGCTTCAGAGAGAACAACTTTACCCTCCCCCCAAAAATAACTAAATAAAAGACCCCTGGAATTTATATGCAAATTTGACACTGTTTCTTCAGGGCTAAATAAGGACTTTGCATTTTTTTTTCTCCTTACAACAGGTGATTTGATTTCACCTCTCCAGTGTCTGAATCTTAACAACTGCTTTGATTTCCTGTTAGTGTGACCTGATCTTATGACTTACACTTCTCTGCATTTATTTGCTTCCCATTCTGTAAAGTTCTCCCATCTTCAAAGCATATGATGAAGTGGGATTTTCTCCCATGAAAGCTCATGTGATAGTTTTTTAGTGCCAAAGGATACCTTGTTTGTTTTGCTGAATTAGACTAACAATGCTACCCCTTTGGAACTTGTCAAAATACTTTAGTTGTTGCAAATAACAGCTGAAAAATGTTAAGTATTTTTACTCAACCAATGCAAAAAATATTTCATTTCACATATATGTTAAGTGTGGAGTTTGTTTTTACAATAGCTATACATCTTACACATCACATAAAACTGTAGCTTATTTTGGAAATTAGAAACTGAACTCCTTATCTAAAGTTTGTTGAGAAAGAAGCTGTTAATACTTCATACGCTGATTTGTTTTTTAAAACAGACATAAAAGCTTCATGTTGACAGGTGTCAATTGTAAAACCGTGAACTAAAACATGAATTATGCACAAAGCTATTTCTCTTTCATTGGTATCTCCTTAAAAGGCAGAGGCAAAAGAGGGTGGATGTATATTTCTTTATAAACAAGCAGCTGTTTGCTACATTTCTATTTAATCTTTCCACAGCCTCCTTTTAAATTCTCCTCTACTATTAAATCTGCAATTCAATGTACAGTTGTTCACAATGTCAACTGGTGAACTCACTATCATGGAAGAATCAAGTGAGACAGTGTGAAAAATTCATGTGCATGCATCCATATATGTCACTATTTTATATATAATGAAAATGACAAGAATGTGTGGTTTTTTGGGGAAAAATGAGAGCTGAATGGTTTGATTAATATGAAATTCTGATGAGACCTCAGGTAAAAATCTTGGACAGGCCTGCAGTAATAAAGATAGTGGCTCAAAAGGATGTTGGATACAGCAATTAAAGACTAGGGCTATGTCCACACATACATCATTATTTTGAAATAAGTTAATTAAATTCAAATTAAGGGAAAGCCTGCTTTCGAAACAGCTGTTACAGGTAGTCCTCACTTAGTGACTGGGTTCCATTCCTGAAACCTGGTTGATAAACGAATTGGTCACTAAACGAGGAGCAGCCCTTACCGGTATTTCAGGCATAATGTACTTTACTGGTAGTGGGTTTTTCAACCATCGGTAGATAGTTTTAATGTCACCTTTGCATCATTTATAACATTTTTAATATATATTTTAAATGTTTTAAGCTCTAATGTACTGAACTTAGTTTGCATAGTGTACTGTAAATATAGGTAATCTGAGAGAGTTGATGCGAAATGACAGAGCCTGTCATTTCGAAATAAGAAAACGTCGTGTGGACATTCAGTTTTTTATTTCGAAACAACCAGTATTGTTTCGAAATAAAAGACTCGTGTGGACATACCCTAGGTTCAGGTCCCAGCTAGAAGTAATATTTCTGATTTGTGAAGAGCTATTCAATAAACCTCTGAGGAATCTTGCTGTAGTTGGATGACCAAAGAGTGAAAAGCCCCCTCTGGGTTTGTGAAAAGCTGTTCTTGCTGCTGAGTAAATCCTAATGCAATTCATGGAAGACCTAAAGTTTTCAATTCCAATAAATAAGCCAATACCTCAAAAGATGAGAGCAAGTCCATTTCTGAAAGATAAATATTTCTTGTAGATTCCTTTCTATGATTTAATAAAATGTGTGGTACCTCTAGTGAGCTGGATACCTTTACTCCTGAGAGCCATTGAGGAACTATGTTTGGAGACTAAGAATCTGTAAATTGTGTTAAGTGTCTGATCTGCAGGACTGTAAGCAAGGACTGATTAGGGGATGAGTCCGATTAGAAAGGAATACCATATTTGTATTGGTCACATTAGTGTAATTAACAATTAGCAAAACTCTGACCCACTCTTCTTTGATCTATCGAAACCTTTAACAGTAACAGCACTGGTGGATATTCATAGTGAAGTCCATCAGATAAGAAGTATATGTCCTAGGCATTAGGGACTGAGATCTTCTCTGAAGCAATACCTGATTCATTTTTCATTGGCGGTGCTGTAGCAACAAGACCAAACTCTCAAAACCAGAGTCTAAACTAAGAATATCATGAACAGGGGTTAAATTGGGCTGGAACAGCTCGGAACATCATGCTGGGGCCCACTATTTTTAGAGGCTGAGCATTCCAGGCCCCATAAAAATAGATAAGGGTGCTGGAACGCTGCATTCCAGGACCCACTACTGAAAAATAGCGGGATCCAGAATGCAGCATTTCAGCACCATTTCCTATTTTTAGAGGCCCACACACTGTACCCCAGAACATCATTCCCCTGCATTCTGGTAGGCAAAGGAAGGGGGCAGGCTCCCCTGCACATGCACAGGCTGCGCTTGGAGGCAGAAGCCTTCCACAGTTTCTTGGCCCAGCGCACTGCTGGTGAGTACACGAGTGCCCGGCTTGCACTGGGGGAAGGGTATTAGGGATGCCTGAGCTGGGGATGGGTATTGGGGGAAGTAGCTAGAGGGGGGGACAGGAGCTGGGGTGTATGAGAGGACCCACCCATGCGGAAATGGGGGGGGCCACCAAATTATACTGCATATGAAGGAATCAGCCATTCAGTTCCCATACGTCATTAAGGGGGAAAAAATGTCTGCTGAGCTCACCTGCCATGGTTTTCTGAATATCTGGAATGTAGTTGTGATAACTTTGTGGTTGACTTTTTATCAATACTAAAGTTTTATCACTTCAGCACATAGAGGTGGGAACGTATTCCTCCCTGATGTTGATATAATACATTCATACTTAGTTGTCTGTCATTATGTTTACTATCTTCAATCTGATTATTGGTAGAAACTTCAAGGAGTTTGACAAAGTGGGATTTTCTCCCACAATAGCTCATGCAATAAATAAATTTGTTAGTCTTTAAAAGTGCCACAGGACTCCTTGTTTGTTTTGCTGAACGAAGCTAACACGACCACCCCTTTGGAACTTGGTAGAAACTGTAGGCAAGTATTTCTGACCACTCAATTTCTAAACACATTTATGTGGCTATCCTCTTACAGTGATCATCTTCCCTGAACTTTGTGAAGGCTTCTATGCTCCCCACAACTGAAAAGTCAGGAGTCTGATGTTAGTTAGTAGAGTAGCAGAGTTCTGAGAGACTGGGACATCTGCACAGGTGTTGATCAAGTCATTTGGGGAACAGACAGTAAACCTACCTAGGCCATACTTGCTCAGTTTGTAAATTGATTGAAGCCATCCCGGTAGATATTAGAGATGTAATCTCACATGCTGCATTACAAAGATACAAGATGACGTTTTCCTCCTGCTGAAGACAGTATCTTACTGTTATTTGAAGACTTCTCTGAATCTTGGAGATGAGATTCACTAGTAAGAAAAACCTGCTAGAAGAAAATCCACTCTGCCTGTCACTGCAGTGTCCAAGCTACGATCCTGGAGTGAATTTGCAGGGACTGTGGCCTGCATTTCCCAGTCACAGACAATCAGGCTCGTGAAATGAATCAATGTGACAGGTGTCTTCTGGTGGAATCTCTCAGAAGGCAGATGGGAGAGTTACAGAGGAGGCATCTAGGCTAAGGAGTATCCATGCCCTGGAGAAGTTCCTCGATAGCATCCCTGAGAAGACATGCAAGGAGGAGGATACTATCCAGGTGCTAAAGACGACTGCTGCACCACTGGAGAAGGCTGGGATGCCTATGGTAGAGAGAGGACACTGGCAGCTGGTTACCTCTGGCAGCAGACCGTGTTCCACTCCTGCTCACATCCCACCCTCCACTGTGGTGAAGAACTGTTATGCGGCAGTAGAGATCATGGATGAGGTGGAAGAGGAGATCCCATGAACCCCCAAGGCTGGAAGGAGCACATCCACCACAGCCAGGAGGAAACATAGGGTTGTGGCGGTTGCAGACTCACTCTTGAGGGGGATGGGGGCACCCATGTGATGCCCTGACAAGGCTGTTTGGGAGGTATGCTGCCTGCTGGATGCCTGTATCCAAGACGTTACAGAGGAATTGTTGAGAATCATCCATCCCCCCAACCTCATGCTACTCATCCATGTGGGAACCAATGATACTGTGAGAGGTGATCCTTGGCAGATCAAAAGCGACTACAGGGCTCTGGGAGCACGGGTGAAGGAGTTTGGTGCACAGGTGGTGTTTTCCTCGATCCTTCCGGTCAAGGGTAGAAGCCTGAGCAGAGATAGATGCATCCTGGAGGTGAACACCTGGCTGCGAAGCTGATGTCGTCAGGAGGGCTTTGGCTTCCTCGACCATGGGGTGCTGTTCCAGGAAGAAGGACAGCTAGGCAGAGATGGACTCCAACTGTTGAGGAAGGGGAAGAGCATATTTGGATGCAGACTGGCTGACCTAGTGAGAAGAGCTTTAAATTAGGTTTGAAGGGGGCAGGAGACCAAAGCCCACAGGTAAGTCACAATGTCAGAGACCTGGGGGAAGGGATGGAACTTGGGGGGGGGGGGTGCTGGAACTGTAACATCAGGGATAAAAGAGAGGGTAGCTGGAACATGGGGGTGGGGATCAAATAATGGTCTTAGGTGTCCTAACGAAGCCCTAATATCTGAGGCGAGTGGGGAGGACAATGCCAGGAGAAAATGTGAGACGGTAGATACAGTAGAACTGAAAATCAACAGAGGAAAGTAGGGCAATCGGCCCAGTATTTTAGGCGCCCATACACAAATGTGAGGAGCCTGGGAAACAAGCAGAAAGAATTGGTCGTACTGGTGCAGACAGGGAACTATGATATAATTGGAATAACAGAGACCTGGTGGGATAGCTTGCATGACTGGAGCTCTGCCATGGGCGGGTATAAGTTGTTCAGGAAGGACGGGCAGGGAAAAAGAGAGGGAAGAGTAGCGCTATATGTAAAAGATCTCTATGACTGCTAAGAGCTCCATTATGGAAGTGGAAACGAGCCAGTTGAAACTCTGTGGGTTAAGTTTAGAGGGGAGGGCAACAAGGGAGATGCCATGGTGGCTGTCTGCGATAGACCGCCAGACCAGAAAGAGGAGGTGGATGAGGCATTCTATGGACAACTGGCAGAAGTTTCTAGATCACAGGCCCTGGTTCTCATGGGGGACTTCACCTACCCTGACATCTGCTGGGAGGCACAGGCAATCCAGGAAGTTTTTGGAGAGTGTTGAGAACAACTTCCTGGTACAAATGCTGTAGGAACCAAGTAAAGGCCTTGCATCTCTTGAGCTGCTGCTCACAAATAGAGAATTGATCAGGGAAGTAGAAGTGAATGGCAACCTGGGCAGCAGTGACCATGAGATGGTAGAGTTCAGAATCATGCTCAAAGGAAGAAAGGAAAGAAGCAAGACACAGATACTGGACTTCAGAAAAGCAGATTTTGGCTCCCTTAAGGAGCTGATAGGCAGGATCCCTTGGGAGGCTGATCTGAAGGGGAAAGGCATCCAAGAGAACTGGCTGTATTTTAAAGAAACCCTGCTAAGGGCACAGAAAGATATTCTATGAGCAGAAAGAAAAGCAAATGTGGAAGGCGTCCAGGGTGGCTTAAGAGAACTCTGAACTGAGCTAAAGTATAAAAAGGAAGCTTACAGGAAGTGGAAGCTTGGACAGATGACTAAGGCGGCATATAAAGATATTGCTCAGGACTGCAGGGATAAAATCAGAAAGGCCAAAGACAATCGGAGTTGAAGCAAGCAAGGGATCTGAGGGATAACAGGAAGGGGTTCTACAAGTATGTCAGCAACACGAAGAGGATCAGGGACGGTGTAGGTCCCTTACTGAATGGGGCAGGTATCCTCATGATGGAAGAGGAGGAAAAAGCTGAAGTGCTCAATGCTTTTTTTACTTTAGTTTTCACAGGCAGGGTCAGCTCCCAGCCCACTACCATGGGTATGGCAGATTGGAGAGAAGAAGAGAGAGGCCCTTGGTTATGGAAGGTCAGGTTAGGGACTACTTAAAGAAGCTGGATGTGCACAAGTCCATGGGGCTGGATGAACTGTATCCGAGGGTGCTGAAGGAGTTGGCCGATGAGATAGCAGTACCGCTGGCTATTATCATTGAAAGCTCGTGGCGAACAGGGAAAGTGCTGGAGAACTGGAAAAAAGCAAATGCAGTGCCTATCTTCAAGAAAGGCAAAAAGGAGGATCCAGGGAATTACAGACATGTCAGCCTCACCTCAATCCCTGGAAAAATCAGGCAGCAGCTTCTCAAAAGAACCCATCCTGAAACACTTGGAGGAAAACAGAGTGGTCAGGAACAGTCAGCATGGATTCACCAAGTGTAAATCGTGCCTGACCAACCTGATTGCCTTCTGTGATGAGATGACTGGACTTGTGGATGCAGAAAGAGTAGTTGACATGATATACCTCAACTTTAGCAAGGCTTTTGATACGGTTCCCCACAGTGTTCTTGTTAGCCAGTTCAGGAAGTATGAACTGGATATGTGGACTGTAAGGTGGATAAAAACTGGCTAGATCAACAGTTTCGGCAAGTAGGAATCAATGGCTCCATGTCTAGTTGGCAACAGGTAACGAGTGCCCCAGAGGCTGGTCCTGGGACCAGTTCTGTTCAATATCTTCATTAATGATCTGGAATGATGGGATTTATTGCACACTCAGTAAGTCTGCGGATGACACCAAGCTGGGGGGAACGGTAGACATGCTGGAGGGCAGGGACAGGATTCAGGGAGACCTAGACAAATTGGAGCAGTGGGCCAACAGAAATCTCATGAGGTTCATCAAGGACAAGTGCAAAGTCCTGCACTAGGGATGGAAAAGCCCCATGCACTGCTACAGGCTGCGGAGCAATCAGCTAAGTAGTAGCACTGTAGAAAAGGACCTGGGGGTTATGGTGGATGGGAAGCTGGATATGAGTCAATAGTGTGCTCTTGCTGCCAAAAAGGCCAATGGCATACTGGGCAGCATCAACAGAAGTGTTGCCAGCAGACTGAGGGATGTGATCATTCCCCTCTATTCGGCACTGGTGAGGCCACATCTGGAATACTGCGTCCAGTTTTGGGCTCCACACTACAAAAAGGACATGGACAAATTAGAAAGAGTCCAGTGGAGGGCAACAAAAATGATCAAGGGGCTAGAGCACAAGACCTATGAGGAGAGACTGAAGGAACTAGGCTTATTTAGCCTGCAGAAGAGAAGACTGAGGGGAGATTTGATAGCAACCTTCAACTACTTGAAAAGATGCTCCAAGGAGGACGGAGCTTGGCTGTTCTCAGTAGTAACAGAGGATAGAACAAGGAGCAATGGTTTCAAGTTGCAGCTGGGGAGGTCAAGATTGGCTATTAGGAAGAACTTTCTTACTAGGAGAATGGGGAAGCATTGGAATGGGCTACCTAGGGAAGTAGTGGAATCTCCATCTTTGGAGACCTTTAAGGCTCAGTTAGACAAAACCCTGGCTGGGATAATTTAGTGAGAGAGAATGGTCCTGCTCTTTTGGCAGGGGGTTGGACTAGATGACCTCATGAGGTCCCTTCCAACCCTATGATTCTATGAAATAGAGAACATATTTTTACTGATGCCAGCACTTTCAGATATCATCTGTCCTCATCAGCCAGTCAGTCAGACACAGGAAAACAATTATATTCAAAAGACATAGCTGGGCAGCAACTACTGCCAGAATCTTTGAGAATATCCTTGGGGCCAACAAGAGGCTGAAAGAGCATCCAGTATTGGAAGCGCTTCTTGTTGATTAGAAAATGAAGAAACCTCTTGTATGAAGGGTAAATAAAGATATTAAAAAAACCTCATCTTGTAGTTTGATAGTTGAGAACCAATCTCCTAAGTCTAACAAGGAAATTATTATTGCAAGGGTCACCATCCTGAATTGCTGATGTTTTAAATATCGGTTTAAGAGACCTGAGGTTTAAAAATTGGCTTCCTTTGTTCTTTCTGGGAATCAGGAAGTACTTTGAATAAAATCCCCTTCACCTGTGCTATACAGGAACTGGTTCTATTGTCTCTAAGCATAGAAGGCAAGCCACCTCTTGTACTAGCAACTGATCACAAGAGGAGTACCTGAAAAGGAATGCAGAGTGGGAAGGGATAGGAGGGATGGATTTGAAATGGATAGTGTAACCAGATGTTGTTGTTTCCAATACTCATTTCTCTGATATCATAATACTCCGACGTGGCCTGAAAATGGGAGAAATAGAATCCAGGAGGAGGGAGGGGTGTAAGTTGTTAGAGCTGAAAAACCCTATTGATCTGATGGTTGGCTATCAGCCATCAAAAGTGATACTAGAAGAGTGTAGGTACCTGAGAAGATATAGTTCAGTCCGCAATGAGCTTCTGACCATTAACAACCCTCTAGCACTCATTAACAGAGGAGACTCTGGCTCCAAAAAACTACTATCAGATCCTTAGAGTACCTAAATACTTGCAGCATTGATGGTATCAAAGATGGGGTTGAATGCAAATCAGTGGAAGATGGCTTTGGTCCTGATGCAGTTGGTACTTACCTCTTGGCATATGAGTGAGTCAGCTCTGATTCCATCAATATCGTAGGTGGTCAAATGGTCTTCTGAACCCTTGACTTTAATGTTACTAGTACAGATTTCTGTGCGGAGATGCACTCAGAATTCTTTTCCACAATGTCTCTGGTCCTCTGGATAAACCTACCCAAAGATGATACTGAGCTTGTCTAAGACGACTGACTTCTCTCCCCTTGCTGGACCAGCATCAGTCAGAACCTGCATGGAACTCTCCTTGGTTGTGGGGTGTCAATAACCTTCTTGTGACTCAGAGACCAAGATATTCTTGAAGATTTACTCTTCACCTCCTTCTACTTAGAAGCAGATTTCAATGAGGACTTTAACACTGTAGATATAAATGGTGCTGTGTTATGCCTACAACTCCAGAGCGCTCCGGTGACTGAGATCTTGATATGGACAGGGCACTAGCAGTGCTGGGAAGTCTATCTACAGACTGGTCCTCAATCCCAGATCCAAAGCTGATCATAATGATTACTCCATTTTTAAGAGTTTGAACTTGATCTCCCTATTCTTTCAGCATCTACCCTTGAAAGAACTGCAGGTCTTGTGCTTACTGGGGATATGAGTATCACCTAAACAGCAGAGGCACTGAGAATGTTCACCACTTCCTGGACTAACTTCATAGCAAAAAAGGCACCCCTTGAATCCCAGGGAGCCCAGCTGTGATGAAGGAAGAAACCTCTTGGGCTACTGTGGATGGCAGGGGTGATACCCAAATGTTCTCTTCTGCTCCTGTACTTTGGTGACGGACACAGGTACTCTGGTGATGGGACATGGGGGTATGATAACTATAGCAACCACTGCGGCGGGGAAGGAGTTTTAGACAGACCTTACTTAGACCCCCTGTGGGTGACACAGGTTGTGGCCAGTTTAGACCAGGGACAGGTCGGCTGGCCAGGGAGGGGAACAAAGGGCTGAGAGAGGAAGAGGGTAGTAGGGAAACGGGGCTCAGAGAGGCAGGATCTTTGGGGGCTCATCTGGGGGTTTAATGCTTTGCCTCTTGGTTAATCTGAAAGCCAACTGTCCTAGCTGCTGTGCAAACTGGATTGCTAATAAACCCTCTGATTTCTACACTGGCTGAGTGTCACTTCTGATTGGGATGGCCAGAACCCTCCTGGAGGAAGGAACCCCCCCAAGGAGACCAGACAGAGCAAGGGTCGGACCCTCTGAGCCTGGATTTGGAAGGTGGATACAGGTAGCACGGTGACGCAAGTGCTGGACGGGAGAACACTCCACCGTAGCAGAGTCCTGATTGGCTGTGAACAGAGAGAATCCAAGAGTGCTTTTCTGGGGTACTCCATGACATCAGCATTCCCAATTAATGAAAAATAAACCTTAGATGTGAAAACTCAATGATTAAATAAAATCTAAATTAATACAATTCCATTTTATTTTTTGTTAGGAAAAAACCCAAACTGTTTCAACAACTAGGAACACTATAAGATGGCCAATTATATGCTAACTAATTGCTGAAGTATTAGATAGAACAGCGACTCAAAGAATGTTTTATGCTGAAGGTGGCTGAAAAGGAACTGCTGATGATTTGCCTGCACAGACACACATAGCCTCATCACTCGGCATGAGGATGTAATGTTGCTCTTTCATGGGCAGAGCAAGCACCCCTAAAAAACAAAAAAAAAACCTCTCAAAGGCTTACAGTGAAACTGCACCTGACCTGGAACATCCACAAGGACACTGCTGCTTGAAGATCCTTAAAAACCCACTAAGTAATCAGTGTTGATTTTTACATTCCAAAATATTAAAGAATCAGTGATTATAAAAGGTGTCCAAATGAGAATCCTGATTTCTAAAGTCTAACCACAAGCATAGTTAACAGCTGGCCAGCAGCAAGGCAAGTTTCCCAACACTTGATTCTCAACACTGATACCTCAAACCAGACCTGAAGGGCCTACATCTACTTACACCAGGGTACTATCTAGTGACAACTGAAAACTGTGCATGCTAAGCCTCAGCTCCAGGAACAAGAACAACCCCACCAATTTGTTACACGCAAGCTCCGAAACAGCTATCAAAGTGTAACAATTTCAATTCTTTGTTTCTATATTTTTGATTCATATATTTATCAAAAGCATGTTGTTTCTTGTAAATGAACCTTACAGGATGTACATTTCTAATAGTTTCAGAGGATGTATTGCCAAAAATATGCTTCATTTGACTCAGGTATTCAGAACAATAAGGGTTGTATGCATTGGGAAACTTGCCTTGCTAAAGAAAAGACATTCCATCTTGTTTTTATTTTTTATTTATTTTGTTCTCATGCTCCACTTTGTCTTCCATAACATGATGTAACTTTTATTCAGTTTCCTCTGCAATCTGATTGCTTTTCAATTCTTTTAGAAACTTATAATTTTTGCTTTCTAAACCTCACTTAAATTTTTTTTTTATTTGGAATCTCCCCCTCTCATTTTTCTTTTAATTTCATTTTTTCCTTGGCTGCCCATGTCTTCTCCATGTGCCCTGGAACTAAGTGCCTTCTCCCCATCTCTCCAAACATATGCCAAATTCTCTCATGTTATCCCCAGTTTCCATGGTTATTCTCCATCCTTGGAAACCAATCATCCCAATCCTTGACCTCCCAGACAGCTCAAGAGCCATTCTGCGTCCTTGTCTCTTCTATCATCTTTCCTCCTCCTCCATCAACAAAGCATAAGGTTCTTATTTCCTTTCCCTTTCCTTGTCACTCATTTACCACAATTCTCTCTCCATCTCAGAGCTTTACAGCATGGTGGAGGCAAGAAATGTACTGAATGCTATTAAGTCCCTTGCATAGGGACAGGAGAGGAAACAGTACACCAAATCAATGTGATTTGGCCGAGAAGGCAAGATTAGCATGACTTTAAGAAGATAGCCAAAGGCAGAGAACCTTTACTATGGAGAGAGGCATATGCTGTCATTACACTGCTGTAAAAAAACTGAGGTATGGCTACATTAGTGTTTCACTATGGAAAACAGTTAACATTTTTCTAGTGTAGACACAGCAAAAGAACAGCCAGCCCTGCTTAACTGGAAGACTGGCTATTGTAATACAGGACCTTTGAGGAGAATCAGAGAAACACTGATGTAGAGGTGGAATGTAAAAAATTCCAATAGAACCTTGAAGAAAAGGAAACATGGGGAAGGATCTCAGAGAGAGATGGACAGACAAGAAATAAGGCTGGCAGTCAAACTACACAGAAACAATGGGGGAAGAGAAGAGAACAAAACCCAGAGACAGTGTTTTACTTTTTTTGAAAGTGTATTACGTAATCTGGGGAATAGCTATCAGCTGTCCATTAACCTAATTATCAGGTCTTGTGAATGCAACTGAAAAAGCCTCAAAAATAAAGTCGTCTCTCTAAAATTTTAGACTCTGTTTGTTAGGACTAGTTTGATAGATCAACATTTTCCCTATTATTAGACAATGAGCCTAATTTACAATATACTTCAACTATACAACACTCTTCAGGGATCTTGAACATGTAATGGAATATTTCTGTACTGTACTTCATTTTACCTAATGGATACTTAGTTTTTGTAAAGAACTTTGTGACTCTTTGGAGGGAAGATTCTCTTTGTAATGGGCTAAATATTAAGCAAATGAAATCTGATAGGTACATATCAAGAAGGAGAGACTTACCTTTTCCATAGAAGAACTTCCGGTAATAATATGCTCCAAGATCAATGTGTTCTATAATATAACGCTTTACTTTCTCCCTGTGAATTGACTGATTCTCTCTTGGCACCTCCAGTACAGAAACGCCTGCATTCGTGCAATGGGAACTTAGAGAGGACTCAAAGGAACAACTTTCACCTGAAGCAAAAGATGCAGAGTTTGCCCTGGAAAGTGCAATCCGCCTATCTCCTTCCCCACCAATTTCATTCCTGAAGTAAGGGCAACTCAGTATTAGGTCATTGCTTTTCCCGTCACCCTCATCAGCATCTAGGTTCTCTTTTGAATTGAGGTCCTCTTTACTTCCCAAAGGAGATTCACAGTTTCCTGTCTGGCCTGCTGACATTTGAGTTTGTGATGCAGCTGAAGCCCCAGTGGTTATATTTTTTCTTTTTCCTACATTAACCCTGGTAGCCATTGCTTCATTTATGTTAAATAAAATGCTCTGAATATCATAATGTGCAAAACATTTCTGACAGTTCCAAGGACGAATACTTCTCTCAAATCTACCATCATCCAGTTCTGATGAAAATTTGAAAGTTTCATGCTCACTTTTAACAGTTCGCAGTTTTTTAAACAGAGATGTTTCTACTGCTTCTGATTTTAGTCTCCATTTGAAAGACTTGTCCCTGTCTCTACCAATAAGCAGGGCACTATCCACATAATCCAACCCAGAAATTCTGACAAATTCTCCCCTGGAAATCTGTGCAGCAGCATGAAGACTTGGAGAAATTGTAGGGTCACAATGGAAAAACTCAGGAAATCCAAATGGAGCAGGAGTTTTATGTTCAAAATTTTCCACTCGATATCCTCTGAGCATTGCAAAAAAATTCTCACCAGACAAACCTTGCCTGTCAATTGAAGAAGTACTTCCATATTCTCTGTGAAGTGCTGCTCCGGTATTTGGGTTAACTGCATTCTGGTCCAGCACATCTTCAGCATCAATGTCACTGATGGTGACATCACTGTTGCTTCTTTGCCTTATAGGATGAAGTCCCCTCTGGGGAGAATGAACAAAGAGATCTCCTACTGTATATTTGGTCTCTGGAAACTCCAGATCCAGCTGCTGTTCTTGTTGCTCATCACTTTGGTCATTTTGTCCATTTGGAATTACTGATCCAACAGTCTCATAACTGCTTTGAGTTCTACTTTCCCATACTGCTTTACTTAGTTCCTTAGAGCAATCCTTTTTAGGAGGCCATTCAGATACCCTTGCTCGGACACCCATTTTAGGCATAGCTGGTGTACCATTAGTTTGATTGCTTTCATTTTTGCTAGAAGTGTTTAAAGAAGCAGGAGGACCCACATTACCATTCAAGGCTTTAAATTTTCTAGCAAAGTAGTCATCGGACTGCATGCTTCTTGCAGACTCCTTTAACTTTGAGGATGTTTTGCTGAGTTTCTGCTTATCTTCTTGTGAAGATCTTTGATCACTCATGTCCACTCTAGGGCAAAGGAGAACTTAGTCTCACCTCCAAGATTGGTACTGCTGTTATTACATTATTGTCCTATATGGAACAAAGAATTGCAAAATAAGATATAACTACAGTCTGTATCAGAACATGGTGGTATCAGGGCATCATTTTTGTAAAAAAAATCATCAGAAAAACAGGTCTTCATAATATTTCCTTCAGTTTAGATGTGGTCAGTGACATATTAATCCAGGTATATTCCTTTCATCTATTCTGGAAAAGAAAAATGTGCATTAGAATTATGCATATTCTACATAGGAATTCTGTAGTATTACTTGTTAATATAGAACACCCCAACCATCATTAGAGACCATATATTCACAAAAGAACTCAGATACCTATTTGCTGAGCATATTAGAAAGTCTCATATACTCAGAAAGGCAGACATGTTCTGATTTGCATTTCTCATTAGTCCTATAGTATTCCTAATTATTAATGCATTAGTCTTATAGTATTCTTAATTACATTAGTCCTATAGTATTCTTAATTATTAATGTTAAAGGCAGACAATATGCAAATGAGTCCACAAACTGTTGTTAATATATGGAAGAATTTATCTAGCAACATACCAAAACCCACTATTGTTAATCAACTTCAATCCAGGATTAATACTGCTAATTAATTTAAACCTGCAATATATTACATACCTATTTTATTTGTCTTCTTTTCCCACTTCTATTTCAGTGCCTTTCTCAATATTGCCCTAATGTATGGAATGCCCTCCCCATCCCAGTTTCCCAAGATGACTCTCCATATTTAGGCATGTCCTGAATAGTCATTTCTTTGATGCTCATATGAACACAGTCAACAACAGTAAGGAAATCAGAAGGTGTGCCCTTCAAATTAACGAACAGAAGTGACTTTCTAGTGCAACCTCCAATTTCATATATCTCTGAAAATGAAAGCAATTGGGGGCAGAACAGCTCTCAACCGATATCACCCATGAACACACTTCTGGGATATAACTGGTACAAACTAGCGTCTGGCCTACACTAGAATATTGGCTCAGTTTAACTACATCAGTGGGGGTATGAAAAATCCACACTCCTGAGCAGTGTAGTTAAGTCAACTTAACCTCCTTGGTAGATGGTGTTAAGTCAGACCTAGATAACTTCTGGGCAGGTGGACTGCCGATATCAATAGCAGAATACCTTCCATCAGTGTGTCTAATGTCTACACTGAAGCACTACTGTAATGCAGCTGTGCCACTTTGGTATTTTAAGTGTAGAAAAGTCCTCAGTTCTTCAGTTCTTAGAAGACAGGCTGGAAGAATCCATATGTGATTCTGTGTTCACATGGTACAAGAGATGTAGTAGTATTTCATCTAATTAGGAAAAACATTTAGTTGGTGATTAGAGATGGTTGGTACATTTTCAATGGAATTTCATTTAGTTGAAGCCAAAACACTTCACAGAAACATGGCAGTTTCAACCAACTGCATGCTCTCCCTGTCAGTCATCTAGAATGAGAGACGCTACTCAGTCAGGTAAAGACTTGAATCAGGGTTTCCCATATTCCACACCACAGGCTTTAGAGGCAGACACCTTCCCAAATTAGAAAGCTAAGGTTTGTGTCTGAAATAGACATTTTAACACAATTCCGTTTTCACAAAGATGTTTGAGAGGTTTTGCCTTTCCTTGCAGAAAGGACACAAAAATTTTAAACCTCAAAAGTTGCTGCAAAATGCAACTGCCTTACTCTAGCTAGCCCAGCTAGTAAATGTCTATTCAACTGTAAAACAGTCTTCCCACTACTGTGATTTAAAATTATACTGGAGAAGAACACCAGAAAATATAGTGTAAGGAGCAATCCTGTGGTATTAGTAATTAGCATAGAAGATTTTTTTAAAAAGTCTTTTTGTCTCTAATTTCTGTTTAGCTTCCATATGATAATATTTCTGTTACATTTATTCTGAATTATAGAACATGTTAAAGTAATCTATGAAAGAACTGCAAGGATTTTGTTTCACACATTTTTCAGTCAAATATTCCAGCTGTGTAGCAGAAGATATTTACCCACCTAAAATTTACAAGTACTAATGAAGACAAGCCCTTGAAAACCATGTTGTCCTTTGGGAGGATGCAAGCACACTGAATTTTGAATTTGGGACTTGCCAGTTAGGCAAACAGTGATGACATTGCAAAAACTGTAAACCATCCTGGAAACTAAAAGACTCCTGTTGAAGCTTAAAAACAAAAACATTAGGAGAATCCCTAGACAAAGAAGAGAAGTCTAATCGTTGTTATTATTTAAATGGCAATTCTTTTTATTGTAAAACATCTATGAAAAAGCAGTAAGGTACTGTATAATTTCCTTCAATTTTACCATTTGGAGGACTTAAGTCATTTCATTTGTGATCTAACTTCAAAACAGCTGTAACTGAAGTACATTTTCTTTTATATATTTCTTTGACTTCTAACCCAAGAGACAACAGCTACTATGCAAGAGAATAACATGCTGATTGCTTCTGACAACAACAACAAAATGGCAGCCAAATCAGTAAACATGCTAGAATATTTCTCAATTACTTTTAATAGTTTTCAGGAAGATCACATGGAGGAATGTGCACAGAGTATGAATATTCATTTGCAACCATGTCCTTTGCTTTTCTCCCATTGGGAAAGATCAGGTTAAGGATGAGGCAAGACTGAATGCTACCTTGGCCGATATTAGCTTTTTTTCCCCTTGGGCAGTAAGAGTCAATGTGATGATCTATCAAGAGGCTTCAAATCAGGATATGTGCACTTAGAGCAGTTTTATGTGAAGAGTAAGCATAAACTGTACTGAAAGCTTCTCATAGTTTAGTGAAGTTAGTGGGGTGTAGGTAATGGGAGGGCAGAGAGGAAAAGTCTTCTTTCCTACATATCATGAAAAAATATTTTAAAATATTAATGAAATAAAATATTACATTTAAAATTTAAAAAGGACTTGTTCCCCCTCCATGTCTAGAGGGACACAAGAACCTGAACTCAAGTTTTGTCTGGTACAGCAAGATTGAAAGCCATTGTGTGTGGACTTGCATTAGTTAACTATGTTAAGAGCACATCATCAGTTTTGCACAAGAGAGAACAGGCCAAAACATGTTAAGAACATGCTCATCTTAAGAAAGAAAAGAATTGTGTGCTTAAAGACCTTGGCTGGCACACAATATCTACCTATAGGTTAAAATAAAGAAGTTTTGCTTTGTCCATAATGACCAATCAAACTGTTTAAACATTAGTTTGCATGGAGCCTGACGCAAATATCTTTAAAATACAGCACACAGAATCTTTAAATATATTTTAAAGCATTTTACATTCCTTTGGTGAAAATAAAACACAAGTAGGAAAATATCTTGAAGGATATCTAACAGGCTTAGGAAAAATTACTATTACAGAAGTAAAGCACAAGAAAAAAGTTTCTGTACAAATTATGGGATCATGTAAATAATTGACAACAGCAACTAATAGGTGATGCTTCGTATTCTTTAAAGAGCCTTCTTCAGATGTCAACACTAGTGACATTAGAGGATTAAAGGTCTCCTCTCCAATTAAAAGCAATCAAATAAGGCTAAGACATCTCATCATAACCCCTTCTCCCTGTTTTGCAACTACTTAAATAGTGTACAGAACACAAAAAGATCAAATTTACATAGGGAAAGATATGAAACTCAACTTCTGCTGCGAAGATAATTTATAAAATTTTCTTTGAAGTGGTGAGAAAATGTTTTTCATACTATCTATCCAGTTCACTCATTAAAAAATGTAAAACCATTCATCAAAATCTATTCAACCTAGTTTTTCAAAGAATATCAAATATTTTTAAATTGTCACACTAAATGCAAATAGAAAATGAGAAAAGCCTATCCTGTAATAATTTCATTATAATAATCTCATTCTTCTCTTATTAGACTGGAGCAATGGGTCATCTGTTACAGTATCCTGTGTCTGACAATGGCCAATACGAGGTGGTTTAGAGGAAAGTCAAAATTTTCACTACCATGCATAGTTTCAGAAAAAAAAAACTAAATAAAATCATCATCTGTCATGTGTCTTTCATATCAAATTCTGATGGAATTTTTTAGATCGTAACCAAAACTGGACAGTGTTCCAAGGAAAATAACTGATTTGCATAAAACAATATTAGACTCTTTCCTGTAATTTTTCATTCCATTCCTCAAAACATCCCAACAACGTTGGTTATTTTACTGCCACTGAACATCGAGATATCCAGTGATGCCTTGGTTTGTCAAGTAGTTTCACTTAATTTAGAACTCAACTATGCCTACTAGTAGTTCAAGCAATTCCTTCCTACATGCAGTACACCTTACATATAACACAAGAGTTTCACCTACTGTCCATAAATCTATTTTTATTAGCTATTTCTGGTGTTCCCTACAGTCTACTGTAGTCTTGACTAAACTAAACAGTTGAATTATCTGTAAAATTTACCACTGACTTTTGGTTTTATGGAGTTTTTTGTTTCACTTGTTTCTTCATTTTTTTTAACCAAAAAAAGTTACCTTTCTAAAAGCTGAGTTTCAGAGGTCTGGTTTTTTGGTTTTTGTTTTTTTTTAAACCTAAACAAAGTTTTACATGGTGGTTTAATTATTAACTTTTTGCTTGAAGCATTTCCTAGTTCTTCATAGCGGCTGATGCAGTGGGATTCCCCACGAAAGCTCATGCAAAAAATAAATTCGTTAGTCTTTAAGTGCCACAGGACTCATCTGTTTGTTTTACTGAACTAGACTAAGATGGCTACCCCTTTGGCTCCTAGTTAAAATAATCCTTCCCCCAACTACATTAACTGCTTATGACAGAAGTTTGCTTCCATTCATTCTGCATATGGTTCTCCTTCCTCAAGATGTCACCCAGCACCCAGTAAATCTGACATGAGGAAGTGATCAACCTCTTTACCTCCCTCAATTCTCTCAACTACAAAAGTTTTGTTCCTTTGTTACAGCCTTGTCCCCTGCTAGCCCATGCCTGACTTCCTTAAATAGAAGGCATTTCTATTAAATTTTAGGAAGGCAGACTTTAACATACTCAGGGAGCTGATGGGAAGGATACCATGGGAAGAATGTCTAAGAGGAAAAACAACTAAAGAACGCTGCAGTTTTTCAAGGAGATGCTATTAAGAGCACAAGAGCTAATCATTCCAACACATAGAAAGGATAAGAAATATGGCAAGAGACCACCTTGGCTTAAACAGAAGACCTTCAATAATTTAAAAATAAAGACAGAGCCCTACAAAAAGTAGAAACTAGGTCAAATTACAAAGGAGGACTAAAAACAAACAACACAGTTATGTAGAGGAGAAATCCAAAAGGCCAAGGCACAAACAGAGATCAAACTAGCTGAAAGCATAAAGGGTAACAAAAAGGCATTCTTCAGATACATCAGAAGCAAGCGGAAAACCAAGGACAGTGTAAGTCCTTTACTCAACAAAGAGGGTAAAACAATAAGTGGAAATGGCAAAGGAACTAAATAGTTTCTTTCAATATTCACCGAGAAGGTTGGTGGAGATTGGATGTCTGATGTAGAGGAGGTCAACAGGAATGAAATAGTGTCAGAAGCTAAAATAGGGAAAGAGCAAGTTAAAAATTACTTGGACAAGTTAAGCATCTTCAAGTCATTGGGGCTTGATGATATGCACCCGAGCATACTCAAGGAGCTGACTCAGGAGATATCTGAGCCCTTAGCTATTATCTTTGAAAAATCAGGGAAGATGGATGAGGTCTCAGAGGACTGGAAAAAAGGCAAATATAGTGCCCATCTACAAAAAAGGAAATATGAGCAATATAGGGAATTACAGACCAGTCAGTGTAACCTCTGTACTGGGAAAAATAATGGAACAGATACTTAAGGAGTTGATTAGCAAACATCTAGGAGACAATAAGGTGCTTAGGGCTAGTCAGCATTGATTTGTCAAAAAACAAATCATATCAAACCAACTTGATCGCTTTCTATGATGTGGTAATGAGCCTTGTGGATAGAGGGAAAGCGATAGATGTGGTATATCTAGACTATAGTATGGCATTTGATACGTTTTCACATCACATTCTTATTAATAAACTACGGAGGTACAAACGAGATGGAGCTACTATAAGATGGGTGAAAAACCAGTTAGATAATCGCTCCCAGAGAATAGTTACCAACAGTTCACATTCAGGCTGGAAGGACATAACGAGCAGGGTACTGCAGGGATCTGTGCTGGGTCTGGTTTTGTTCAACATGTTTATCTATGACTTAGTTGATGGCAGAGAGAGCAAACTTATAAAGTTTGCAGATGATACCAAGCTGAGGGGTTGCAATGGCTTTGATGGATAGGATTACAATTTAAAATGATTTGGACAAACTGGTGAAATGGTCAGAGATAAATAGAATGAAATTCAATAACCGTAAGTACCAGGTACTCCACTTAGGGTTGAACAACCCATTACACACATACAAAATGGGCAATGACTGCCTAGGAAGGAGTACTGCTGAAAGGGACCTGGGTGTAATAGTGGATCACAAGCTAAATATGAGTCAGCAGTGTAATGCAGTTGCAAAAAAAGCAAATGCCATTCTGGAGTGTATTAACAGGAGTATAGTTAGGAAGATACGACAAGTGATTCTTCCACTCCACTCTGCACTGATTCATCTCAACTTGAGTACTGTGTCCAGTTTTGGGTGCCTCATTTCAAAAAAGATGTGGAGAAACTGTAGAAAGTCCAGGGAAGGCCAACAAAAATGATCACAGGTCTGGAACATTTGACCTATGAGGGAAGATTGAAAGAGCTGCATTTGCTTTAGGAAAAAGGAGACAGAGGGTATACGATAACAGTTTTCAAATACCTAAAAGGTTGTTATGAGGAAGAAGGAGAAAAATTATTCTCCTTAATCACAGATGACAGGACAAGAAGCAACAGGCTTAAATTACAGCAAGGGAGGTTTATGCTGGACATTAGGAAAAACATTCTTAACTGTCAGGGTGATTGAACACTGGAATAAGTTGTTTTGCCAGGTTGTAGAATTTCCTGTATTGGAGGTTTTTAACAGCAGGCTAGACAAACACCTGTCAGGGACGGTTTAATATGGGGTGCTTGGTTCTGCCATGAGTGTAGGGAACTGGACTCAATGAGCTGTCATGATCCCTTCCAGTTTCTATGATTCTATAAGGCTGAGGCAATCAGTTCTGAAGTGGGATGATTCTATTACATCCCTGTAAACAGTTCTGTCTCCTTCTGCCCCTTTAGTTAGTTACTTTCCATGGGGTTGATACATTATGCTCTCCATCACCTGTAGGAGTTTGAGGCCATACCTCCTACTCCGTCTGATAAGTCAAGCTGCAATTGTTGAAGGGAAACCTACTTCAAAAGAACCTGACCAATGTGGCAATTCTTCTCTTTATGCTTCTCACATCCTTCTAGTTACACAGAAAGTATAGCAGCCCATCCTCAGGGAAACAAATACTGGTGTACACTCAGTATTTTAAAGCAATAAAACACTATATCACGTGTTCTTTTCTTAAAACATTTATTCTCTCCTCTGACTTATAAAGCAGTGAACACTTTAAAACCAGTGCATCAGTCAACAAAGGAGATGCCTGAACAGGCACTGAATCATAGATTAACACTTTACTGAAAACAGCAACATTTGAGGGAAACCTGCCTTTACAAGAACCGTAAAGGGAAGGTATGTGAACAAATAAAGCAGTCCTTTTAAAATCCATAGCTGGGCTACTTTATATAACTTCTTTATTTTTAATATAGGAGTATGTACATTTAGTAGTGGCTATTCCATTAATTCATAATTCAGCAATACAGAAGATGCTCTGTTTGAAAAAGGGTGAGAACTATGATGTATTAACCTTCAATGGCACCACTCCCCCTTCCCTTATACTTGTTCTTCATCAATTTCTTTTTGTTCTTTTTTTCCATTATCCTACCATAGAAAGGAATCTGACAACATAGTTTACTTTTACCCATCAGCACAATTATACTATTTATCATCAGCTACTTTTCCTTGTGTTAAAAGACAACATTTAATAAAACATATTTCCTCCCTCACTGTCCCTCACCCAAAAAACAACACTTACCAATACAGTCAGCATCTTCCTACCTGAGCACCACATACACTGCTCTAGGTCAAGTTCTCCACTTTTCCCCTTTTTACTGCTCATCTTAGTCTTTCAGCTAGAAAGCCATTGCTGAACACAGTCAAAAGATAAAACTGGATGCCTACCCTGCTGCTGTGCATGTGCCAATCCTCTCCACTAGGGCTGCTGGATGTGTTATGCAAAATAACTTAAATTTCTTCCACAGAGTGACAAAGACTTCCTTCTGAGCTCAATACAGCAGCTGGTTTGTTAGCCACAGTTTCAGTCCCCTTCAAAGTGCAATGTTTCCAAGTTTCCTGGGGACCTGGATATATGCCCACAAATGGTCCTGTGCCAGTAACAGAGCAATGAATAAAAACTATACTATTGGTAACCCTGCCTGAAGTCAGCCTTGACAGATAGAACTGGATGACTTAAAGACCCATTTGGAGATCAGTTTTTTGATCAAGAAACTGAAAATCTGCCTCTGTTAGGGAATGTTATCATCCTAACAAGAATGTGCAATTAGTCCTTGTACTATTTATCAAGATTAAAATTCTATAATTGTGATGCTGAGATTGTGCTAATCATAAAAAATGGGAAGTCCAATCTAATAAAACAGGAATTTAAATGTGAATAGGCCAAATCTGATGATCAGTCAGACGTTTGATTTGCATTTGACTCTATACAGCATTTTGATCCAAGTCAAAAGAATAAGAGTTCTAATCAGCTTTTACTCTTCAAAGTTATGAATTTATAGAGCGTAGTGCTGTGTCTTTTGCCAATGTAGTAGTGCATCACTAATTCATCAGCTACTTTATAGGAAATCACCAGGTTTAGAAGCAAGTTTGGCCTGGGACCTATGATGACCAATGGAAACAGTAAGGTGCAAAGGCAAGGAGGTGGGGGTCTATGAGCTACCTTTCTCCTCAAGAACTCTAAACCAGACAATCCATTGAGTAACATCAATGGTAACCATTGTTTTAATGGAAGAGTATCTAAACTGTCAACAATTAAGGTAAGTTTTGTACAGTTGTTGCTATCACAAGGAACATATAGAAAAATTAACACTAGATATCTTTCTAAATTAAATGATTTTTCCATTTGTTTCTTCCCTTGTTTTTAAACTGCTAATATTAAGAATAATTATGTAGTAGGGCATTGTAAATGGAGTTCATCTGCTCCTACTTTTTATTCCTTAAAGTCATAGGCAACAAATTTCAAGCTCAAGCTGCTAAATCAAAACAGCCTTGATTTTCAGTGGCCCAGTGGAAGATGTGAGTCTTCAAAAGAAGGATGTAGGTACCTAACTTTAGATATCCAAATAGGAAAATCTTGGTCATTCTCCTTTGTGATATATCACAATAAGCTCAAAAGCAGTTAATTGTGATGTCACAAAGGATTATTACTCCAAAAGAGGAATATGCAGGATGAACGGAAGAACTCCTTTAGTGAGAGTCTGTTTTCATGCAAATGTCCTTAGAAAATGTGATATTTAAGCATCATTGTTTTAAATAGAATGTTTTTCAAGGTTTCCATGAGGCATCAGTTAGTCTTTAAGGCTAACACTAACTATAATTGAGTCACTTATCTGTATTGCAGCTGTGGAAAAAGCACTGAAAACAGTACAATACACAAATTATGAACCCAGTTCATAAAAAATGGCTCAAATTATTATACATTATACATCAGGCTTATAATAAAACTATAAATATAGTATAAATGGTTGCTTCTCGTACCCGTATTTCAGATCCATCATTAATATGCAAATTTCAATACGAGGAAGAAGAGACATGGAAAGCCCCTCATTTTGATTAATGGTGATACGCATGTGTTTCTGTATACTGCGTATTTGTTGTGAACTTACTCATTTGTGTTCTTTCTTCACATGTATAGTCTTTGGTTGCAAGTGAACTGTAAGGGCAGAAAATGAAAAAAGCTTGCTGAAATCAAAATCTATGATAAAAATTGACAAAAATATTCCATGATATTACTGTCATTGTGTTAGATCAAGGCTTAGATTATTTGAAACAAGATTTATAATTAAGCAATTATGCTAATACACTCTAATAACGATTCTCCACTTATACTGATGCAAATCAGGAGCAATTCCTTTCATGTCAGTGGAGTACCACTAGCAGGAAACAGTCATAAATGATGGAGGCAGACTTTATATTTGTACTACATCAGTGGTCTCTTCCACTCATAGATAAATGCTGGGAGATATTTATCTTAAAGTAAACACTGAAGCAAAACCCTATATAATTTTGAAGCTACAGATTTTTAGAATAAAAGTGTGCCTGATGTCAGGGCAATTTCCTAAAAGGTAAAAAGGATAAAATAAAGCTTTCAAAGTTATAATTGTATTTCTCATTGGTCTTGGAAAAATTCAGGCTGACCATCACAGTAACATCTACTGCAGCAAGCAGCTTTAGAAGTTTTAAAAATAAAAAGCAAAACAAAAAACGCCACAAAGAAAAACTCCTTAGCTTTTCTAACAACAGATCGATGGGCTGAAATTCCTCCTTCACTTAGCAGCTCAACGAAGACAATTTAATAAGCCTGACTTCCCAATTATTATAACCCTCATTATTATTTCAAGATCTACTTCAGCCAGTTATGAAGTGTACACAAGTACAGTTTCTAATTAATCATTTTTATTTATTTTGGGTTTGCAAAGGTAATAATAAAAAACAAATTTCATACTCTTCAAACTCTTAGTAAGACTTAACTGAGGTAGTACTTTTAAACATCTTTTTCTCCCCTTCATCATTTCCCCAGAATAATCAACCTTAAATCTTATAGCTCAATTTGTACTTTATTTCATCAGGGAATAATGGTCAATTTTTCAGCAAGCAATTGGTTCAGTCACACAATTAACATTTCTACTTTACATTAATATCTTAATTAGCACAATGCTATATCAATTTAATTAAGAAAACTTCAGAAACAAAAAAATTGCTAAAGGGATTGTGTTTTTCATTTTCCTGAAAGGAAAAAGTTTATTTTAAATTTCAGAATCAGCACTTCAGCTAGATTATTCTTAGACTAATGACTGCTATTTTGCTTCAGCATTTGGATAAATCATATGAGTTTTGACACTTGGATAGTTTAAGACTAATGTCTTTCCAGAATATACATCTATAACTGTCCTTTCATCTCTGTCAGAAATGAGTTCCATCATGCTATGGATGCCGAAGTTTCATTAAACAAACTAAGTTCAGGAATGGATTGGGATATGGTCTCACTCTAGTTGGATTACTTAAATTTGTAAGGTGAAATCCTGGCTCCCCTGAAGTCAATGGCAAAATTCATATTTACTTCATTCGGGCTACATTTCTACCCATGGGTTTGCAAATCAGCTAAGGCTATTTTGACCTATTTCTATAGAACTTGCATATATAAGTCTTTACAAAGTGAAGAACAACAGTGCTAAAACAATTACACCTTAGATCAAGAGCTTTTTCTGGGAGAAGGAAAAACAGTCATCATCACTGTTTCCTATTAAGTCAGAAGAATAAAGTTACCCCTCCCCTATTTTTTATACATGAGTTTAGCCAGTAAGTATGTATTCGTTTACCATGATTCATGGGTCAAACTACAGAAGGAAGTTATTTGCCTATAACCCGAGTTTTAAGCAAGTAGAAGTATCTAAAAGCAGAGCTGTATGTATTACTCATGCCACCTCTAACTCTGCCCCTTCCTTTGTGGCTCTGAAAACTTGGAAGGCAAAGCCACAGAAAAGCGCCATGGCTTGCAAACCACCTTACCTTTCCTCCTAAGGTCCAAAATTGAAATTAGGACTCTAAGGAAGAAAGGAAGATGGGTAGAGGAGTATGAATGCATAGCTGTTGTTTCATGGAACTGCAGTTACATGTAAGCAACCTTCATTTCTTCTTCTACTGGCTTTTACATATTTTTTGACTCTTGGGATTTACGCAAACACTATTCCCGCCACCAGAAAGCAGAACAAGGAGGCATAGTTAAATAGGGATTATCCAAATAATACTGTTCCACCAAATTATACTGCTCTTCTACAGGCCACATTTGTGACACAGAGGCCTATTGCTGCCAAATGGCAAGGAACTTCCTGCTCTTTATAAGCAGCTCCAGTACTGACTGACTCACCCCACCTAATAAACTACTTTAATGACATTTATTCATATGTAGCATGTGAAAACTTGTAACTTATCAATGCTTAGTGAGATGCGTGTACAGGTGATATTTCAGTAATAATGTAACTATACAGAAAATTAGGCCCTTATGGTTTTGGAGCCCAAGTGAGTCACCAGGAAATCACATGTCTCCATGACAGCTGATTCTGGTGGGAAGGTGTTATCATTCCTCCCAAGCTAGCTGATTATGTAACACATTGCTCAGGGGTCAACTGTTGCAACAACTGAGAAAAGTAAGTGGAATATCATCAGAAACAAACTACCCAGGGGGTTGGGCTCAATGATCTCATGAGGTCCCTTCCAACTCTATGATTCTATTCTGTTCTATTCTACAAACTTCAGAAATACTTGGCAGTGAAAGGGGATGGTATGACAGCAAGGTGATGACCCTGTCTGTGGGGAAAAAAAAAAAAAAAAAAAAAAGGCTGAGTCAGTGTATCACAGGGTGGAGAAAGACACACAGCATTGATTCACTAAGGACGTACTTTGAAACACCCCAGATGAAAGTTCATGGAAGACTGGGTCCTGGATCCTTGAGTCTAGCAGATGTTATAAAAGACAGAACTTTGGGATGAGAACATACCCTATGCCATGGAAATAAGAGTATTCTCTGCTTCCTGTTTTTGGTTTTGTTTTGTATGTGATCATTCCTTTCCAATACTCTTCTCTTCTTTCTATTCTTTTCTTAAATTTCCTTTTGTTTTACTGTAATTGCACTCAAATACTGATACATGAGTGATACAGGAGTAGTGGCCTAACATAAACCCAGTTAACTAAGGTGCATTGTTCCTCTGGACTGGGATCTAGAATTTCTGTGGTTATCCACAGTGATCAGAGGCTGACTATCAGGAGGAGAAGAAAAAACAGGAGAAGAGCTGCAAGTAGGAAACTGACATAAGGAACAATCAGAGTTCTGACAATTTAGGCATCTAGTAACATGAGATTCCTAGCTTATCTGCTACCACGCTTGGAAAGAATTGTGGTGGTGGTTATTATGTGTCCTCTTTTATAACGCCACCCTCCAAATGTTTAGGGCTTCAAGGAGAGGGCAAGAGGCATATGAATGCTTCAATGGGCACAGATAGTAGGAGGTTTACCAGTCCAAACCACACCACTGGCATGTCACAAAAATTGGAATGTGCAGAGGCTACTCAAAGAAAAAATGCTTAGTCACTATCACTTGCCAATTAATAATTTAAAGATAAACACATATACACAGATTAAAAATGATGAGCTTAAGCTTACTTTTTGGTAAGTTCACCACACAGACAGAGGCGAGACTGAATCGATGTCTTCTCAATGCATTTCCATACCTTAATACATTTGAATTTCTTTTAAATTTAATATTAAACTCTGAATTTTCTGGGTTTGCAACAGCTGTTTGATGGATAATTACAGTATCCCTTTAATGTTTTGCCCTTAAATTACCAATATATACTCAGTCTATTTCAATTTAATACAGTTTCTCTTGGGGAATAAAGTATATTTAGAAGAGTAAATAGAAAGTGAACTTTTCTACTATGTAGTAAATGATGATAAATGCCAATCAACTCCAAAATAACAGAAGTTAAGTTGTGTATATCACTTTACGTATTCAAAGTAGTTCAAAGCTCCTTACAGAATATATGTCAAATGCAGATAGTGTGCTGTGAAGGGTAGCAAAACAAATGCCCTCAGCATTTGTCTGCACCCAACCATTAGTTCCTGTTTTATTGAGAGGTAACGTTAGCCGAAATATTAGAGTTATTCCTCGCTCTGCAAGAAACCAAGGTTGCATCTCGGTTGCCTGGAAAACCATCCAAGTCAAGATATTCAGTGAACTAGTTTTTACAGTTTGGTTATTCAGTGCATAAATTCTATCAAGTCAAATCATCAGCCGAGGCTTATAAACAGGGAACTTCATTACTATAAAAAGAGGTCCCTTGGAGGTTCGGTGAAGAAAAGAAGTTTGTTACATAGCTTTTAAGATATCCTCTGGATTCAAGTATCACACCAACAGTTTCTGAAGGGAGCAAAATCACCATAGCCAGAAGAACAAGCTAGAAGTCCTGTGGCACTTAAAGACTAAAATCTATTTATTGCATGAGCTTTCACTGGAAAAAATCCCACTTTGTCAGATGCTTTGAACAATCCTCCATAGCTGGTGATTACCCCTCTGATGGATTTATAGAGAGCATTCATCTCTCTACTCAGCCTTCATTTGGTTAGGCTAAACAAGCCAAGCTCTTTCAGTTTTCTTTTGTAAGGTTTGCTCTCCATTTCTGAGATCTTCCAAAAGCCCTTCTCTGCACCTGTTCCAGAATGAATTCCTCTTTCCTAAACATGGAAGACCAGAATAGCAGAGTATTCACCATGATGGCTTACAAGTGCCTTGTACAATGGTAATAATACTACACTATGTTTACTGAAAATACTCATGTAATGCATCCTAGGGCTATACTGGCCTTTTTCACAGCCGCATCACCCTGGCACCTCTTTCATCATGTAAGTGACCAATTCATCCAAGTCTTTGTCCTTCTCTGTCAGATCCAAACAGAAGTTCCCAGTTTACACACAAACATTCTTGCTGTTAGTGCCTAAATGTATGACCTTGCACTTTGCATTATAAAATTTCATCTCATTCCCGTTACTCCCATTTTCAAAGTCATCCAAACCTTCTAGTGTGTATTCTGGTCCTCCTCTATGCCAGCAATACCTCCCAACTTTGTCATCCACAAATTTTATTAGCACATTCTGTTTAAAAAAAAATTCAGAATGGCAGAACAAATATGTAATGCTTCTGAATTAATTTAGAGAGTCATTCCACACATTTCAATATGGATCAAACGTGTACCTGATTCCATCTGGCACAAATGTGAAGACTGAGGTTCTTGCCTATGGTTTCAGGAGCAGAGGAAACAAAAAAACCCTCCATACACTGTGTATTCTAAGTGGGATTTTCTCCCACGAAAGCTCATGCGAAAAATAAATCTGTTAGTCTTTCAGTGCCACACGACTCCCTATTTCTTTAGTCTGTTCCATAAAGAAAACTAGATGATTTTTACAAAGTCCATCTCTCCCATCAATAATCATAGACCTCTTAAACACTAAAGCATATTTCATAGTACTGACTGCCTGACTTCATTGTATAAGAAAAGGCTATGTTAATAGTACAAGCATGGCAGTTACTGCACATTTTCTTACCTAGGAACAGTTTATGACTGTAGCTTATGATATAAAAGTAATTTCACAGCCTATGTTGACTCTAATTAAATGTTTTTGTTTAATTGCATATCATAGTTTATGAGGAGTTTGTGTGTTTTAGGGGGTAGAGAGGAAGAGGTGCTAAACTTGTAGACTTGCAGGTCTCACCTAGGAGACAGTTTGTGTGTGTGGTGCTAAGAAACCAAGCAAAGCAAGTATATTCAATAATTAAAACTTTTTCAGCTATGCCCACAATTCACAATGGCTTGAATGACAGCCTGAAAAGCAAACAAACTCCCCTTACTCCCATTGCATGCTCATTCCTGTTCTCAATTCTTACCATCCTCCTCCTTCTCCATTTGCAGGTTTCCTACCAGTCCAACCACCAATCTTCCCTTTTCCCTACTTCTACTAGAGGCTCTTTGGTTATCCAATACATAACCACCTTTTCTATTATAATACAAGCTCCCACCTGAGCTCATCGCTGAACTGCTACCCTCCAACTTCACAATGTTTTTTCAAATCCCAACACCTTCCTCTATTTCTATCAGCATCTTACAAACAAAGATGGATGTCCCTGTAGATATGTATCTTGGCAGGATCCAGGGACCTCTTCCAGTCTAATGTTTCCAATACCTTAAAACTGGAATTGCACTGTGCCTGCCTTCAGAAAAATGAAACCAATCTCATCTCCTGATAGGCCCTTGTTTTGTTATTAAATACCTACATGTGGCTCCCTTTGTCTTTTGGCCTTTTCCCCTTGTTGCACACATTTTAAAAAATGTCTGTGTGGATTTTATAATATACTTCTTCTCCTTTCTTAAATGTCCCAGATCAGCAAATCATACAGTACTACTGACATTTAAAATATCTACAGCATCTGAATTCACATTCATTTAAATGAATGTGGCAGCCCACGGTTTAGAATTGATATTGCATGGTTTCAGCTAACTTAAACATTATAGCATTGATAAATTGGAGGGAATAAAGGATTTTTTTTTCTTTGTACCCACAGCACCTAGAGTTTCAGCATTCATTTTTAATAATAAAGTGAGACTCTGGAGGACAATTTAGAGGTCTGTCTAGCCTTGCTCCACCATCCAGTTCACCCTTCAAAACACTCCAGTGGAGTGTAGCCCACACTTTGAGAATCAATGCCTTAAGGACAGGGATCTCAAACTCCCAGCCCCGGGCTGCATGCAGCTCCTGAAGTTATTGTTGTGGTCCGCAGTGACACTATCGCTATCAATATTTGCAATATTTTTGTATGAAAAGGCTTCAGTGGAGCAGCCCTTGGGCTACCGTACTAGTCCTCATGTGTGGTGTGGCCCTTGGGCTAATACACTAGTCCTCATAGGGCCTCATGGTGATTTGAGTTTGAGACACCTGCACCTAGACCCTGAAGTGACCACCTGAGATTATACCAGTTTACATGAAATGGAGAAGACTGAACACTTACTTTCCTCAGGGCCTGCATTCCCATAAGAAAGACACCAAAACATGGTCAAAGTAAAATGGAACACTTGCTAGCTAGTTTTTCCACTACAACAGCATCCCCATTTCTTTCGTAGTTCCACCCCATTTCATGGGCAGAATTCTACTTGTAAACCCTCACATGCTGAAACACAAGGAACACCTTTATACCTTGTCACACTCTTTTAAACAACATATACTCAATTTACTAGTCTGCAGAGGATCACACTTACGTAACTCACAGTAGACTATTTCTATACAATGAGATCTTTGGATAAGTAATATTTTAATCTGCATTGTTTCACTTGAACCAGGAGGTGTATAGTAATTTGTAATATGTTACAGAGACAGAATTTCTTACACTGCTAATACTAAGGTTTGAGCTTTTCTGAAACAATAAACACAAAGTTCATAAGACGATGATCTACTACACTGAAGCCCCAAATAAAGCTTTTTGATCCACTCAGTAAAAAGAAATAAACCTAGAAACAACTCATGTGGTCCATTCAAAGCAGCAGGGCAGATTCTGATAGCTATAGTACAAGAAGAGCTTCTGAAATGCAAAATACATATTTTTCAGCTATTATGTAAAAAGTCCCTCTGTATATTCCACTACAACTCTGTATTTCATAGTAAAATACTATTTCAAGTTGGAGAAGAAAGAAGCCCCCCCTACTGGACTTGAAATGATCAGACTATTTCTACTATCCAAAAAACAAAACCACACCAGATCTAGTTACAGTCCAGGTGCTCATTTTAGTTACCAATCCAAGACATTCTCCACCCTCTCCAGATCCACAAAATGCTTAAGAGCATATGTGTCAGCAGTTCACCAGAACCCAAGAGATCCTCCAGTTCCGTCGCAGCAGTCTATATTTTCAGTACAGTGCCTTTTCACCTTTCATTCACCCTCACCTTTGTTTAAAAAAAAAAAAAAAAAAAAACATGTAGAGCTGGAAATAACAAGCATAGAAGCAGATCACAATTATTCCCTAACTAATAAGCTAGCTAGATAAAGGCAATTCTGTCCAGAAGTAGTAAACTGCAGTATTCCAGCAAACCTTATATCTGATCCAGAACATCAGCGTGATAACAAACCTCAGTAACAGCTCCTTGAAGCCCTTTCTGAACCCTGTTTGCCTGGGATTTTACTTCCACAAGGATGTCTGGAAAGCTCTTCTGTCTGGGGATGACAGAGTAAAACTAGACCAACCTGGAATGCAAAGTTGTACATTACTGTTCACTTCACCCCGATGTTCAAGTTCTTGTCTTTGCCTACTTCAAGGCAGCCCTTACACTTGTTTCCAGCTCTGGACTCTACTGTTTTTCCTTTTGGGAAAGGTAGCAAACTGGCACAAACAGATGAGTGTCTCTATTTCTCTGGATAAAACCATCTTTCCACTGGTGACTCCAGCATTAAATCTATAAAAGGGGACTCTTGTCAAATCACCATTAAGATTTTTCCAAAAACTGCACATACATCTCACTGGAGAACAAATATTTGGGACAGACATAGCTTGAGATATAGGCCTTTTCATACTTGGTGCACATAACATTGGATTCCTTTTCACCAGCAGTGACCACTGGAGCCACGTCTATGCCATTAGTGTCCTCACGCACCCATGCTCACAACCAAGAGGATAAAAGCAGTGAACCCAACCATCCCTCGGTTCCTTCATCAATACAGAATCCAAAAGGAGTCGAATACCACAGGAGCAGATGCCTCTGAAGAAGTGGGAAGAAGTGGGTTGCAGCCTACAAAAGCTTATGTCTGAAGAAATTTGTTAGTCTTCAAGGTGCCACAGGACTTTAGGGTTTTTTTGTTTGTTTGTTTGTTACTTAAAAAACAGTTTTCATGAGTGGGTAGTAACTGGAACAAGATGCTAAGGGCTCAAAGGGAATTCACTGATCCAGTAAACAGTATATTGAGGTGTCAGAAGAGAAAGGGTACTGAACTGCAGGGAAAAACAATTAAGGCATATAAGGAATGTCGCCAGTGTGCGGTGTGAAAACAGTGTGGCCCAAGGCAGGACAGTGATACACAGATATTGCTATTAGATGGACTCTTATGGAACTGACAGAAAGTCCAGATTGTTGCAGCTCTAGTACATGAGTGCTGAAAGAGGTACTGTCAGGGGAGACAGCTATGCTGAATTGCCCAAACAGAAAACCTCTTCCACTAGTCAGATTAGTTGAGGCTTTCCTGCTTTGCAATAGAAAAGTTCTTAGCTTCAGCTGAACACCTTCTCTTAGAGGATTTCAGTCAGCCAGCACTCAGGCTGTCAAATGAAAGAGGCCATATCCAGGTGTAGGCTCTGACTGATGTGACTACTGGTATGCAAGATTACATTGAGGCTACACTTAAATGTTCTTTAGATCTGAATATCAGAACTGCCTCACCTATATTGGGATTATCATCATCATTACCAGTTGTTTCTTGCCTCAGTTTCCTCAAGATCCTCAGTATCCTGGGGAGTCAGGGGAAAGGCCTACAACCAGAATGACCACAGGATGGGAAAGGTGTCCATCAAAGACCTTTGGTGAGGCAAAAGTGTGCAGTCCACAAACAAACAGGACAGCAGCTTCAGAAGAGACAAACTTTAAATGCTAGGGAGTCTGACTCCACCATAGTGGCCTGCTGCTTACTGAATGGTGGGAATTCTGAAGTAATAAATTTAAATATCATTGACCAATTTTCTGTAACCTGCAAAATATGAGGAGTCCTACAGTTTCAGATATCAGCAAGCAATTTATGTCATTTTGCTTGAAATGAGAGAAAGCTATCATTCCAAATATGAAAGACATTCATAATGTTGAGTGAACTCAAAAAACTCTGCATGTTCTGCTTTCTTTAAATTGGCTGGTTTTTGGACAAAAATTAATCTTCTTCTTCTATCCCTTAAGAAGTTTATGTGAATCAACCAAATAGATCTAGAGAAAACATTTATATATATATATTATATCAAAAACCATACCTGATGAAAATCACTAATTTAGTATGTAGGCTTTTAGTAAATTAGAAATTAATCTTCTCTTATATGTTAAGTGTACAGTGTGAAAACTGTAGAAAGGACACTGGCAGCTGGTCACCTCTGACAGTAGACAGTGCTCCACGCCTGCTCACATCCCACCGTCCACTGTGGTGAGGAACCATTCTGCGGTGCTGGACACAATGAAGGAGGTAGAGGAGATGCCATCCACCCCAGAGGCTGGGCAGATCACAGCCACCTCACCTAAGAGGAAACGTAGGGTTGTGCTGATTGGGGACTCACTCCTGAGAGGAATGGAGGCCCCCACCTGTCGCCCTGACGAGGCCTCTAGGGAGGTATGCTGCCTGCCAGGTGCCCGTATCCGAGACGTTACAGAGGAATTGTCAAAAATCATCCGCCCCTCAGACTACTACCCCATGCTTCTTATCCATGTGGGTACCAATGATACTGCAAGAGGTGATCCTCAGCAGATCAAAGGTGACTTCAGGGCTCTGGGAGCAAGGGTGAAGGAGTCTGGAGCACAGGTGGTGTTTTCCTCGATCCTTCCAGTCATGGCTAGAGGCCGAAGGAGAGACAGATGCATCCTAGAGGTGAATGCCTGGCTGCGAAGATGGTGTGGTCAGGAGGATTATGGCTTCCTTGACCATGGAGTTCTGTTTCAGGACAGAGGATTGATAGGCAGAGATGGCCTTCACCTGTCCAGGAATGGGAAGAGCATATTTGGGCACAGACTGGCTGACCTAGTGAGGAGGGCTTTAAACTACGTTCAATGGGGGAAGGAGACCAAAGCCCACAGGTAAGTGGCAATGTGGGTGATCTGGGGGAAGGGATGGAACTTGAGGGGTGCTGGGACTGTAGCACCAGCAATAAAAGAGAAGGTAGTTGGAACATGGGGGGGGGGAATCAAATAATTGTCTTAAGTGTTCCACTGAAGCCCCAATGCCCGAGGAGAGTGGGGGAGGAGAACTCCAAGAAAAAAATGCAAGGAGGTATATGTAATAGAACTGGAAATCAAAATGACAAAGTAGGGCAATCGGCCGGGTACATTAGGTGCCTATACACTAATGCGAGGAGCCTGGGAAATAAGCAGGAAGAATTGGTAGTACTAGTACAAACAAGGAACTATGATATCATAGGAATAACGGAGACGTGGTGGGATAACTGCATGACTGGAGCTCTGCCATGGATGGGTATAAACTGTTCAGGAAAGACAGGCAGGGAAGAAGAGGGGGAGGAGTAGCATTATATGTAAAAGAGCTCTATGACTGCTCAGAGCTCCATTATGGAAGTGGAAGCGTGCCAGTAGAAAGTCTGTGGCTTACTTTGAGAGGGGAAAGCAACAAGGGGGATGTTGTGGTGGGTGTCTGCTATAGACCACCAGACCAGAAGCAGGAGGTGGATGAGGTGTTCTATGGACAACTAGTGGAAGCTTCTAGATCACAGGCCCTGGCGCTGATGGGGGATTTCAATTACCCTGACATCTGCTGGGAAGCCAATACAGCAGTGCATGGGCAATCCAGGAAATTTTTAGAGTGTTGGGGACAACTTTCTAGTAGAAATGCTAGAAGAACCAACTAGGGGCCTTGCACCTCTCTACCTGCTCCTCACAAACAGGGAAGAATTGATCAGGGAGGTAGAGGTAAATGGCAAACTAGGCAGTAGTAACCATGACATGGTTGAGTTCAGGGTGCTGATTAAAGGAAGGAAGGAAAGAAGCAAAACAAAATCCCTGGACTTCAAAAAAGCAGGGATGTAAAGGACAACAAGAAGGGGTTCTACAAGTATGTTAGTAACAAGAAGATGAGGGATGGTGCAGGTCCTTTGCTGAATAGGGCAGGCATCCTTGTGACAGAGGATGAAGAAAAAGCTGAAGTGCTCAATGCTTTTTTTGCTTCAGTTTTCACAGGCAGGGTCAGCTCCCAGCCCACTACCATGGGTATGGCAGATTGGAGAGAAGAAGAGAGGCCCTTGGTGACGGAAGGTCAGGCTAGGGACTGCTTAAAGAAGCTGGATGTGCACAAGTCCATGGGGCCGGACGAACTGCATCCGAGGGTGCTAAGGGAATTGGCCGATGAAATAGCAGCACCGCTGGCCATTATCTTTCAAAACTCATGGAGAACGGGGGGGTGCCAGAGGATTGGAAAAAAGCAAATGTAGTGCCTATTTTCAAGAAAGGGAAAAAGGAGGATCCAGGGAATTACAGACCAGTCAGCCTCACCTCAATCCCTGGCAAAATGATGGAGCAGATTCTCAAAGAATCCATCCTCAAACACTTAGAGGAAAATAAAGTGATCAGGAACAGTCAGCATGGATTTACCAAGGGTAAGTCATGCCTGACCAATCTTGTTTCCTTCTATGATCAGACGACTGGCTTTCTGGATGCAGGAGGAATCATTGATGTGATATACCTTGATTTTAGCAAGGCTTTTCATACAGTTTCCCACAGCATTCTCACTGGCAAATTAAGGAAGTATGGGTTGGATAGGTGGACTGTAAGGTGGATAGAAAACTGGCTAGATCAACGGTTTCAGCGCGTAGGAATCAATGGTTCCATGTCTAGCTGGCAACCAGTCACGAGTGGTGTGCCCCAGGGGTCGGTCCTGGGGCCAGTTCTGTTCAACATTTTCATCCATGATCTGGATGATGGAATAGACTGTACTCTCAGTAAGTTTGCGGATGACACCAAGCTGGGGGAACAGTAGACACGTTGGAGGGCAAGGACAGGATTCAGGGAGACCTAGATAAATTGGAACAGTGGGCCAATAGAAATCTTATGAGCTTCAATAAGGACAAGTGTAAAGTCCTGCACTTGGGATGGAAAAACCCCATGCACTGCTACAGGCTGGGGAATATTCAGTTAAGTAGCAGCAGTGTAGAAAAGGACCTGGGGGTCATGGTGGATGGGAAGCTAGATATGAGTCAGCAGTGTGCTCTTGCTGCCAAAAAGGCCAATGGCATACTGGGCTGCATCAAAAGAAGTATTACCAGCAGGTCAGGGGATATGATCATTCCCCTCTATTCTGCACTGGTGAGGCCACATCTAGAATACTGTGTTCAGTTTTGGGCTCCCCGCTACAAAAAGGACAGGGACATGCTAGAGGGAGTTCAGCAGAGGGCAACCAAAATGATCAAAGGGCTGGAGCACAAGCCCTATGAGGAAAGACTGAAAGCATTAGGCTTATTTAGTCTGCAGAAGAGAAGATTGAGGGGGGATTTGATAGCAACCTTCAACTACTTGAAGGGATGCTCCAAGGAAGATGGAGCTCGACTGTTCTCGGTAGTAGCAGCGGATAGAACGAGGAGCAATGGTCTCAAGTCGCAGTTAGGGAGGTCAAGGCTGGATATTAGAAAAAAACTTTTTTACTAGGCGAGTGGTGAAGCATTGGAATGAGCTGCCTAGGGAGGTGGTGGAGTCTTCATCTTTGGAGGTGTTTAAGGCCTGGCTGGACAAAACCATGACTGGGATGGTTTAATGGGAATGGTCCTGCCTCTGGCAGGGGTTGGACTAGATGACCTATGAGGTCTCTTCCAACCCTATGTTTCTATGATTCTATGTTTCTATGATTTATGAAAACATCTCTAACTTTACAAGATACATGGAATCCCCTGTTGTTATAAAATATCTTGTTATAAAATAATTAAATAAATTTAGCTTTGGTTTGCAGTAATGTGCTGTCAGTTACTTAATTTTAAATCATTTAAACAAAAACAGAATAAAAGGATCTAGGGAACAGAGGATCTCTAATGAAATACATGGCTTTTCATTTTTTATTGTAATCAGTTCAAATCCAGTCCTGGTAGTTTGCAGTCAGAAGTTACCACCATCCATCCAGTGGACATTTGGCAGTTTATCTCAAATTTAGTGACTGCCTCACACTGACAAACCTAATTAATGTAGGTTCATATTCAGACTTAATATACTGTACTAAAACATGTCACAGGTAATAATTCTGGAAACATTAAGGTCTACACAAAATTTGACTCAAATACCAAGGTCTTTATAAAGCTTTTGTTTTTAACAAAAGCTATCTTCCTTTTTTTACGCCTCTTCAATTCTGTAGAGTTGCAATATGCTACACCAAACAATATCTCAAAGAACTCCTTTGAAGTGTCCTGCTGGGAATGTGTGCTGCCCATTTTCACTTATAAATAGGGGGGAAACTGCCTACAGAATTACAGCATGGAAATAACCTTTTTTAAAGTTTCTCAGTTGGAACAGCACGTAACGGTCATTCTAAATTGAACAAAAGGCTCAGCTCTCCATATATATACTTTCAGTGTCAATCTTGATCACTACAATGAGCAGAGATAAGGAAGATATGTTCAATGTCATATTTCTTCATTCAAAAAGGGTCACCAAAGAAAAAAACCCCACAACCTTCCATAAGCCTTCTTTGATCTTTGATGGTAGTGATGATGGATTTAGACAGCTTTCAAAGGGCTGCAACATAAGATAAATCCTATTTTATTAGGTGGAAGTTTCCCCTGCTCTCATCTGCCCTTTTTGACCCAACAAAAACTGTCAAAGTTCTGGGTGTGTTTTAAATTCTAGGCTATTGCATGTATATTGCATTCTCTCGCCACACCCTCTCCACTTGCTTTGAGATAAAGATTTACTGAAATATTTAAGTTAATTGCCTGGTCAGTGAAACTAACTGAGGAGGAACAGTAGAGAATGGCTTAAATGCACATGTGCCTCCAAAGAAAAAACAGTGTCTTTCTGGCAGCTTTGATAATCTTCCTTTAACACCTGTGTGAGTAACAACCACTTTTAATATAAAATAATACTGGTAGAAAGCATGAATAAAGAAGCTATGGTCCAGTGCTGGTATGCATCAGGCAATACCAATAAAGATTCATGTTAATCAGGTAAGTGCTGGCTTGTTCTCATCTTGGGGCAATATGTTCTTTATTACTGACAATATAACCTCCACTCAAGGCAACTCAGAGACAGAATTTTAACTTACAAGCTCTGATCCCTATAGCGTTGACAGAACAGTGTGATTATCACAGCCAAACAGCTCATGCACTGGCATAGTAATGCACTGTGTATTTAACTAAGGGTACTGTGAAAGAAATCTCACCATGAATTTGATAAGACTTGATTTAGCATAATGTCTTTGGGCAGCTACACACAGACAAACTGGGCATCATCCAACTGACTGAACATTTCTAGAAATGTGTTTTTACCTAGTACCAATGTATGTTCTCATTTAGTAAGGTGTATTTGCACCACAGAACATTTCTGTCAAAAACACTTCTTAGAAAGGAACAGTCAAGTTCATTGAGATACTGATATAAAAATTTAAGGGAAAACTAATTTAAGAAACAATACAATTAGAGTATATTTTCTCCTTCCCTTCTCCTACAATCACCCGCTCAATCAAACAAATACACAGACTATTTACCAAAAATTGAGACATCATTAAGCAAATGCAATTTACTAGCGATTTTAGATAAGTGTTTCCCAATACGCCAAATTCAAACCTTAGATAAGCAGGTGCATTTTGTTTCCAAGAGAGTTGCAGCTGTTTACAAAAGGTCTAAAATTATTAGAATGCCAACACTGAGTGAGATGTAAGGACAAGATTCTTATCCATGTAGATTCACAATTCAAATATTTGGCTACTTGCATCTCATAGGCACTGTGTATTGAGTAAATCATGGGATTTTTCTAAAACATGAAACAGAACTTCAATCCTTACCATACTGAAATTTCATAAAGCGGCATGTAGGAATGAAAAGAAATGCAAAATGAGTTTCAGTTTGAAAACTGCCATGAGCTCTTAAGGATTTTCGCAGATTTGCTTTCTTTGGCTTCCAGCACATTTCTAAAGCAGATAAACACATCTGAAAATTAATGCATACTCATTAACGTTGGTTTATTTCTTTCTTAAACCAGAAACAACAAAAGCAAACCAAGAAAGTGGACAATTTCAAAGATTCAAAGTCAGCCATCCACACAAAGACCAGTGAATTTCCATCTGATGGAATGTGTAAAAACTGTAGCATGACAAATACTTTTCCCTAAGACAAAGAGCATTATGAGAAACTATTCAGAAGTTCTGGAAACAAATTCTTATATGATCACTTATTTTTGTATTGATGCAAAACCTAAACTTTAGAACAATTCATAACTCTGAAATATATGTATTTCACTCCAAATGTACAGCTTGTTACATAATTACTATGTAATGATGGCTTTTTGCGGACAAATACACTGCAAGTAGACAAAATTCGGTTGCAAATGTACAGTGCCACAATTCCCAACACAGATGCTCATGCTTAACCAGCAAAAATTGCGAGCACAGCTGTTGCACATATAAAAGCCTTCTTTTCACATGAGGGTTTAATGCAGGTACGATCACCTACATTTGAATATTGTACACATGACTGCTGGTACATGAAAATGCTTATTTTGCACATGCAACCTGTGCACATACAATTTTAAGTAGTTATTTTGAAAGAACAGTCTTATTAAAATTTCTCACTCATTTGTCCCATTGGTCCCTTCTGACCTTAGAATCTACGAGCCATTCTTTTATTTTAAAGTAGTGTTTTAGAGACTTAGATTTAATGAAATATAGGTTTCCTACCTATAAAATAAATATTTTAAATGTGGTGTGTTATATCCAAAACAACAAAAACTGGCTCTTTAAAGTGCAAATGTTTTTCTTAGAGATGAAGACTGAATTTTTGGTCATCTTAGAATTTCAATTTGCAAAGATAATTTTTTCTTCTTTCTGTTACTTATGATAAAAATCAATAGCAATTGAACTGAACCAATAAACTTAAACCTGCTACTTGATTGTCTAGGACTTTATTCACAAAATGAAAATGGTCCTCCAAGAAGCTAAGCAGTTTGACTACACTGGCACCTGGGGGAGACTACAGAGATTTAGGACTACTAAAATGCAGCTAACTACTTTGCAGATAAGGAAAACTAAAACTATCTGTCAGGTCTCAGAACCAGCTTGAAGAAGGTTATACAATTTATCAAGTGTTTCCATTTGATTTCTCTTCCAAAATGTGAGTTTCTTTATTGCAAAAAGTGCAAGCAACCAAACCACACAAACTGCTGTGGTTGCATGTAAGTGAGGAAGTAGTAATGCAAATTCACATTTACAACACAAATGATATGTATACATTTTATGCATTCTAGTCATTTTATTATAACTGAATAAAACTTATCAAGAACAAATTAGTGGATCAGACATTGTTGCACAGGTGTCCTCAAACCACTGATAGCCAGAAGCTGGATCTGAATGACAATGGATGGATCACTTGATAAATTGTCCTGTTTTGTTCATTCCCACTAAAGCGCCGGGTACCGGCCAATGTCAGACAACAGAATAGTAAGCAAGATGGACCATTTATCTGACTCAGTATGGCCATTCATCTATTTGCATAGGTCAAGCTCACTGCCCACAACAGGAGCTCTTTGCAACCCTACATTCTCCCCTTACAAGCATCCTTTTCATTAACCCTCCATTCCCCTATCAGGGACTCACTGCAAGCCACCAAGTTCCTCCCTCATGCTAGAGGCTCCTAGTGAGCTCCCTTTACCACCCTGTTCCCCATTTTAATTCTCCTTTCTTCCACCTTCTCTTTGTTTCAGAGTGTCAGTCTCTGTAAAGTTTGCATACCCATGCAGTTATTCAGGAACAGCTATCCCTGAATAACCCCATGTGTTCACAAGCCTTTAAACCATACCAGGAGAATGGGGAGATCTACAATGAGGGTTATTACACTGGAATGTATTATAGACTGCCATAAAATTAGAGATGGTTGAAGCTGCTGGCTCTGCTAATTAGATGCTGGAGCTTTTGTACATCCTCCATTTCCCCCTTCTGGCTTTTGCCAAAAATCAGTAAGGCTTTGATCACTAATGCCTATAATACTTCCTTAAATTTTGGAACCAATCATAAGCATCATTCAAAGGTTATCACATTATAGACAAACATGGAAATGTCACTGTAAGGCCTCAAGCTTGGCCAGCTATATTTTTCTTAGTTTTTGCTACTATCTTTTCCTTTCATTTGTCCCCCTTTTTGGTATACTTTTCCCTCATTTTGCCAAGTTCCAAAGGGGCAGCTGTATTAGTCTAGTAAAGAAAAAAAAGCAAGGAGCCTTCCCCCTCTTCAAAGCATCTGACGAAGTGGGATTTTCTCCCATGAAAGCTCATGTGATAAATAAATCTGTTAGTCTTTAAGTGCCACAAGACTCTTTGCCCCCACCCCCCACCCCACTGTTTTTCCTTGGACTAACTTTTCCATTTAAGAGTTGGACATTTGATTTCAGTTTCACTTTGGGATCATTCCTTTTTGTTCTGATTCTTTTATTTAACATACTTATTTCTGATTCTGCCTTGTTCTTCAGTTTTAGGACCAGTTATCTTTCTCCAACAGTGTTCTGTCTGACCTGTTCCCACTTTTTCTCTACTCTCTTATTCTCTATATTTATTTCCCTTTTAAGGTTTTTCTCCCTCTGCTCATTCCTTTCTTTCAATATTCCCTTACAATAACATCCAACAATCCTTTCTATTCTGTTCAGTTGCTTATGTTGCATCCATCTTTGTGGTATCCAAACAAAGCACATTAAGCAATACGACTAACAACTCCCACATGAAAGTTCTTACCTTATTTTTCCCTCTATCTATCTTTCCAAGCATCAAGGGGAGAGGGAGGTTGTGTAAATCTTAAAAAAAATTAGCATGCTGTGTTCATTTTGTTTATTTTTCTTTCAGAATAAAAAAGGGCCCACACAGAGAATCACAGAAACTGGAAAGAACCACAAGAAGTCATCGAGCTTAGTCCCCTGCACTCATGGAAGTATATACTCAGTATGCGTAGGCTTATACTTCAATCCCATTACCTCTTTTGAAAGCCTGAAGAAACAAGGGTGACCTGCAACATGTCCTGAAAGGAGACAAATTTTGGCTATTCTAAGGAAGAGCCAAGATCATGCTGCAGAGCCTTTATGGAGAGCACCCTGCCAGCCAGAACCCTCTGTGTTACACTGCAAAAAGTCATTGTAGCTATTAGGTCCTTTACTATTCCAAAGGGATTGCAGAACAATAGGAAAAGGGAAAAAATCAGCTACTTCTATTCTGGATCCTGTATGTGACAAAAGAAGTTAATATGGATTTGGCAGTTTCAAACATCAAATATCAACATGTGGATAAACAAGAGAGATCAGTTAACTAGAAGTGTATAATGGCTCTGTGGTAATATCTCATTACTTTTTATGTCCAGTTACCAAAGTGGAAAGCATTTTAAGTCACTCTTCTGAAGTAGAAACTAAATGGGAATGTTTAGCCTTAGCTTTTAGACATTTCAGGACTTCCAAAACACTTATTAGGATGGCAACACTGGCTGCTGCAAGAAGAACTCCATATCGAAGCTCCAGTGTAAGTTGAGCAAGAGAGTGACATGTCTGGGGCAAAATGGTAACATACATGCCAAGGCAATAACTTAATTAAGTATTCATGATCAAAGTAGTTTATGAACTGAAGAACTCATCTTCAGGATCAAATATGGATTTTGCATTACTTAGGCATATCTTACTGGGAAATTGAGTTTGATAAAAGAAACAATACTCTAACTGGAACTCTCTTTCCCTTACTGAGGAACTTAAAAATGGTTTGAAGCAATAGAGAGCAAATCTATTGCTCATTTCAAGTCATTCCTCCACTGATTGAAGGAAAAAACAGCTATATTTGCAAGGATATAACAAGGATCAGCAAGACAGATTCCGAAGTGGTGGTCACCGTTGCAGTAAGGTGTTTAAAAAACTACAACCAAAATGCTGCCTTTCAAGCAATGACCCTGCCCTTACCAATTTTTCTGATTTCAACAAACCACATTTGATATTTAAGAAATTGTCACTATTGCAAGAAAAAAATCACATGCAAATGGGAAGCCAGCCAAGAGCTGGATTATGATTTTACAATTAATTTCGTTTAAGGAACAACACACTGGTTTTCTCCCTCAGGAAGGAGATGAGTTGTGCCTCAAAACATGGTTCCTTCCTGCTCTTCTTTTGCTCTCCGGAAAATGAACTTTCCTATTAGTTTCTATCAGCAGCAATTGCTGTTGCCCACCCACATTACTTCACCTGCACATGCTTACTTATTAGAGGGAGAGAACAATGCTAAGTCACTTCCAAACCACCCATTTGAGAAAGAATTTTTTTCCCCTTCCTTTGTAGCATGAGGCTCAGCTCACTTGACGGTGGAGTCTCTGTATCTTGAAGTCTCAAAACTATGATTTGAGGACTTCAATAACTCTGTCATAGGTTTGACGCTTATTACAAACTGGTGGGTGAGGCTGTGTTGCCTGCATTCTGCCAGCAGTCAGACTAGACGATCGTATTGACCCCCTATGACCTTAGAGTCTATGAGTTAAGTATCAGTTAAATAGGTGTTTAAGGTTGACAATAAAAACGAGAGTCCGGTGACACCTTAAAGACTAACTGATTTCTTTGGGCATAAGCTTTTGTGGGCTCCAACCCACTTCATCAGATGCAAGAGTTAAGTTAAAAAAGTTTACAATGGTTCTAAGAAGTTATTAGAATTACTTCTACTTAGATCAGGAAAATCCCAGATTAAGTTAAAAATGGCCTGCAGAGAAACAACTGTTGTCTTCTATTTACTGTTGAGTAATACTATCATGCAGTTCTTTGCACATTTAGCATTAAAACAAAAATCTTTGAGTTGAACAAATGATACTTATTCAAAGTGATAAATAATTTCCATATCTTCTGTATTCCATTTCAATAAATTATGACTTTTAAACAGGTATCAGTGTCAATATTGATTCCATCTAGCCTGGAAAAATGAAGATCAACTATTTAATGCTTTCATATAAACAAATTTTACATAATAGCTTTGATACTCACAATGAATGATCATTTGCTCACGTGCTTCAAACTGGGGCCAGTATAACAACAGCCCATATGAATGGAACAGAGTTGGACAGCAGAAAAACATCAACGTACTTCTTTAGTCCAACAAGAGAAGCTTATTTCCACTGAACTCTGTGCAAGCCCCAGAGACAACTCTGAAGCAACTATGAAACAGTACATATTAACATCAAAGTTTGAGAAAAGCAGCTTTATGAAAAACAGGAAACTATAGTAGCCATGAAAAAAAAAATTATCCAGAACAGAAAGAGAGTACAAGGCAGCCAATCTCTTCCTATTCTGAAACAGTCTGCCAAAAGTTGAACTCACAGGACAAGTCTATTTCACAGAGTTGAGTCTGATATTTTGGTGTAGTCACTAAGAACAAAGTTTAGGTTTTTTTATTGAGGGAAAAAAAATAAGATGACAGCATCCTGCTTGTCAGATACTGAATTTTCCTGCTGGATAAACAGTGCCAGTTCTAAGTCTGTGCTTTCTATTACTGCATTGTGACATCACCCAAAGGTTCACATCTGGGCAGCCCCTGGGAGCTGGGGTCCTGGGGCAATCAGCCTGTGCCCCCCCCCCCCAGCTGACCACCATGCTGGGGCGGTGGGCCAGCCCAGAGGCTGGCCCTATACTCCCACCCCTCCCCTGAGCTGAGAGCAGAGCAGGCCAGTCTAGGGGCTGGGCTCTCCTCTCCTGCCCCACCTCTGGGCTGGCCCTCCCTGCTCCTAGGGCAGGATGGCTGGCACAGGAGAAGAGTGAGAGACCAAAGCCCAGCCTCTGGACTGGCCCGCTCTGCCCTTGGGCCAGCAATTCCCTGCCCTGGGGGCAGGGCAAGCCAGCCCAGAGCAGAGGCTGGATCCACACACACCCCCATTGCCGTCAGCTCCATGCCGAAGAGAATGGTGGGGAGGGGGAAGCATAGCCATGGCAGGCAGCTGTGTGGGCCCCATGCTGCCCTGCCCACAGCTGGACAGCGCAGGACCCACAGAACTGTGGGGCCGGGGCAATTGCCACTCTCACCCCCCCAAGGATGGCCCTAATTCCCATAACATAATGTACACATACCCAAACAGATTTAAGTCTCTATCCTCAGGAGTTTACAATCTAATTTCATAACAAGATATAGCAGCTGGATATTATGTACTTAGATTTTCACAAAGCCTTTGACAAGATCCTCACCAAAGGCTTATAAGTGCATAGACTGTCATGGAATAAGAGGGAAACCCTCTCCCTGCATCAGTAAGTGGTTAAAATACAGGAAACAAAGAGGAGAACTAAATGGTGAGTTTTCAAAATGGAGAAAGTTAAAAAAAAGTTGCCCCCCAAAGAACTGTACTGTTCAACATATCCATAAATGATCTGAAAAAAAGGGGTGGGGGAGGGGACAGTGAGGTAGCAAATTTGAAGATGGTACAAAACTACTCAAGATAGGCAAGACCTACAAAGGAATCTCACAAAACAGAGTGACTGAGCAACAAAATGACAGATGAAATTCAGTGTTGATAAATGTAAAACAATGTACATTGGAAAACATAATCCCAACTATATGTATACATTGAGGGGGCCTAAATTAGTTACCACCACTCGAGAAAGATATCCTGGAGTCATTATTGATGGTTCTCTGAAAACAGTCACAACTGTTTAGTAGCTTTCAAAAAAGCTAACAATGTTGAGAAAGGGATAGATCCTGACAGAAAATTTTACGTTGCCTCTTTATAAACCCATAATATGCCTACATCTTGAATACTTCATGCAGATCTGGTCACCCCACCTCAAAAAAGATATTTTGGGATTGGCAAAGATGCAGAAAAGGACAACCAAATGATCAGCAGTATGGAACAGCTTCCATAGGATGAAAAATTAACAAAGTTTTCACACCAGTAAAAGGGATGATTACCAGGAGATATGATAGAGGTCTATAAAATCATGACTGGAATGGAGAAAGTAAATAAGGAAGTCTTATTTATTCCTTCTCACAACACAAGAGCTAGGGGTTACCAAATGAAATTAATAGGCAGCAGGTTTAAAACCAACAAAAGGAATTATTTCTTCACACAATACAGAGTCAGTCTGTGGAATTCCTTGCCAGATGACATTGTGAGGTCCAAGGCTATAACAGAGATTTTTTTGTTTGTTTGTTTGCTTAAAAAAAACCTAGATAAATTCATGGAGAATAAGTCCATCATTGGTTGTTAGTCAGAAGGGACAGAGATGCAAAACAAATTCTGAAGTATCCCTGCCCTCTTTGCCAGAAACTGAGAATAGGAAACAGGGCATGCATCACTTGATGATAACCTGTTCCGTTCATTCTCCCTGAAGCATTTAAGATTGGCCACTGTTGAAAGACAGGATCTTGTGCTAGAAGGACCATTGGACCAACCCAATATGGCCATTTTTATGTTCTTAATTTTGATGAAGAAAAGGAGGTAGGAAAAAGGACAATGAAAATGAAAAGATTGTGATTATAAGGTTTAGTTGTTGCACAATTTGGATAGTTCTAGTCAAAGAAAGTTTTTTTTTGAGTAAAACAAAAACAAAATAAGAAAAAACTGTCTCGTTACCTAGCCTAGATTCTCCTACCCATTGGAGCAGAAGTGTATCTTGAAACATGGACTGAAGATGAGGGTATAACATTACATGCATAAAGGGCAGAAGGGAGAGGTTTGTAGTGCTGGCAGAAAAATGAGTGCTCAAGGCTAGCATCATAGAAATTAACAACAAGAAGAGAAACTTCAAAGGTTATTAAATGGGAACCAAAACCAAGAAAAGGATTGAAACGTGGCTTGGTAAGAGAACCAAGCGTGGAAAAAAATCTGTATTTTAAATGGTCTTCAAGGAAGGTTGGAGGAAAATGTTCGTGAAAGGGAGCCATGGCAATTCAGACAGGAGTCAGGAACTAAACAAAAATGTTTTTTATGCAAAACTCTGGACACAGTGTAGAAGAGGAAGTCAAGGAGGCTCAAAGATGACCTTCAGATTATATGTCTCAGTTCTAGGGACAAGTATTGTTGCAAAGAGTAAGACTGCAGTTGTAGGCAGAGCTTGAGTAGAAACACAAGAAATCTAATTTTGGCCATGTTACAGCTAATTTAGATGCAACATGAAGAAGGCAATGTCAGAGATAAAGGCAGAAATGCAAGAGGGAATCGATAGACAAGTAAGGCAATAGTACAGAAGCGTGAATAATACACGAAATGAATGCATTGTGACCGGACGATGACAATTCGGATCAACATTTTACATTTATTTTTGTAAAACATTGGAACAAAAATGTTTTCACAACAAAATTCACAGAATGAGTAAGACTGTGTGTGCGTGTATGTGTGTGTGTGTGCGCGCGCGCACGCATACACATCCCTGAAGTTAAGTACTAGCCTAAGATGGAGTGTGGGAAATTGCTTCAAATCCCTGCTCTGCCTAACAATCAAATAGAATAATAAATCTACTTTATGAGTTCAGAGGAGTAAATTAACCATCAAACAGTAAGATGACAAAGCAGCTTTCCATGGGATGAGAGGCTGACCAAATACAAGTACCGCCTCCACCTATTCCAAATAAATGCATGTCCTCTAACCACTGCTATCCTCCGTCCCTTCACTTTTTCCCTCCCCTCTGACCATTGTGGCTTTACAATCTCCACAACAGATATAACAAGATACAATTATCTGTGATAGTACGGTTCTGTATAGTTATTCATCATGTCTGAGATTAAAAACCCTTGAGAAACAGGGAGGAAAAAAGGCTTAATGTTTCTGTTCCAAGCAAACCAACATATTATGCATAAAAGCCCATTAAAATGGAGTTAGTTGATAGGCTTTCAGCACAAGTCATGAAGAGAATGAAAAGCCATTAAATTTGTGACCTACAACCAGGGGTGAAGCTTACCTGAGAATAAGAATAAAATGTCCATTAGTTCAATTAAGTGAAAATAGCACTGTATTAACCACTAAAGAGGTAAATCCAAAGATGAAATATTTTAAATTAACCAGTTTGAGCTATCCACAGAAAAGAGAATAAAAATAGAGTATCCACAAGGTCAAACTCTTCTTTCTTCCAAATTTCTAAGATGTCACAGTCTATACCCACATAGAATGGTCTAAATCCCAAATGACCTTGTGCAAATCATAGTCTCTGTCTCTAGCACAATTGCTGGAATTTTACTTATGAGAAATATTTCTGCAGGATCTTCCTAAAAATAGGTACCTTTGTTCATGCTCATGATACAGATCTTTCTTAAGAAATTCTCCTTGGACCAAAAGGAAGATAAAAGAACTACTTTATTTCAAAAACTTATTTGTATACAGAGTACTGCATACACTCAGTGCCATAAGGGTGTTGATGTGTATATGAACTATTGTTTTGTTTCAGAAATGTGATACATTTTATAACTTTCATATTTTATATACATCTTGTGTTTTCCCTAGGCTCGCAGCTGTTGCATTGGCAAGTGTTACATTGTTCCTATGCATAATAAGGGTTTATTTCGGTTGAGTCTACCCAAGTACTACTTCATCATATTGACAAATTGGACCTTTCCAACAGCAAATTCATATTAAATTAGTACAGACCTGATAGTTGTGATGTGCATAGCATTTATAGTAAAATACACTATGCAGGAAATGTTTTGTTTCTGGTTAATATGCACATGCGAACAAAAATGAAAGCAAGGAGGTTCAAGGTCAAAATTATATTAACACTTAAAACATTTGGCAGTTATAATATAATCTTAATTTGCAAAGCTTGGCATAACCATTATAAGTTCAACCCAATAACAGCACAGATTGATTTAAAAAAGTATTTTCCACCATAAAACACACAACAAGCAACATACAAAATATAAATGAAAAATTAACAATTAAAGTTCACTTTAATTTCTACTGCATCATTTCATTAACCTGAGGTATGAAGATTCAACCGCAAAAAACTCACCACTGCTGTAATAATCTCATGCCAGAACACAAAAGAATTTGACAGAACAGGATTCCATTCCAGTTCCACCATTACTACCAACACCTCTAGCCACCTAAATGTATAGTATTTGCATATACTAACATGTTCCTCAAAAGAAATAAAGAGAACACCATTAAACTAATTTGTGCCATGTAGTATAAAGAACACTGACTCAAGGTCACCCTCTTTCAGTAACTACAAAATAGCAGAGACAAGACTACTTTGCAAAAATCTAAATCCATTCTGTAAGTTCCCCCATCTTCCTAGTGTCTAACAAAGTGGGATTTTCTCCCATGAAAGCTCATGCAAAAAATAAATTTGTTAGTCCTTAAGTGCCACAGGACTCCTTGTTTGTTTTGCTAAAACTAGATTACCGTAAATTCTGGCTGCTCACACAATTGCGTTAGCTAAAATGCATACAGCTGTTATATAATCCACACTTTTCCTCCTCCTCAAACAAAGCTACCAACTGCCAAATGCAACCTAATTACTTACTAGCACATGTAAGATGAAAGACCCAGACCAGCAGTTCCCAACAGGGGGTCCGCAGACATGTTGCAGGGGGGTCTGTGGACCCCTCCCTACCAGGGCCAGAATCCAGCTGCAGCCCCGATGCTCCCCACCAGCGCTGCCTCCCCCAACTCGCATGTATCCCAGCCGGGGGATGAGGCCACGGCAGCACCCTGGGAGGGGCAAGAGCAGGGGGCCATAGCCAGCACAGCTCGGCTCCCCACTGGCATGGGCCATGGTGCCAGCGGTGCCGCTAGCTGGCTATCCCAGCGGTGCCACCAGAGTGGTGCAGGCTAGATTACGTAATCAGCCAGGGGGCCGCAAAGTGGGGGGGGGGTTGTTGTTAAAAAGAGGTCTCCAGCCTGAAAAAGGTTAGGAACCACTGACCCAGACCATTGAATTTGTTTATCTGCTTCACAGAATATCAGTTGTTTTGAAACAAACCTGCAGCCTACTATGACCACAGAAATTCCAAGTAAATGACTACTAAAAAGGAACAAAAAGCAAAGGCTGCAGGGATTCACTTACCACTGCTAAATTCTAAAATCCACAATAGTCATTTATGAAGAAAATAAATTCCCTTCCAGAAAGCTGATGTTGTAGGGTGGGATACAAGTGATTTGAAGATTAATCTCCTCTACACGCATTAAGCATAATATGGTGCAGGAAAATTCAGTTTAGCTAGCAATCAGAAAATGAAGTGAACTATACTTTGAAAACAATTAATAAACAAAGGCAAGCCAAAAGTATAAGATGACTGATACCTCAAATGTCACTCAGACTTAACTGGCAAAACTCATTGATGATAATAAGGATCCCTTTTCTGGGACATTCAAGAGAGTGGTGATAATAGCCAAGATTTCAGAGAGAGAAAGCTAAATCTTGCATTCTCTTAACAAGCCTGATATACTAGATAAATAATTGATATGCTTGGCAAGAAATGGCAGAAAGCGGTTATTCTTGCTACAGTTTGCCTCTAATAGCAAGAGCATCTGGCAAAAATATTCACAAATTGAGTTTATATTCTAGTGCAAGTGTGCTTTAGGCAGTACTGGTTTTTGATCCCAGTATCTGTTGGCTTGCAATTACCCCATCCCCCCAATTTTCTCTCCCCCACTTCAAGCTGCCCGAAGTATATTCTTGCACACGTTAAGGAGAGCAGAGGAGACTAAATTAAGAAAAAGGAATTGGAAGATTTCAAAGAATGATTCCTCTGCCTCTATATCACATCTTCTTGCACTCACTGAAGAACAACTGTGGACATAACACAGTTTAAGATCATACAGGGTATGGAGAGACCTGGCATCTTAAAAAAAAAAAATAGAGTATGCACTTCATTCAGAAGAGAAAAATAACACTGCTTTGGGCTCTAGCTGAGGTTACTAGTTTAAATGACAAATGAGGGGTGTGGGGAGGAAGCCCGGAACTTCAGCAGCTATAAAAGAAATAGAGATGGTAAACTATTAAGTGATGTTCAGAGCAAGGAAAAAAATGTTTACCTCACTGACAGAGAGGGCTCGTAAGAGCAGATGAAGTACTTGTGGGACTGCTATTTTTGAAACCTTTCTTTCCCCCTTTTCAGACAGAACACAGAACATGCTGGGTTAATAATGAGTTCAGGTCAGCTTCCAAGAGATTATTTTAAACTGTCTGCATTTTTTAGATATGGACTGAAAGTGACAGGCTAACCAAGAAGAGATCAAGTATAACAAAAGGTCATCAGTATCATGTTATCGATATCTTAGAACTAAAATGTATTGAAGACAAACACATTTTCATAGGCAATATGAAAACTCTAGAAAGCAGCGAGTTTAATGAAGCATACTACACTCAGGGCAGTACAGTTACACTGTCCATTTTTATCATGACAAGATGTTCCCCAGCTTCGTGAAACTTCTCAGATAAACTAAGGAGTCACAACCTGCAAAAGTTACCTGATACTTATTAGCTTGAACAGTAAGTTTACTAGTCAGAATGAAGTTGCGTGGGACATTCACAACTCCAAGGTTCCTGCATATTTGAAGGATTACATATATAGTTTTTAAAAAATGACAGCTGTACTATTAAAATACATTGTCAATTAAGTCTCCATGCAATAATTGTTTACAAACATGAAACTTGGCCTAGCTTCTGTTCCATCTTCTCTCTTTCTGACTAAAATCTAATTTCAGTTTTTTCTCTTGTGAAGTGTCTCTTCCTGTGCCATTTTCAGTTCATCTCCCCTCATTCGTGTCCCCTTTTCACCCCATATTATGTGTTCTGTTTCCTACTATACAGTTTAGGGAGAAATGAAAGAAAGAAAAGTCTGTCCCTTCTCTGAACTGCATACCATTGTTCTCTAATTTATCCCACCAACTAACCACATACCATTCTGGCACCATGCAAAAGTAACTTCCAAGAATATTTTATTGTGTCAGTCTTCAGTTCTATCCTAGGAGATAGGAAGTAATTAATTATTTCAAATATTTCATTCACGATGTTTGTTCTCACGTGAATTACAATCAAGCAGAAAATCTCCTTTAATTAATATAAATTCTTTGTAATATTTCTCTTAATACAACCCCCTCCCAACAGTTTGTTTATATCTGGACTACAGATGCATTGGAATCATTGTTAAAAATATCTTGTTTCTCTTTCTTTCAATGGATTCTCCTCTGCTCCTTTTTTCCTGATCACTGGTCTGTATGCAGTTCATTTCTAATTTGTTCTCAGTCTGCACCTGCAGTTTTACAGCCTCTGCTTCAAAGGCAAAATACAGACTATCAAGGATGAGGCGTAAGGGTTCTATAGATATTTGGCTAAGAGTAGTAAGAAGAGCCCTGAGCAAAGCGAAGGACATCTTTGTTCCTCCACGGCCATTATTTCCACCATTTCCAACTGTCATATCTCAACCAGTTCCTAACTTTATGTTTCATGAAACTGTGCCTCCTTAGTTTCTTCTGATTACAACTTTCACTATATTGTGTGTATCTTCTTTTATTAAATTTGAATCATCAACAGCTTGAAGGAGTCCCAGCCATGGACCAGGACCCCACTGTTCAGACAGAACAAACATAGTCCCTGCCCCTAATCGAAAGGAAACTAGGCTTCTTTTGATTTGAATGTAACCCTCCTGTTATTCAGGAAAATGAATATTGTATGAGTTTTATATTTCATTATTTTGGGTCCTTTTGTATCTATTCATATTCAGTCTGTCTTAGGTCTTTGCTTGGTGGGAAATCCTTCTCTTAGTCTTATTTACTAAGATCATCAGGCCTTTTACACACACACATACGCACACACAACCCTCCATCAAAGTTTAAACCAGTCTACATAATTAAATGAGATTTTTTTATAATCTGAATTTCTTTACCTTGCCCACAAAATGAAAACTGTCCAGAACATATATAAAATGAAAATAAATATTTTTTCTTAATCTTTTAAATTCTTTATTCTTTACAAACTGAAAGTGTTGAAAATCTACAAATTCTTGTGTGTGTGCTTACCAGTAATGGGGTGGGGCACTGTTCATGAACAAAACAGAAAAGAAAACATTTATGAAAACAAGAAAGTGTAACTGTAATGCTACAATTAGCATGAGTCAGAAACAAGTATAATAACTAAAATGACATAAGTAAGCTGTCTCTTTTAGACAAAATGTGTATTCATTTAGAAGAAGGTGGGAGGGAGAATGGAAGGAGATCAGAAAGTTACTGCAAAGACTGCCAAGAGTAAAAAGAGAGGAAGAAATGCAGACTTTGGAGACTTACATGTTGAGACCCTTAAATGCCAGGAAGAATAGGGAAAGACCCTCAGAGACTGATACAAATATGTATATTCTAAAAGTGGTCGCATTTTGTGTTCTCATTCACTCCTAAAGCAACCGTAAGGTTGTGGGCTACCTAGCTGAACCAATGCTGAATCTTAAACCTACAGGTTTTTTACACTATTTATCTCTGGGTTTTTATATATTATATATAAAAACCACAGATTTGATATATGTTGGGCCCTTAGATTGCTCTTGGGCTACTCGGTCATCTATTCTCAAACATAAAGTAAACAGGAGCTCTATTACTAAAAAGCTGGGAATACTTCACTACACCTCTTTCTGATCTTCTAAATGACCTAAGAAAAGGGGAAGGCACAACTTTGCCTCCTATACTAAAATCAGAGGGAAAGCTCTACTGTTCTCCATTCCCCAGTATTCAAGGAGTACTGTTTTCCCAGAACTACACTTCTTTTTTGACCCAGTTATCTCTTTCACCACATGATGCAGAAACCCACATGATGGCCTTTTAACATAAAATCTACCAAATTATCAAGTACCGTCTCTCATCTTCAATCTTATACAAAGACATATACAAATCACAGAATAGGTATATTTCCTAATTTTACATATACAGTGGGGACCCATTAACAGGCGACCAGTTAGCACGCGGATCCAGTTAACATGCGCTCCAGTCATGTCCCCCAAAGCCAGCAAGTTAACGCGTGGGACTCAGTAATGCGCGCCGCTTACAACCAGAAGTTGGCCAGGGCAGGAAACACGCAGAGTGTCCCTTTTTAGTGCTGCCTCTCTCTTTTCATGAGTATTGTGGAAAAACATGCCACGCTTGATATCCTTGTCAGAGAACGTTCAGCATTTATAGTATTTTTGATTAGTGTGATTAAGTGTAAAAGACACTTTAGTTTAGGCTTTAGTTCATTACATGCAATATCATAGATACAGTATTTTAGTGTAGGCTTTAATTCATTACGTGTAATAGATATTTTAGTATAGGCTTTAGTTCATCAAGTCCAATTTATGTTTTAGTATAGTACAGTACAGTACAGGCTTTAGTTCATTAAGTGCAATAGATACAGTATTTTAGTATAGTGTAGGCTTTGGTTCATCAAGTCCAATAGATCCCTGCTGCTCCCTCCAGCCCGAAGACTGTGTCTTCGGGCTGGTTAGGGTCCCTTGGTGCCGGCTCTGTGCTGCCAGCCCAGATTTGTGCAGGGGCGAGTGGTTTCTGCTGCACGCACATACGCAGAACTTGGGGAAGCATTGGTCCCATTTCCGCGCGGTCCACTTAACGTGCGGGTGCCGGGGCTTGTCCCCCGACGCCCACGCATTAACGAGTCCCCACTGTATTACAGCTTTGGTTTTAAGGCCAATCTACAGAAAATATTTTGCCAAACCACTAAAAAATATAAACTTTCTACATTTTGTCTATAAGTAACTTTGTACATATCAGTATTGTATGCTCAAAAACACAAGATGTACAATTCCATTTCTCTGTACTGCCATGCAAAACCTCAACTTTCTAACAAATCCAGTCCTGAAGAGCAACAGGAATGCTATTACTACCTTAAACTTTTCAGGTATTATTATACATTATCATTTCAGTTAATCTCATGCATTTTAGGGTTTTTATTTATTTATTTATTTATATTTATTTAAAAGAGAATGGTACATGGCAAACTTTATCCCCCATGTTCTGTATGATAAACTCCAGGGAAGTCAAAGGAGTTACAGTGGGAAAGAATATAGTCAAAAGGTGTCTGAAATGCTACTAAACTGAAAAGTTTTTCCAGTCATTCTCATAAGGAAATATTTTTCCAAGAAGTGCCTATTCAGGGAGAAGCACACAGGGGAGTACACTCTTTAATGAAGCAGTCATTTCTCTATTGTGCTGCAGGGAGCACTTGATGACCAGATGGTAATCAGATGCTGTGTTCAGCCGGCATGAAGTTCCACTTAACTGGAACTGCATGCTAAAGAGTTATAAAACAATCCACTGCATTGGATTTGGACCAGATCAAGGAGTTTACACAGTAAGGAGCTACAAAACCAAAGTGACTGCATCACCTTTAATTCCTTTCACAGTAAATTTCTGCATGTCTCAATTCTTTGGCAACTGCAGTTTCCTAAGGTTTTGCAGAGGTAGTTTAATTAGCCCTTACAAAGAGCATGATTTTTCAACATGCTGATGCTGCTTTCAAATTTTTGGTCATGTCAGTTCTTTTCCAAGGAACAGCAGGTTATCCCAGCTGAAGATCTGCAAAGTCACCAAAATTATAATTTGATTTTTGACCTAGCCATCACAACTAGGAATGCAATCATTCTTCAGCATAATGAGATTTGGCAATCATGCCTCATAGAAACTACTGCACTCATACACTGACAATCTTTAGTAAAGACAAGCTGCAGAATTACACATTTCAAACAAGTTTTACCTATGCTTGTAATTACACAATCAAATGATGTTTTAACCACACCCATCAACTTTTCAGTCACAGTTGTTCAACATTAATCAAAAAGTAGTTAAGAACAACTGTTAGTTTGTTGCATCAAATTGTAAGCATTCAAGTTTTATGACATCACATGAAAGACAAAGATTCAAATACTAAAAAGAAAATAAAGAGTAGGAAATTCTAGTTTGGCAAAATAGAAGAAATGCAAAGAACATATTAAGATAGATATGGCTCTCTCTCTCTCTCTCTCTCTCTCTCTCTCTCACACACACACAAAATATATTATCTCCTTTTGTAATATCAGCATATTTATGCCTTCTTTGAAGCTTGAAAATGAAGCATCTTCCTTACCACTTTTCTTCTTTTCCATTTACCAGAGAAATTTTTCCTTGTTCATGCTCTGTCATTGGCATCAGCACAACTTTAACAGTTAGTGCCTAACAAAGGAAGCACTGGGCCATACAAGATTGTTTTTGGCATTCAGATGAAAATAGTCCATCTTCCAATTTGTTTGCTGGAATTTAAAAACCACTGAGTTCAGTGGGAGCAGAGGGAACTTGAACCTTGCACAATCTGGCCTTGTGGAATGAATTTGAAGACAGGTATTCTTGACTCTTAAAAGTATGGTTCTACTGTAAAAGATTAATATATCAGTGATACATTGAAGGGGGGTTCCAAGAACCCTTTATTTAATCTTTTCCACCAGGTAAAATGGAAAGTTGAGATGATTTCCATGTCTCCTTTCAAGTAAGTTAACTATGCTCAAGAAGATTTACCCCTACGATTCAAAAATACTTCTGATTTTTTGCCTTGCGTGCTGATCAGAGTACTGGAATAAAGCAAACACCAAGAACCCCCAAAATGAACACTGTTATACTAACAAACTGAATATATTTTTCAGAATCTTTTCTAGGAAGTGCTGGCGCTTAATATAAGTTGTCCTTGCACCATGCCTCCCTCTTTGGCTATGGTTTTGCACTGAACTCTTCCCACCCCAATCGCAACAATGAGTTTAATCACAAAGGAATTTTTCTGTGGAGGCCCCTTATGAAAACATTAACAAAAATATTACTGCCTATTTTCCAAGTAGCACTTTTACTCCATAGATCAATTCCTTGTGTACACTGAAATGCCATATTAACTTACTGTCCTTAATAAATTTTCATTGCTTACTATCCATTAATATTCAGAATCCAAATCTAGTACTAGTAAGAAAACAAGAGATGGATTCTGTTCTCTCTGAGGCATAAACAGGATTGTTTACAAGGGTTAAAGTTGGGTGGAATGCCTCAGAATGGCTATTTGTAGCGGACAGCATCTGGGGCTCCTAAAAATAGGGGAATGTGCCAGAACGCTGCATGCCAGGGCCCCTAAAAATAGAAAGAACACCTTGGAATGCAGCGTTCTGGCGTGTTCCCCTAGGGCCACCTCAGAGAAGGGGCTGTGGGCTGGAGTGAGCCCAGCCACCCCTCCCTCCTTTCCCCCGAAGTCTGCGGCAGCCCCACTCCTACCTGCTGGGCCTGGCAGTGCATGCAGCCTGGACCTGGTCTTGGGTCTGTGTTCCCTCTCACCAGCTGGTCGGCGCCGCCTGCAGCCTCCCTCCCCTCCTGCCCAGCTCCTCGGCCACCTCAGTAGCATAGGTAAGAGGGACCTGGGGGGGTTGCGGCAGCCAGCAGGGAAAACATGGGGGGGGGGGCCTGAGGAGGACATGGGGGAAGAGTCTGATGTGGGGACAGGCTTTTGGGGGGGGCAGTAGCTGGGGTGGGTAAAGGAGGGCCCAGACCTGTGTGAGGGGGCCCAGAAATTTAGGAGCATTCCAGGGCCTGCCAAATTATACTTTAACCCCTAATTGTTTACAAAGTTCAAGATGCATTAGTGCAAACCCATGGAAAGCAATAACACTGCATAGGTGTCACTGAAGCAATTTCTATCAATGAAATATGAGACGAAAAGAATCCAGTTTAATTTCAAAATCCAGCTGAGTCTTCAGTGCTGACTGTCAGAAAAATATTTTTATTTGAAAACCAAGTACATTCAATGAGAAACTCCTTGAGTGAGAAATTATGCATGTCATTCTTTTTAAAGCACTCACATTTAGAGTAGAATAGAGTTACATATTAAGCCTTATCTAATCAAATCACAGCAGTTTAAAATCTAGCCCCCAAAAGGTTTTAAATCCATAAGTGACAAAAAACAAACAAAAAACTCTTAATGTTTAATGTTATAATTGTATACTTTACTGACCAGGGAAAAGAATTATCCAAGAATTTACCAACAAATTGTGTAACCCAACACAGACTTCTGTTTATAGCATGGGAAGTCAAAATTAGAGCAATGGATAAACTTTCCAAAACTACAGATTAAAATTCCAAGTCCCCCCAAAAATTTAAAACAAACAAGCAAACCAACCCTATTTTCACAAACAAATTGGTTAAGCGGATTCACAAATTTGTATTTGTATACCCAATAATCCATTGCCACACACAAATGGAGATACATGTGTGCATGCAGAGATTTTGCCTACATAAAGGCGACTAAGGATTTTTCAAACAATCTGAAGATTAAAATGGTGCATTAGATACTGTGGCTGTGACATCATTACCCTCAAGAGATTAACAGGTATACTCACCTTTGGTTACTAGAGTTCCAAAAGGATGTTTTCTCACCTCCTTGTTTGTTGACACAGAGAAAATGAAGAGGAACCTGAAAGCCAAATGAGAAATCCTTACTTTTAAGGTGAAAATACTCTAAACATTTATATTAATAGCAGGCATAAGTAAAAATAGTATTGTTAAACTAGCTATAACGTAGAAAAATAACATACACACACAAATGTGGAAATACAGGAGTGACTGAAGAATAATCAGCATAACTGTGTTTCCAATCCTATATGACGTACGGCTATACCCTCCAGGGTATAATTAATATGTTACAACATGTGGTAATTATTCCTGCTTAAAAAATGTCAAGCAATTTAACTGATTCTTGGAGACAAAAAGCAATTTGCCAAGATATTAATGAAGAAAATTTCATACATTCTAGCACCTAAACATAAAGTACTAGGAATGAATATTTCTGTACGAACGAACCTAAAACAAGAAAATTATACATAAGACTATCTGGCTGATCAATACACAGAGAAATGGAATACAAACTATTACATTCCCTAAGAAGTGCCTGGACCATTTTATATCTATAGCTATAGATAACCCATTAACAAAACTGCAGTGCAGACATTTTAATATGTGCCTAATATTAAAGTGTCTATATAGTCATTACAAATAAAGAAGAGAAAGTAAACACGAGCCAAACAAAAATGAGAAAAGACTACTAAGAAATCCCCTCAAAACAGAATTAACCTGAGACAAGAAAGATAGCATAAACCCTGTTCAATTAGCTTAGAATTCAAATGTTACTGTTTCCCAGAAGAAACAGCTTTATGTCTATACATCATTTTATAAAATTGCATTAATAGAAATCTTCATCTTAAAACATATTGGTAACATTTTGAAAGATCTACTACTTGAAAATTTGATTGCAAAACATATCAATATTATTTTGCAATGCTTAGAAAATGAATGAGTAGATTATCACAATGCAGTGTTGCAAACTCACAAATTTTATCATAAGTCTTGCAATGCTTGATGTTTCTCTTAAATCATCAGATCCTAGAGGCAGGTGATTCCATGAGAAACTCAGCTTTTGCCATTTTATGGTTTTGTTTAAAGCCTCTAGCCTTCATCATTGTGGAGATATCCTGAAAACATATTTGAATTCACTCTAAAGACTCAGACACCACAAGACTAAGATAGAAGTCCTTTTTTATTGTAATCTCATTTTTTTAGCCCTGACTCGCTGATTTTTGAATGCTTGAGGCTTGCAATACAGACATGTCAGCAAGTTTCCTCCTTCCCACGTGACTCTCTGAGATTTCTCCAAGCAATGCATGGTTCTAAAATGAGCTCCAAATCCCAAAGACTCCCAGATTGCTGATTTATGTGCTAGAAAATGGCATTAACTGATCATCTGGTGAAGTAGAATTTAAAAAATTATGTAGTCTTTTTTCTGAAGCTACTAACCGTGATATAAGCATCAAACTTTCTCCATGGGTTAGAATTTTTTTTTTTAATCTAAAACTCATCCAGAACAGTCCCTTGAGAACGAAAGTTCATTTTAAGTGAGTGTGACTGAAAAGAAGAATGGAATAAACTCCTTTAAATAGGGTTTATTGTTCCATAAGCATCTTAGGGCTGGTCTAAAGAATCTCATAATGTAGGTAAATGTCTACAAATGAAATTAAAAAATCCTCACTTAAACTTCCCACCAAAAGGGAAACCCTGAGAAAGACCTATACAGTTAGAAAACATAGCTGGCTGACTTCGTAAGAGTAGTTTTAAGCCTGTTTGTAGGACAACCAGCTTTTTTGTATTTTACAAGTGTCAGTACTCATATCTTGATAGTGAATTTGAAAAATTGCTTCTTCTACCCCTCTTCTTCCACCTTTCCCCCACTGACCCCGCACCCCAGCTGGGCAGCAAGGCTGGGAAGCAACAGGAGCAGTGTGCTCCATTCCTCTGCTGACCCTACTCTCCCAGGCTAGACACTGGGGCCAGGAACGGTGCGCTCCTGTCCCCTGCTGATCCCGCCCCACCCCCCACTGTGCAGCAGAGTTGGCAAAAAAAGGTGCCAGTACTCCGTACCCCTGCATGATGTCACAAAAACCAGAGTACAATATTACCACAACATCCTGGATCCCCAGGCTGCATTAAAAATATGATCTAAAATGTCACCTAAAAACTGAGAAACAGTAGGATGGAACAAACAATGTAGCATTAGAAGATAGGGTGCATGGCATGCATATGATTGAGATTTCAACAAAAACTCTACTTTTCAGATCTTGAGAAAATGCATTCTATAAGCAACCCTAAAATAACTTTAATGGGGAATTAAACATCAAGTTTTAAGAAACGGTGCCATTGAGATCCATTCAACAAACATGCCAGAAGAATGGGCACTTTCCATTTCCAAAACCAAAAAGCCAGTCCCCACCACTTCTGAGTTAGTATTTCTGCCTAGAGCACTGGAACCATGTGGGGAAAGGGGACTCATTCACGATATGCTACTTAAAATATAGCTAAAAATAAAAAATGCTTAAATTTTAGCATACGATTACTAAAATAAAAATTAAACTATATTTTAAGATGCAAACTACTCTTTAGTGTCTTGACCGCCAAGACACAAATTACACATTTGTTTTTACTATGTACAACTATTAACTACTTTTAAAACATGGAATAGATGAATGGATGTAAAAAGGAGAATTATTACAATAGATTTCCTCTTCCGAATATTATGGCAGAGAAACACCTTAACTAAAAACATCACCTTTGTTGTGAACCATATCTACTTCATACATGTCTGTGTCAGACTGCTTCTTACTATCAGAACTTTTTATTATAGTCTGCACTACCAGCTAATATCACTTCAACAAATTCTGCTTATTTGATACTGCATCATCAGAAATCAAAGCTATTAAGCCCAGACCTCTTGCTGGCGATAATGATCGTGGATGCTGAGAAGGATAAAAACAGAATGAAAATCAAGTGCTTAGTCACAAAATTGAAGTTATACAATTGGCTGCTAGGAAAAACTTAAAGATGATTTTACCTATAAACTAAGCACTGACAATCTCTCTGATGAAGAATTATTACTACATTTCTAACTAGAATCACATTTAAAATATTTTATGAGTCATGCCAAACTAAGGAACACATACTCCATGTACTTTAAGGCATTATTTGGGTAAAGTCTGATGATGGTTTCTTTTGCAGTCAAAGATTTGTATTTTTAAATTTCCAAAGGGGAAGAAGCTGTGATAGTCTAGTTCAGCAAAACAAACAAAAAGTCTAGTGGCACTTTTAAGGACTAAATAAATTTATTTATCACATTAGCTTTCATGGAAGAAAATCCCTCCTCATCAGATGCTTGAAGATGCAGAAGTAAAGATGAATTGGAGGAAAATAAATGCAGAGAAGTATAAGTCATAGGATCAGGGCAGATAGCTACAGCAAACCAACACAGTTGTTTAGATTCAAACAGTAGAGAAGAGCAAATTAGCGGGAGGTGAAAGGAAAAGGAAAGCAAAATTACCTAGTGTAATGGAAAGGAGGGGAAAACAGAGTCCCTATTTAACCCTAAGGTGATGGTGTCTAATATGCACATGAATTTCAATTCTGCAGTTTCTCTTTGAAGCTTTGATTTGTTATCCATTTGCTCACGTACAGCTATTAGCAGATGAATAATGGAATGATCAGGAAAACTGAAGTGTTCCCCTATTGGTTTTTTAATGTTATTTCTGATGTCAGATTTGTGTCCATTTATTGGAATTTACATGCATCTTCAAGCATCTGATGAAGTGGGATTTTCTCCCACAAAAGCTGGAGATAGATAAATTTGTTAGTGTTTAGACATGCCATTGGACTCCTTGTTTGTATTTCAAAGGCTGCCAACTTGAAAGCAGATCCTGTAAAGTGAACTGAAATAATATGCACATTTTCAAGCTAGTTTTACTTTTATATAAAATATTCAGATATTCATGTTTTACCAATTCTTAGCTTTTATTTTAAAAATTATTGTTTATAGCTAATCAACTTCTTAAAACACAAACTTCATGGTTAGGGATAGATCCTTTTACGGGCAGAATACCCAAAATCTCTCCTTTGATTTCAACAATGAATATGGATTCTCAGTATACCTCTCAAAGTCACGGCTGAAAGGAGTACATATATTTTACTTCTAATTTCCCCTCAGAAAGCTGAACTTAAACTTGCAACATCCACAACACAATGGGCTGATCTCCATAAAAGGCACTTTCCTTCCTTTCATATAGAAAACATCCTGTAAACAATCTATTTCCACTCTGTTAACTGATTGCTTTTGTTTATTGGCAGGAAAGGCAACAGCAAACTCAGTATGCCGCATAGGGAACTAGAAAGTTTTCTTTCATTTCCTATTGTGCAGGTATTTTATACAAGGCATCTACTGTAATTCTTCACATTTCATTTCAGAGAGAAAACATGTTGCTTTTTTCCAAAATGGACAGACCAAAATAACAGAATTAAGTAGCAATATGCTTTAGTGTGAAAACAAAACAGAAGCATACAATAACCAGATCATACAAGATTGACCAACACTACAAAATATGCCTTTTTATTTGCCGAGATATAAAAAGGGAGAGAGAAAAGAAAATGGAGCCAAAAATAAGGAATTACAGGACAAATACAGAACTTCAGCATCTGATCAGTTACTTTCATTGCATCTCATTCTCAGCCCCCAATGTCTGTGTAATAGTTTCCTGTTTAGTTCACAATTCTGCAGACTCCTGTGCCTAGGCAGAGGCAGCTGAAGGGTCTCAATGGGTAAGCTCCTCAGGAAAGAATCAGTGTCTGTTTGTAAAGTATTTCATTTCGAGTGTGACATAGACAATTAAGAGTAACTTCTTTTCACAAATAAAATGTTAAGTGGAGAGTCTTCCCATTAAGATCAATGCCTCAAAGTAGCGTGGCACTTGCTGGTGGAAAGAGTCAGACTTCAGGAGGGACTTTCCTCAGGAGCATACTCGTGGGGGTGGAAATGAGGACCAGGTTGCTCCTAAGCACCATTCTGGAGCTTTATTATGCAACGCAGGACATTCAGTATAATTAATAGAAGACGCCTTTCATCCATCTAGCCTGCCTGTCACGTCACTTATTCCTAATGATGAAAAAGATCCATTTAGTGTTGACTTGCAAAGAACCTGCACACACAAAAAACAGTATCCCATGACATTAAGGGATTCCTCTGCCAATACCCAAGTGCCCATTTCCTGCACATTGCATCTAAGTCTATGTACTTCCCAGCTCATGGCTGCTGATGCTCGGAGCAGAGCACACAAACAGAAGATCAGATTATCAAGGGCCATGTTAATAAAACTAATACTAACTCTGAAATACCAAAGTAGAGCACCACAGCTAGGAAACAAGGCAGGCTCCTTAACTTCCCAACCTTAAAAGCAGAGCCGTGGGAGACTTGTGGTACCTCTGACATCAATTAAATGAAGAGAAAATAAAAGTATGTGAGGCTGCCTGTGAAGGTGCTGGTGCTGGAAGTGTTAATGAATTGCTTACAGATGGAAATGCAGATCTTGGGTACAAGTTATTAAATGAGGCAGAAATCCTTGATGGTATTCACTTAAGCATTACTGTGATGCCAGTGGCAAAAAAGAGTAAGCAAAAGAAAGAGGTGGTACCTGTCAATTTCCAATTAAAAACACAGCACTGCAGGCAGTTGACACACTAAGCAAATGCTTAAAAACAACAAGCTGACACCAAGAGAAAATGTATTTAGAACAGCTCAAAGTCAACTCAGAAAAGTCAGCATACAGAATAGTAGTAATTGTTTCTATGTTCCAGTTTAGTTTTCTACATTGTGTGTTATATTTTTGGAGTGATGTACTACATTAATGAATAATTACCAGGTTTTTCTCCTTCAGAAAAATATCCCATGAGGATATTTCACTCTAGAAAACACAATATCTAACTAATTTATAGCAACTTTCTGTTAGAATTGAATATATAACCCTTTCACCCAACACAGCTTATTAGGCATTATCCTTTAAACTAGATACTTCAAAAATTGTATCATATTACATAGTTGTACCTTCCTGCAGTTGTACAGTCTACCCAAATAACTATTAGTTGGAGCAGACAACAGTGCAGGAGCACACACAACCTCACCTAACCTAGACATAAAGGAGTACTTAGACTCACATCAGGGTTCCCTTATAAAAACTGCCATATTCAAACTATGAATGTGGAAAACTGATAGTGTATGAAGGATATTCATCTTAAGTGATTGTTACATTTCTCGGGGGGGGGGGGGGGGGGAAAGAGTGGAGACTATGCCCAAGAGGACAAGAGAAGAATAGAATTTTAACATAATTTTAACAAATAATTTGTCCCTGATAATGTAGTTATATTATATCCTCTAGAAGGGACAGAGCCCTACAAAAGGTGACCAAGTCTAGGTTAGAACTCCTCTTAAGCATTTTTTTTTAAATTTAATTTTAAAAAACCACCAGGTAGTTAACTATGCCACACACTTAAACAGAAAAAGACAACTTCCCTCAAATCATCAAGAGGAGGAAATCATTTTTCCTTTGACATGGATTCAGGTTTCAAGTCACAAACGCAATGCAAGTTAAAACACTATGGCTACTTGCGTCATTCTAATAGATGGTACTTACTCTATCTGGTACTCTGAAATCCCCATCATCCATGAAAAATAGGATGGTTGTATGGGATTAGCACTAATCCTTCTTTCTAGGTATTAAATCTAAGTAAAGAGTTAAAAATAAGGGAAAAGTTTATTTGCTAATACTTTTCCATTTGAAAAACTGCTGAAGCTGCCACTGAGGTTATGTGATAGCACTTGACAGGAGACTTGGTTAGCAAGACACTATTATGTCGTCATCCAACCTGCAAAAATGTTTTAAAATCCTTGTACACCCACGAATTCTCACATCAGTCCATGTTGTTTTTCAATGTGATAAATGTATGTACAGTAACACTTCAATTTCACTCCCACAGTGATATTCAAGGAAGAGATAAAAAGTAGCCGCAGCTACAAAATTAAATGGTCTTATCCTTACTAAGGATTAAGGGAAATTCTTGCCCTTTCCTATGCAGTTACAGTAAACTGGATGCTACAGAATCAGTGTAATTTCACTGCCCAACAGAGAGAAAGGTTAAAGAAGCCTATGCTAGGGGTATAACACTTCTTATACACCATGATGAAGCATATCTCAGGAAGAGAACTACAGCAAGAGCAGCAGATCCAACAATTATTTGCATTGATTGGTCATCCCCCCAAGGTGACAGTAGCTACCAGAGAGTGGAATACATGGGAAGGACTGCTTTGGACTCTAGCCCCCACCCCCAGTAGCCTCTGCATTATTTACAAACATATAACATCCCTCTGCATCTCCCTCTTCCACTCCTACACAGAGATCGAAGGATCTTCTTCCCCAAGACTGTACAAATTTACAGCTTAACTGAATTTTACCCTTTACAATGGGATTCAAAATAAGTCTGAAACTATCAAAAATTGGATTGTTTGAGAGCCAATACATAGCTTAAAGTCAAATATTTGGGGGGGGGGGGAAGAGGGAGATTCAGCTTTTCTGCCCCATACCAAGGCTTTATGTTTTGCAATTCTTAAAAAGAACAAAAAAAGGAGAAAGTAATACCATTAAGGCATTTGAAGTATGGGGAATAAGCAGGAAGAACTCAAAATGCTAGCAGCTAAACACAACTATGACATAGATGGCATCACAGAGACTTGGTGGGATAATACGCATGACTGGAATATTAACATAGCATAGTATAGCTTGCTTAGGACAGACAGCGAAAAAAGGGAGATGATGTTACCTTGTATATTAAAGTGTTTATACTTGGACTGAGGTGGAAATGGAAATAGAGACTTTCAACATATTTGTCTCCTGGGTAAAAATAAAAGGAGTTCAACCTTATTTTTTATGTCATGGTAGGGGTCTACTACAGGCCACCTAACCAGGAAGAGGAGATGGATGAAGCTTTTTTCCCCAACAATTAACAAAATCATCCAAAGCACAAGATTTAGTGGTGATGGGAGACTTCAACTACCCAGACATCTTTTGGGAAAAACACACTGCAAGCCAGAGATCATCCAACAAGTTCTTGAAATGTACTGGAGATAATATTTATTTTCAAAAGGTGGAGAAAGCTACAACAGAAGAGACTATTTTCAGCTTGATTTTGACAAACAGAGAGGGACTGGTAGATTATTTGAAAGTAGAAGGTAATTTAGGGTAAAGTGATCATGAAATTGTAGCATTCATGATTCTAAGGAATGGTAGGAGAGAGAACAGCAAAATAAAGATGATGCATTTCAAGAAGGCAGACTTTAGCCACTCAGGGAGTTGGTAGGAAGGATCCCATGGGAAGTGTGTCTAAGACGAAAAACAACTTAAGACTGTGGGCAGGTTTTCAAAGAGACAGTATTAAAGGCACAAGAACAAACTATTCCAATATACAGAAAGAATAGGACATATGGCAAGAGACAACCCTGGCTTAACCAGGAGATTTTCAATCACCGAAAAATGAAGAAAGAGTGGTAGAAAAAGTGGAAACTTGGACAAATCAAAGGATGATTATAAACAACGCAATTATGTAGGGGAAAATCAGAAAGTCCAAGGCACAAACTGAAATCAAACTAGCTGAAGGCATAAAGGGTAACAAAAAAACATTTTAAAATACATTAGAAACAAGAGGAAGACCAAGGGAAGTGTAGGTCCATTACTCAACAAAGAAGGAAAAACAACCACAGAAAATATGGAAATAGTAGAGGAACTATGATTTCTTTGTTTCGGTCTTCACTGAGAAGGTTGGTGGTGACTGGATGGCTGACGTAGGGGACAGCAGTAAAAATGGGGTAGGATCAGAAGCTAATAGGGAAAGAACAAGTTAAAATTACCTAGACAAGTTAGATGTCTTCAATTTACTTGGGTCTGATGATCTGCACCCTAGAATACTCAAGGAGCTGACTCAGGAGATTTGAGCCATTGGCTACGATCTTTGAAAAATCATAGAAGACTGGAGAGGTCCCAGAGCACTGGAAAAGAGCAAATATAGTGCCCATCCATAAAAAAGGTAATAAAGACAACCCAGGGAATTATAAACCAGTCAGTTTAACCTCTGTACAAGAAAAAATAATGGAGCAAATGATTAAGGAATCCATTAGCAAGCATCTAGAAGAGAATAAGGTGCTAAGTGACAGTCAGCATGGATTTATCAAGAACAAATTGTGTCAAACGAACCTGATAGCTTTCTATGACAGGCTAACAAGCCTTGTGGATAGCGAGGAAGCAGTAGACATGGTGTATTGAGAATACAGTAAGGCTTTTGATATTGTCTTCTATGATCTTCTCATTAGCAATCTAGGGAAGTACAGCCTGGATGGATCTACTATGAGATGGGTGAAAAACTGGCTGAATAACCACTCCCAGAGAGTAGTTAATAATGGTTCACAGTAATGCTTGAAGGGCAAAACATGCGGGGTACAGCAGGGATCAGTTCTCTTCAATATTTTCATCAATGTTTCAGACAATGGCATGGAGAGTACACTTATAAAGTTTGCTGATGATATTAATAAAGAAAAGTGCAAAGTACCCCACTTATGAAAGAACAATCCATTGCACATATACAAAAGGGGCAATGATTATCTAGGAAGGAGTTCTGCAGAAAGGGATCTGGGTGTCCTAGAGGACCACAAGCTAAATATGAGTCAACAGTGTAATGCCATTGCAAAAAAAAGCAAACACCATTCTGGGACGTATTAACAGCAGTATTGTTAATAAGACAGAAGAAGTGATTCTTGTACTCTACTCGCCCTGATTAGGCCTCAACTGAAGTATTGTGCCCAATTCTGGGCACTTCATTTCAGGAATAATGTGGACAAACTGGAGAAAGTCCAGAGAAGACCAACATGAATGATTAGATGTCTGGAACACCTGACTTATGAGAAAAGATTGAAAAAGCTCGGTTTGTTTAGTCTGGAAAAGAGGAGAAAGAGAGGACATGATAATAGTTTTCAAGTATCTAAGACTGTCAGGAGGAGGATGGAAAAAAATTATTCTCCTTAACTGCCAATGACAGGACAAGAAGCAATGCACTTAAATTACAGCACGGGAGGTTTAGGCTGGACATTAGGAAAAAATTTCTAACTGTCAGGGTGATTAACCACTGGAATAAGTTTCCTAGGCAGGTTATAGAATCTCCATAATTGTAATTTTTTAAGAGCTGGTTAGATAAGCACCTGTCAGGGACAAGTTAAGAGGGTACCTGGTCCTGCCATGAGTACAAGGGGACTGAATTCAATGACCTCTCATGGTCCCTTTCCAGTTTCTATGATTAGAAATCAGATCTGAGTTTACTCTCTAATTCTCCCACAAACTTCTTTTGTCACATTAGGCAATTAAGTTACTCTCTGTGCCCAAATTTTCAGGCTGTACCAGGGGAACATCACCACTTCCTTTCTCCCACCTTTGGCTATGTCTACACTGCAGTCACTAGAATGACACAAGTATGGCACAACAGATGCTTCCTACAGCTTTGGAAAGGGTTTTTACATTGCTATAGTTAATTCACTTCTCTGAGAGGCAACTAATTTGACAGAAGAATTCCTCTATCAACCTAGCTGTGTCCACATCAGGGTTAGCCTGACCAAATGCTCAAGGTGTGAAAATTTTTAGCCAGGTTGAAGTAATTTTTAAGCACAGACCAGGCTTAAATTCAGCCTTGTCTCTTTAGGCTGAATGTTTTTCAAAGCAGGTACTTTCTTTTGTTCATTGTTTGTATGGAGGGGCATAGCCCTGATGTATGTTTAGGCTTCTAGGCACTACTGTAACAAACTGAAAAAGGAAAATGTTACGTTTCAGTTTTTCTAGAGAAAGCACACATAGCCCATAAGGAGGACACAGACAATGCAGAGAGAAAAGTGGAAATAGTGATGTATTTGGATTCTAAAGATTGAATAAGATAGATAGATAGATGTCAGAATTTGAAATGACATACAGGAATTAATGCTGTGGAAGCTCTGTAATACTGGCAGCAGATTTAGCAATAGGAAGGACATGAGGCACCTGCACAGCTACTCAAATAAGCCACCACAGCAAATTTCCAAATCCAAGTTTTCCATTTGCAGCCAAAAGATTTGACTGAATTTTTTTAAAGTGAAAAATACATTGACAAATAGAAATTTTCAGGGGGTGGGGATATGTTTTCTGATCACCTGTAATTGTCAGGGTGAGGACTTTTAGGGGGCACAACTGCTCATAAAAACGCAACAACTTTCCTCTGCACCATTTGTCTCTCTCAAAAACATTTTACACCATTTTTAACAAGTAAATAAAACTGTGGGAAAAGCCTGACTGAGTGCTTCAGTAACTTCAGGCTGTGTCTTCTTACATCATTCCTGTCTGCTTGCCAAGCCTGCTTACTAACCACAGCAAGTGAATTTTAATAGAAAAAAGGGCATAGGTTGAACAACAAATAAAACAAACACGTACACTATTCTTGAGATTGCTACTGCTGCTGGAGCTGCAGTGATAGGTAACAGTACAAGTACAAAACGGAAACTGGCAGGTGGTATTTTATCTACCTTGTTGTCAAGAGCTATACTAATCATTCTGTGGATAAAATGCCGGTGGCTGGCCTTACACTAGCAATTCTCATTTCTCATTGTTGATACCATCAGAGACAAATTGTGATTAAAAAAAAATGTTCAGTGGTTAACAGCTAGAGAGAATTCAAAAAACCCACACAAACATTCCACAGAAACTTCCCCACACCCACAGTCTAGCAGTACAATTTTAATTTGCTGCACGGCAGGTAATTGAGCTTTATTTATGGATTTGGAGAAATGCCTTGAGATTCCTCTCAATATATTAATTACACCATATAGAACTTGGTAGATAATTGTAAATATTCTTTCCTTGTCATGCACAACGTCTTTGAATTGCTTCCATTCCCTTCACACGAAATAAAAACAAAGACAATCAGCTCATCTTCAAACTCATTCTAAGAGCATGCAGCATTTATTATTTCTGATACCATCATTACTTTTGCATTTTCTCTTCAAATAGGTGAATTTAGCCCTGTGTTTTATCCATTTCCAAGGAACTTAATCTCACTGATTATGTTGATAATGTAATTTGCCCATATTAAAGGAATACATACATGAAAACTAAAGCTGAGTGATCAGGAACAAAGGAACCCCTGTGCTGATGTGGGCACACAGAAAAAGACATCCAGTGTCCTTCCAGTGCAAAAAAGTGCCACCTAAACTATATAATCAACCCCTGTTGTATGTCCAGATCTTATTGTCAGAGAAGTCTATGGGAAATGTGCTATTGATATCAACACAGCCAGGATCTAGCCAGTGGAGTACATTGACAGGATTAATAATGTGATCCCCTTTAAAAGCCATAACACTGGACTTTTCCTTGGAGGTTGGAGAGGAAAGGGTTTCTTTAAATCAGAAGGTTTGTAGCCAGATGAAAAAAAAAATGTGACTGTAATTACAGTTTGATTTGATATGATAGGAGAATCAGTTCTTAAGATTCGACAACAGGATTACAGGTCCGGGCAGGCCTACACTGCCTGCCCTTTTCAGCAGCATTTGAAAGCAAATATGCAAGTTACCTAAAATACCTTGTGTATCTATGTTCAGCTTCCCTACTCTCTGCAGAAAAACTGTGCAGGATCAAAGGGAGGGGCCTCCCTTCAAACCAGAACTATCCAGTTGCCAGGGTAGTACTGCAGGATCAAACTTCCTGGTCAGGTCTTCACAGACCTGAGTAGTCAGTCAATTAGACAGTTCAAATTGATGGTGGTAAATTTGCCACCATCAGTGAAGACCTGCCCTCTGTTACCTTCCTATACAATTTAGGATGAGCCTCTTCAGTTAACCTGACTAAAGTAAAAGCTATTGCTATCACTATCTTTACAACCCCGCTTATAAATATTGATCCACAAAACACACCACAGTAATTCCTATAGCTGAGACCCTTGTTTATGCTTACATGCTTTTACCCACATGTTCTCTTGGGTCGTATAAAAATTAGTATTATAAATCACTTCAGGTGATATGCAGTGTCACAATCTATTAGCACAACTGAAACTGTTTCCTCATCATCATCCAGAAAGGTCACTCATTTTAGGCCAGCGATTTTCAAAGTACAGGGTTGCAGACCTGCAGGTATTGGGTCACAGCCCCTGAGCACAGGATAGCAGCAGTAGCAGGAAACTTAGAATGCCAGCACCCTAAGCCCCATGTTACATGCCTGGGATCCCCACTCCTGCAGCCACAGCTGCCGTTAAGATGGTGGGAGCTGACTGCCAACAAAAATAAAGCCACAGCTCTAGGCTCCCAGTTCCACAGCCATCACCTCTCTTAAAAATGGAGAGCTTTATCTCTCACCACTTGACTAGCATATTTCCACATGGCACAGCTCCCTGCCCCTACTGTAACCTTCCCAACAAAGTCAGGCAACATAACCTGGCCTGCTTTTCCATTTTCTTCACAGATCGTAAACAGTGTAATTACCACAATTATGCTAGCACACAGCTCTTTCTAAGCAAGCAACCTTATTTTTACGGTAAAAGCAATACAGAGAAAAGAACGTACTTGCATGCTAAAAACAACTTACCAAATATTACCCCCTCACCCCCACAATAGCTGCAGTATGTCTCAGTCCTTACAACTTTCCTTAAGGATCGGGGCCCCTCCTATCTGATAGGTCCAGTCAGTTTGCCAGATCAGAATGAGAGACTTGAGTCAGTTTAAACTCAGGTTACTTATCCAGAAATCCTCTTTGTCTAATAATCCTTGAAGAATCCAGTTCAAACCAGTATGATAGTCTGTCACCAGGTAAGAATAGCTTTGGAAGTGTTACAAAGTGAGTGAATTTCCCTATTCAACCCTCGCTCCTCTTAATTCCAGGAGGACTGTGGTTCCCCTCCCCCATAGGATTATATTCAATCTCTGGCCCACACTGATATATAAATTTGATTCAGTAAAGTCTGTCCAGGTTACTTCAGGAAATTACCATCTCTGTCACATCCAGTACAAGATACCTTTGGATATCACTATGTAGTTCTCATCATATTTGTTTTTTGTCCAGTACTTCTGCTAACAGTGACCAATTCAATGACTGGTTTCACCTGTCCATGTTCATCTCACTATTAGAGGAAGAGATGGCTCATTCATCAGTACCAGCAATAAAGAAAAGGCCCAATGCCAAAAATAGGATTTCTTGTTTCTTTAACAGACCAAATGCTCTTCTTAATTATATCTGTGCAATTCCAACTTCAAGTTCTGCTTTTTAGTGAAGCTGCACTTGTACAATTGATGGCAGAATCACAGGACAATGGTGCGACGCTGGCACACCAGGTGCCAGCTCTTACCAAGTCTTTAGGCCTTAGACAAACACTGACAAATTCGTTTCTGGAAACCAGTCCAGCTCACCTATGCGGTAGTATGGTTGAGATGGGTATTGAACTTAAAATGTGTTTAGACTTTATGAAATGCTTACAAATTGCTAAATTCCAAAGCGGCAGCCATGTTAGTCTAGTCCAGCAAAAGAAACAAGGAGTCCTGTAAGCTCCCCCATCTCCAAAGCATCTGACAAAATGGGAATTTCTCCCCGTGAAAGCTCATGCGATAAATAAATTGGTTAGTCTTTAAGTGCCACAGGACTTCTTGCTTCTTATAAATTGCAGTATGCATTAATCTCAGAGAATATCTTTATCACATGCTACAAGGTAGCATTTAAAGTTTTGCTTAATAACTAAAAACATTTGCCCTGAAACTATGAACTTGGTAGACGGGATCATTTCTATCTCTTAGGAGATCAGTCTTATTTTGCTTCCTCTTCTGAATGTGACAGATGGATTCTCTTCTGTTCTATTTTTCTTCAAAGTCCTGGGTAGGCAGATCTGCAGATTCAAATTCTTAAATCTAACATAACTGCAGAAGGATTTCAATTAGATGCTTAACATTATATAATTTGATTGTTTTCATAGAGAGATATGGACTATAGTACAGAACTTTTTAAATAAACCACTTAACTAAATAAACCAGAAACAACCCAAAGGCACCCACTGCAGCTCAATATGAGGAACAAGGGATGTGAACTACAGGTAGAAGAACAGAGATATGGGCACATTTCCCATGTCATCAGATATCATTAAGAACATGAACAAGACTGCCATCCCTGTCTATTTTATTGTAGAACAAAATTTTCTATTACTACCAAGATTCATTTACTATACTTGTAATAAATGAGAGAGAGTTGTATTCAGTGGGCTTTTATAGACTTAGTGTCTGACATAAAATAAACAAGATATTTAAATTGCAGTAATTAGCAATGGTAACATTTTACTTTGTGGTGTGCCATATCCAATTACCTTCCTTTCATCTTCAGGTGAGGATCTCTGCACTTCTGTATTTTGAAGAGAGTTTGCTACTGATTTTAACATGTTCTTAATTCTGAGACACACTTGTGGCTCTCCAATATTTGTAAACAAGAAAAAGGATCAGTCATAAGTTTTTTTTTTTAAATAATGTCACAAAAGGCAAACTGTTAACATTTCAACATGTAAATTAAACTAGAAATCACATTGGGTATGTCTACACTGGAGTCTTAGGTCGACTTAACCTGCCTTAAGTCAACTTAAGGTACTCCCTGGTCCCATTCAAAAGTTAAGGCAACTTAAGCATTAGCTTAAGTTGCCTTAACTCCTGCCCTGGAAGCCAACTTAAGCATTAAGACCAGCCCCAGATCTTGATTATGCTCAGGGGCTGGATCCAGCCCTGGCCCCTGGTTGCAGATGGCTAGGAGTCCAAACTGGCCCCCAGCCCCTTGTTGCAGGTGGCTTGTCGCAGGCAGGGGATGGGAGCCGACTCCTGCCACCTGCAGGAAGGGGAGCAGAGGCTGATCTTGCTCTGAGCCCCTTGCTGCAAGGGGTAGGTGGCTTGGGGCCAGCTCCTGCTGCCTCCAACAAGCAGCACAGTGTCAGATCAGGCTCCCAGCCCCTTGCCAAGGTGGCTGGGGCCGGCTCCAAGCCCCTTACAACTTCTGGGAAGGAGCTCAGGGTTGGATCTGGCTCCCAGTCACCTGCCAGCGGCAGCAGAAGCCAGATCAGACACCCAGGCCTGGACTGGGGCCCTGAAGCCCGACCCCAGGGTATGTCTATTAGTATAAACATGCCCGTAGGTCGACTTAAAATAGCCCCTCAGTGTAGACCTAGCCATTGTGCCACAGAAGTGACCAGAATTTAGCAACAAAACACTCTGTGGACTTTACAGTCTAAAAATGAAATCCTCACTAGTTGTGTTCAAGACCCTAGAGAAACTGTCAATTTCCAAAGGGATAGCCATGTTAGTCTAGTCCAGGGGGGAAAAAAAAAAAAAAAAAACCACACACCAAGGAGTTGTGTGGCACTTTAAGACTAAGATTTATTTTTCACATGAGCTTTCGTGGAAGAAAATCCCACTTTATCAGATGCTTCAAAAGTGAGTGAACTTACAGAATGGAATGAAAATAAATGCAAGGGGTTTGCTGTTACTGTATGACCTGATCCTATGTTTTACACCCCCTTGCATTTATTTTCATTCCATTCTGTAAGTTCACTCACCTTCGAAGCATCTGACGAAGTGGAATTTTCCCCCTAGAGAAACTGCCAACTATTTTCATATCACCTCCATCAACATCATATGTTATTCCAATCAGCTGTGAACATTCTTACTTATAAGCTTCAAAATAAAATCTGAAGGTAACACCAGGCATCAGAAAACAAACATTTTCCACATATAATATCTTCTCATTAACTCAGGAGGATTCCTCAAAGAATCCACATTATCTCTATGAATGACAGTAAAAGTGACAACTGCAATTATTTTTCCCATAACTTTGTTTTCTAAGCTATGTTTACCTGAAATACTGCTAAAGCTCTTTCTTTTTCTTCAACATTAGTACTTATAACAGATTCCCAGTCTTGGCTTTGTGCTTTCTTCCTGTGAACAAGAGAGACTGACCAGAAGTTTTAAATGCTAAGTATTAAACCATCTCACAAGAAGGTGGCATGCATTTAGTACCCAATTAACAATAAAGGCCAATAATTTCCTCAACCATCTTTTTTTTCCAAGGCAGATAGAAGATATTTAAGGACCTCACTCTGCAGGAAAGGTGAGTTGTGATCTGAACTACTAACACTGGACACTTTTGAGAACAAAAATAACGTGCAACCTACTTCTGCGTACTTGCAATAGGTAGAATCAGTTCCCCCCACCCACCAACTGCCCACCACTTCTGGAGACTAAATACTTTTGAAAAGGTTATTGAGTAGTATAACCAGGCAAATAAATAGTGTTGCAACTATATAAACAATACACAGTAGTGCGAAAGAGTCCCATGAAGTACTTACTTTCACAGCCCAAGAAAGAGCCAGCAAGCTGTCAAAAGGTATCCCACAAAAAAATTTAAAGAAAGAAACAAGAGAGTCTCAAAACTGGTTTTGTAATGCAGGTCAAAAGTACATTCACTCTATTACTTTTACAGTTAGCTTTATTTTTATTTGGCTTATGTACAAAATGCAATATAACTGTCCTGCAGTTCCTATGAACAGCGCTGGATTAACCACTCTGGGAGCCTCGGGCTGCCCCCTAACCACAGGGCCCCCCAGGCTGAGCCACACAGCCAGCCTCTACTACCTCTGTTGCTGGGGGTGGGGGGGGTTGGGGCCAGAGATGCTCCTGCCCCAGCCACTTTGCCTGGGGGGGGGTGAGGGTGGGGGCAGCTAGCACACAAAGGGCCAGGGTAGGCCACCCCCCACCTCAGGTGTAGCAAACAAGGTCTGGCCCGCCTCACCCCACCCCCGGGGGTGGTGCGGCCAGCCCAGAGGCAGGGCAGAGCACAGAGCCCAACCCCTGGGCCAATGTCCCCTGAGAGCTCCTGCCCTGCTGGTGCTGAGCTAGGTGGGAAGTTGAATTATTAGGGTTATAGGGGCTGGAGCCCAGGGCCCAAAGCCCCTTTGATAATCCGACACTGCGCACAAAAGGGATGAGTCTGGGACAGATTACTTTTAATCTTACCTATGTCTTCACTACAGAGTTAGCCAAGGTCTAGGCTGGTTGTTGCCTCTACCCCCATCTGTTACACACACACACACACACACACACACACACACACACACACACCCCCTGCTAGCCCCAGCCTGATGGTGTTCCGAAACTTGCTGAAGCCCAAGTTCCGGTCACAGGTGGTGAGAAAGAACTAAAGGGCTCAACCCTTTACATCTTTTATCTTCAAGTGAGGGATGCGCAGGGCATGTGCTTCACCCTAATGGGTACCAGCTCAAACACACAGGCATGCATACACCTAAGTGGAACAGACATGCAAATGCTAGAAGACAAAATAGTCCATCACGAGTGAGCCAAATTGGAAAAACTGCATAGCGAAAGCCCGGACACAGCTCTTCAAGGGCTGTCTATCGCTACAGAATATATTGACCCAAGTATCTTATTGCCCACATACTTTGTTTTTCCACTGGTATTTAACATGTATACTTTTAGCAAGGACTATGAACTATTTGATTTTGGAACAGTGATGGGGTGTTTTTGTTTATTTTCTAAAGTTTCTACACCAAACCACATCCATCACTGTGGAATAATTGACAATTATGCTAGTTATTGAGAACAAATGTAGTTTAAGTTATTGTTGACATTTTATTTTTATGATATATATTCACTATTAATCCTCTGCTCCTGAGGCTAAATAGGATATAAGCAGCATACAGAATCCTAACCAATATGTTCAGGCATTTTAAAAGGTTTAACAATGTTATGCATATTGTTGCACAGTTTTCAGCCTTTGGTCCCTTTTGGCCATCACTGTTAAAAGTGAACATATACAACATATAGAAAAGTCAAAACTCCAGACCCTTTTTCCATTGTAACGGAGAAAAACAATAGGTGACCTTGAAGACATTAAGCTTGGTTTTAGTGAGATACGATCAGATTAGTACACTGGGAATAAGCACCCAGACCCTGCTTCTTCTCTCTTTTGTATTGGAAGTGACAGCTGAAAAGAGTCTGTATCAGCTATGTGGCAGCAGTGACAGTTCTGCACAAAGCAAGACTCACTTCTCAAGTTTTTGCTTATTCTCATACATCACCCCATCATACAAGATAGCATTAAGTTTTCTGACAGGTCTCCTTTGTTCCACTGAAGCCACAAGGATATACAGATCTACTTACCCAATTGTGAATTCCTATAAACATACTCTTTCATTTCATCATATCCTGCTCCCACATAACAATACAAAGATAGATCTGATAAAATCATTTATGGAGAAAGTCACACTGGCCTCACTGGGACTTTGCACACTCTCAACTTACAATATTTTAATATTCAACCTGAAATCCTGGTAATTAACATTGAATTTAGGTTGATGGTGTTCATTATTAAATACATTTATGGGACTGATGAACTTCATTAAGTCATTGTTTTGATTTCAAGAGAGAAGTGTTTTAAGAAAATCTGTGAAGTAATGCCTAAAACTGAAAACATGGGGAAATTATATAGAAATGACAACATTAGATGTTGATATTTCTTTAACAGGAGAAACTTAAAAGTCAACTATTTAATCACAATTCCATTTCTGTGGGGTTTTTTTGTTTTTGTTTGTTTTTTTAAGATTTTCATTTTCTCTGCCCTTTTTAGCCTTCCTCATGCCCATTCTGCCCCCATCATTATGGTACCTAAATGTCTTTAGAAAATGCCAAACACTTCAATTCTTGTAAGCTGTGTAAATTTAGGGAAGGAAACCAATCAACTTCTATCATATACATGGCCACTTTGTAAGGAAGTAGCATGAAGACTGGAGAAACTGATACTATATGCATTAGTGCACCATAAATCCTGAATCTTTCAGCATTAGCAAGTTTTAAATGTGCATATTAGAATATTCTGATAAGACATGTTAAAAGTACTATTAACTTATTTTCCCTCTTTCTTTCTTTCAGCTGAATCTATTCATGACATTTGACACAAATTGGTGAATAGCATTGGTCTCCTTGAAATGACATTTTTCGGCACATTCACTATTTTGGGGGGGAAAAAATCCACAGCAAACTTTCTTTCAGTTCTATGCATTACCTTCCTATCTTTGAAGCCCTTAAAGCAGTATTTATCTCATCTAATGATGTGGTGTTTCATCGTGTGAAGTTGTTTTTTGTTTTGTTTTTTGTTTTGTTTTTTGTTTTTTGTTTTTATGGGTTTTTTTTTTTTGAAGGACAGAGTTCTTCATTTAAAAGCAGCAAGAATGTGTTTAGTATTTAACATGCTGTTTAGTCCTTTAATAAATAACTATTCCATAATGATTTGAAAGTTAGAAAAAAGTACACCTTAATTCACTGACTCCCCATTGTGATGTTAAATTAATTAGAAGAATGTTTACTCTTAGTGTAACTATGTCTTACCACAGATGCTGTTCTGAAGACAACTATTCTAGGTAGGGTTTTTTTTAATATTTATTACAACAGTAGCAAATGGGCATCAAAGACTGTTGCTGAGAGCATCAAGGGCTTCATTATAAAACTCAACTTTCAGGTTTATGACATCTCAGATTGCATGGTCAGCTCAAATGTGAAAATTTTTATATTATTGCTGTAAATCAATTTAACTGTACCGTGATAGACTCTACAAGATTTATTTTAATAGTTACGATTGTGCTGTAGCTATTCAGGGCCTCAGAACAGTGGTTTCTGACCTCATCAAGACTCAAGTTGATTGTAAATAGATATCATGTAACTTCAAAAAAAAAAAACCAAGAACTTCATTAAACTATGTTTGAAAGTAAAGAAAACAGAATTAAGATACAGAAAAAATGTTGTGCCCTACTGAGGATTGAATGGGGAAGGAGTAGGATAATCTTCCCTATAGTTATGACTGACTGAATAGAAATGGTTAAATCACTTTTCTTGTCTTCCAGTCTCAAGCGTTTTCTGCTTTCCTTCATCCCTATCAAATGACTTACCCTCCTTTTAGTTTCTGCAACAATCTTCCTAAGACTTCTTATGCCATGAAGGAATGTGAAGCCCAAATGCCTCTTGAGTTCCAGTAATGCCTATTATCATCACACCCCATTCAAAGTCATGCATCATAGCCTGTTCTAAATTTTAATCAGAATCTTAAAATTATTAGTTCATAAGAAAGTTTTCCACAGCTCAGAAAAGTCAAGCTTATTTTCTACCTTCTCCTTAAGTCCAAAAACTTTGCCTTTTTTTTTCCTCCGAATACTGCCAGTCGAAATGCATTCCTTTCTTATGATCTGGAATTGAGTTTAAGGTGCTGTCTTTGCAGCTCTGAAATGCTGCTAGCTGGAAATCAGTGAGAATGTGAATCAATTTTCCCTTTACACCATCTTACGGTACTACGCCTTTGAAAACACATCCCACCTAGTCCTCAAATTATCAGTGTTAGAATAAATTTTTACATCCCCATGGATTCTAAATATAATCCAGTTAAAAAAAAATTGAAATGTTGCCCTTTGAAATATCAATGAAAACATTTAAAACAACAATACCAGCAACTCAGAAAACATGCAGTTAAAGTTTTCACATTAACCTTAACAATGGCCTGCAAAAACAACAAACTGAGCTTCTTCTGTCTTTTCTTTCTTATGGCATCATTCATGTAAAGAGATGAAGTAATGAACAAAGAGATTGTCAATGAAACTGTTTCACATGTTCAGACGCTAGTGACTAATCTTCAAGATGTGTCTGCCTAAGGGTGTGCCACTGTAGGTGCAGCAGTGCCCCTTGATCCTGGGAATGGAGTTCTTTGGTAACAATGCCCCTTGGGCCACATGTGCATGCCTCCCTGTCTCGTGCCTTGGGCAGCAACTATATACAGAATTGTGTTGGCCAACTGCCCTCTGTTCTTTCTTTACCACAGAGCTTAACTTTAAACCCTGAAGCAGGGGAGGAGGAAAGGAAGGAAGGGCAGGTAGTGGAGTAGAGCAGTACCTCTAGATGGAGAGCTGAAACTCTGGAGTAGTATCCAATAAAGAGGAGAAGACAGTGCATCCTTGTAGGGCATCTAATACTGTGTCATTGGGAAGTGCGTGTATTGGCTAAAAGCATCCACAGATGCTCAAGTGGCTGCTTTGCACACATCGGTGATTGGAATACTGTTGAGAAAGGTAATCAAGGTGGAGAGAGCATGAGTGGAATGGACTTGAATTCCAGCTGGAGGAACCTGATTGTACAGTTGATGACAAAAGGTGTATGCATTGGGAGATCCATTTGGAAAGATGTTGTTTGGATATAGCTGCTTCATTTAAGCATTTGGAGGTTGAGAGCAATAAGCATGGTGACCGGTTAAAAGATTTAGTTTTATCAAGGTAAAAGGCTAATGCTCGCCTAACATCCAAAATGTGTAGTGTCACTTCATGTTGCCTGGTATACAGCAGGGGTGGCCAAACTTAAGGAACTCAAGAGCCACACAAGTTGATTATTAAACCTTCAAGGGATGGGGAAGTGAAGTAGTGGGATGAGATAGGAATGGAATCAAGTAATGTTTGTTGATTATTTCCAAGACCCACTTGTCTAAAGTGATTTGCCATCATGATGGATAAAAAGTGGGTAAATAGCTGCTCATGGGTTGTTAGAGATGGATGCAGCCACAGAAACAGGAGGCTTCCCACAGCCTCCACAAAACCTTCACCATTGTTATTTAGATGAAGCTATGTGAGAGGTAACCCCCTGAACTGGCATTTGTCTGGGCTTCAGAGGTGGTCTCTATTGTCTTAGTTGCATGTCATATTGACCATGAAGAATGAAAGCTGAAGATCAGGATCCTGAGGTATGGTGGTATTTCCCCAATGTCTCTTTGACACTGGTGTACATATGCCAAGAGAGTGAAGAGTCACTTCAGAGTCCTTTAGAGAATGAAGGGACTCATCCCTGTGCTTGGCAAATAATTTAGACTTCTCAAAGGGCAGAGCCTTGATGTGGTTTGCATCTCTTGAGGGAATTCAGAGAGGTGAAGCCATGACACTCATCTCATTACCACAGCTGTTGCGATGGAACAGGCAGCTGCATCTGTGGATTCTAAGGAAGCTTGCAGTGCCAGGCAAGACAGGAGGTGTCTTTCAGACATGACAGCTCTTTCTTATCTGCATCTTAAAATAGTTCATCTACTATATTTGGCCACAGGGCCTTGTAATTAGTGATACAGAACTGGAGTGCTGCAAAAGAATATGCTTTGCAATTGAACAAACCTAATTGCTTCCAGTCAACATCATACAGGGTTACCCTGGGGGTGGCGCTGGCATTCCTTCTAATGTACTGCACTGATGACCAGAGAGCTTTGGGAGAAAAAATTCCAAGCCTTTAAAGGGAACATAGTACTGAGTCAATGTCAAGTGGTGGACAGATGTATGAAGATAATTGTGTGTTTCTGTCTCTGTTCTATGAGTGGCTTGGAAACTGTATCCTGAAACTTAGCCCATGGGTGCCAATAGGGCCAACGTGGAGGAATTGGCAAGTTGGGTTGAATCCATGGGGGGGGGGGCAAGGTTCTGCTTCAGTTCTGGATTATGCAGATGGGCAGAGGATAGTCAATGTGCATATTCTGGGATATGCAGATGAAATGGAATATTCTTCATCCTCTTCTTCCTCAAAGGGAAAGGGTGATGCTGTTCCCAGTAATAAAAGGGAGTAGCATTGTGACACTGGAGAAGAGGCATGAGTTATAGTGAGCTCATTACAGAGGAGGAATTAGTCAGGCATAGCCGAGACACTCAACACCCTTGGACATCTGAACTACTGTGATATAGACAGGAGCATTATTGGCACTGATAGCTTTTTGGAAAGCCAAGAAACTATCTGTCCTGAGGGTGAGTACACTCCCTCAAGGGGCCTGTAGATAGCTTACTTGGCGCCAAGGTCATGATCACTATTAACATAAGGCAAGTTAATCAGAGAATTCTAAAGGTTAAGGAGGTAGAAGGGCTCTACTCCAGATTCTGGCCCTGATCAAAGGCGATTGAAAAGAAACTGAGGGCAGTTGGACTCTGCTGTGCCAGGGGCGTTGCTGGCTTCCAGGCTTGAGCCCCAAGTCGCAGCACCTGAGCCAAGGGTCTGCCGCCAGGCCACCCACGGCAGCATCATGCTCACACAGCGCAAGCCCCAAGTCCCAGCATGCTGAGCCCCGGGTCTTTTCCCGGGCCGGCGGTACTTCTGCACAGTGTTATGGATGGATGGTGTCCATGACACAAGATAGTGAGAAGCATGTGTGGCCCAATGGACACAGTTACTGAAGATCTCCAATCCCATACTTAGGAGGTGCTGCTGGACCTACAGCAGAGCATCCAAAGGACACTATTTGAAGAACTACAGGCTCACCTCAAAGAAAAAATTAAATCCTGAGACCCAAGTTAATATTCCTAACATTAAAAAAACAGGAAACAAATTTTAAATAAAAATAAATTAAACAAAAAATAGCTTTCAGGCACTCTTTAGACAACATAAAGAAACTACAAAGGGTATAAGATTAATTTTTAAAAACAATTAAATTTCTTGGCTCCTCTATCCCTACAAACCTTCCACTTAAAGAATGAGAATCCTCACCAGATGCCAAAATTAAGCTACTGAATGGGTAAATTCAACAGTATTGTCTTCAGTGCTATAGAGATAACCTGTATCCACTCTTGCAGCCTCCACTGAACAGAAGGCAGGGAGAGGTCCTCTGATATCAGGATGATGTCAGAGAAGATTCTTTCCTCTTTGAGATGAAGGCCCAGTATGGCATATTAATTTTGCATCTGTCAACACACAGCACTCAACTAATTAATAGGCAGTTGCTTGCTGCTCATGTAATATGGAAGCCTCATACTTAGTCATTAATGAACAGGAAACAGACAAAGCAAGTTTCCACCCATGAGATTTTTTTTGTTTTATTTTATATATAAACTCACCAGTGTTACCAATGATTCAGCTCTAGAGATACGATCAACATTGAAATACTTACCGCACATAGACTGGCTAGCTGGCTGTTACGCTTTTTCAAGAACCACTTCAGTTAATCCTGCTCAAAACAGTTTTAATCAACACAGTGCTTAAAATTATAACAGGACTATTGGAAGTACAACTGAGGTGAACTATTGTTAGCAAACCTGGGCAGTTTCTGGGAGTGCGTCCCTACTGCAGAGTGGTTTGATACATCCTCATATTACAGCTCATGATTTAAAGGGCTGGGACAAATGAATGCTGACAACTGTATGCTGATTGAGGTCGAAAGCAGTTGCCAGCCAGGGCCCATGCCATGGGATGGTGCATCAGTTATTCTTAGACAGCAGCCAAGTATGAGTATGCAATGTAAAGATAAAATTAATTCAATTATACTCTAAGCATGGGGTCTCAAAGTCCTCAACTACCGCAGTAACCCAGTATCTGTACAATTCAACTCTCCTACAAGTATAAGCAGCCTACATAGGCAGTTCTAACAAGGCAGATTGCTCCTACTAGTCCAGAATGGTATGGTAAATGAAACAGGTGTCATCTCTGGGGTACATTTGAATAGCAATACAAAAGGGAAGAAATCCTGAACTCACTGAAGCCAATGGGAGCCTTGCTAATAACATTAATGGGGCCTGGATTTCACCAAATGTGTGATAATCTCTCACGCATAGCACGGAGACACATTGGAGAAGAGAGTCTCCAGCTTCTGTAGAGCAAGGGAGTAGGTAATTCACTGGTTATGATAGAGCAGGTACATAAGAATAGTACCAGTTTGTGGATCATCTTGTAAACCTAAACTGGTAGCCAGTTTTAGGTTTCACTGATTATAAAGTTGGAGACTAACAGATGAGACTGAGCTAGGGTTAAAGGACAGATGAGATAGGTTGTGGTCTTCATTTTCATAAAGAGTAACTGTCTCTTTTATTAATTTTTTGTAATTCAAATTGCAATTTGCATATCCTTGCAAAGCCAGTACTCAGTACTGACACATGGGAAAATAAGAAAATGAAAATTATTAGACACCGACAAAATAAAACTAACTTGGTTTTATTGTCCAAGCAAACAGCATAGAAAAATTCACTTTGTTCTTCTTTTAATTCTCAGTAATCCAAGTGTCCGATGCAGGAAAGAAATTGGCTCTCTTATGAATATTATATATCCTTATTATTTAACTGTGTACTTGGTACTTTTTTTTGTTTTCGTTTTTAATCTCAGTTGAGATGCAAGTTTGTCACAGAGTTCAAAAACAAATTTATTCTGCACCTTTTTCCTTAAGCTCCAAAACTTATTTTTCATTTAAAAACTTGGCAAAGCTTTTTTAAAAGTTTTCTACTTTATTTGTTATATATTTCACTAGCTATGTTTCCAACTCATGATTTTTCATCACAAACCTCATGATAGTTGTGTTTTAATTAAAACCCTAGCTCTTGAAGATAAGTGATTACATGAAAAATCTCACCTTTCAAGTTTCTAACCCTCACATATGTCAAAAACACCTGTAAGCATGTGACCTCCATGTATTCTAAAGGCTAGAAACCAAAAGGTAAATAAAAGAAGCCTCAATTTTTAAAATTTAATTCCATGATCATCTGGTGTCTGACTCACAATTATTGACCATCTAGGGTTGGCAATACTACTAATGTTTTTACAAAGCAAGACAAGGCTAGTATGACACTGCAAGTAAAAAACAGGAGGCTGTGGGAAGGCCTGAAACTCTCATACACACACACACACACACACACCGCCCCCTACCTAGTGGGGTGGGTCTTAGGGTCTTCTAAAGAAAATATGAAACACCAAAGTCAGTCATCTGCATTTTAAAATATTTTAGGCACTGAGAAATGGAGTCATACCTGATTTTTATTTGGAAATCTAAAATAGAGTTGTCAATGGAAAGCACACCAGGTCCCAGGATGGTAGAGGAATAATCACTAGTTAAACTTAAAAAACCCTATGCTATTATCACAGCACTTAATATTATTACAAGTGAAAGTCAGAGGCAAGTTCAGCCTCCATTATTTACTCGGGGCATTTGACACTGATATATGCCATTCTCTTTTTAGTCACCTTCCAATCTGTTATCCTTTCATTCATTAACATGCAAAAGAAAAGTATTTGAAAATTCGGAATATGTGATTTTAAAACCACAAAAGTAGTTTAGGGAACCTCAGATCCAGATGCAATACATTCAGAGATCTTAAAATAAAAAGGAAAGCTGACTAGATTTCACTTTGGACTGAATTCCTTAACACAGTAAATGTGTTCTAAAATTCCTGGGTCCCCAGTTAGACAACTGCTAGACCTCCCCCAAAACAGCATTATCAGTTCAATTTTTTCAGTAAAACAGATTACCCAATTCACCACATATTCTGTATACATATTATGTACACAGAGTTTTGTCTGTTAAACACCATGTAATAATGTTAACACTTACTGTGTCTTTTACCTTCTTCACCAAAGAAAAAGGCCCCTCCCCTAAACATGTCCTTCTCTGTCTACCTTTCTTTTCTTGCTGCATAATTTTCTACAGATAACTTAAAGGCTCTTTGGTCCTCATCAGACAGGCAACAGGACAGATGTACAAGCAGCAGGAACTAGCAACACAACACACAGAGCAAAACTGTTTTGGTTCTGCATTCAAAACTTGCAATTAATGGCCATAGCAAAGGATGGTGCATGTAGGAAAAGGAAATTACAAACTGGGTAACTGTTTGCAAGAAAACTAGCACTATATGATGTTTCTTGAGCACGGACTGTGTTATTGTAGGTTTTAGCAATATTGGAAGGCATTCTTAAGGGAAATGTCACCTTTCATAAGCAATAATCTTGGATGTTCTTGAGAAGTTTTCACCAGCCAGGAAAGGCACAGATTATATTTCATATACAGTTACAAGAATCTCTGTCAGGCCAGGGACATCCAATATGGCACTATTCCAAATTCAGTTAAAGTGGCACGATAGGCTATATCCAACATAGACCCTTCTCAGGAGAGCTAGTGATGTGGCCTTACACAATCCACATTTTCTATGAAATGTGATGAGAGCTCTTTTTGTCAGTTATGGTCTGGGTGAAGGCAGAATAGTCTCAGTGATCATGATTTTGTCTTTACTGAGAACAACAAAAATGTCTGCTTGGTCCATCTTCTTAAAGAAGAATTTCAAGATCATAACCAATGTCAAAACTGACATTGGTGTGTTTATTACATTATTTATTTAGCCTCAGAATGAAGAACAGATCTAAGGTGCATCTGTTTTCTTCAGTAGGCCTGAAGTTGAGACACACACACAAAGAGTAGTCATGGTGGCTGCAACATCTTGGGCAATACTAAAAAAGTCATCTGGAAGGACACTAAAGTCCTCTAATTATGAAGCATGGAGACTCGAAGATTAAGACTTGGCAAAAGTTCAGTTTATTCAGGCAAAAAGCTAACAAAGAGTAAAATAACCTGCATTCTGCAAAGATTCCAATATTCCCTATATGTACTTTACATATTCTGATTTATATTTTGTCTTGGATGCAAACCAAGACTTGGAAAAAGTACCCTTGCCTTTTCTAGGCTTGTGATGCACCGAATACCCAGTGGGCGGTTAACTGTGCCATATAAACTTAGTATACTCAGGAAATAAACCCCCACCACAGATAGAAGATGAGAAGATTATTTGAAAATGCACATAACCTGAGTAAAAACAAGAAGCAGACCACTATATATTTCAATTATTACATCCAGGGATGACAGTTTTAAGCAGGTGGGACTTGAGTATATGTTGGTGGTGTTGCAATTTTGATAATTGAGAGAGAAGAGCCACCACAAAGAACATTACAGAAAGAATGCTTAAAAGAGTGAAAGAATTCAAATACAAGGGGTCAGTGGTTGCTAACATTGGTGCTGTCCTGAGCAATGCACAGAATTGAACTAAAAATACTTGGTGCAAACTGCAGGAGCTGACCCCAGTTCTCTGTAATAAAAAGATATCAATGAGGTTTGAGTACATAAAAGTAATTCTACTGATCCTAATATACAGCTGTTGAGATTGTCAAATCACTGGATGCTCCCCAACTGACAGTGGAATAAGGTTGTGAGGGGCCTAAAGTGGGTTGCCCCAACTGAAGAAAAATCAAGGGAATTGAGGCTACATTTTTATGGACGTGTCCAATAGAGATCCCAATACAAGACGGATAGCCCTGGCAACAATCACGGATGGAAGATAATGGGGAAGTCAAAGATTCAGTACATAGACTGGATATCAGCAGACCTTAGAGCAGTTGCTTTCAAACTTAGGGTCAGGACCCAATACTTGGTCGCAGACCCTCAGGCACTGGGTTGCGTTACCCCTCTCTGCCACCACCAAAAGACTGGAATTCATTGCTCAAAGATGTAATTGTTGGGTTGCAGGCATAAATAATTTTTTTCAACTGTGTCCCGAGGAAAAAAATTTGAAAACCACTGCCTTAGAGAGACCAATTTGCATAACAGTTAGGCGTACAATTATGAGATTTTAAGGAGGCTACAAAAGTTGCCAACCCTTAATAGGGAAGCAGCAAGAAAGATTATGAAGAAAAAAGGATGTTTTACTTGCTACTTAGTAGAAAAGCAAACTTAATATTCTGTGAACTGCCTTGTGTCCATTCAGATCCACAACTTTCTAAAAAGCATTTCCTTTGCAATCATGTTTCTAATATAAACACTATTCAATACGTGAAATAACTCTCCCAGTTCAGAATTTTCTTCTTGAAATGAACAGTTTGAATTCATTGCCATGTAAGCAGACTGAAAGGCTACTAAAAGTCATTGTCTCACCAACAATTTTATTTTTTGAAAAAATACTTTTCTTGTAATTGAATATGCCCAGCAGAGGCTTTCAAAAATACTTCATCTATAGTTGTGCTACTTAACTTTCTATAGTAAAAAAATGAATTGGGGATCAAACATTTAAGTTTAGCAGCTTGTTTCAGTAACATAAAAACAAAGCTAAGTGACAGAGATAAAACTCACAATTAAAGGCAAGCTAGTTTCTGCCTCCTGTCCCATCTCTAATCACCAAGCCAGACATTATTATGGATTTCAAAGGGATGCAGGAAGAAGCAACCTGCTAATCCTTGAGCATTTTCACTCATTTTAGACAGAACAGCCAAAAGGCAGGAATGAAAAGACTGTAAATTTAAGAGACGGAGAGATTCAAAAGTGAAGCTTTTCACAGAAATATTGACTCTTCCTTAACCCACCTCCACCAGAACCTCACCTCACTCACACCAATAACCAGGACCTGCATGTTACTAATGTAAAACTTTCAACTCTAAGGCTTAAACGAAAAGGGGAGAAAGAAGAGAGGGTTGTCATCTTAACTTACTTGCACTATAATTCTCATCTGCTATATTTTAGCACAATGTTTTCTTGCATTGTTAGGAATTCTTTTTTGTTTTTGGAAACATCTAATAATAGAATTGGAAGGGACATCAAGAGGTCCTCTCATCCAGCCCCCATGCACTTATGGCATTATCTAAACTTGCTTTTAAAAATCTCCAATGACGGCGATTCTATAACCTTCTCAGGCAATTTATTCCAGTGCTTAACTACCCTGGCATTTAGGAAGATTTTCCTGATGTCCAACCAAAAGCACTCTTGTTGCTATTTAAGCCTATTGCTTCTTGTCCAAGTCTAAAAAGTTAAAGAGAACATTTTTTTCTACTCCTGCCTTTTAACAATCTTCTAAGCACTTGGAAGTTGTTATGCTCCACCCCATCCTGCTCAGTTTTTTCTCTTCCAGACTATACAAACACAATGCTTTCAATCTAGCCTCATAGGTCATGATTTCTAGACCTTTAATCCATTTTTCTTACTCTTCTCTGGACTTTCCCAACTTGTTCATATCTTTCCTGAAATGGGGCACCCAAAACTGGACCTAATACTCCAGCTGACATCTAAACTGTGCAGAGTAGAGTAGAGGAATTACTTCTCATCTCTAGCTAACAAAACTCCTGCTAATGCACCTCAGAATGTCATTTGCTTTTTTGCAACAGTGACACTGTTGACCGATATTTAGCTTGTGATCCACTATGACTCTGAGATCCCTTTCTGCAGTGTTCTTTCCTAGGGAGTCATTTCCCATTTTGTTCGTGTAAAACTGAATTTCCTTCCTATGTGGAGAATTTTGCATTTGTCCTTATTGAATTTCATCCTGTTTACTTCAGACTGTTTCTCCAGTTTGTCCAGATTTATTTTTAACTTTACCTGTATCCTCCAAGGCACTTGCAACTGTTCCCGGTTTGGTATTGTCTGGAAACTTTATTCTTTATCCCCTTATTTTAAATATAAGTCATCTCACATTCACATGTCTTTATAAGATATGTAAATGTAATTATGAAAAGAGGCAACACTGAAAAATATGATGTGAGGAAAGCAGGTTACCATGAACTAAGAAATGGACTCTAGTTGGGTTGAGATTCAGACTGGACAATCTGTCAAGTCTCAGGAAGTTCTGTTGAGTAAAGCAAGCGCTCTGCCCAAAGGTTTGCTTTGCTGTTATCCACAAAGTAGTTCTGAACTCCATATGGAGCTTACTCTGGAGAACTGGACAAATGGTGGTGGGGATACTTGTTCTGTGGCAAGCAGGGAGCTGACAGGGTGATGTCAAACTGTTAGTTGCTGTTTGGAGTATCACAGATGAGATGGGGCTGGATGGAAGTCTTAAATCCTATGCTGCTTAAACTATCAATAAGCCTACAAAATTTGCAGCTGAACTAGTAGGCTGGTAGTGACTGTGTCATAACCAGAGTCTGACCAGTTGGGCAGTTTATCATTGGGATCAAAGGAGTCCCTGCACACCTCTCTTTTTCTGGTTGGATCCTTTCTTTTTATATTTGCAAAATATTCTGCTTCATGCTCCAGAAGACTCGTGTGTGTGCACAAGTGGGGAAAAATCCCTTGGAAAGGTGATCAGGACATTTGCAATTTTGAATTCCTAAAACTTTATTCTCCCCCAGCTGGTACGTTTGGGTGAACCATACATTTCAGAAAGGGATCTCTTAGACAAATTGTTGATTATGGCCCTGGTTACTAACATCAGCAGCTGCCTCAAAGATTACACTGCATTTTGAAAAGTTAAATTAAGGTCCAATGCTATGTAGTGCTCAGTGTGCTCAATTCCTACTGATTTAGGGGATGAAAATCTTCAGTGGGATTTGAGAGTGCTCAGTAATTCACAACATCAGATGCTAGTATGATAATTTTACAAAGATTTTGTTTTGTGTCCCCCCCCCCAAGCAAAACCCCCAAACAGGATATGTTTCCTCCATCATGTTCAAATATGGAACCATTAATTGGAAATTTATGCCTGAAGTCCAAAACTATATATTGGTTTTATTGTAAGGTCCTTAGATTCCTATAAAATGCATGCATTACAATGTAATAAAAATAAGACAGGGCAAAGAGAGCAGACATTACTTGAAGTCAGAAAAGCACAAAAGGCATAAATATGCTACTTGAAGCTACTTCCTTTTATTATACTTTTTAACACAAGTCAGAATGATATGATATATTAGTTTTAGCAAAACTAAATACTTATTTTTAAGGGGAAAATTACTTTTGATTTTTTCAGTGTTCTTAGTGTGACATTTAATATGGAATAATCAAATATAATGGCACCATGAACAATGCCATCTGACTAAACCAAACAAACTGTTGAAGACTTATTTTTTGTTCCATCATAATCTTGCTTTCTAAATATTCAGACTTTTCCCAACTCATTTTTCCTACTATCTGAATTTCATAATCTCTACATGTTGAGTAATGTTTTACATAAATAACTGGCTTCAGTCTTTTCACAAAAATAGTGAAGTTCCATGTTAGCTAGAAAAGGGTAGTTGTTCATGGATTACTGTGTTCATTTCCTACAACAGTTAAGAACTCAATTATACAGATAGGATTATTTCATTTTTCAATAAAAACTAAAATCTACAGTAAGAGCATTCGCTTTCCTTCCTCATTCAGTTTCCCATAAAATTCTGAATAACTATGAGAGGACCTGAAACAAATTCTGGTGGTGTTTATTCCAGTTGCCTAGACCAACTATCAGTGTCTCCACCTTATAAGACTGCCTCTACCTTTAATTTATCATCTTTTCCCCAAGATAAACTGCACCAAAGGGTTTACAGGAAAATGTCTGCAGCATATATATTTATGACCTGCCAACAAATCAGTCCAGAAAGTAGGTATATGCAGATGACACCTCTCTTACTTATGTTGATAGTGATGTACAGGATATCAAAGACCTACTCAGCCCATGCACATCCCAGCCACTTTTCTTTGTCAGCGCATGACACTGTTCAAATGGAAGCTTGTGGCCAATCTCCTTGCAATCAACCCTTTAACAGATTATACTGAAAACTATCTACTTCCTTTTCAAACAGTGATCATACATCTGAGTCAAAGTGGACCACAGCGCACCACACTGGTCCTATCCAGAAAACAAAGAATAACATCACCTCTTGCGCTAGGGAACCAGAAGCTAGCAAGAATCTCCCGGAGAACAAAACTGAAGAGTTCTTTGAATCTGAATCCTGGCACTGATATTCACTCCAGGGGAATATCATGCAGCAGGCTCGGGCAGAAACTGATAAATGCTTCTTGTTGATTCAGAGCTGAATACAACCACCTGTATTCTTAGTGGTTGGCTTAGGCTCACATTACCATATAATGTGTATGTGCTGGCTCAGATTGGTTTCCTAAAACTTCAACAAGATGTTATTCTTAAAACTGCTTGAAGGTCTACAATGGATGAAAACCTGCTACACGCAACGCCTACAATGGTTCCAATAGGTGCAAAAAACCACACGCATTTCCCATAAGATGTGCCTGCCTCCAAAACAAAAGACACATACACTAGAGGCTCCTGGTGACTTGCCATGGCTGTCTCTGTCAGAATCATCTGACATCCTGTTGCAAAGGTCCATCACGCATTCATGGCCAGTACTGCCAAACTCAGAGAAACAGCATATCAAAACCAACAGCTATGACTTCACTGGGATGCAGCAGCTCTGGTGCCTTCAACAGTCCTAACTTGCTGCCACATATTTGCAACCTGGGATGCAGATCCTTGACTAGGCTTAAAAGATTGCTATTCCGACTGGTGAGAGTGACTGCAGTGCAGCAATATAGCTGGTTGAACACGTAGCATGAAATATACAATTAGATTGAAAATTGGACTACAGCCCTTGCTCCCCTCAATTATGCAGCAGTTAGATGGCAAAACAATCTAGACTTCAACTTGTAACGCATATGACAAAGGTACAGCCAAATCCATTCACAAAAGGAAATCGTTTTATATAATAAAATAAATTTAAACGAACATCTATTGTCTTCAGTACTGTAAAGCTCTTATCAGAGGGCATCTGATTACCTTTAGATGTTTACTCACTCTACTTTGAAAGCAAAATAAAAAAAAACAGGAATCAGGTGAGAGTGAGACAAAAGATAACCAAACTGCTCAGACGACTTGTCTGTTGAACAAAGATATTCTATATTTAGTACAAGGCACCACACAGTCAAGAATGGGTATCAATCTTCACCTCTATATAATCTGTTTGAATCCAGCCCTAGCCCAGTGACCAAAAAAGTTACTCTCTTGACTTGTATGCAATACGTTTTATAATAATTTTTCACCACAGGATGAGCATCAGCATCACTGGTTTAAATAAAAAGATGCAATGTAAAAAAGAGGCAATGCATTAAGTTTCTTCTTAGGGAGAGATTGAGAAAATGTCAACACTACATGGACAGAAAAAAAATATTTATTTCAAGTAAGGATACATCATACTACAGCTGGATATCAACTGAAAATCCTATTTGATGCAATTATCAAATCCACCAGCACCACAAGTTGAAAGATTTGGTATAGCAACTGCCACAAGCAAAAGTAAATCTCATTTGATGAGATTTACACTTTCAGCAACATAAAATAAAGCATCAAGCCAATCTATAAACATATAAAAATAATCAGTGTCTTCTAGCAATAAAAGAGATTTTTAAATTACTGTTTTGGGCAAAACTATATTTGCTCCAGAACTGTATTTTGTTTGTTTACTTTTGCAGGTGGATAATATGCATAAGGTGCAAAAGTTTAACTTTTATATTTTATACTTTTTACTTTTTTTATACTTTTTTATACTTTTTTCATAAAGAAAAATGTTGCTTTCATCAGATTACCAACCTGTAAAAGACAATAGGCTAACTCCTCTTGAAACTTTAATGATGGGATGGCAAAGTCTTCTAAACATAAGTGAACCAATTTTAGTGAGATTTGTTTTGTTTCTTCTTTAAATAACCACTTCAACTGTATTTTTTAAAAAATGACCATGATCAGATATGCAAGCTCTATTTAGAGAACCAGTTAGTGGTTTTCCTGACAAGCAAGATATGACACAATATGGAAGACATTATGAGTTAATATATATATTCTCAGATCAACAAACAAGGAGTCCTGTAGCACTTTTTAAAGACTGTCTTAATCAGATATTCACCAGCAACTACAGACCAAACAAACATTAAAGCAGGTACATATTCCTGCAACAAACCATGTTGCCCACATATCTGCACAAAAGACACCATCACACGACCTAATTAAACCATCTGTTCCACCAAGTGCTCATTCACCCACTCATCCTCCAATGTGATTTATGCCATCATATGCCAGATATGCCCCCCCCCACTGCCTCCTATACTAGACAGACAGACCAGTCTCTGCACAAAAGAATAAATGGAACACTCAAAAACCAACAAAGGAACACTTCAATGTCCCTACTCACTCCACTGATGATTTGTTAATAGCTGTACTTAAACAAATGGATTACAAATCAAAGCTCCAAAGAGAAACCACAGAATTGGCATTCTTATGCAGATTAGACAACACCCCCTTAGGGTTAAATAAAGATCTCAGGTTTTTTTCTTCTTGCCACACCTCCTTCTTTAGCAGCAGCGGGCAATAAAATTTGAAGGTGCGCCAGTAGAGGTGATAGACAGCCAGCCTGGAGCTGGGGGAGGGGAAGGAAAGCTGGTGGGTGTGGACTGCTGGAAGTGATGGGGAGCGCTGAGCAGTTGAGATGCACCAGAGGGCAATGCAGCCCCAGATGCAATGCCCAGGATTGGGGAGGAGGGCGGAGGGAACGGGCACAGCCCTGCCTGAGCGACAGCCCTGGAGCAGCGCTATGCAGCTCCAGTAGCAGGTGGGGAGGAAAAATGGTGCAGCCTCAGCCCTGGAGCAGCACTATGCAACACCAATGCAGGGGTGTGGGAGGCTGGGGGGGGGATAGTGCAGCCGTGGCACAGTGACAACTGTGGGAGAGCAGAGGGGAGCAGTGTGTGCATGAGTGGCCAGTGGGACAGAAGAGGGAAGCTCAGCCCCAGCACAGCACCGGCTGAGAGGTGTTGGAGAGCAGTGGGCTGGATGGTGACCTCTGGCAGGCTAGATCTGACTCATGGGCCGTATTTTGCCCACCACTGCTCTATATGCTGTTCTCCACCATCTTCAATCAACTGATGAAGTGGGATTTTCCTCGCACTAAAGCTCATGTGACAAATAGATCTGTTAATCTTTGGAAGTACCACAGGGCTCTTTTGTTTTGCTGAACTAGACTAACATGGCTACTCCTTTGAAACTGGCCAACATTCTCAGATTTGATGCCATAGATGGATGACAATCAGTGAAGCATTTGGTTGTGGTCCTTGGAGAAATGACTGGTTATGTGACTCTGGTTTCCCTGCCTTGTCTCTTGTTGCTAAATTGCCTATAATGGACAGCTAGAGTACACTAAATCCTTTTCTAATATTACTTTTCTACACAAGCAGTTGTTGTAATTGTCACCAGAATGTCATGGCAACTGCACGGTTGTCAGTGGGAGGGAAAGTGGTCCGTGAGAACATCTATTAAATTGAGGTCCACACAATGGAAAGTATGACAGCTTCTGACCTTCCAGCATACTTAATGTAGTGAAACGAGACTACTGGAATACTGACATTGTTGAATAGTGTCTACACAAGAAAAAGAAAAGGAAGAAGAAGTGAGGAGCATCATCATGAGCCTGGTTTGCAAAGATGAGTGAACACAACTACTTATGCAAATACTCTATTTTCACACACAGCAGTGGTGTTTTCTTAGGCACATGGCAAATTAAGTGCCTCACTGATCATTTGTGCAGGCAAATATTTAACTCGTATACACTCTCCCTGGAAGAGATCTTTTGTATTTACAGTATTTATAAAATCAGCCAGGAAGGTAGCAGCAAAATTCTAAATAAAGATACCAGAACAGAGGAAGTGCAGTAGATATCTGCACTACAAGCCCCTTGGATGGAAGAAAAGTGAAAATAAAAGACTTTGGGACCACTAAGATGTTTGAAGTGACAGGACGCTGGTTTCATGAAGTATTTTAAATACCTGGACTTCCACTAGTTGACAAATATAGCTAAATACACATCAAAAGGAGTCTTAAATCAAGGTAGAGTATAACTTCATGATCCACCTAAATTCATAAAAGCATTCTAACAAGTCCCCTTTGCACCATGTAAAATAAAAGTTTTTTCATTCAAACACATTCTGTATCTTCCCACACATATTTCGCATCCCACTAAGCATACAAACAAATTCATAACAAACATGAGTCTACCTTAACTGTACTTAGTTGGTGTTTTACATATTATGGCCACACACAGAGAATTCCCTTTTTGAAATTTTAGTTTCCTGCAAGTAAATAACTGATATAACAAATATTACTTATCCATTTGATAAGGAACAGAGAATACAAATTCTTTAAATAAACGGAAAGCACCTAGATTCCAACTGGCAACACTTATTAGTGAATAGCTTATCACTGAACATTTACTACATAACATTTATGTGGGTGACATAACTAACTAAATCTAGCTGCAGCCCAGGAATGCCTAGTGCTTTCACTGTAGTTCTTCAATGTCTGAGTAAGCAAACTGACCTAATCCAGACCTTAAACCAATTCGTGCCTGGCCTTAAGCCATACCACAAATGCCACACTATCAAACATTTTTTTTGAGAATGGATGAAACCAGAGCAAAAGTGACAAATACCACAGAGAAATTATGACTTGGATTTGTAAACACAATGGGTCATTTTCCATTAGTCCAACAAACAAAAAAATTCTCACACTGGGTTTGAATTCATCATCAATTAAAATTTTTACATGACAAACCCAGACCATCCTGCTTAATCCAAGTCACAGCTGGGAATCCTCACAGCACCAATGTTGCAAAGCAGCCACTCACTCTTTTACACAGCTCCCTCCATTGATAGAGAAAAAACAGTCAGAACAATAATAAGCTGTTGTCCTGACAACCTCACAAAGCACAGACTAAGGCTTTACTCTAGCAGAGCAGCAAGGATAACCTCTTCACCTTGAGATGATCCTAATTCTTCAAGAACGGTTTAGTCATTACAATAAGCAAAAACTAGTAGAACAAAAAAATATATTTAATCTTCATTATGTAGTTACACTAATATTTCAAAGAGATTTTGAGCATAAGATTAAAAACATTTAAAATAGTTGCTTCCATCACTAAGAATATGAGAAAATACACAAAGCCCATACCCCCAGGTAAGGTGACTGACTAATAGGTGATTCTGAACTAGAAGTCACAAATTAATACGGGGGGCAGGGAGTAGTTTCCACAGCTCAGAAACTATAAAAAAAAAAGTTACTGAAATCTTCTCTTTCACAAGGCTTTCTGTAAAATATAAATAAAGGTTGAACTTGTTGTTTAGTAACAGAATTCTGCCAGCTAAAATAAACAGTGTATTTAATTGCAATAGCCCTTTTAATCTTTCTTCTGAGAAGAATAAAAATGTACCACAAATATTTAAGAGAAGTGTACATTTAACAGATTATAAAAGCTGTATTCTGGCTTTACTTAATTCTATTCTGCTATTCCGCTTCCATATTCTTATAGCTGTTTACCTAGGGTTGACCATGCTGAATGTGAAATCCCATATGTAGCAAATTCAACATAAAGGAATTCTAAAGATTCAGAGTTGGCCCCTCAATCAACTGATCATCTGATCCCCCCACCTGTCAAAAAAACATAACTAAATAAGAAGCAACCACAAGAATATTTACTGGGCTACACAAACGTGTGTGTGTGTGTGTGTGTGTGTGTGTGTGTGTGTGTGTGTGTGTGTG
>ML681972.1:24601760-24709851 GCA_007922195.1 Podocnemis expansa | reverse complement strand
AGAGAGAGAGAGAGAGAGAGAGAGAGAGAGAGAGAGAGAGAGAGAGATGGTTACTCCCTTCCTTAAAGTGTTTTCAGAGTAGATTTTGTTGCAATAATTATGCAGTCTCAACAGTTTTATTGTCAAAACAGATATGAAGTCTGCAACTTTAGCACAGACCCTGTCTCGTTTAAAATAAAAGATCAATAAAGTGAACAGATCGAAAAAATGAAATACAGACTTAACTGTGTACTTCACATCTTCCTGAGTAAATTGCAAGCAGCCTAATACAGTTCTTAACTTCTTTTCATGTAATTTAGAGCATGATTTTAAAAAATCCAAACAAAATCAAAACAAGCACTTGCTGTCCATAAGCAATCATGAAACATGGAAAGGAGACATCCATAAAGTCACAAGGCATTGTCCTGGTTAGAAACCCAGAATCTGGGTGAGAAGCTAAGGAAAAGGAGAGGACATTGAGAGTCTCACTAAGATGCTGTCCTGGAACCTGCAGAGACTCCATGTTTCATCTCAGTTTCTGGATACAAGGGATGAAAACCCAACCTGTCACAGACAATGGTAATGGCCCATTGACTTTAATCAGGCCAGGATTTCAACCTAAGTGTCTGAAATTTGAAGAGGCTTCCTAGAACCTAAGAAGATTGTAGTGGCTAGCACCTCTGCTTAATATGCAGAAGGTCCTAGGTTCAGTACCAAGGGGGTTGGACTCAATGATCTCACGAGGTCCCTTCCAACCCTATGATTCTATTCTAAGTGAAAAAAATCTTCTTACCGTCCATGCTCTTCCCACACACACACCTCATCTTAAGCCTCGTGATTACTGTTAGGGCATGGCCTACCTCTCCTTAGACTCTTTTCCTCAGAAGTAGTAACAGTACCTTCCTACAGTACTGCTTGTAGCTTTTCCAAACCAAAGCAGAGAGTAGCTGCAACAATTTCTTGTCAGTTGCACAGGGCCCACAGGATCCTCAAAAACAAGAGTGAAACCGCTCAAATGCCTTGTTTGGTTTCAGGCGGCAGCTACTGCTCCTAAAACCTATGAACAAAACCAGTCACTGAAGCTGTCTGCAGATTTAAGAACTTAAGAAAGCATCTTTTCACATATACTGCAAGTTTGGAAAATTGTATCTATACCCATAAAATTTAGAAACTATTTTGAAATGGAGCCACTAATTCTGTAGAAAGAGATTATTTCATTCACACTAGGGAAACTCACTACTCAATTTTAAGTGGATTTTGCTAAATGTGTATTTAATTATACCTTTGTAATAACTTCATGATCCATACAATAAGTTCTATGTATCTTCTGATAAGAATTTTAAACACAAAACTATCACAGCGACATTAATGTGACTTTTCTTGCATCAACTCAAAAACTAAGAATCCCACTAAATTTAAGTTTCCCATTCTTCTCAACACATTCAGATGTTCCTAATATGGTAGCAAATCTAGTTATTGCTCTGTTGATACAGGTATCACAGGAATAAATTCTCCAGTCTTCACTGATTTTCTTTTGTCATTATATGTCTGAACTTTAACATCACTACAATATAGCAAACTGAACATTAATAAGTTAATAGAGACTGGTACTTCATTCAGGTTTAGACATTCGTTGATAATCCAAATTATGTACCTTACTATGAAAATAGTAATTTTCCATTAGGCCTACGCAAATATTTTTGCCAAACACATTCTTAATGGATCCTTTGTTAGAAAAAATACCATATTTGTCTTAAAAGAAAAATAAATCAGAAACTATCCTTTTTGAGCACCAAACAATATTGTATTAATCAGAGTGCTAAAGTGAAAAAACACCTTCATCCGTTCCTCATATAAATGGACTGAGTTGGCAGAAAGATCCTCCCTGATGTCTCCCACAAACTCAAGTAAAATAGAGTGGAGAAAGAATAGGCATCACTAAACACAACTGTTCCACCTACTCATTACAAGAGGATGAAATTCTGCCAAAAATGGCTATTTTTAATAAAACAGCTTTTACTTCCTTTCAGATTGCAAACATGAATGGTTTCAAGAAGTCAGATAACAATTAAAGTGTGTGACATAACAGAAGCATAATACTGCAACCTAAACACTAAATATAGAAACCATCTACCTTTTAGTTCATCTATTCACAATCAAATTTGTCCAATCACCTGTCAAGGCTGGTCAAAAACGTAACACAAAAATCCACAGCACTTTAAACGGCAAAGCATATCACACTGAGATAGAGCAGTAGCATTCCACAAACCAAGGTTTCATTTCAAGCTGACAATATTACAACTGTGGGAAGCTTAGATGACTAACGTGAGAAACTAGACAACCAGATAACTAGATAACCAGAAGCCCCACCCTCTTTCAATAGTCACTGTAGCGTGCATCTTGTATTTTTACACTAATTACACGGCAGTTCTCACTCATTGTTACCACACTTTTCATTCATTCATCCAGCAGAGGGATCAAGCTACAAAACATCCTATTGTCCAACAATTCAAGACAATCAAAATTCCACTCTGTGAAATGAAAATTATCTACTTACTGCCTGCAGGTCAAACTACTGATCTGCTCTTAAAAATCTTGGGAGCACTGACTGACTGACGTGTCCAATAAAAGGCTGAAAATGAAAACTGGCTTTTTGACTCAGTTCACTTGTAAACGTCAAACAGCAAAAGCGATCGATGATTTTGCCTGTTTTGACCACAGCTTTGCTTAGTTCCTCTTCTGGCTCTGCTTATTCACAATTATGTCTCATACTGCACACAGAGTAATTAATGGCTACCAAACATTTGTGTCAGACAATCAACAATGAAATTCAGGTTCTCCTTGGATAGAAGCCTTTAATAATGCCCTCACTTAGAAGATATGTTAATGCCAGTACTGCAGGCCACAGGTTTTGTTTTAGTTTAATTCTAGCCTTTATTGTCATTCTTTGGTGTAAGAAAGTAAAATGCTTTTTTTTACTCATCAAAATTGTCATTTGTTCAGTGGTCTTGTATCCCTATACACAGATATAACATGAAGGAATAACTGAAGTATTTTATGACCTGTCAAATCAACCTACTGAATGTGTAAAAACAAAACAAAACAAAAAAAGACAATAGCTTTAAAGACCTTTCTGTGAGCTTGCTTTACACAAACATTACATAAATTATAAATCAACTGGTATGGAGCCTCAGGAAATGTTTAGATGCCCACAATGCATTATAACCTTTGCTGATTTACATTTTTGCATAAACAGCAAACACAATTCAAAGAGTGGCTTTAAAAAAAAAAAAAATCAAATCTTCCAGACACACTTAATTTATAACAAGCAAATATGGGGCCTGATCATGCATTCCACTTGACCCATATAGTTTTGAACACAGAAATACAGGACTGAGACCATGATCATTCCTAAACCCAACAAGCTCTGATGTACTGTGCCACTAAAACTCAGCATTAAAGTGTATTATGGCAGCTCTAAAAGCACCACACTAAGGTAATTACCTGCCAAATTTAGGACAGTTTAGATGTTTTCCCCCATGAATAAACAATGTTATTACAGCACAGTCCTAATCAAAAAAGTCTACTAAACTATCAAAGGAAACAGTAACTTACACTGGGGTTGTTTGTAAAATAAAATTAAAAAAAAAAAAAAAGCCTGCCTCATTATTATGAAAACTTACATGTGTATTTGTTAAACTTCCAAAACAATCTGAACAGCTGTCCTCTCTAGGAAATTATTTAGGATATTTTTTAAACATCTGACTTACAAATAAAAAGCTTTACTGTGTATGTTGATGATAATGACTTTTGTCATCAATCGGAAACATTGATGAAAGCCATGAATTCTCTCAAGTGATGAGTAAACTTTCAATTCTGTTTAACTCTAATTAGTGCCTAACTGATTAAGAAAGGCATGTGATGATTTGTTGAAAAAAAAAAGAAATACATAAACTAGGCAACACAGACAAGTCAGACACCTTCTTTATTATCTGATATAAGAAAGCCACCTAGTGTTTGCATTTAGAAATGAAAACTGCACACAAAAGAGACAAGAAAAGAATTCACATAACCAATTCTTTTCAACTTTGCAAGGGGCTTCAGCACCATCAGCAACAAAAATAAAGTTTTGGTTGCAAGAAGCATACATACGAAGCACCGATGTTTCTATGGTACAACAAATATTAATAGCTTACTTATCAACTTTGCATGCTAGTCCATGCAGCTAATCGTTGTCAACTTTCGAGCAATCTTTTGTCAAGCCTAGGATAAGGGCTAGCTGGATGTTAATACTGACTAACGCCTCCCAAGCCAAACGCAGAACACAAACCAGAAAAACGAGAAAACGAACACCCAGTAGTTCTCTCCTGTTTCAGGGATGAGCCAGATGCCTACTTTAACATTTTTAAGCAAAAAGTTTGAAAAGGGATCAGTGGGAGCATAGGGGAACACTCTAGAAATGAGGAAGTGCACAAGACCCGTCTTTGCCCACGAAGTCCTACACCCAAAAGAAAGATCAAATGCTAGGAAAGCACCTACCGAAACTGGACCAAAGCACTCTGCTAAAAAAGAGGCGCAGCAGCCGCACGCCGCTGCCCCGGCACTAATCCGCACGGAAGCCTCCCAACCATCAGCTCGCTCCTTGAAAGCCGCTGTGCGGGACCAAGGAGCGCACCTTGCCAGACCTGTTTGAAACAGCAACAAAATCAACCAGCCCGTTTAGACGGGGAGCGGCCCCCGGTGGAAAGGGTTTACTCAGCAGAGGAGGAGGCTTCGCAAGAGGCTGCCGTGCAGCAGCAGCAGCAGCAGCGGGCAGGCGGGGGGGGGGGGCAGCCCACGCGCCTCGCCCCTCCGGGGAGGCTGCCCCAGAGACACGCGCCCCGGGTGCCCGGCCCGCCAAGCCGGGCTGCCCCGGGAGAGCCGACGCGGCTCCTCACCTGCGCCCCCCGCGCGAGCCGGAGCGACTCGCTCTCCCGCGCCCGCCGCCGCCGACTCCGGCTCGGCTCTCGGCTCTCTGGCTGCCGGCCGCCGCCGGACGGGGAAGGGAGGGGGAGCTGGGGGAGCGAAGGGCCCGCCCTCCGCACAAACCCCGCCCCCGGCCTCGCCTCCCATTGGCTCCGCCCCCTGAGGCCCAGCCCCCGGCGGAATCCTAACTCTCGATTGGGGGCTCGCCCTGTCGCTCAAGAGGCGACGTTGGGCGTCGCGCGCTCTTCTGGCGCGTGGGGGGCTTGGCTCGTTGGGCGGCGCGTTCTGGAACGGCTCGGGGAACGGGCGCGGAGGAGCTCGCGCTGCGCGGGAGCGGGAGATGCCCGGCCGGGTGTGCGGAGCGCGGGTTGCCTGCTATTCCGGCTCCCTGAGGAAACTTCGGGAAGAAAGTTCCTTCCCCGCCTCAGATGAGGCAGGCTCGGGCCCTGCTCTCGCCCCAAGCGGGCTAGAGGCCGGGCTGCGCCAAGCTTGCAAGGCTGTAGTGGCTTTCAAGACCCTGGACAACTCCAGCCCAGACCTGACTCAGCTCTTTTCTCGCTGCATCTGGTCCCTTTGGCCTCAGTGCCCGCTCCACGTCTTGGCCACTGCTGTTTGTGTGCCTTGAGGACACAGGAGCCTTGCCAGTTCTGTGCGCTAGCCACCCCCCACCCCAGCACTGGTTCAGCTCCTTCCTCTAGTCCAGTGGTTCCCAGCCTTTTTCAGGCTGACGACCTCTTTTTAACCCCCCCCCCCCCTGCTGATTATGTAATCTGGTCCCTGTAAGCAGACTCTGACCCACACCACGCTGGTAGCACCACTGGGACAACTAGCGAGCAGTGCTGCCACCACCGTGGTCCACACTGTTGGGGAGCTGAGCGGTGACAGCTATGGCCCCCTGCCCTTGCCCCTGCCAGGGAGCTGCTGCGGACCCATCCCCCTTCCAGGATCCGGCCGTGGGAGGGGAAAGGCAGCCCTGGCAGGGAGCATTGGGGCTGTAGGTGGATTCCAGTCACGGTAGGGAGAGGCTCTGCAGACTCCCTGCAACATATCCACAGACTCCGGGGTCCGCAGACCACAGGTTGGGAACCACTGCTCTAGTTGCATTTCTCACATCTGTTTTTAGACCCCTGTGTTAACATTAATGAAGATGTTTATACTTAACACGCGGTCACCCTTAGATAGTAAACTGTGGCAGAGAATTTCCAAAGGGGCAGCCGTGTTAGTCTAGTCCAGCAAAAAAAAGCAAGGAGTCCTTTGGCACTTAAAGGCTAACAGATTTATTTTTCTTATGAGTTTTCATGGAAGAAAAATCCCACTTCGTCAGATCTTTGAAGATGGGGGAACTTATAGAATAAGTCTTCATCCTGTCTTTGGCAGCACTGAACATGTTGGCTTTACTTAATGAGTAAGCCACAAGTATGTACCCAAATTTCTGCTCCGTCCACCAATTTCAGGGTATTGTTGTAAGTGAGGCAAACAACATCTGGTTTTGGCTTTGAAAAAGTTGTCATTCTGTCTCAATTTGTATTTGGGCCAGATCAGGCAGGAGGCCCACCATGGGGGCCCACCTGGCTGAAGCAGGGTTGCAAAATAAATATGATGTTAATTTGCATGCCATTATCCTGACAGTTGAAATGGTATTTCCCTGTCCACTACTACAAATTATGAAGAGGATTGCAACATACTTGAAAATGAAAGCCCACTCCTCCCTAACCTATAGTAGAAATAAACCCATGATTCTACATTTTTTCCTAGTATTATGTAACTTCCTGGCCATACCAATGTATTCAGCTCTTGTGAATGGGCAGCATATTGACCTTTGCACGAATTGTGCTAGCTTGTAAATTTCATTGCTCTGTTTGCATATGAAGGGTAGACAGTAAAAAGAGGCAGGGAAGAAGAAATGCCAGATGTTCATTCAGGATCCAAACTACACGTACTAGGTCAAATTTTAGGTTGCTCCTTTTAACTGTTCCATTTATATACATTTTAAGTAAAACATATACTACTCACTAATTCATTGAGTTCAGCAGAGAGACTCCATGTTTGTGTGCAAAAGAAACCATTATATTGCATGATTTACTCCAAGGTACTGATAAACATAGCAATTACTTAATATTTAGATTAATTTTAAATGTTGTTTTTCACTAAAATGGTTTTTACGTGATAGATAATGTGTTGTAAGATAAGAAGACAGGCACAATTTTGGTGACACGCCCAGGCAATGAAACTCAGAGAAAAACGCAGCAAGTAAAAGTAAGTATTTCTCCATCATGAGCTTTTGATAAATGTTCTCGGTAGACATTTAATTCCTCTAAAACCCAGGCTAGTTCACAAAAACTCACCTCATGAGTTGCAACTTAGAGACTAAGATGGGTTTATACTAATGTATATGTATTAAGCATATATTATAAAGTCTGGCCTTTGCTGTTACTGTACTTCCGTATTGCCCAATCTCTTTGCTGTAGTGTTTTGGCTGCTTGTTCCTCTAAGTCTTTCTCAGGAAACCAGGTGCCTCCTCTCTTAGATTTCATGTTCTGTGCTAGCTGTTTGGGGTTTTTTTCCCCCCCTTGTGACTCGTGCTGTCTCTAACTTCTCAGATGTAGATAAGTAATATCACCACAAGGGTTGTGTTCCCACTACTTCCCAGAATACTTCATGAAGATCCTCCAGTCCCTTCCTAATTATTACTTTCATTTTTTATTTCACCCTGATTCCCAAGTTACTCCTGTTGGTCCTTGCGGCTGAGGGTTAAAAGCTTCTCCCTACATCTTGTCGTGACTGCCCATGAGTTGACAAGTGTACGTCAGTAGCAACTGCTGCAAAACACTTGGTCAAATTTTGTTCTCTCCTAACATCCAGGCAACTCTGTAACTTGACAACAGAATTTGACCAAGAATTAATTTCCAGTCTCAGAATGAGAAAGTATATTTATTACTGGATCAGCTTCATATAATAGATCAGTGAAGTCCCCTGCTCCACAACATAGTTATGCACATCTTCTATTGTGTATCTTTAACAGTTATTGATTGTACGTCTTATCAGGAATGTGCTTTTACTGCTAATCACCACTAGGTGTCTCTATCAATTATGCAGCTGCAGTCTCGAAAGGCATAGTCCTAACTTGGAGCAAGCTCTCTGCAGGACTTGCTTGTTTTCAGTCAAATGACTAGCAGATTATAATTGTGGCTTTTCCTCTGCCATTACAGCTCAATCTGGCTGAACTGTTCTTTTACAAACTTGACTTACATCTGAAATATTTTGGATCTGATGTATTGATACACTGACACAGCATAGCAAACAGCACTGTTGAATCTTGCATGCTAAACACAACATGGCAGCTGCTGGTTGATTGTTTCAAACGTATATAATAAAGCACTTTGGATGCAGATTGACTTTCTGCACCATACATACTCTTTCACCTACCTTGACAAAGGAACAAAACGACAAGGAAAACTAACTGAAAAGTCTAGTGTAGTGTTCCCAAGCATCTTGTCCATTAACATGCTAGTAAATCTCTAAGAATACTCTTTATGCCTTTACGGTGATACCTTCTGAAATTACGATGAAATTCACCCCTCTGCAGAAAGCCAGTATAGGACATGTACACCATTTAAAACTTACTTAATAATGCTTAAATTGGACATGTGAGCAGTGACAGATTTAGACACAAACCGAGAAAGTCATGGCTTAGGGCCCCACATTGAGGGGCCTCTAAATATGTCAGAGATCACAAAGAAGATTTATTGTAAAGTATTTGATAATGCAAATAAGGCTTTTTCCAAGATGTAGATTTTATTTAATTGGTTTTTCATTGCATCTTTGCCTATGTATCATTTATTTTTCATCACCTTTTCTGTTGTAATGCATATGATAGGCTGCTTCCCAGATCCAGTCCAGTGTGCTGCTGTGACCCCCTCCAATTCCCACTCCTGAACCCCACTTCACCCCACTTTGCCAGGTGACCACTCACTCCTGAGTCTGTCCATACCAGCCTCTCGCATGTGATCAGTCCCAGACAGAGAGTGTGCTCTCTCCAGTAATCCCCCAGAAAGCAGCCCCAGATCCAATTGCCTCACCAGGAGCCACTGTTTTACAGGGATTGGGACCCCCTTCCAGTCAATATACACTCAGCTCTGTCCATTACACAAAGAAACAGATCATGCCCAGCCTTCTTCATTCACACGCTCTAAAGACCACACAGCTTTAGATAAAACAACTACTAGTTTATTGATCAAATTACAATTTTAAGTGAGAGAATGGCCAATCAAGGCAGAATCATAATATAAATGATTCAAGAGTGACCACAAGGAAATAAATGGTAAAACACAGATACTAAACTAACATCTTTACCTGAACTGATGTCATTGTCTAAGTCTATGCTCAAGAAGTTCAGCTGTCAGATATTTGTACAACCAGTCTCTGCCTGAGACTAGGCAGGGCCTGGATCTTGCTTGAAGTTGTTTCAAGATGGAGATTCTCTGGAAAAGAGCCCCAAATCCTGCAAAGTGTCTCTTTTTGTTTCCAAACCCCCTCAACCCTTCCGTCTCTTTGTCTGGTCTGAGCCAGGGACTTCAGTTAGCATAGTTTTTGTTGCCTCCTCCAGGTACTTGATTGCTCACAGCTTTGGTTGTTTACATGTTGCTGGAAGTGAGTTTGGTCTGCCTCCCACTCCTCTGTCCAATGCAAAACATGCTATACATCTGCGCACACACATGAAGCTGCAGGAAACATGATACCGTAATCATCCTGTAGAATAGGTTATGAACATTCATAAAGGAAGGAATCATGTATCGTCTAATTGGCATACAATCATATAACCACAGTGCCTAAGTGAACAGAAAAGTTAAACAGATCATACCCTAGGGATGCACAGATGTGCATCCTGTCACAATGTAATATACCTTTTTCTGTTTATTTTTTATGGTATGGGGCCTCTGAATCTTGACATAGCTTAGTGCCTCAGCATGTTTTATTTGGGCCCTGCTTGCGAGATATATAGAGCTTGTGTTGGTGCTCTGCACTGGAGTGAATTTCACCTTTAAAGAACAGACTTATTAAATCATTGCATGTGGTTAAAAAGATATTTGTCACCTGAGTTAATGAAATTAATGGAATGAGGGTCCTGTATTAGTAGGTATGACTATTAGAGAATATGCTTATACTGAATTCCTAAAATTTTACATTAACTATAACTTGACAGGGTCAAGAAATCTGCTATTGTACAGATGTGTGATGCCAGAATAGTCTGAAGTCATATTCTGATAATTAATTAATTAATTAAGGCAGCAAAGTTCTCTTCCAATGTCATTTCATTTATTTCATGGCTACCATCTGTGCACTCTCAGGGAGATGACAAGAGGAAAAGAAAAGACAGACTACAAGTGGGAAGAAGTCAACAGGAGCTTTTGCAATAAGGAAGGGTGGTTCAAGTAGCTGGAATGAAGGAAGAACAGGGAGTATATGAAAAACCTGTCAAAACAAAAAATGAAAATGAAACTGATGGAAAGATGGAGGATGTGGAATTTCTTTCTTCTGTTCTAGATTTGAGATTTAAAACCTAAAGCAAATCAGTTTTATCTCCATCATATCTTTTCTTCAAATCTCCATTCTTTATTTAATTTCAAATCAACTGCAATGTTGTATACTTACCCAGTTGGCTCTCAGGTTTGGAAATGGGTAACACGTAAACAGCTGTTCTCATACAAGTTGGTTATTTCAACTGACTTAAAACCTTGGTAAATGAACTTCTCAGGTCACATACCTGGCATTAGATGGAGGAGGAGTGGCTAGAGTCCACGTTGTAAAACATGACTGGTTGATATGTGGGTTTTGGAATATGACAAATGAATAAAAGATGTCTTTGTTTCCTTGATCCTGGGATCTTCCCTAGAATTCAGGTGAGGCAAGGTAAATAAATAAGTACCGAGCAGAAGAGCAGACAGTTATACAGAGAGATCATATCATCCACACATATTTTCTCTAATATTATTCAGTATTTTCTTAAATACTCATCAAGGATGAAATTTGCACAGGTATAGAAGTCTCATATTGTAGCTAAGGGTTTTTGTCACTCAGGTATTCAAATCCTATGAATGATAGAGGCTAAAGGCAAACTGATAGAGAAAAACATTTTCTTTTAATTAATCCGTTCATAGGTCATATCAATACAAGTATTAGTTTAGTTAATAAAGCAGCAATAATAAGTAGGATACTGTAGGAAGTAGTTAGGTAACAAGTGTAGCATTCAGTGGAGATTAGTCATTGATGGCCAGGATCGTACACATACCTCATTCTACTCCCCAGGATCATGTCCATACTTCATTTTACTTTCAGGATCGTGCCCATGCCTCATGCTACTCCTTCTACTAAATATGGGCATTTTTATGACTCATCCTCCTCACTCCCTCCCTTTTGTTCTGTAGGCATGAGTCATTTTCCAAATAAGGGCATGATCTGACCTTTGGAAGAATATAAAAAGAGAGGCCTTGGCTGGGACAGATCTGTGAAGCATTGGCACTCAGCCAGGTTGCACCAAAGCTGCGCTTGGAAGAAGAAAAGAAAGAGAGATAGTACAACGGCGAAGCTCTGTTAGACCCGGGGAGCCACCATAGTTCCATTGTTAGGGAAGTCCCGGAGGCTTCGCAGTAATCACAAACACTGCAGCATTTGCAAGCGCAGGCATCTTGGGAACTCTGTCCCTTGTTTGACAGAGTTTCCCATCCAATTTTCAGTAAGAGACCCAGGGACCCTGGGGAGGGTAATTAACTAACTCTAGTCTTTAGAGAAAGCAGGTAACAGCATTAACACATAGCCTGGGAAACAACAAGGTAAAGATGGCAGAGTATAGACTGAAGGAGCAGCAAGAGTAGAGTCAGGACAGTCTGACCAGAGAAACCAAGCTGACCAGAACCGAAATCCTCAGGAGAGCAAGACAAGCTTGACTGGGGAAGACAGCCACTCAGAGCTGAAGTCTGCCACAGGGACCCAATCCTAACCGGACCAACCTGCTGCATCCCAAGAAAGACACTGGTTTTACTGAGGAACCTGGACACCTCGGCTAACTGAGTCCCGACTTATATGTTCAGATTCTTAGGTGAACCTTTGTCTCTGACAGAGCAGAATAGGATCTGGATAGACAATCGTGAGGGGTTTGTCAGGTGCTATCAGTAAAAAGCGTGCTTGTGGCATGCCTGCCAATTAGGTTGGGTGAGTGCAGTGTGACTGAGAAAAGTTTATCTTCACCCAGGTGGCTGGCCCTCACTTGTTGAATGCTATATAGGTTGTTAAGTATTTAGGTATTTCTTAGGGGTTTTTTTTTTAAATGTTTTAATGTACTTGCTTAAAGTGATAAGTTTGTAATAATGCTCATGTAACTTTAAGTACTGTAACACAGCAGAGCAGCATTCTGTGTAACTGTCATTTTGTGTAGTGCTCATCATGATGCATAGTTATTGTTAGAATAGATATTTCAGTTCTTGCATCTCATTATAACTTTTGTAATCCTTAAATAAATGTTAACACTTGTTTTTGAAGAATTCATTGCTCTAAGTCTGTTCTTGATTGGCAGGTTGTAGCTGTATTTTCCACTGGGGTGTTTTACCCATTTAGGTGAGCAGACCCTATTTTATTCCAGAGTAAGACCTCTTTAGGTAAGCAAAGTCACCTGAACAGCCAAAGACTTAAATGCTGGGGTAACATTACCATGCCATCAGTACAGTAGGCCCTTCCATAGGGTTGTGTAGTGGAAAGCTGTGGGCAGAATGGGTATTCAGAATATCTTCCACACTTCCTGTGCACCATAGCTCCTCCTCCAAAGGTCAACACTGAGGAAGGTCAAGAAGAAGAGGCATGGAATCTCTTATAGAACCAGTGACCTTGAAACCCCATAGAAGTTGCATAGACAGTTTGCATTCACTATTCCAGTCCTTAAGAGTGGTAATGAGAAGGGGCTATAGCCCCTTGCACTTACCCCAGGTTGGAACTGAGGAAGGATTTTATACATTCAACCTCCAGTAATTTCAAGAGTATAAAGACCTTTTATTTAAGCTATGCATTGGTAACCAATTTCCCATCATCAATAAAATGCCTATTTTACATGTTGCTATGAAAATACAAAGACAATTTACCACAGTGTTAATATTACATCCCAGTAGCTTTCTTAGACTACAACTTACTAAGTGCAATAAATTTGGCTCTACAACCCCTGAAACTGCCTTGGAAAGCCCAGATGTATGAAAACACTATTTGTTTTGATTAGCAATATCTTTCAAATGAACTTCATATTAACTAAAGGGACATACAGTGTTTCATCTCATTTCCTCTAGTTTACTTACTACTGCCTTACTTTTCTGTGGTTTACCAGAAGGAAACCACTAGAGGGGACACATCCTGATAAGATTAGACAGCATACAATTATTGTCTTTACTCTAACCATGCTGACATTCTCCAGTCAGTCTGTGAAAGCCTGAAATAAGAGTCGCATATGTTCCAGCTTCAGTTCACATGTGGAAAGAAAGCAGTTTTATTAATTCCACACCCCAGCTCCCAGATATGTTCCTTGTGACAAAAGGTCACACAACAATAACCAGGTTCCTCACTGATGTGCATTTTAGACAATATGTTGTTCACTCCACTTTATGCTGATCAAAACCAAGGCACAGAGTTCCTGGCAGTGGGAAGATCTCTAGGGGAGAGATTGTGGCACGTGAAGGCAGTTGCAACCTTCCCTCTGCTGGAGGACCAGTGGGCTGCCAGCAGAACTTAAAGCATGGGCTGTGATAGCAAGGAAGGAAATATGATTGGAGCAGCAGGCAGATACCATGATTCAGCTCTTCTCTCCTGCATCCTATACAAACAAGCAGGTTTCCTGTGAGGTGTCCAGTGGACACTAAAGCTATCCTCTCGTGGCATGAACCTTGAAGGACAGCAGCAGCAAGAAACATGTTCTGTTCTCCCCAGAGTAAATGAATCAGAGGCACAGCTGATCTCATTGTAACATGGCTATATGGTGCTCCCAGCTCAGAATTCTTCATACACTTACTTGGCTGATAGAAAGCTAAACAAGGAGTCTGATGGCACTTTTAAAGACTAACAAATTTAATTTATTGCATGAACTTTTGTGGGAGAAAATCTCACTTCATCAGACTCTGCTGATAGAATTATATACCCATTTTGCATTCACTTTGCACCAGTGTAGATGATGAAATTAAGTAGCAAGTCAATGGAAAATCAGGCCCCCAGGCATTTAAAACTTAGTCCTTTTCGACGACCTCATTTTTCATATTAATAGGGGTGTAGATGTCCACATCCTGGCCAAATTCAAACACATGAAAATTACACTTACTCAGTTTGCCCAAAAGCCTGTATGGCATTAATTGAATTCAATATTCTTCTGCAAGTTCCAGAGAGGGTAGCCATGTTAGTCTGTCAACAAAACAAACAAGGAGTCATGTGGCACTTTTAAAGACCAACAAATTTATTTATTGTATGAGCTTTCATGGGCACAATCCGACTTTCTCAGACTCATGATATAGCTAACGTGCTATATTTTCCATTTCATGCATCTGATGAAATAGGATTATGCTCACAAAACCATGTGATAAACAAATTTGTTAGTCTTTAAAAGTGCCATAGAACTTGTTTGTTTTGCTAATATTCTTCTGCAGTTCCTCTTGTGATCCATTGTACAGTATTAGCATGCAATATTGTGGCTGCATTTCCATAACTAGTGAACTGACACCTCTAATCCTTTACTTACCTCACAGAGAGAGAGACGCATAATTGACAAGCCCATTTTTGCTTGACTTCTGCTGGCAGAAACTTGGCTATGGGCAGTGGCAGAAATGTCAACCGAAGAGGGAACCATAGCAATGAAAGCAGAGTACAACACTCTACTCTGCTAGCAGACCTAGATGTTTCTGTCACTGTCCAGAAAACTGATGAGGTTAGCCATGGAGAGGATAAGGCCAGGACACATGGGAGAGGGACTGACTCATCACATTTCTCAGACAACCTCTGTTGGCATAGCCCTCAAGAGCCCCAGTAAGGGACCAAGTGCTGCATTGTTCTAGGTGTTACACAGACATACAATGAAAAGATGTTCTCTGCTCCCAAGATTTTCTAATCTAAAACTATGAAATAAAACTACAGGTCAACACAAACAGACAAGGCAGTATAAGAGAACAAAGAAATAATGAGTCACATGACAGTCAGTGGTCTCAGTGTGGCAGAAGTCCAATCATTGGCACCACAGCAAATAAGAATTAAGGAGGCATTGAAAAGAGGACAAATGGTTACAGGACTTTCCTCCCAAACTGCGTGGGGCAGCTTGGGAGACAGCATGAAAGTGCATATTTGAAAATTTAACAAGTGAGCAATGGAGGCTCACATCATGGACTGATCAGAGATGGGAGTCAACACCTTGGTATGGATGAGAGATGATTGGAAGGGCTGGGACAGGCTGTGAAGCAAAGACAAAAAACAGACAGCTTGTATTTGATCCTTTAGAGAAAGGGGAGCCAGTGAAAGCATGCAAAGAGAGGAGCTGATTTGGCCAAAGTGATGGACTAAGAAAATGATCCTTGCAGCAACAATCTTAATGGATCTGTGTGGGACAAGATTACATTTATGAAGGCCAGAGAGAAGGATGTTGTGGTAGTCAAGACATGAGAAGATGAAAACCTGGATGAGAGCTTGTGTATGGATGGTAGGTATGTTATACAAAGTGTATGTTATCATTATTAAGCCTCTCTAAAAACCTTATCAGTGGAATTAAGTGAGGGATAAGGCCTTGTATGATCATCTTCACAGGAGAAAATTTCATTCTGTTGTGGTTCAATTTGGCAAATTTAAATGCAACTGCGGTGAGTGATCTAGAGTCTATCCCCTCACCCCAGTCTGTGTACCTCTGCTCTCGTTCTCTGTGGCATCCTCAAATCCAATTTTGTTGACTTCTGATACCTACCTGCATCGCTACAGCATTTGCTTCTGAGTTTCATCGTTAGAAAACATTTGTTCCCTCTGGAATTTACAGAGTTGCACTCCTGGGCCTAAATACCACATAGGAACACTAAAGTCAAAATATTTACCTTTCACATTGATCCCAGAGGCAACATGTATGCGGATGTGTCCATTGGAGCTATATGAAGGAAGTACCTGCTTCTGTGTGCTGAAAATCTTTAGAGAGGAGGAAACCTGGAAGTTGAATTCTGAAATGTTTTCAAGCTAGACATACCTTTCATTGATGTATTCCCACTCCTGATACTTTAGAATTGCTACATCTTGTCTTTCATCTCTACTGTCAGCTGTGGGTGTCATTTCACAAGTTCTCTTCTATTTCATTGTCTAATCTAGGACCCTGTTTTTCCCTTTGCATACTATGCTAAATTGGTATGATTGTTGCTGGAAACAAAGGGATTCTGCCTCAGTCATCACATGAGACTTTTAACAGTTTAATGGGTTTTTTATTTTTTTTCTGCTGAGACTGTTCACCCAGTGCCCTGACTAATATTAAAACATTGCCTTTATGTAACTTTTGACCCTCCAAAAAAAAAAATCAGTGAATTAGTTCAGTGTTTCAGAAATTATCAGGCTATAAAACTCATTCCAAAAACTCTAATTTATTTTAACAGTTAAATGTACATGATTTGAACCAAATTCTGATGTCCTTAGACATTACTCTTTCTTATACTAAAGCCTCTTTACACCATTCTGACATTATGTGTAAATGAGACTCAGGCCCCTTGCCTGAAATGGGAGCTTTTATATGGTAAAAACTGAGTAAGGACTCAGCATTTGTTTCTTTAATGCTTCAGCTTTTGGCTAGAATGCATAGCTGGTTGTATTCTGATTTATTTGTCTTCTAATAGCACCAAAAGGCCCCAATCAGATCTGAACTGCCCATGAGTGCAATGCTAACATGTTTCACTGGTTCCTCATCCTCCGCACCTTCCCACGCCTTCAGTTTGTCTCATTCCTCACTTGTGTATTGGCATAAAATTGTAAACTCGCCATTGCAGGGGTTATGTTTTTGCTTGACTATCTTTATGGCGTTCAACCCCACCCCCTCTGCAGACACAATGAGAGCCTGATTGCGGCCACTATGTGCTGCTGTAACCCCCGTCATACATAGTAACCATGCGCATCTGATAAAGTGGGTTGCAATCCACAAAAGTTTATGCCTGAAGAAATTTGTCAGTCTTTAAGATGCCACAGAAGTCTCTTTGAATGTGCTGGTGTTATGCTGAAGTATAATAAAATACAGGCCCTGCCCCCAAAGTGTTTATAATCTTAGTTAGACAAAATGCAAATGAGCATGGGAAAGAGACTATTATAAGAGAATATTCAAAAATACACACTGAAGATAGATACTGGACTTGATTCACATCCTGGGTGATGGGGAATGCTCTGTCTCACACATGCACAGACTCTGGAAGGGGCAAGCTACTTTAAATCTTTATGGAGAAAGTCAGAAATTTAGGAACTCATCTGACAGAGAATGACTGGGAGATACACAAATCATCACATCTTCAGAGTGCCCTGCCTCAACTCCCCTCCTTCTCCCGCTCTTCTATGCCCTCAGCAAAGCAGGTATTATGAACCCTTTACACTTTTGCATCCTTTCTTCATGTAACTGTCTATTGCCAGTGGATGATCACATTTTCAAAGAGTTAAAAATCTAAACAATAGCCATAGGACAGTATATTTCAGGAAGTGGTTTTATGTGCTTAGCTAGCTGGTGTCAGTTTCAATAGGTCAGCTGGCTAGTAACTCCATCAGGTGGCCAGAGTTATCAAGGCAAAAGAAAAACAGAAAAGAAAATTCAGGTTTTGTGGAAAATTCGTAGCGACAGGCCCCCGAAACAGGGACATTTCTAGTTTTCAGAAGCACATGGTCACCATAAATGGGGGGCATAGCCTCATAAGGGGTTCAACTAGACCCACTATTTTCAGTGATGGATTTATCTGAGAATGCATTTTAAAGCTACAGAAATTCACTGTGTTTTTTTAACTTGTTGTACAGTTGGGAAACTTCAACCATCTTATGTTCAGTTTCCTTTCCTCCTCCTCCTCTTTGCTCTGACTGTTATTTTCATTCTCATTCCATTTAATATTTTAAATTTTATTATATTTACCTAGAATTGAAAAAAAATTAACAGAAGATCTAGCGCAGCCCCATATAATTTATGGCCTCACCCAAAGCTCACTGAAGATTATGGTAATATATCCATTGACTTCACTGGGCTTTGGATCAGACCCTTATGACAGAAATTCATTACACAGAAAGAGGAAGGAGGCTAAGGTAAACAGCTTTCAGAATCTTTTAAATACAACAAAAACATTAATTTTATTTTTTTTACTGCATTAAAACCAACACTACTCTCAACTTACTTTCTGATTAATATGTGTGTGTGTACATTTTCCTCTCCTTTCCATACTTGATGCCTCATATGCAGAAGATAAAGGAAATATACCTCCATTAAACCAACCAACAGACATGATATGTTCATCATAGATTTTTATCTATATTGTTGAATGGCTGAAAATAAAGATGTCATCTTTCGACCAATAGGCCAACAAAATACAGAGTTGTGTGGGATTGGCTGACACAAAGTTTTCCACAAATTCAATGGCCAACTTCATAGTACAGTATTCTCCTAATTTCTGTTTCTTTTTAGAGGTTAATATTTCCATACACCTCACCTCCCTAACTTTGTTGAACCAGAATGATAGCACTAGGCAAAAAATTTTCTTTTGCTGGCCTACTTCATTTCCAACACAAATGTTAAAGTAAAGATTCTGGTTACTCACACATTTCTACCTCAGTACAGTGCAATATTCCATCTCTTACCTGTCAAAACGATGTCACACCACCATGTGTGTTATAAAACTGTAAATTGGCTTTTGTTTCTGCACACTGCCTTTCACCTTTCTACCACACATGAACTCCCACTCCCCCTTTACGCACAGCCCTGATTGTGAATAGAGCCAGGCCTAGACTCTGTTCAAAATGTCAAGATATACATGTTTCAAGTTATAACTGAATCATGATGACTGGGAGACAATTGTGAATGACTGGGTTATGCTAAATAGCAAAGGAACAAAGTCAATTTTTTAAAAAGAAAAGTAAAATGCATCTTTTATACTTATTGATATTGACAGCTGTAAGTTAACTTTAATTATTTCTAATACTGCCCTAAATGCACAAGCAAAGGAGGTTACAAGGAGCCTTTCCTACCAGACAACCCATGCAGGAAGCAGCCACCACTGCAGTCCCCGATACTGCTCTCTGGAGCAACAGCCACTTCAAAAGGGCCAGTGTAGTGTTGATGACATGGCTCCATCTTACCCTACATTGGTCAGGAGAGATGGAGAGAAAGTGGGGAGAGCATGTTACACTTTCTTAAGAGGTAATGCAGTGGGCTCTCTCCATGTGCTGGGGAACTCTTAAAGACATTCCTTTTTCTGGTGCTCCTGCTGGGGAAGGAGGCTTTCATGAACTGCCATGGCAGCAAAGTAAGTAACTATCACAGTCTGGCCTTGGATTAGTGAGATTCTACTGTATTCCACCAAAGAACTACAAAACATGCTCCTTTTCTCCGCCCCTATCCTTTGCATTATAAACAGCAATTTCATACCTGGCCTATTTGCTTTTGAACTGAGTTTACAGGCTTATTTGTCCCAGTCCTGCTTCTGATGAAAACAACTGCAAAGCTCCCAGAAAATTACAGGGGCACGAGTGAGCCCAGAACAGGGATAACTTTTTAAAATCTCAAATGACACCAAAATGCCACTTTTCATTTCAACAGCACAGTCTCCTCTTAAAAGGCTGCCTGCACATTTTGCCTTAAGTCAAACCCCAAGAGATACTGTGACCAACAGACCTTACACATGAGCTGTCCAGACACTGCGGTAAGGTTAAATGAGCTTGTAGTGGAGGAAAGCTGTCCATATAAGGATATTTCTCAGTTCCTTAACTCTGAAGTCAGGAACATAACTAAAAAAATGCTGTAAAAGTTCCCAGAATAGGAAACAGTTCCTCTGATGAGATGGGAACTTTAAAAAGCACTTAAGAAGCTGTACTATTGCATATGAATATAAATCTTCAGTTCTCTTTTTTTATGGCCCTCAGTAACATACTATCAGAATGAGTTAACAGATTTAGTCTTACAACTTCCCTGTGAGGTTGGGGTGGTGCAAGACCCAATCTGTGTTTTAGAGATGGAGAACCAAGGACAAGGAAATTAAGTGACTTACCCAAAGTCACTCAGGAAATTTGTGGCTTGGCCAAGAACTGAACCCATGTCTACTATTCCATACCTGTCTAGCTCCCTTTCTCAAAGTCCACTGTCGTATAGGAAGAGCATCTGTTCTGCTACTTACAGTCTCTAAGCAGCAGGAGCAGACAAATCCATAACAAAAAGCATGTTTATTGTTTTAGTAGAGTTTCGTAGTGGCTTTTAGTGGAAGGAGAAATGTAAAAAATGTTAGTCGATATTCAGGAGCATACTGGGTATGTTCTCGCTGGAATGGTAGCACTGCAGTGGAGAAGGCTATCTCACCAATACTTTCAAATCTAGAGGAAGAATCAAAGGGGTGTGCTAGATGAATGGAAGAACAAGGGAGGGTGGAAAATAAAGTACAAAAGTTAGCCTAGAACTAGTTTAGCATAGAACAGGGGTATCAAGCTCAAATCACCACCAAGGCTGCATGAGGACTAATATGTTAGCCCAAGGTTCACACCTCTGGAACCTATTCATACAAAGATACAAAGTATCAGAGCCGTAACTACAGTGGGGCGATGGGGCAAAGTCCCAGGTGGCCCAGAGCAGCTCAATGGAACCACTCTATTTGAGGGGCAGCTTTGGGGCACCAGCTCTAAGTGCTGCTAATGGGATGGGGCGTGTTCCGACTGCAACATGCCCCAGGCGACAAAACACCGCGTTACGGGTCTGCAAAGTATAATCAAAATGAAAAAATGAAGAGTAACATATATATTCCAAGACTAAATAAGAAAGAATTACTTCTGTTCAAGGCGGAGGTATCATCAGGAAGACAAAAAGTAAGTAAGTAAACACAATTTAAATTTGCATTATCAATTATTTGAGAAATTCTAAGTGTCGTTGAGGGCTGCTGGAAATAATTTTAGGGGCTGCATGCGGCCCACAGGCAGGGCTATAACTAGGGCAGGGCAAATGGGGCTATGCTCGAGCTGCTCTGTTAAAGGGCACATTATGCACCACCAGCCCCAAGTGCCACTAATTGCAAGGGGAGCTGAAACAGAGCATTACAGCTCTGCCTATAGGCCATGAGTTTGAGACCCCTGGCCTAGAACCATGGCCTCCTTGTGATTTCCTGACTTATGCTGAATAGTACCTTGTACTCCACAGAGTAAGTGACTACTCAGCCTTAGTCAGGGTCCCAGACTCTGGCCAACAGAGTTTTAAAAAGAAAGGAGGCATTGTTTGGAAGTGTCCACTGAAACGAACAAGTCACTATGATTCTATTCTATTCTATTCTAAAGCCTTCTTAAGATGAGGTGATGGATAACTCCACTTATGCTATGTGTGGTGGGTGTTACTTTGGGACTTCACTGGTAATTTTCAGTAGTGGTGGTATAATGGCATGGTACCCACTTTTCAAAGACACCCCTTCTGTATGGGTGTGTTTGCAGTCTTTAAACAGTCTCAGTTTGGGTATCAGGCTGCAAGATATTCCACTACCCATACTTTTCCCACTGGGGAGAGGATGATAAAACAAAACATAATAGATGGATTGTCATGTTGCTTAATGCACTGCTGGAAGATTCTGAGATTTTACACTGATGACAGTGAGCTAAAACCCATAAAGAATAGGACAGAATCCCTAACTGAAATCCCAGTGAACTCCATTAAAGTCTTTACACTTATCTCTGCTGGTTTCAGTTAATGGACCATTAATTCAAAGAAGCACTAGACCAAAATGCTGTTGCCTAGTTCCAAATCTAATCTGCTCAATATTTTAAAGTATAATTTCCTCAAGGAATATCATGTGAGCAGCCATAGCCCTCTGCCTCCCTGCCCACAGTTCTACATTAAATAATACCTATCACTAAGGCAACTTTTAACACAAACCAGCACACATTGAATGTGTCTAGTACAGATAGCCAGGATTTTCTGTTGAAATTTAAGAGTCTGGAAAAATCCTATGCATTCTTTATTTTTTACACCCTAGGCACATCTTGAGGCAAAATCTACAACAAAAGGACTCCCAAGAGTCAGCTGTTACCATGGAGGACATGAAAAGGAAGTGTTAATAGCACCAACACAAATGTATCAGTGTCCTCATAATCACTGTGCTACAAGTGAGAAAGTTACTCTTCCATTTAGATAAGCATCACAAGTATAAAACCCAATGCTTTGGTATTCACCTCTCATGATGAAACAGACTGGTTCTGATAGTCAGAAGATCATTTGAAACTTCCAAATACATTTCAGAAGACAATTTCTTAAAAAAAAAAAAAATCTATGCATGGGAAAGTTATTTCAGTATCATCCAGGACACAATTATACTGAATATCAAGCATGATAGACTTAGTGTATACAAGTCGGAATACTATTCAGATTCTAAAGCTCATCTGTTCCTCATAAAGTTCTTTGCACACATGTACAACAAGGGAGTTCCACATCTAATGCATGTGCCGGGTGTTTCAACTAGAGCTGGCTGGACACCAGCAATTCCATTTCATGAAGATTTTTTTTTTCAGTACAGGATGAATTTCAAACCTTCCATTTTGTTTTTCAAAATTTAATTTTGTTGAAATGTCCATTTTTGGAGCCAAAAAAGTTTTTTCAGTTCTGGTGTCTCTATCAGTAGTGACTGCAGCAATTTGCATGGAACCTGGTTAGAGGAGGACAGGTTACAGCAGGGAAGAGTTTGGAGGATACACCAAGAAATTTGTTTGCTTTGTTTCTTGGTGGTGTTAATTGTTCCTATTAATTGCACTCTCTTATTTACTGAGTCTTTTCTGGCTGCTATGCTTCATGAACCACATACTGGGTATTATGACAGGATTCTATGTTTCCAAAGGTAAGCTCTCTCTGCAGTAAGATAACTGTTTATAGCAATGGTTCCCACAATGTTCTCTCTCCTGCCACACCTTGATACCTTTGATTATTTTGAGGCACACCCCCAGATAGTCTCCTGATAAACTCATGAATATTCATGAGACAATCCAGAAATCTGAAACATTTTTTAAAAAATTCAATGGCACACCTACTAAGGCCTGAAGGCACATCTGTGTGCCATGGCACACTGGTTGAGAAACACTGATTTATACAGATGCTGCAATTGCAGCTAATATTTGCATAACATTGCATGGGCAAACTGACCTCCTGGTGCCTCCTCCAAACTTTTCTGTCTTGCAACCCGTGCAGTTTGATGCACTGTGCTAGAAAGCAGACAGCCCTAGATTTCAGAAACTTTCCTGTTGAAAATGTCAATACATCTCCAGGAATCATTTCAGCATTTAACAAAAAATAAATATAGTTAAATCTACACTTTGCAGAACATTTATTACCAGTTCCATAATGAACTGTTCTGCTGGGAAATTCCCCCCCCCCTTCTTTTTCCAATGCAAATTAAAACAAGCCTAACAACTTAACCTAATTTTTACAATAAGGGGAGATAACAGTGAGTAATGTGTTGGAAACCTGATGCTCCATCCAACTGCCATTGAAATCCATGGCAAAAATTACGGTGAGTGATTGCTATTTTGTGCCTGGCTTGGTTTTATGGACAGTTTGAGCCATAAAGAGAAGTTTCCTACTATTTGCAAGGCAAAACTAAAATGGATGTGGTAAATTAGGGCAGTCTAGCTGCCTGACCATCTCCCTGGAACTTTGCGGAAATGAATGAGTAGGATAAATAAGCTAAATTCTGTAGAGATCATTCCGCCTCCTGCACCCTAAAGCTGTTGAATTTTTGTGAAGATGACACCTTCAAAAGGAATAAATAAAAAAATTGCAGGAATCCAATAACTCAGTGGTCCTGCCCTGCAGAGAAGATGCAGGAGTTAATCTGCTACAAATTTTTAAAATAAGCAGCCTCTTCATATATGAATATATGTTAGAAAAGAAAACTGAGAATGGAAAACCTCCCAGATGTCTCCCCACACTGAAAATGGCCAATTTATGACCTTTTAAGGGATGCGACTAGGTTTCAGTTAGGCTCCTTTCATTTCCAAGAACCTAATAGTGGGATTTATTTGGATTTAACTTTTTTTTTTCCCCATTCAGATTTAAATACTGCACAGAATAATTCTGCAGAAAAAGAAAAACTGGACAAATACTAGGATCAGATCAAAAGAATAACTGCCTAAGAGTTGCATGGCAATAAAGTCCATTTTATGCTTTAGAGAGACAAGGTGGATGAAGTAATATTGTTTACTAGACCAGCTTCTGTTAGTAAGAGATACAAGTTTTTGAGGTTACACAGTGTTCTTCAGATCTAGGATATTATGCTTTATCATTGTTATTTCTTTATAGGTTTTTCTATGGCACCCTTAGCAACCAGGGCTGAGCCCCACCTCGAGGGAGTGGGGCAGGTCAGCCCCAGAGGCTAGGCCCTATGCTCCCACCCCTCCCCTGGGCCAGCTACTCCACTCCCAGCATGTGGGGCTCCACTTCCCTGCCCCGCCCAGGCTGTTCTGCCCTGGGGGCAAGGCAGGCCAGCCCAGAAGCCGAGCCCCATGCTCCCACCCCTTCCTTGCTTGCTGATGAAGGCTGTGGGATTGGTGGGGAGCAGTGCAGCAGTGGGGGGTGAGGCACAGAACCACAGGGCCCAGGATGGTCGGCCTGCTGTCCCTCGCAAAGAACGGCCCTGTTAATGCCCAGCTAACACCATGTCCTTGTGTTTAAGGCCAATTAGGCATTAGCAGCTACTTCAACTTCAATGAGGAAAGTACATTTTTCATAAATGAACCAATTATAATCATCTTATTGTGTATTTTAAAAGAAGTTGAAGGGACAATTTGGAAGGGAGGAGGAATTTTTTCCAGGTTCATTTACTTAGTGCGTTGAGTTGGAATGTAAATATTTGGTTTTTGTGCAAATCCAAATTGCTATAGCTTTGATTGCTATAAAAGAGGTGGCAATGTTCCTTGTCTAAACTCCATTTTGTCATACTTTAAGCTTCAGATTCATATTCAGAATATTCCCAGTTCCCTCATTAGAATGAGCCTTATTATTTCTCTTAGTCAAATTAGGGTGCAGACTTTTCCAAACATGTTCCCCATTCCTGTATATTTGTACAACACCCAACACAATAGACCCCTGATTCTGACTGGGGCTTTTGAGGACTACCACAACACAGTGGGTATGCCTACACTTACAATTTAATTTGAATTAATGAGGATTAATTCATATTAAATTAATGCATGACTACACTGGCTTTCATTAATTCAAACTAAGGAATTCCTTAGTTTGAATTAATGAAAGCTTACTTCAAAGTTATAAAACCTCGCTTATCTTTGAAGTAATGGTTAATTCAAACTAACCATAAGTTCAAGTTAATGCTTTTTGACCTTCTTTCTCCAAGGGTGCCTTCCTCTTTCTATATATTGGGTGGGGGTATGGCCTTTCTTAGGGGCCATCTTGCCACACCTCCCATGGTGACCCTCTCTTAATTCAAACTATCAAGTCCTGTCGATGGACATGCTAGTTCAAATTGATTGTCATGGTGGGGCCATGTTAGTATGAAGTAACTTAATTCAAACTAATTACTATTAGTTCAAATTAAGTTAATTCAAACTAACCTTCTAAGTGTAGACATAGCCACTCAAAATATTATGTACTGAAGTGCTTTTACAGTATATCAAGCCAGAGACCAATAGATGAAAAATTTTACCCCAGGCGGAAAACATCAGATACTACTTCAGTAATACCAAAGTTTGCATGTTACAATATCAAACTATAAGGCCAAGTCTTCAGCTGATGTAAATCAACATACCTCTATTGACTCAGTGAAGCTAGGCTGACATCTACCAGTTGAAGATTTGGCCTACTGAGTCAAATTCCACTCTCTTCACTCAAACATATAATCCCATTGAAGTCAATGGTGAGGCTGTAGTCAGTGCTTACACCAGTCATCATTAACTCACCATTACTTCCTTATTGTTAGCCACCTGTAGTCTGTTAGTTTGTGCATAGATGGTAAATTCTTTCACACGTTGTCACTGCATTGTGTGTGTAGTGCACAATATTTCACACAGAGACTGATTTTCCAGTTACAACCTCTACACACTAACACAGTACAAATTATAATGTGTCATCTGAACAAATGGAGTAGGCAAGGAAAGGTTAGGAAACAAAAGCACAAAAAGGTGAAATGATTTTGCCCAAGATCACACAGCCAGTCTGCAGAAAACCCAGGATTAGACTCCATGGCTGTATTCACACACACGGTTATTTTGAAACAAGTTGTGTCGAAACAACTTGTTTCGTAATAACACCTTATTTCGAAATAACATACTTTGAATTAACAAAATGTTATTTCGAAATAAGAAAAAAAACGGGAAACGAAATAGCAGGTTCACACTGTGAACCTGCTATTTCGCTTCCTCAGGGGGCTCCAGGCACCGGCGGGCTGCAGCGCTGCACCAGCGGGTGCTGAGGGGGCAGCCCTTGCCCTGTTGTTTCGGAGCGTCTTGTTCCGAAACAACATGTTCACATGAGTTGTTTCAAAACAAGCGTTTCGAAACAAGGTTGTTTCGCCCCCAAATGGGGTTTAACTTGTTTCGAAACAACACCCTTGTTTCGAAACAACGGGTTCCCGTTGTTTCGAAACAAAAGTGCTGTGTGAACACAGCCCATGTCTCCTAGTTCACAGGCCAATGCCTAAATCACACTGCCTGCGGCAGTTACATGGTGCACACTAAAGGATATGAATGGTATACCATAAACCATTTCTTGCACTAAAAGAGAATTCTTTTTTAATGTACTTTTCAGGTAACAGAATGCTATCAAAGTCCTTCTGTTGTTCAGGCTCATCAAGCAATTGAATGAGGAGCTGATTTTCCTGCATTTAATTTTACATGTCCATGAAGTATGATTTATATTGAGAGGGAACAGTAAGTCCATTAAAAACAAGAATAATTGAACACAAGGGCAATGAAGAGGAATGATGTCAACTCTCCCACTGATAGAGTGATTGTTCTTTTCTTAAAATACTTATCACTAACATGTGATTTATGGGCTTAGACAGAATAATAAAATGAAAGGGGCAAAGAGACAGGCAAATCACAGCTATTAAAAAGAGGAAGAAGTCCTTCCAAGTCTTTATTGTAGCATTAGTGCTCCAAAACTTTGAAGAATAATAAACAACAGTATTAATAATACTTGCTTCCATTTCCAAAGGGATTTGCATGATTGACCAATTAATCCTCACCATCACCCTCAGACAAACCAGTGATGGTGTAACACAGTTACTGTGCAGGCTCCATAAATTGGGTCCTATTGTCTCCCAATTTCAGCAGATAGTATTAGAAAGAAAAATTGTTTGGGGTTATTAAAAAAAAAAGCCTCTGGAAAGAATTTAAGGCTATTCTGCCTGTGATGTAGTATTTTTGTTTGATAACTTGAAAGGGTTTGGGCTAACATGCTTTATTTCTCTGCCAAATATTATACCATTTAAGTAAAAATTAATTAGACCCTGATTCAGCAAGATATTTAAACACATGCCTAACTTTAAGCATGTGAGTAATCCTGGTGCCTTCAGTTTAGGCATATGCTTCAATGCTTTCCTTCGGTGGAGCATTCAAGAGCATTTTTTGTGCACAAGATGGAACAACCAATAGAAAGGCAACAAGACTATTAGACCAAGAATCTGAGGAGGCAACAGACAATTGAAATCATCATTTGAGTACTACTCTGTTTGCATTCAGGAATTATGAAATGTCTCTGGTTTCAGGCTGCAGGGTAAATTCTGGAATATTTAGATTCAGACAGACTGAGACTTTAGCAATTGTAAAGAAAAGTGTTGAGATGCTAAGGGTGGAACATTTAAATTTGTATTGTGTCCTAGAAAGGGCCTCAGGGAAATTAAAAATTGATCCTATGCCTAGCTACTCTATTCATCCATCTGTTTTTCATTTATTGAAGGTGTCTGTCCCTGTAGCATCTAAACATCCAAAGCAATGAGGCCAGAGCTGGAACTATATGTGTGACAGACAGAAGTCTTGCTATTTCTTTTTTACTTACTTGACTATTTATTACAGATGCACAAAACCAGGTATATTCCAAGTCAAATCAATTACAAATAATTTACGTCAGGAATTCACTAGGTGCAAATTATTGTGTTTACTTTCAACTATTTTACAACTAGTAAAGTTTATTAATACAGAGCTGCATTTCCTCAGAGGACACTTGTTGTTTTTAACTAACGGCAGAATAAGGTATAGACCAGAACACAAGTTTGAGGCCTATGTGCCACTCCCCATCTTGTGCTGGCCTTCTGCTTAAGGATCTCTTTTACCCAGAATCCTTTCTATTCAGGGAATTCAAAGTTATTTATAAACATTAATCAACTATCATAATTTCCTTCAGAAGTATTGTCTTCATTTTCTAGATAAGGCGCCTGAGTGAGAAACATGCCCACAGAAAGTAAGTGGCTGGAGAAGGAGTAGAACCCAGGAGTTTGATATTTCCAGTGCTGTATTTAGGATATATTTTTCTCAATATGAGAGCTAAGACCCCAGTCCTTCAAAGATGTATAGAGATGCCACTGCTGTTTAATTTTGAACACTCTGAGTCATCCCACTAAAGTTAATAGACCTACTCTCAGACTAACTCTCAGTGCAAAGTACATGCATAATCTTTGCAGAATTGGGTCCTGCAAGGTGCTGGTCATGCTACCCCAATCCATCAATCAGTTGAACTACTTATATGCGAAAAATTAAGCACATGCTGAAGTGTTTTGGAGAATCAGACCCACAGTGCTCAGCAGCACTGTTCCCTCTAAGGCGCGCGGCTGCGCGGCCACGCACATAAGAAATCCCTCCCCGCGCAGGGGTTTCCAGTCCCCGCGCACGGGGAGGGGCAGGACTGGCTGGGACAGCCCGACAGAGCGGCTGAGGCTCAGCCAAGAAGCGGAGGAGTGGTGTATCGCTTTAAGACTCCTCCTCTTTGCCCTGCCCTCCTCCCTGCTCCAGGCATTCCAGCTGCAGGTGCTACAGGTGGTTTTGCTTTGTTGCTTTGGCTCCTCACCCCCGGCTTCTTTCCAGGCTCCAGCTCAGGTCCTCTCCCCTTTCCCGGCACCTGGTTTTGGGGGAGGTCTGATCTTATTTTTTGGTGGGGTTGGGGCTTTTCTTCACCTTGATGGGATCTCTGAAGTGCCCAGAGAGAAACCTGTGACTCCTTCTTTGCTTCCTGCTTTGCTGCCCTGCTTGGCTTAGTTTCTGGGGAGGGTTCTTTCTCTAAGGGCTAGGCTAAGCCAGATCTTTATTCCTGCTAATGAACTTTGGCTTTTGACAACAAATCTTTTGTTTAGAGGGCCAACAAAGTTCACTTTTGGTTGTGAGGAGCTTTGAATCTGTAAGATTTTCCTTTTCCCAGTGTGATTTTTTTTTTCAGTTTGTTTCTCCTTTCCAAGAAGAGATTAGTCGTCTATAGATGTGTCCTTAAATTTTAGTAAGATACACAGATATGAAAGTATTATCCATTCTAAAGTAGCTGCTGGGCTGGGCCTGATCCTATGCTTTAAATGAAGTCAGTGGGAAATTTGATGGAGTAAGGATTGCAATATTTGTCCCTTTGTTAGTTTATCAAATCATAGAAAACAAGCAGCTTGCTTTTGCCTATATACTCTATGGTTATTTTTATTTTGTTATATTTAGGAAAAAACTGATCATTGCATTCAAGAATAGGTGCTGTCCTCTTGGGTGGAGCATTTGATAGTCACAAACTTCTAACTTCATACCCCCCCCCCCGCCGCAGTTGATGTGTATTTCACATAAAAGCAAACAAAATGTCAATGGTCATAAAATAGATATATATCCATCTGTGGTTTATGGCAGACATAGTAGGATATGCTGTTTCCAGACATTTGCATTTTAGGTAAAAGGTTATGTTTCAGGTAGGTCTGTACATAAAAACCAGCAGATCTAATTTTTTCTCATTTCTCCTTTCCTGAGTGTATAAAATCTAAAGAGCTTGTCTGTGATTTTTTAAAAATACTGCACAGTGAGGCTCAAAACTGAGGCTAGACAGGGATTTCTGTACACTCCGCCTATACCCCCCAGTTGTTGGCTAGTAACAGTGTTAGAGCAAATGAGTGAGCACCCCCTGCACCACACCCCTAATTTCAAGTCATGGGGAGAATACTGCTGACAGAGATTACTTTTCCTTTAGAAGCCAACAACTCAAATTCTGTTAGGCTTCATGTAGTCAAGGGCCCATCCCTCTGTGTGTCAAACAGTGAGTGAATTCTGTGAAGGAACTTAGTGTGTTAAAACTGGTTTTAATCTTGTCCATAATTACTACATTAAATTTATTAGAGGTGTGCTTCCGTTTGCAACTCACAATGTAAAAACATCAGTCTGGATAGGAGTTCTGCAGTGTGATTCTCCTTGCACCTTGATATAAACATTCAATACTTAGTTTTGTGACTCCTTAAAGTGGTTGGCTTTACAGTTACTTTAATGTGAAGAGGAAAAATACTTAAGCCATTCATTTGATATTCTTGAGCCTCTGTTCTTGCAATTAATCTCATGCTGTAACTAGGGGCTAGACAGATTTCCCTGGAGTTGGGTGATCAATGGGGCAAGCATTTGGGGGGGAGCATTGGCTGGGTGGATGAAGGGGGCCCAGGTGCAGCCCCAGATGTGTATGTGTCCTCCAACATCCTCCTTTTTGTACTCCCCTGTCCTCCTTTCCATGCTTTGGTATCCGGTAACCCTAGTCTGGCAAAGTGGTTGAGGTTTGGATGAGGGGTGGGGGGGACAGGCCTTAACCATGGCCAAGGATCAACTGGCGGAGGGGGCAGGGTGGGAGAGCAGCTGAAGATGAGCAGGGGGACAGGCCTGAAGCCCCACTGAGGATTGGCTGGGGGGGGGGGAGTTGCTAGCTATCCAAGGGCTCCTTTTTACCTTCATGTCCTTCCTCCCTCAGGCATTCTAAAAACAGGTGATTGTCCAGCCTTTTACTTCTGATAAGTAGACTGGGGGGGCACAGTGCTGGAACCCACCATCCTGATGTTAAGAGTTTGCTGCACAGATGCACACACGGAATAAAGAGCAGTTTGGGGGGGATGGGATCAAGGGGCAGTGGAGTACACAGTTATCCTTTATGCCTAGAAATTTTTATATATGGAATGCCTGTAGCTCAGTTGGTAGAATAACAGATTTGTAATCACAGGGTCAAGCCCTGGGTTGGTTTTTTTTTTTTGTTTTTTTTTTAACCTTTTGGCCTGTTGCTCCTTAGGGAAGGGTTAAACTGGGGAAAAAATATATAGCAAACACTAATAAAATGAAGGAATAAAGTATACTGTGATCAAGATTAGTAATAGTGACCAATTAAGTAAAACAAGTAAAGGGTCACATTTGAACTGGCTAGGAACAATTTAGGACCATTTTTTTTAAATTGTAAAATGGGCTGCTGTGCAAAATGAAAAATGAGAGGCAAGTTAATTGCTTTCATTTTAACTTTTTTATGTGTTTATACATTTTGGAAAGCCGACAAAGGCAGACAAACAGGATTGAAGAACTGATGAGACAAAATGTTAAATAAGCATAGAATACATTCAAATTATTAATAAAAACAATTTAAATAACATTAATTTTTCATTGTTCTATATTTTTCAATAATTTCCATCATGTGAAGTTGCACAAAAATTTTATTCAGAAAAAGTTTTGCACACGGGTTGAAAATTTTGCACACAAGCCGTCAAACCTTAGAGGGAACATTGCTCAGCAGCACACGAGATTCTAAAATAGTGATTATTTACCATTCTTACTAATGAATTAATATGCTTTTGTATTATTTGTGATTTGCTACTTTCATCCCTGTTACCTGTTTCATTTTTGAAGCAAAAGGAAAGGAGACAGATTTTGCTGGACTTGCTTTCACATAAAACTCAGTTTGCGTTAGTTGCTTTATAGTTAGTTCATGTTAGGGGTGTGAAGAGGATATTTTTAAACATTTATCTAATATGTTTAATTTTGTTACATTGGTAATTTGGGTTATGTATAAAAATGATGAATGTTTATACTTTGGGGGGGGGGGGTAAGAGTACTGGAAGCCGTCAGCAAAATATAAGAGCCAAAGTATGTCAATTGTGCATTACACAGTTTCATCCTGCAAGTCTGAATGAAGAGAAATTAAGTGGACAATGCCAAGTCAATACTGGCCCAAGATTAAGATATTGCAAAAATAAAATCCTTTAGAAAACCTAAATCCAGCAGAAATATTTGGGGGCTTTTTATTACAAGGGAAACATTTTTAAAGGAAGAAAGTTATTCGCCTACAATATTTGTGTCTCAAACAGTGCAAAAATGTCTTGATGCACAGGAACCTGAACATATAATTGCCTGCATACTGACTAGCTTATTTCCATGACCTAAACTGAGTGAATTGGAAATACAGATAAGTAAAGGACTTACAAATGGGTGACAACTATGAACTATGCATTATGTTCTTTATCAATTTATTATGCACGCACTCTGAGTGCAGTTATTCAAATATGTGCCATTTCACCCTCATTAGGTCTTACAAGAGAAGTAGGCATGGCTGGATTAGTATGTTGTTGGGGTTTCCAGAAAAATAACATGCGGCTACAGGAAAATAGGATGCTTAGGTGGTAGCATTTTTCCCTGTACACCACTCTCTCTGCTTGAGATTTAAAAGCACAGTGCTGTTGGAGGTGGTGCATTTCAGAATGGATATAAAACCCCAAATCCACCATTTGTCATTTAAAATTGCATGACAGTTTTAGTCTTTTCTTCATTGCTAAATTCTATTGACCTAAGTTCTCTGTTTCTTTTTGCTAAATAATGTAGGGTTCTTTACTTTCTGTTCCTTCCCTGTTGCATACAGCTGGCTGCCATTATTTTTATGTAATGCATGGAAAATTCTGACAATTAAAAAAATTCATTTAGTCAAGATATCCAGAGGAAAAATCCTAACAGTTGTTCAGAAACCAAATACTGGTTATTTTACTTATTTGTGCCAACATGGCTGGAAAATGACTTTGTGGATGGATCTGGTTTTCTGAGAAAAAAATGGAAAAATCTCAGGGAAAGCAGATACTTTCTGTGAAAAACTTTCACTTAATTGAAAACCCTATTTTTCAATTAAAAAAAGTTTTGATGGAAAAATTGTGATCCTGGTGCATGGTATTGCTGGAACTCAGTAGTTCCTGCATCCTGCTCCAGATGGAACAGCATATTGGGTAGCTCATGAAGCCAGTCCTCCAAGTATATATATCACTTCTAATTCAGTAAAGTTCTTTGAACCTTGATAAAGATATTAAAACAAACAATCAATAAATGTGATCATAAATACTAAAATACTGATCTAATACAAATAGTAAGAGCATTGAGCTCCGAGTTACAGCAATTTCTCCAGAAAGAAAATCAAAATGAATCCACTAATGGATTTAGCAGTAACTTGGATTTTTAAACAGCAATATTCTTTCCCATGGAAACTTAAATTGCAAGAGTTTCAAATTTTCAGAAATCATGTACAGATCCTGCACCAAAATGATTGCTTTATGAAATAGTATGAAGTTTGCTTCAAGCAGAAGCTAAGCCTTTGCACAAGCCTTTAAATGACACAAGTTTCAGTTAAAATGAATACATGTCATTACTAAATCTTCCAAGTGTTGAATTTTTCCCCAGTCTATGCAGGTATATCATCTTGCATCCTGCTGATATTCTATATAACTCAACAGATGTGTGATAATCCAGGTGCATTGTAATATGGAAGCAGATTTTGCTGGACCGTTGAAAGACAAAGAAGGTTAAATGTGGTTATGGGAACTTCCTTTAAGATTATGTAAAGCACCAGCCATTTGAAGTCTTAAAGTGATGATTTTATGCTATCGTCATTCTACCATGTGGGGAGAAGAAAGCATAGAGAACCGGAAATGTCACATCCCTTTTGGGCTGATTGTGACATTACTGGGAGTGCCCTGAATTAATACAGTTTTGTTGAACATATAAAGTGATAAGCAGATGGCTTGGGTGAACTTCTTGGGGTAAATAGTAACTGATCTAATCCTCCAAGCTGAATTCAAGGTAAACTTTTTCTTTTGCAATTTGGGGATGGTTGGTTGATTATTTTTTCCCACATCATTCTGCACTTCCTTTTTTCTGATTCAGACAGGAATCAGCATTGCTGAGTTACCATGGGAAAAGTTGCTCTTGTGGGTTTTTTTGGCAGAACAGGGGGAAGTAAGTCTCTGAAATCTCATGAGACAGCCTGATATGATGGGAATTTTGAACTCCATAAACCCAGGACCTTCACACGGCAGCATTGGGTGCCTACCTGAACCAACCTTCCAAACTGTTAGCATTTTTGTCAGTTTATAGTGAGTATACAAAATATGACATTTAAATGAGGGGAAGTGGTAGATGTGGTATATCTAGACTTTAGTAAGGCTCTTGATACAGTCTTGTAAGACCTTCTCATTAACAAACTAAGGAAGTACAGCCTGGATGGAGTTACTATAAGATGGATGAAAAATTGGTTGGCTAATTGCTCTTAGAGAGTAGTTATCAACAATTCACAGTCATGCTGGAAGGGTATAATGAATGGGGATCAGTTCTGGGTCTGCTTTCATTCAATATTTTCACCAGTGAATCAGACAATGGCATAGAAAGTACACTTATAAAGTTTGCCAATGATACCAAGTTGGGAGGGCTTGCAGGTGCTTTGGAGGATAAGACCACAATTCAAAATGATTTGGACAAATTGGTGAAATGGTCTGAGATAAATAGATTGAAATTCAATAAAGACAAGTGCAAAATACTCCACTTAGGAAAGAACAATCCATTGCACTTATACAAAATTGGTAATGACTGCCTAGGAAGGAGTACTCTGGAAAGGGATCTGAGTGTCCTAGAGGACCACAGGCTAAATATGAGTCAACAGTGCAATGCTGTTGCAAAAATAGCAAGCACCATTCTTGGATGTATTAACTGGAGTATTGTTAGTAAGACACAAGAAGTAATTCTTGCACTCTACTCAGCCCTGACTAGTCCTCGGCTAGAGTATTGTGTCCAGTTCTGGATTTCAGGAAAAAAGTGGACAAACTGGAGAAAGTCTGGAGAAGACCAACATGAATTATTAGAGGTCTGGAACACTTGACGTCTGACGGAAGATTTAAAGAGCTGGGTTTGTTTAATCCAGAAAAGAGGAGACTGAGAGGGGACTTGATAACAGTTTTCAAGTACCTAAAACGTTATCACGAGAAGAAGGGAGAAAAATTGTTCTCCTTAGCTGCTGATGAAAGGACAAGAAGGAATGGGCTTAAATGATAAGAAGGGAGGTTTAGGTTGGACATTAGGAAAAAAATCCTAACTGTCAGGTTGATTAACCACTGGAATAAGTTGCCTAGGCAGGTTGTGGAATCTCCATCATTGGAAGTTTTTAAGAGCAGGTTAGATAAGACCTGTCAGGATTGGTTTAAGAAGGTACTAGGTCCTGCCATGAGTGCAGGGGACTGGACTCGATGACCTCTCATGGTCCCTTCCAGTTTCTATGATTCTATGACGGCAATACAAAAATCCTTGAGGCCAGATCCTGCTCTGTATTGATCTAGTGTCTTAGAGCACCTGTAATGCTGGGTTTAACCACTTACTAGAGCATTTCTTCTGCAGGGGGGAAATCCTTACACACTGTGGTGGCACTGCTCAAGTTTTCTGATGCAAACAATATGACAAAGGAATGGGGAAGTGGCTGGAGTCTCCTGTGATCCACAGATACACAGCTGCTAGAACTGCTCACACCAGTAATCCAATTAAATGAAATTGATCCAAATTCTGCTGGGGAATAGCTTAGTCCTGGTTAACCCCCAAGATCATAGAACAGGAAGATGACTAAAGGCCATCTTTATCTTGTCCTTTCCTAAGTGACACTGAATTCAGCTCAGGCAGAGCCCAGGGTAGTTTTTTACTAGCTAATTGCACACTGGTTCCTGTATAGATTTGTTTTCATGGAATTAGTTTCCTTTTAATTCCCTAATATGACGTAATCAGTAACATTAATCAATGGAGATGCAGCAGTGCTTCCTATCACTAACATTTTACTCATTTGCCACCATTGTCATTGGTTAAATAGTGTTTTAAAATTATATAATTTAATGAGTTTATGAACTAACAATTCTACTGCATTTCTGTTAACTTCCATCTCACTTATTACTCCTGTGTGTGTGTGTGTGCGCGCGCGCACGCGCGGGTGTGCATGTGTCTGTGTGAAGAAACTCAGAAGTTTTAAATACAAGGATAATATTCTGGAAGCATTAACAAAGGTAATAAAAGCCCTGATCATGAGATTCCAATAGCTGATGTAGAACTAATAAAAGAATATTGGTTCTTTACACAAACATTCAACAAGGTAATAGTCTAACTAGATCAATCCAGTTCAAGATCAATGGCAAAAGATGATAAGGCCAAATAAATTATGATCATACCACACGGAAAGAGAGAGGGAAGTAAGATTAGAACATGGTTCAACAAATAAATAGGCCAATGGCGATATTATGAACAGCGACCTCAGAAACATACTTTATTTTTAAAGGCAAGGAGAGATCTGGAAGGCAACTGATATGTTCCTGAAGGAGAACAATTAAGCAATAAAAGCATTGTTGCACATTTGACATTTCATATAAAATAACATTCATCAATATCTCATTCATCTTTTAATAAACAATCAATACAAGACCAACTCCAAGGAGTCAGCTGTTGTGCACAATATTTCAGCTTCCTTTCACTGAAAATACAGATGAATTTCCCAGTAGTACATGCATTAATTTCCCTGGGTATCCACACATGAAAAATCATGCTCAACAACTATTTTTCCAGTGTTTTATTTCCTAGGGTCATTCCTTCTAAAACCACCACACAATCTCTTCCCCTGCATTTATCATTTTTCACCTTGGGGAATATGAAAGACAGAAAGGGTAATGTATGGGGAGGGGACTGTACTGCAAGTGTGGTTAGAGTGAATCACCTTTTGACATAGTATATTCATAATAAGAATTAAAAAACAAAAGAAAGATTGAAAATATATAGCAAACCAATTTATTAAAATCTTAGACAAAGAAGGTCAAAATTATACTTTCACTTACACTAATATAGGTCTGGAATAATGCCATTGGACTTCAGTGGAATCACTCTAGAGTTACCTACTGTGAAGGAAAGCTGACTTCAGTGCATGACAAGGTTTAATGAAACTAAAGGCAGTAAAGGTTTGACTAAAGTGATGAACATACCAGAACGCATTTTAGAGGCAAGATGATCTAGGTACTAAAAGTGGGTCAATAATAATCAGTCAGTGGGAATTATGTAACAATTCAAAGCTTTAAGGCTTGGAGTGGATCCTGAGCCAATATAAATTCAGTATAATTCCATTTACTTCAATGAAACTACACAAGTGGAAAGTCTGGTCTCTTTTTGTTTCCAGCATTGCTGCTTCTTAAAAGCAAAGTAGAAAAGTCAACCACATTAATTACCCTGATATCTGCTGGGAGGCCAATACAGCAGTGCATGGGCAATCCAGGAGATTTTTAGAGAGTGTTGGGGACAACTTTCTAGTATAAATGCTAGAGGAACCAACTAGGGGCCTTGCACCTCTTGACCTGCTGCTCACAAACAGGGAAGAATTGATCAGGGAGGTAGAGGTAAATGGCAAGCTAGGAAGTAGTGACCATGACATGGTTGAGTTCGGGATGCTGATTAAAGGAAGGAAGGAAAGAAGCAAAACAAAAACCCTGGACTTCAAAAGAGCAGATTTTGGCTCCCTCAGGGAACTGATGGGCAAGATCCCTTGGGAAGCTAATCTGAAGGGAAAAGGAGTCCAAGAAAGTTGGTTATATTTTAAAGAAACCCTGCTAAGGGCACAGGAAGTTGCCATTCCAGTTAGAAGAAAGAATAAATATGTGAGGCAGCCAGAATGGCTTAGCAGAGAACTCTGCTCTGAGCTTAAACATAAAAAGGAAGCTTACAGGAAGTGGAAGCTTGGTCAGATGACCAAGGAGGCATATAAAGATCTTGCTAGGGACTGCAGGGATAAAATCAGAAAGGCCAAAGGACAAATGGAGCTGCGGCTAGCGAGGGATGTAAAGGATAACAAGAAGGGGTTCTACAAGTATGTTAATAACAAGAAGAGGATCAGGGATGGTGTAGGTCCCTTGCTGAATGGGGCAGGCATCCTCGTGACAGAGGATGAAGAAAAAGCTGAAGTGCTCAATGCTTTTTTTGCTTCAGTTTTCACAGGCAGGGTCAGCTCCCAGCCCACTACCATGGGTATGGCAGATGGGAGAGAAGAAGACAGGCCCTTGGTGACAGAAGGTCAGGTTAGGGACTGCTTAAAGAAGCTGGATGTGCACAAGTCCATGGGGCCGGACGAACTGCATCCAAGGGTGCTGAGGGAATTGGCCGATGAGATAGCAGCACCTCTGGCTGTTATCTTTCAAAACTCATGGAGAACGGGGAAGGTGCCGGAGGATTGGAAAAAAGCAAATGTAGTGCCTATTTTCAAGAAAGGGAAAAAGGAGGATCCAGGGAACTACAGACCAGTCAGCCTCACCTCAATCCCTGGCAAAATTATGGAGCAGATTCTCAAAGAATCCATCCTCAAACACTTAGTGGAAAATAAAGTGATCAGGAACAGTCAGCATGGATTTACCAAGGGTAAATCATGCCTGACCAATCTCATCTCCTTCTATGATCAGATGACTGGTTTTCTAGATGCAGGAAGAACCGTTGATGTGATATACCTTGATTTTAGCAAGGCTTTTGATACAGTTTCCCACAGCATTCTCATTGGCAAATTAAGGAAGTATGGGTTGGATAGGTGGACTGTAAGGTGGATAGAAAACTGGCTAGATCAACGGTTTCAGCGTGTAGGAATCAATGGTTCCATGTCTAGCTGGCAACCAGTCACGAGTGGTGTGCCCCAGGGGTCGGTCCTGGGGCCAGTTCTGTTCAACATTTTCATCAATGATCTGGATGATGGAATAGACTGTACTCTCAGTAAGTTTGTGGATGACACCAAGCTAGGGGGAACAGTAGACACGTTGGAGGGCAAGGACAGGATTCAGGGAGACCTAGATAAATTGGAACAGTGGGCCAATAAAAATCTTATGAAGTTCAATAAGGACAAGTGTAAAGTCCTGCATGTGGGACGGAAAAACCCCATGCACTGCTACAGGCTGGGAAACATTCAGCTGAGTAGCAGCAGTGTAGAAAAGGACCTCGGGGTCATGGTGGATGGGAAGCTAGAGATGAGTCAGCAGTGTGCTCTTGCTGCCAAAAAGGCCAATGGCATACTGGGCTGCATCAAAAGAAGTATTACCAGCAGATCAAGGGATGTGATCATTCCCCTCTATTCTGCACTGGTGAGGCCACATCTGGAATACTGTGTTCAGTTTTGGGCTCCCCACTACAAAAAGGACAGGGACATGCTAGAGAGAGAGTTCAGAGGAGGGCAACCAAAATGATTAAAGGGCTGGAGCACAAGCCCTATGAGGAAAGACTGAAAGCATTAGGCTTATTTAGTCTGCAGAAGAGAAGATGGAGGGGGGATTTGATAGCAACCTTCAACTACTTGAAGGGGTGCTCCAAGGAAGATGGAGCTCGACTATTCTTGGTAGCAAAGGAGGACAGGACGAGGAGCAATGGTCTCAAGTTGCGGTTAGGGAGGTCGAGGCTGGATATTAGAAAAAACTTTTTTACTAGGCAAGTGGTGAAACATTGGAATGAGCTGCCAAGGGAGGTGGTGGAGTCAGTATCTTTGGAGGTGTTTAAGGCCCGGCTGGATAAAACCATGACTGGGATGGTTTAATGGGAATGGTCCTGCCTCTGGCAGGGGGTTGGACTAGATGACCTATGAGGTCCCTTCCAACCCTAGGATTCTATGATTCTATGAAACCTCATAATGTTGTTATCCCTTTTGTCCCAAGATGCTCGTTAAAATTTGGAACCCTGTGCATTTTTCCACATTGAGAAGAAACTGGGGATAGACTCAGGTATTCTCTTTGGTGTTATGTTGTTTGTTACAAATACTATACATTAAAGTCCTGTTTGCCTGGACACAGTAAGAGTCATGCAGTAGGAGACAGCTGCTGTTCTGTACCTCCCTTCCAACCAGTATTCTGTGTCCAAGAAGTTTCCTTTCTGAGCTACCAGTAACATTACCATCTGCTTGACTTTGCAGCCACTTCTGTCCCTCTCTCTGACTTATCTCCTCCTCTTGTGTGCATAGACAAAAACTGTTTCAGCAATCAAAGCCTGAGCCCCTATATTTGCTATCACTTCCTTGGGAAAATCCCTGGGCTATATGGTTTAGCTTCTGCTTGAGCTTTTCCATGTGCCTGTGTTTTCGGTGCTACAACTATTATTTCAGGTACCTCCTTATGTTAGCCTCCTTATACTTATCCTGAACAGGAGGCAATGAACATAAGATTTAACCCAACCCATAACCATCACTCAGAGGCTTTTCTTGGATAAACATCTAAATGTTCACTAGCTCTTTCAAATCCTTCTGACCTGCAAAATTGGGCTGGAGATCTCATAAGAACAAGCTCTCTCATGGTGTTACACTACTGTTCCAAGTATCTGCTAAAACCTGGAAGTTCAGGCACACAGATTAGTCCCTTGGTGTTAGCCCAAAATGAGAAAAAAGGATCTAGATACCAATAGTTAGTCTGCAGGTTCATCATTTACTGCATTACTCAGACACAACTATAATCTCTCCAAGTTTAGACCTACAAACAAGCTAACTCAAGTGTGTCTTACCTTTAGGGAGCTCTAAGCACCTAGAGTCTAAAACACTCAGTTAATTCAGTAATTAGCAGCATAAAATAAGGAAGGCAGACTCCAAATGCATTCATGCATGTGTCTGCTCATTCAGTTTGGCAGCCATTCCCAGACTTCTTCCCAAAGTACAGAGATAGGTGACAATTAACACAATGACCACATCACTGGGCTGTATCCAAGCTATGCGTTGTGCCCTTTAGGAGCAGATATCAGCGATAACTTTAAGACACCCACCCACTCACTCAACAGCAACTCTGCTGCCTTCCATTGTGTATGTTACAGCACACTCAGGTGAATCCTTAGGGAGCAGATCTTTGAACTTTATTTCCAGAGGAAACACATGGCATGATTCTGTTTCCGTGGAAATCAATGAGAGTTTTGCCTTGAACTTCAGTTGGCCAGAGAGAAATAAAACTGACAACTAGTGTGACATTCAGGTTATTTTCTGGTTTCAAGTTACAGCTGGGGAGGTCCAGACTGGATATTAGGAAAAACTTTCTTACTAGGTGAGTGGTGAAGCATTGGAATAAGCTACCTAGGGAGGTGGTAGAATCTCTGTCTTTGGAGGTGTTCAAGGCCCAGCTGGACAAAACCCTGGCTGGGATAATCTAGTGGGAGTGGTCCTGCTTTTTTGGTAGGGGGTTGGACTAGATGACCTCGTGGGGTCCCTTCCAACCCAATGATTCTATGACTCTACAAGGCACAACCTGCAGAAATATCAGCAAAAATAACTTTAGCCAGTTAAAGATGGGGGCATGCATGGGGTGGTTAGTGAAAGCAGCCCAGTCACACAATAAGACCTAGCTTAGTTCACGAGTGACCTTGGGATTCTTGTTCCTGAGTCAAAGGTGAGAGCACATTGTGTTGGTAATGAGTTTCTTATCTGATGATGGATATGAGCTACACTTTTTTTGCAGCAGCCTCAGTGAGTCATCCAGGAAATAGCTGCAGTAGCATTTGCCTGGGAATGGATGTTAAATTTGTGGGGAAGGGAGGATGGGCTTCTTCCAGAAGAATGAAGCAATGATATAACAACAAGTCAGCTTTACAGAGTGCCTCTCATCATGAAGGATCCCTTGACAAATTATAATTTACACATACACACACCAAGTTCAGCTACCTCTGCAGGTGTATGTGACAACTGCTGTGCACCAGCAGTGCTACACAATGGTGCTGAAAACAGAAGTGAAGAAAAGCTTCTCCAACTGAACACACAGGAACAGGATACTCTGCAGTGAATAATGCACAGGATGTATTTGTGACTGTGTACCCTTGCAGTCAGGAGTCTCTCTTGTTCTTCTAGTTTCCCAGTTCCAGAAGAGTGCAAGAACAATGCTTTGTGCTCACTACCTGGGGTTTCTTTACAAACATAAAATACTAAAAAATGTAAGCATGTTAGAGAAAAGGGAAGTAAAGCAGACAATTCATTGTGAAGTGATTGTATGGGCACGGTGGAGTGGAGCCATTTTCTCATCCCACAACATGTGCATAGGCAGCCATAAAGCTGCAGCCTAAACTCCCAAAGCACAAGAACATCAGTTAATGCTGGTTCCAATGCTGCATGCTCAGAAGGGCCGGGGGTGTTATTGATGGATCTGAACCACCTAGAACAGGAAGGGCAGAACTGAGGAAGCACCTGCTACATTTGCAGTAGCGATATTTAGTGCACTCTTTCCAGCTACCTAGGGACATTGTGTCTTACAAAGCCATAGAGAGTCAGAGCATTCACTGATGTAAACAGGCATACAGTTCCACTGAAGCCAAATTACCCCAGAAGAGGATGTGGTCCTTTGTCATAGCAACATAAGAATGGCCACACTAGGTCAGATCAATAGAGCCCCACAAATGTGCGGATATCCACGGATATCTGCATTATATCCACATCCGCAGATACAAGACGGATATGCGTGGACCATTTCTTGTTGGTGCAGATTTGATACAGGTCCACATATTTTTAGGTTCACAGAGCTAGAGTCCTGCAAATATGCAGATATCCTCATTATATCCGCATCTGTGGATGCAACACAGATATCTGTGGACCATTTCTTGCAGATGCAGATCGGATACAGATCCATGTATTTGTATCCATGCAGGGCTCTACAGATCAGCCCCCTATACTGTCATCCAACAGTGGTGAATGCCAGATGCTTCAAAGGGAATGAACAGAACAGGACACATTATTAAGTAATCCATCCACTGTCATCCAGCTCCACTTCTGGAAGTCAGAGGCTTGGAGACACCCAGAGCATAGAATTGTGTCCTTGACCATCTCGGATAATAGCCATTAATGAACCTATCCTCCATGAATGTGTCCATATTTAAAACTCATTTATACTTTTGGACTTTACAACATGCCCTAGCAATGAGTTCCATGGGTTGACTGTGCATTGTGTGAAGAAATATTTCCTTTTATTTGTTTTAAACCTGCTCCCTATTAACTTAATTGGATGACACTAGTTCTTGTGTCATACGAAGGGCTAAACAACACTATTCATTTTCTCACACACCATTCATGATTTTAGAAACCTCTGTCAAATCCATTTCCCTCCGCCTACTTACTCGTCTCTTTTCAAAATCTAGTAGTCTCAATCTTTTTAATCTCTCCTCCTATGGAAACTGCTGCATACACCCAGGTTATTTTTGTTACCTTTTTCTGTACTTAGATGGTGCAACCAGGACTGGATACTGTATTCAAGGTGCAGGGGTACCATAGGTTTATACAGTGATATTATATTTTCTCATATTATCTGTTCTATTCTTAATGATTCCTTACATTTTGTTAGCTTTTCTGACTGCCACCGTGGATTGAACAGATGTTTTCAAAGAACTATCCATAGTGACTCCAAAGTCTCTTTCTTGAGCAGCAGCAGCTTGTTTAGATCCTATCATTTTGTCTGTGTGGTTGGGATTTGTATTTATCAACACTGAATTTTATCTGCCATTTTGTTGTATATTCAGCCAGTTTTGCAAGATCCCTTTGTATTTCTTCATGGGCACTGTACACCTGGGGCTGACAGATGTGCCGATTGGGAATTTTTCAGTTAAACATTTTCGTCATCAGAAAATGCTAATACATCTAAACTTTTGTGAGTGTGCAAGGAGAAAGAGTAAGCAAGACACCCCACCACCAAATAGCCAATAGCTTGGTAGCTAGCCCACGCCCACAAAATGTGGGAGACTCAGGTTCACATCTTCACCTGCATAGGTAATTGCTGTTGTGTTCCTTACCCACCAGATTTTATAGCAGGGGTTGGCAACTCTGAGCATGCATGCGAAAGATGGCACGCACCCCTTTTCTAAGTGGCATGCAGGGCTCCTGGCCCTGTAGCGCCATTCAGCACTGCGGCTGCTCCCCCCTGCTGGCCCTGCCCCCACAGCAAGGCCTGGGGCCACAAGAGCTGCCACATGTGCAGTGGATCATCTCCCGTTCTGGCTTTGCCTTTGGTATTTGCTCGGCCCCCCACCAACACCCACTGAGGGTTGGGAGGGCAGGGCTGGTTCAGAAGCTGGTTAAGGTTCCCGACCTCTGATTTATAGAAAGAATTACTATAATCTGATTTCAGGGGATTTGAAGCTGGATCTCCCATAGCCCAAACGAGCATCTTAACCACTGGGTTGTCTGTCTTTCTGAAGAGGTCTCATGCAGAATGAAAACAAAATTAAAAAATCTCAACATTTTTCATGAAATTGAATTCTTGTTTTTCAGCTAACCCTACAAGACAGCAAAAAGACTGTCAGTGTTCAAAAGACCTTACTATGGAGGGTGACAACAAGGCACAATAGGTAGAGAAGATTAACAAATCAATGGAGGTGAGATGATAAATTAATAATAATACTGTTATTCCTTTCTGACATGGGCAGTTAGTCAAAACTTGGGACCATGGTAATGTTCCATTTGGGAGCAGAAATGGCAGCTGGAGTCTGGTATTTTCTTTGATGCCATCTTGTTTATTCACAAGGAACATACAAAGTCCTGCTTCCACAAACACAGTAGGAATCTGAAGCTATAGGAGCAGTTTCTTAGGCAAGCTTCTTTTAGCTAATATCCCCTTTCAAGAATCATCCTCTATGATTCTCCTACAGTCACACCGTGATTATGGGTTGCTGCTTTACTTTTTTTCTCTGCTCTCAGTCTCTTGTCCACAGACCAGCTTGTCTTTTTGTCATGCACACCCCTTCCCTCCTGTTCTAATATGCACTTGCATGTTCTGCCCACATGGTGCTAGCTCCTGGGCAGACTCTGTTAGACCTTTTTGGAGGTATGGTCCTGGAATTGCCTCTTAACAGCAATCTTAAGAGAACACATTCACACAGTTTCAATGAGCTTTTAACTTAACCCATAACAGTTTAACTCAGCTTGTCACAATACAAGCATTTTTTTATGCAGACTAACTACATGCACAGAGTAGCTTACCCCCTGCCTAGCAGCTATGTTTCATGATGTGTTGCTTATTTGGAATGTGACAACAAAATGCATGTTTATGTATAAGAATTAATTATGCCAATGATACAGAAATCAAGAGGATGTTAATGACCCAGTTTGCTCTTAAGCTTGATTTTGTTTTAATCTGATGCATTGACTTGGCATTAATATGAGTTTCTGTGTGACTACGGCAAACTCTGTTGTGTGTATGATAGATCTCTTCAGACTGAACCACCCAAAGGAACTCAATACCCTTTGTAAGGAAGGTCATGGTTGAAAGCATTTGCTCACTTGTAATCATGTCAGCGTCAATAAATATTTATATCTATGTCCTCTGGTTATAACAGTACAGGTGGTTTTAATTAAGGAAGAAAGGATTCGGGATCAGGAAAGGAAGGGGAGATTGCTATTTTGGCCTTTACTGTCGTAATATATCTTATTGACAAAGGCTAGCATGTATCACTGCCTGTCATGCTGCCTAGGAATGTCTTTGCTTAGTACTTTTATAAAGAATATTATTCTACAGTTATTGATACACAACAATGAATTAGTGATAAACCTCAGACTTAATTTCAGAAGACTCAGAACTTTTCTGTCACCTTCCGAGACAAACTTGTGAAGTTTATGGAATTAAATGGCAATTCAGTTATATGTTTTGGGATGCTTCCAGCACCACCAAGATAGATCGTAAGCTTCACTCCTCCTGCCAGAAACAAGACCAAGATAAGTGGCAGACTAAATTGAAAACTCAGCGTAGATAGCTTGAGGCTCAGTATAAGTGCATCTGACATTCCCCCACAGATGCTGAATTGCGTGCTGTTGGTTTCTGGCTATCAGAATTGGCACATGATCAGACAGAGCTCATGCTCTTTCTGGCCCACAAGAAACTTTACAGAGAGGGAAATGAAGCATGCAAATTATTAGTGCCAGGATCTAGGAAATTTAGAGGGTTAATAGATTCATATGAGCAGTTTTAACAATCAACGAATACGGTTGTGTGCTCACAGCTTTTCATATCTCAGTGTTTAAAAAAGCTTCAACCATCAAATCAGGGAGCTGAATTAATACCATGTGACTTAGATTAGCAACCCCACTCCATGAAAAATAAAAGCGAACAGTATAACCACCACAGATTGAAGTTTTCAGATATAAATTAATCAGTAAATGTTTGTGAATAGAAGAAACATGAACAAGAATCCTGGCTGAGTAACAAACAGAGAAAAAAAAATCTCCATATTACTTATTTACAGTTAAAAATTTGTCAAATTCTAGTTACAAATACTGGAACGCTTTCCCTGCAGAACTATTGTTTATACTTCCTTCATGGTTGTTATGTGTATGAATAGAAGATTAACTATATAATGAATTAATGGTGGCTATAGCAATGGAACTGTGGAATGTCTTACATAAATACATTTTAAATAATATCTAGCACTTACTTAGCACTCTTCATCAGTAGTTTACAAAGCACTTTGTAAAGAAGGTTAGTATCATTATCCCCATTCACAGATGGGGAAACAGAGAGGATAGATAAACGTCATCTCAATGCACAATACAGAGACACAATTTTAAGCCATCACAAAGGATTGCTTCTTTTAGCAACTGTTCCTAGAACCTGAAGGGGGAGAGGCAATTCTTGATTTAATCCTAAATGAAGCACAGGATCTGGTACAAAAAATAACTACAGCTGAACTATTCAGTAATAGTGACCATAACATAATAAAATTTAATATCCCTGTAGGGATGGTATTACCAAAAAAGTCCATCATGGTAACATTTAACTTTAAAAAGGACAACTACACAAAAATAAGGATACTTATTAGAAATTAAAAGGGTCTGTCACAAGAGTTAAAAGCCTGCAAGCAGCCTGGGGGCTACTTAAGAATACCATAATGGAGGCTCAGACTAAGGGTATGTCTATACTGACTGCGGCAAAATCACCACCATCAATGAAATCTTCCAGGCACGATTCAGTGGTATGAACCCGCCGGATCACTCTGGAAGTTGCCATAGCAACTCCAGCTCCAGAATTGGAGTTGCTGTAAGCTGACTGCAAGGCATTTGCAGTCGGCTTACCCTAATGTGTAGGACCTACTTAGAGAGTCATCAGGAGATACACAAAGTATTTTACATACCTTGCCTATCTCTCGTTGACCGCTGCCAAGAAACATGGCAAGTATACACTACGGTTAAATGTAGACTCTAAATCAGAGAAGACTTTATAAGGAGCAAAAGAATGTCACCATATCTAAACAGCACAGTAATATTATGCGTCAGAGGCAAAAGACATCCTTTAAAATTTTGAAGTCAAATCCCAGTGAGAAAAATAGGAATGAACAGAAACTTTGGCAGACTAAGTATAGTAATAAAGGCCAAGAAAGAACTTGAGAAGCAACTTGCTAAAGATGCAAAAACTAACAGCAGGAATTTTTTTTTAAAGTATCTCAGAAGCATGAAAGTTGCCACGCAAGCAGTGAAGCCACTAGATGACCAAGGTGTTAAAGCAAGAACTCAAGGAAGACAAAGCCACTGCAGAGAAATAAATGAATTCTTTGCATCAGTCTTTACTGCAGAGGATGTGGGAGGAACTACCCACATCGAAACTATTCTCTGCAGGTGACAGATCCAAAGAACTGTTCCACAGTGATGCATTAATAGAAGATGTTTTAGAACAAATGGAACTCTTTTACTACAGGAAGTAATAAATCATCAGAACCAGATGACATCCAAGTGTTCTAAAGGAACTCTAATACAAAAATTGCAGAACTATAATATGTAAGGCAATCCTTGAAATCAGCCATTGCACCAGATAACGAGGAGAACTAATATAATGTCAATTTTTAAAAAGGGCCTCAGAGGTAATTACAGTCCAATAAGCCTAACTTCAGTACCAGACAAATTGGTAGAAATTATAGTTAAAAAAATAGAATTATCAGACACCCAGCTGAACATAATACAGTACTGTTAGAGAAGAGTCAGCATGGCTTTTGTAAAAGGAAGTCATGCCTCACCATCTATCGGAATTCTTTGAGGGAGTCAATAAACATGAAGATAAGGGTGATTCAATAGATATTATGGATAATTTTTTAAGAAAACTAAGTTGTCATAGGATAACAGGGAAGGCCCTCTCAGGAATCAGTAACTGGTTAAAAGACAAGAAATAAAGGGTAGGAATAAATAGCCAGTTTTGACAATGGAAAAGGCAAACAGCAGGGTCCCCAAAGGAATTCCACTGAGCCTGTGCTGCTCAACATATTCGTTAATGATCTGGAAAAGGGAGTGAACAGTGAGGTAGTGAAGTCTGTGGACATTACAAAATTATTCAAAATAATTAAGTCTAAAGCTGACTTTGAAGTTAAGGGGATTTCACAAAACTGGGAGACTGGGTGATAAAGTGGCAGAGGCGATTCAACACTTGTAATGGCAAAATAGTGCATATGGAAAAATAATCCCAACAATACATATATAATGATGAGTTCTACATTAGCTGTTTCCACTCAAAGAGCTCTTGGAGTCGCTCTGGATAGTTCTCTGAAAACTTCAGCTCATTGTGCAACAGTGATCAAAAAAGGCTAACAGTATGTTAGGAGCTATTAGGGAAAGGGTATAAAATAAAGCAGAAAATATCATAATTACTGTGAATGTCCAGTGACAGGGCTGAACACTACAGAGACATGCTTCCAGAATGTTTGGGGGAATGGGATACACCAGCTGTTACGTGCAAAACAAGCTAAGATTGGCAGAACTTCCAAGGAGATTGTTTGGTAGCTGACAGACTGGGGCAACAGAGAGCTGATGCCCAGTTTAGCACCAGCAAGTCTCTCTCTTACTGACACAGGATTGGTAATAAGTCATGGCCACCCTGAGAATGCATCACAGATGTGAATATTACATATTTGCTATTGAAAGTCACAGAAACTAACAGCAGGTCTTTTTAAGTGTTCTGTTAACCTGCTAGAGCTGTAGTACTTTAGGCTAATTGTGTGTCTTTGGCTATGTCTACACTACAGGGCTCATTTAAGTCAGTTTAATAAAGTCTGCTTAAAGTAGATTTTATTAAGCCAGCTTAGTGCATCCATACTCAAAATGCCAGGAGACTGCCCGCGTCCACACTGGCAGCTGCTAGGTTGTCCTAGAAGTGGTGCATTGTGGGTATCTGGCCCCCAGTGCACCACAGCAGAGGTGCCCCTCTCTTCCTGCCACTCCTTTACTACAGGAAGTGAGTGACCACACCACACTCTATGCTGTGTGTGGCAACAGGGAGGCCAGGGAGCCTGATATAGCCCACTGATGTGCCAGCACAGCACTCCACACCTTCCCTGTTTTGTCCTGACTCCTCTGGCTCTGAACCAGGTGCTGCAGGGCAACTGCCAGTGCAGGGGCAGGGCGCAGCAGTAGTTAAGACTTAAACACCAGGAAACAGCACATAGAGGAAGGTGAAGTCAAGTCACCTGTTATAATGGAGGGGGAAAAATTCCATAGTCAGGGTTTAATCCTGCTTTCACACAATCTAATCTAAAAGAAATAGCAACTTTCTTTTTTTCCATGTGCTGTTTCCTAGTATTTGAATCTTAACAACTGCTTTGATTTGCTGTTAGACTGTGACCTAATCCTATGTTTTATACTCCCCTGCATTTATTTCCTACCATTCTGTAAAATTCTCCCATCTTCAAACTGTCTGATGAAGTGGGATTTTTCTCCCATGAAAGCACATCCAATAAATAAATCTGTTAGTCTTAAACAGTAGCTCTGGACTCCTTGTTTGTCTTACAACAATATCAGGGATGTCCTTTGAGAAAGGGAGACACACAGGGTTGGTTGGAGAGGGGGAGAGACAGGCAGGGTCAGGCTGAAAAGGGTAGGGGGAGACAGGGGTTTGGGCAGAGAAGCGGGAGACACCAAGGGGTGGGCTGAGAAGGGCAAGGGGGGAGACACAGGTTTGGGTAGAGAAAGGGGAGACACCCAGGGTCGGGCAGAGAAAGGGCAGGATGGAGACACATGGGTTTGGGCAGAGAAGGAGTGAGACAGGCAGGGTCTGGCTGAGAATGGGGGAGACATGCGAGGTCGGGCAAAGAACTGGGGAGACACGCAGAGCGGGCTGAGAATTGGGGAAATGCCAGGTCGGGCTGTGATGCCTGGTCTGGCTCAGAACGGGGAGATCAGTCAGGGAACATGAGGAGTTTGGCTGTGGTCCACACAGATGGGAACGCTCCCAGCTGAGTTGTGCCTTCTAGCCAGCCTCCGTCCCCATGTTTTGTGTGGTTGGGAGGCCGATTAAGTCGACTTAAGGCAACTTCCCCTCCACATTGCCTTAAGTTGACTTAATAAAGTCGACTTAACTGTGAAGTCAACTTTATAAGTGGAAGTAATAAAGTCGACTTATTGCCCTGCCATGTAGACAGGGCTTTGTTTAAGTTGACTTAAGGGCCCATAAGTCAACTTAAACACACAGTGTAGACATACCCTTTGTGGGGATGGTGGTGTTGGCCTGTGACATGCAGGAGATCAGACTACATGATCTGCTAGTTTCTTTCCAGCCTTAACCTCTGTAAGGCTAAGGTATTGAAAAAACTGTAACAATACAGATTTCTATCAGCAAATGCAATTTTATCAAAACTGAAACCTTTCACGGATGTGTGAATTTTGTTGAAATTTTCAAGGGAAATATAAACAAATTTCTTCCTTCTGGTTGCCCACTTGCGGCCTCAAGGCAACTCTGCATGTGGTCCACTGCCTCAGTTGCCTTCTTCATTCTCTTTTCTGTCCTTCCACCCCTGAACTTCACTGGAACAGCTAAATCAACTTTTTATATTTACACTTCCGTCTTTATTTTAATATATATTGCACAGGCTTGTGAACATACATACTTTAGGAAAACAAATGGCAAAAGACTATCTGTTGGTTTTACCTATATAATAATGGAAGCATATTGGCAGGAAAATGAGGATGGTAGATGTATAGAGAGGAGGACTTCCCACAGAAATAAGGTGTTATTTTTACTATAGAAGGAAGTTATTGTAGTAAATTATGATGATGCAGTAAGGATGCTAAACCCACCAAAAATGCTGACTTGACCATTCTCACTTATGTCAGGTGTAATTTCATTGACTGCGGTGGAGTTACTCCTAATCTACACTAGTACAGATCATCTCTGAATTGGACTTTTTGTGTGAGATTGATTAAAGTTCTAGGTACCTGCTCAAGAAATGCAGAGTGAATGAGACCAAACAGAGACATACAGAAAAGGTTCATTATAATAAAATCATTACTGTACATGGATTAAAATGAGTATGAAGTTACAGTTTGATGAGATTAGGATTTTAACTGAAATATATTTTAATCTACAAGGAATCTGGGGATGGTTTTAAAGATTTACGAAGAAAGTACAGTTATACACCTTTATGTAATCATATATACAGGCACACATTAAGTATAAAAGTGTTATCAAATCTTATTTCTGTCTCAATTTGTGCAGGTGGTAATTCTCTACATCTCCTTGATACTTGTGTTGCACGGGTGTAAATGACAACACAGTGTGACTCACATCTTGGGTCTGTTTATTCTCCATATACCTCAATAATGGTGCCATAAAATACTGTTATAAATGAAAGAAGACTTATTTTTACATACACAAAGCATTTCCTGTATTACAGAAAGGACTTTGAAAACATTGTTGGGAGTGCACCAACCATAAAGTGGGAGTGAACCAACTCAGTCCCACAATAAGATGTAGAATATCAGGTGTAGGTAAATTTCTGTTCAAAGACCAATTAAATCAAAAGAGAAATGTTATTAAAAAGTATTGCAGCACATATTTAAAACTCTTAATTGGAATTATTGAGTACCGACCAATGAGCAAAAACAGAGCAATTTCATGCACTGTCTAAGCTCTCAGAAGTCAGGTAGACAAAGGGCATAAGTGAAGTGATTTAATCCATTTGCCCTTCTGTTCTCAGAAGCAGAATCTGCTTCTGGCATAGTATCACAGGTAACATCTGTTTTGTGTTCATATCACTTGTGAGAGGTCATTTGTAAGCATGTAAGCCATCATAAATTCAGCAACATTAAAGATACTCTTAGGGAAATCCCAGGACAACAACAGAAGGAATGCTGCTGGCCTGGATTAAGGGGAAACTGACAGCTCTTCCTAAGGAAGCACACATGGAGTCTTGTGTACTACAGGTTTGTCTTAAGTCACTGCAACCAAAGCCTTAAACAGAGTGCAAAATCATTCATGCTACCAGGAAAAATAAAAGGGCAAACAAAGTAAGAGTCAATTCCTAGGTCCAGTGTACAAGGCAGCAAGAGGCAGAGTAGCCTTTTAGCACTATATAAAGCAGCTATTCACAGGCCTACCATCTCTGAGTCAGCCTAGGGCAGACAGGAGGGGCGCAGTGCCTGTTCCACAATAGGTTAATGTGGAGAATTTCCTGCTTTACCCGGACTGTTCTCCACAGCACTCTATTCTGGGGCAGCAGATTTGGAAATTACTGGCCTTGCTGTACATCTGCACAAACTTATCCTCTAATTTTGCCAATACTAACAACATTTTTCACACATGGAAAGTATGAAAGCAGCTAATTAGCTAGAATTTCAGTGTCAGCTGTGTGTGCTGTGTTTGGTAAGCTGTCAGGAGAAAAGATGGTCAAAGGCCCAGCATGAGTTAACTGCAGGAGTGCCTAACTCAGCCAGATTTGATCAAGCTTCTGGCAAAAAATAGGCCAAAATTAGACAGTTATATAGGTGCCTAAATATGAATTAAATGCTTAAATTTAGGTATGCAGGATTGAAAATTTTGGCCTTTATTCACAGTAGCCATACTCATAGATTTAAGAAATGGATTGGCACATCTACCCTCATATTAATAATAACGGCTTTACAGTGCCCATTCCTATCAATGCTTCTTTGACACCGCCCTTTATCAACATAGCTAATGATGATGGAAAGATGTTCAGTTTTCCTCCATCTTATGCAAATACTAAATAACCTACATTTCTATATCTTTAATTTAATCCGTGTAGTTTCTATAGAACAGACATTGTATCACTCTCATTCAAAACTGTACTGACACAGAAGTGGGATTAACCCAATTGCAGCTTCCTACACTCTACATCTCAGCATTTAGGAAATATTGAAGCACCTTTGTCTTAAAAGCCCTTTCCCCCTCTCTGATTGCACTGCATAATATTGCCTAGCAGCTTTATGCTTGGGTCCCAGTTAGGAGCCTCTCTAGGTAATGTACCTAGGAGACATCCCAAACTTGCATCTACTCCTTTCAGAATTTACCTGTATATGAAACATAATAACCAACTAGAACTAATTATAGGGCATGGTCATGAGAGGGTCTGTCCTTATTTCAGGGGCATTTCTGTCTCCCTGGAAATAACTTTTTACTTTTCACATGTTTCTTATTCTTGAACACATGAGGTGCACATATAGTATATGCTGCAAAATAGCTGATGATAAATAAAGGAGACAATTTCTTGATTCAGAATCAATATGAATCCACTCAAATTCTAACTAAGATATAAGAAGAAAAGGAAATGCCAAAGAACCTCATTTAATATGTCAAACATTCTGAATTTGCATTGTAAATACAACATATTGTTGCCACTTTGACCCAAAGGACTTGTCAGATTTGAAGGGCTCTGATAACTGTCTTTGTTAGGATGAAACACTGTTCTATGAGTCAGGTACATTTTGGGTACAATCTTGTTAATTTACAAAAAAATGTATATATTCTTGTTTCCCTGAACACAAAAGAAACAAACTATAAGCACTTTGCCTGCTCAGAAAGCCTGAAGTCTACCACCCCGGTGAGCTCTGTGCCCAAGAAGTCTTACCTTCTGCTACCACTGATGATTACATTCACAGCTTCTTCTCTTGGCCGCCTGTCTCCAACACACACAGGCTACTAGTTAATTTCTCTGTCACTGTGTTTGCTACCTGGGAAGTAACTCAGTTCATTTGGTTCAGTTCTCATTGCTATACAGTGTTGAATGAAGAGGCAGCCCCACAACCCCAAATGTTTTTATTACATAAAGGAACTTGATTGCTTCTTCTGTTCAGCCCGAAGAAGAATGTTTCACATACCCAGTAACTTTAACAAGCCCTGCAGTTGTCTTTGGCTCTAAGGTTATGGCTATGTTGCAATTAAACACCTGCAGCTAACTTGAGCTCATTCTGTGGGGCTGTTTAATTACAGTATCAGACTTCAGGGGGGAGGGTCCCAGAACCCAGGTTCTACCCTGAGCCCATATAGCTATACCACAATTAAACAGCCCCATTGCCTGCGCCCAGTCAGCTGACATAGGCCAGCCATGGGTATTTAACTGCACTGTAGACATACCGTAAGACAATGTTTCTCAACTGTAGTGGTCTGGGGAACACTCAAAGGTATTAATTACTTTAGGCAGAACACCTGATGAAAACATTCTCAAAAAAGCTGGAGATTTAAAAGTCACAGCAAAACTTCCAGACATGCGTCAATGCCTAGCATCACATGGCTGGAGGTTGGCTGAGGGAGGGGTCTGCGACTGTGGGGCCTGTTCCCAGTCCCTTGTTTGTGCACGCTTCTGGGCAAAGATCCTCTGGGCAGCATCCACTGGCTCCCTTGACACCTTCAGGGAGCAGTGGGTGCTGTCCAGGGTTCTCTGCTCAGTGTCCCCTTCCAAATCCTTTATTTTGAACCTATGACCTTCACACTTCTCCTGTTTTTCTCATTAGTTGTCCCAAGTATTTAGTTGAAAAATGGTCTAGTGCTACCTCCAATTAGGCTGGGGGGGGGGGTAGAAGTGGACGGGCTTGTGCCCACCCACCTCCATTTATTCAATAGGACCACATTCCTGGAAGTTTGCTGTGGCTGGTGAATTAAATATCATCCTCCCCACTCAGTGCCCCCAACAGAGAGGGGTCAGGGTGGGTTACAGACCACCTGCACAACATCTGAGGAGTACCAGCATTCCACCAAACACCAGTTGAGAAACCGCCCAGAGAGACAGCTGCTGGCATCCATTAGCGCTGTGCAATACAGCAATATGCTAGACAGTATAAATTATGAATAACAAAATCATATAAAAGTAGGCAAGGAAACTAGCCAATTCTACTGAAAAGCTCATAACCATAAAATCTTACTTTTCAAAATAGCTGTTAGTGAGATTTGTTATGTCCTTTATATATGTACTTATAAAATATATGAATGTGTTCCTTGCATTAGATTCATCTGTCTCTCCCTCAGGTGCCTCATGGGAACTGTAATTTTGATGCCTCATGCTACATTTTCTTCTGTGGGTTAGGATTCCCTAACTGGATTACATGAAGTCTGTATTTATTCCATAATGTGGTTCCACATACAATATTAGAATTAAGGGATATTCAATTTAAGAGGAGGTTGTGGTCAGTAGGCTGAGAACTTGTTCTACGCTTTAGGTTATATTAGTTTATAAAGTGTATTTCATTTTTTAAACACAGTTTCTCTTTTTAAGACAAGTGCTTCAATTAAGTAATTTCTAGATAAGGGCCGTTTGTTACCATGCTTACTTACACTATGTAGCTTCTTACTTTAGAAGTGGTTCCATTTACATCAGTGAAACTACTCACATGAAAAGGTCCTGTTCTACCCTTCACAGACCTCTCAGCTATTAGGAGAGAGGTAGTAATTACAGTTGATTGGGAATGTTCTACCTACATGGTTTTTTGGGGGGAGGTGAGGACAAGGAGAGGAAAGGGGATATAGAAAATGCAGTTTCTGCTAATTACATTTTTCTGTGGAAAAATTTACATTTCATCTTTTTTTTTCCAAAAATTTTCTATTGGGAAATTGAACTGAATATTTCATTTTGGATACCATTGGCCCAAACTGAAAATTTCTATTTGCCATACTAAATGAAAATGTTTAATTTTGGATCATTTTGATATTAATTTGTGTTAGCTTAAGCTGCCATAGTGCCTCATGGAAGTTGTAGTTTGGATGCTTCATGTTTCCATTCTTTGATATGGGTAAGAATACCTACATAAACTACATTTCCCATGATCCACCATGGTCTCCCCTCTGGTTGACCCACTGCACTGCATTATGGCAATTTAATGACTTACAGTGCATCATAGAAGATGTAGTCCTCCCAGGGACCTCAAACCACAGAGCAAATATGTGCAGAAGACACTAAAGAGACTTAGGGGAATATTAATTAAGTCTCAGGGCAAGCCAAAACTAAGCATTTTAATTCAATCAGACATATCAAAACATAATTTTGATACAGGAACATCAACATAAGTTTCAATTTTTCTAAACTTTCCACTCAGGGAAAATTCAGTATTTTGACATCTTGTTCCTGTTCAGGATGAAAATTTTGGAAATAGGCTTTCTCACAGCATAAAAATTCTGATTCCTGACAAGCTCTCCCAGTAGTGGTGTAATACGTTTCCTCAGCTCTACAGCTTTTAGGCCTTTTACATATCAGAATGGGGCAAGTGGCAGTCTGAGAGACAAGATTTATTCCTCAGAGATATCTTTTCTATCCGTCTGCCAACTCAGCACCACAATACTAGACTGCTTCTCATTCAAAAGCATCTCTCCACAAACAGGAAGGCTAGCAACTTTTTTATTTTTTTAATGTAAGTTCCATTTAGCAGAAAAAATACTGAAATCTACAGAAAGACTGTAAATCCATTTCAAGGTGCAGAATTTTTCTGAGATGTGTATTTCTAGTGGCTGAAATTGTAGCTCACTTCTCCAAGTTAAATTAAATCCAGGATGAATAATATTCTTGCTCACAGCAGGAGTGGCATTCACATTATAATATTCCCAAACCACTTATTTTACTTATTATATTTCCAAAAATAAGATTTCTCCTCATGTAAGTAATTCCCTAGTGAACAAATTTTTATAACAGACGTGATTGGGATTGCTTGCTGATTTTTATGTTATTTCAATAAATAATGTGTATCACCAACCAGTCTCAGTTTTGTTCAATTATTAAACAATACAATCTTTCTTCTGATTCTTGAAACTGTATGAGTAGAACTGTTACTTTAAATTTGTGTTTCAGGACACCTTGGCAGATTACCAGAACACTGCAACATAATATACACAGGTGGTACATGAGTTTACTTGGTCTCTCTGCCCAAGGGTCAACACACCGCGTGGGCTGCATGTACTATTAAAGGTACCAAATATTTATGCAGATGTATGGCAGTGTTGAATTTGCTGTGAATGCATTGTAGAAGATGCAAAATATAGGTGTAGAATAAAACACTTTTCACTATAACAAGACTGATCCTAATTTCACAGGCGGGAGTTGTGGGGAGCTTTGCTCAAACTAGCTGTCCTCCTTTTCTCGATGGCATCAGTAAAGTGGTATTATAAAAGACAGTGAGGAGAGCAGACACCAAATGCTTTTCCAAGCAATACTGTCCTTTAGATATATTGTAAAGAATTTTTTTAAATTTACATTGGCCAAATTTTTTAATTCCACTTTCCCTTTGCTGCAACTTGCTATGGTAATTACATCAGTGGATGTATAATACTTGAAAATATTGCCCCAGTCTCTTATAGGTTCATCTGTCTAGCAAAATGGCAATAGTTAACTTCATGGAAAGCAGAGACAGCCTTAAGTCTTCATTTTATTTTGAATGACCAAAATAAAAAGAGCTTTACACTATCAGCAATTCCAGCATAAGTTGTAATGTGGTGGGGGATGCTAATTTACTAGAACCATTTTGTGGCAAGGAGCTAGGGTGACCCACTGTTCCCATTTTATAGGGACAGTTCCAATATTAGGAGCTGTTTCTTATATGGGCGCCTATTACCCTGCAACATTGTCCCATTTTTTCCACTTGTGCTTTCTGGTCACCCTACAGATAGCTGTGGCAAAAAAGTTATGTAATGGGTCAAACTTATACCACAGGTTCAATGGCCTCTATCCCAGACAAGCCATGGTTAGGACACATAATTCAGAACTTGCCCTGAAGTAATAGTAAAACTTTGGGCTCAGCTGATTAAGCACCCATACACACATTGTGATAGTTGAGTAGCTTATTCATTGGAATGAATACTGATCAGGTGGCCTCTTCAGAGTATACTCCAGGGAAATATATATACACAGACACACACATGTACTCACAGTGTGTTAATTTGTAAACTAAATAAATAAGTGCCAGTGCTCATATCTTGATAGCAAATTTGAAAAATGTCTTTCCCACCCCTCTTTTCCCAGCAGCACACTCCTTTTGCCTGCTGACCTCACCCCCCCACAGCTGGACAGCGGGGCTGGCAAAAAAAAGGTACCCCTACATACCATCCGAAACCCCCCCCCCCAGCGTACGTATGTATAGATAGTTGGTTCATCTTATGTGAGAAAGGAGAGGCAGTCATCCCCGCTATGTAACTTGCAAAGACCATTGTTTGACTTCAAACAGCAGTTAGCGTAGTAAATGTGTGGGCTAACCTAGAATTTCCTTTTTATATTGCCTTGTGTGCATTTTTCTTCTGCCATGCTTGGAAACATGTATTTATTATTGTCATTTGGGATGTATCTTTACCCATTTTATTTAGTCTCATTTAAGGCAATGGCAGTTTTACTACTGAACTTATGGAGTTCAGGTTATAGACTAGGAAGGGACTTGCCTAACTTTGTTTTAACATGTGCTCAGTAAACTTCTTCATGCATGAGGTATCTACTATAGATCTGAACCATTTTTCATGTGCATTGTGCTCATCTTTGTGAATGAAATATTAAGCTTTGTTTTTTTTAATATTTTTGAATACTTGTATTTTGGGTGTTTTCACTGAACCATGTATACTCCTACCACTCACCAACTCTCAAAGCATTATATCAAGGCCCATTGAGTTTTCCTTGATGGCAAAGTCTCTTCTATTCCCCCTTTCTGTCAAGGAGAGCTGAATGGGACTCTCTTTGTAGTTTGTTAGAGCTGTGGACTAATTGGGCAGGGGGAAAACTGGTAAGCATACTACTGCCAACTTGGGCATGACATCATTGGAATTACACCTCCTTATGCAGGGAATGAACTTGCCTTTCAGTTTCTGCCAGGTCAGGGAATAAGAGGAAGAACTAGCAGTTGTATATATTGTTTGACAGATTCTAAATGCCTTGTGCAATGTTGTACGTGTTTAGAGTCAAAGAGTTTAAGGTCAGAAAAGATGGGGGGGGGATGGAGGTTCAGGGGACAGAATCAGAGCTACTAACAGGAATTAGACCAAGGGTATTACAGCCCCAGGAAACAAACTATTTCTCTTCAGGAAGCTGCTCAATACCAGTCTGAACTTACCGCCTACTCCTGTAGCTACAACTGCCACCAGCTCTCAGCTACTTCTTACTAATTTAACAGCAGTAAAGGAAAATAAACATACTTGCAACATTTGTAACACCTAAATGACTATTTTAACATTGCTCCTCAGGTGACTTTAAATTATACAGTAATCTTGCTGGTGTTTTTCTACAGTCTCTCCCCACAAGAGTATGTAGGACACAGGTTGCAGGAATCACAAATCTGAATAACTTTTTGCAGGTGTGTGTTTGTGTCTGTGATATACAATGTATTATGTCTTTAGCTATAAAAATTAAGTGACATTTCCATTCATTAATTATAGATTAAATGATTTTAAATTTCATTCTGTTAGCTCCAGAAGCATGAGAGCTGTCTGTTGCCGCTGATGTTGCAGCTTAAGGACATTTTGTCTTCTATGCGCACTGTTTCCATGACCTAATAGAGGCAGGAATTACATCCTGGCTTGATGCCTTTGGAAATCAAGCTCAGTGAGCATACAAACATGAAAGCTGTTGATGTAAATTATTTATATTCAATGTCCAAAATATTAAATTACCAAAAAAGGTTTCAAAGATTAAGCAAACTATGGGCACCATGCCCACAACAGAACTGATTTAAGAGACCTTTCCAAATCACTTATCTTTCAGCTTTGTTACAGATACTATACAAAAGGATTGTTAACATTTCATCAAATCTATTTACAGGATCAAAGCCTTACAATTATCTTTCATAGTATGTACCAAATACTCATGATCTCCTGCATCATAACCCTAGAAAATCAAGGACTACACTTAAGTGTTGTAAAGATGTATTTTTATTGCTTTTAGTAATTATACAGTTAAGACAAAACATGAATAAAAATACACTTTGTGTTTGTATAGCTTGTTTCACAAGAACAGCTCAATTCATTCTACAAATGTAGACCATGACCCTACAAATAAATCTATGCAGGCAGGCCCCTTGTAGCTACATGCAGCCTCACTGAAGTTACTATGGCTATACATTATGACTATTAAAGTTTTTCTTTAAATGCATCTAGTCTCTCAGTGGTCTGAAAGGTTATTTTTCAAGTACTGAAAGCTCTCTACTGAGACTTTGCTACTGCTGTGGTAGACTGCACCTATTCAGTGTAGTTCAATGGCAGCGATCTCCTTCACAGCTAGAACAGCCTACTGCATGAACTATATTTTCCCTTTTGTGACCTAGAATGCAGTGAATCAAGCTCACCAGTGAATTTCATTATCATGTCATCTTTATCTCCAGCTTCCTCATCACTCCCCAGAAACCCCCTGGATCAACCTTCACTATTTTTCCCTCTTGCTCTCTTTTGGAGGATAATTGTGCTGAAAAGACATTACTCTACTAATGACATTGAGAGTAAACCCTCAGTTATATTTATTTCCTATGAATCTATGTTACTTTTCGGGGGTGATGTTACCTCTCTATATTTTACTTATGAGTAAACACAGACCACTTACATCTGGATCAAAAAAAAGGTACCCAAGAGATGTGTAGGCAGCTAGTTATTCAGGCTGCTGAGGATGTGAATTGTAAAAAGATTCATAAAGTCAAACTCAGGTCATATTTGGAAGAACTTAGAGATTCATATTTAGTGAGGTTTTAAATAGTTGTGTTTCCTTTTGCTTGTTTAAAAGGTTTTATTTTTTTCTACACCAGCTTCTGACTGGTAGAAACACCAAACACTGTGAGAAAGGCTTTTCTTATGGCATTTCCCACCAGAAAATGTATGAAATCTCCAAAGTGTTTGTTCTGGAGACATTTATAACCCAAGAAATAGTTTCATGATCCTGGCTCAGTCTGCTTTGCACCAGTGAGGTAGCACAAAGCAGCCAGAAAGCTGCCCTAAAGGGGAAGTTGAGAATAGTCCCCATCACAGGGAGGAGTCCATATGCTGGCCGACCTTTTACCACAGCCTTCAGTAAAATTAGTTGAGAATTGCCCTTTGTAAAAATTGTTCTGTGCAGGAAAATTTCCATTTTGGGGAAAAAAAAATCCCAGTTTCCTGCTGGGAAAAACAAATGATAAATCCCTGGCTCCTCCCTGTAAGCTCTTGCCAATTTCACTTTGTGCCTGCAGGGAAACAAACAAGGAGTCCTGTGGCACTTAAAGACTAACAAATTGATTTATTGCATGAGCTTTCCCGGGAGAAAATCCCACTTCATCAGATGCTTTGCAGATGAAGGAACTTACAGTTAAGTGCCACAGGACTCCTTGTTTGTTTTGCTGAACTAGACTAACACAGCTGCCCCTTTGGAACATGCCTGCATGGAGTTAATTAGATTGATGAGCTTTCCATATAGTCGAGAAGTTTTTGTTGTTGTTGTTGTTCATTTATTTTGGTTTTCCAAAATCAGGCTTGTTTTTAACCCAGGATAACCCTTCCTAGAAAACAACTTTGTATTTTTGAATTTTCATTCAAATTTGGATGGGAAAAATATTAAAAAATGGGAAAATTTTGGAGGAATGGATTTCGTTTTCCAGCCAGCTCAATTCCTCAGAACAAAAGGCACTGCCAGATGTAGCGTTGTGCCCCAGTTTTGCAAATTCAGCAGACCTCATTCCCCTTTCACGTACCAGCGTAAATTAGGAGTGAAGTGACTGACTATAATGGAATTATGCTACAGCAGTACATGAAAAGATAATCAGACTCAAGAGGTTAGCATAAGCCTCAGGTGACCATACAACCTTTGACTGACTTTTCCTAATGAAACCTGCTACGGTTCTCCTGTGTCTACCGAATTTATTATTGTTAGAAAGATGGTGACACCTCTAAGTTTCCCTCAGGGCCAGGGGTATCGCTTGTGCTGGGCTTATGGAGCTTGAGCCCTGAGTCCCAGCACCCAAACTCCATGTCCACCGCCGGGCCGCCCATGGTGGCAGCTTCAGTAGCAACACACGAGCCCCGAGTCTCAGTGTGCCAAGCCCTGCGTCTTCTCTGGGACCAGTGGAGCTCCTGCTCAGGGCATAGCCCCATTTTATTAAGCATTCTACAGACACATAGTGAGAGACCCCACTCTAAGGAGGTTATAGTCTAACTAGATATGGTCGACAAAGAACACCAGAAAAAGTATTATTGTTCACTTTGCAAATGAGAAACAAAGGCACAGATATTGAGAGACTTTCTTTCTCTTGCCATTATACATTGAAACAAGAAAAAAATATTATTGAAAATACTCAAACTATCTCAATGCCTAATAGAGAGCCAGGGAGAAATACATATATATTAACATGCAATAGATAGCATATAATATTTAACCACCATTTAACAAAGTGTGCTATTTTCCCTTTGGAAACTCTTAATCCATTTTGATAGCTCGTAATACAGACGTGCAGCAGGAAGTCCACCTTGCTTGCAGAAAACACTGCTAACACTACAGTGGGACAATGGGCAGTATCAGGTTATAGACTGTACTGATTTTCTTCCTGGTACTACTTATGTCTGTCACTGTATTGCGTAGGATTGGTATAAAGGTATCTTAGCAGTCGTACTTCATTGTATTGCCTGATCAAAAAACAGCGCCTTAGAGCATTTTTAGCAGACACGCACGCATGCACGCACGCACACACACACACAAAATGCCTTAAGAGTGTCAGGTCTTGTGACACTGTGGAGTGTTGGGTATGCAAGACTGCACTTCATGAGACCACAATCTCTCCCTAACAAAGAAAAGGAGAGAGGTATTGCAGAGCACCATTTTGCATACACAGCACCCCGCGATGCTGCAAGAGTGTTGTAGTATTTTGATTTATGGTATGTACGGCCTACTTGAAATACGTTTAAGTCAAATCTGACCTGCCATAGAAAATGATATTGACTCCTCTGCCTTAAACCTTGTGTGAGTAAAACGTCATCACCTCTACTGCAGTGAATTCATTTTGCTGTTTTGCTGGTACTGCTGCAGAAGCTGAAAACCTCCAGAGTTCAAACAAAGGCAGAGTGTAATGTTTGTGTGTGGTGCCAGGGAAAATGACAAGGACCCATGAAGGTCACACAGTAACATGTTTCTCTTGGTACCTTAAGAGAACTTCCTAACTAATTGAACATGTGGAATTTAACCTGCTGCTCATACACACCATGTAATGGGACAATAAAAAAGAGGAGGTCATGTAGCAGTGCCATACCTCAGGCTATCTCAGGCCCTGGCATCAGGGTATAATTTATTGCTTAAACAGAAATCTTATCAGTAACATCCACACAAACAATTTCCCTGCATAATCCCCAGAAGCTTTTCCCTCTCCTCTCTCACAGGTGGAAGGAGGATCTCCCACAGAAGCTCATGCGATAAATAAATGTGTTAGTCCTTAAAAGTGCCACTGGACTCCTTGTTTGTTTTGCTGAACCAGACTAACATGGCTACCCCTTTGAAACACTTCTCCTGGCTGGATCATGTGATGATTGAGTAGCCATTCTGTAATGTCCAGCATGGCACAGACCGTAGAGTTACTGCAAAATATGTTTTACTGCACCCCTGGCTTGGTTGTGTGTATTGTCCCTTATTATTGTAATTCTATCAAGATTTTTACATGGCACCCATTGCTGTGGTATCTGAAATAATGGTCACCAACAATAATCATCTTGCTTTTCTTTTTGCTTGCTAAATTTGTTTGCAGAAGTATGGCTCTCTTGCTTTGTTATAACCTCAGTTGACTATGTCCTGAGGCATGGAGCACAAATCAGTCATGCCAGACTGTGACAACCAAGAAAGGGTTTAAGAATGTTCTCTGACACTAAGATATCACAGCCAAACAAACAAGGAGCCCTGTGGCCATTTTATTTATTTCATGAGCTCTCATGGGACAAAATCCATGGAAGAAGAAAATTTCATGGGAGAAGATCTTCAAAGCATCTGACGAAGTGAGATTTTTCTCACATGCAAGCTCATGTGACAAATAAATCTGTTAGTCTTTAAATGTGCCACAGGACTCCTTGTTTGTTTTGCTGAACTAGAGTAACACAGCTGCCCCTTTGGAACTTGTTAAGATGTCACAGTAGCAAATAGCAAAGCCAAGACTGTCTGGAGTAAAACCTCTTAGATTGGAATTGTCAAAACTATTTGTATTCCAAGTTTTACAAATAATTGAGAGAAAAGATTTGTTAAAAATTCAGTACCATTTGCCTTTCAATGAACTGAAAAACCTCTCACTCCAGCTCTGATTTGCTAAGCAGTTCTCCCATGAAATGAGGGGAGACAAGACTAGATATTCCTCAGATAAGGAAGAGGCAGACGGTGCACGCGCGCGCACACACACACACACACACACACACACACACACACACACACACACACACACACAAGAAAGAAGGGGGAAACAAATACAATTTTAGGCCTTATTCCCTGAAAGAAACTCAACAAATCATTTTCCTGTGCAGGTGACTACTAGTGAAATTCCATATCTGGTGTCGTGTAGGAGATCGAACTAGATACCATAATAGACTCTTCCAACCTTAAAAACCCATGAATTTATAATTTGTAGATACAGCAACACCACCAAGTTTTTCCCTGTTCATCAACTAGCCACAAGCCATTTTCTCCACTCAGTCATCTTAATTTTCTCAAAATGCAGTGCACATTGGCACCCAGCTTCTCCATAGGGTAATGCTGTTGTCTGAAATGCAGTTAATCATAGACTAATTTAATACAATTGCTTTCATCTGTTTTCTCCAAAAGTCAAGTAAATATAAAGGATCATATTCCATGTTGGAATAGGCAAGTACAATTTTACTGGCGTCAATGGAGTTGCAACCAGTTACAACAGACCTGGATTTGGCCTAAAATGTCCACTTAAAAGGAAATCTGTTCCACTGCAAAGACCCATCTCAATATCGAAATATGTAGCCAGCATGATTACACTTCCATATACTTAGTCACTCAACCATGTGATAATTAGTGCTTACATCTGCATGAGAAGAATCCACCATCCATTCTCAGTTACACACTGTAAAGTCATATGAAGCAATATATATTGGGAGTTTTCCAGCAGACAGCTTACTCTAAATTTGGGGACTTGAGTTAAAAACCACCAGCCCTCTTTACACTCACCTGCAAAGGGCTGATTCTTCTGTGATATCAAAACTTGAATTTTCAAATGGCCTGGGGGAGAGAAGAGACAGCTGTAAGGTACACATACCAAAGGATCAGTATAATTTTGATAAGTTCAGGAGAAGTTCCCAAAATTTTCAACCTTTAATCAAACCATGAACTATTCCTCCCGCACCCCAGAGGTCATCTTCACTGGCAGTAATTTTAAAGAAATTAACCTCAAGTCATATTTTATTAAACGTAGTTACTGAGTTATATATTACTTGAAAATGTTTCAGTAAGCTACCCACCTGTGAAATTTATGTTCATTTGGGTAAGTTTTTAATATTGTAAATGTGCTCAGACACCATAGTTATAGGCAACAAAAACAGATCTTTGAAATTAATTTATTTCATGCTCCTGTTTCATGTATGCCTGTGGCATACCTTACACAAATTTCAAATGTGACTCATTCAAGTATCAGAGATGACGCAGTTATACTTACAGATTTCCCCTGCATTGTTATTAAAGTGTACTGGAAAAGATCAGCACAAATGGATTTTTCTGACTTGGAATGGCTCAAAAAAGGAAAAGATTTATTCCCCCCGCCACCCCATTCATTTTAGGGGAAAACTTCCTATCAGTCCTAGTCATTACTTGTCCTAGATCATTGACTCATCCCAAGGAGATCTGAAAGATAGTTTCAGAGACACATATAAAACAAATTTATTTATTTCATGAGTTTTCTTGGGAGAACATCCCATTTCATGAGACACTTTGAAGAGGGATTTTCTCCGATGAAATCTCATGCAATAAATAAATTTGTTAGTCTTTAAGGCTATGTACACACACAAGCCATGAAATTGGTTTAACTGAAATTGATTTAAGTTAAATTGGTATAACACTCATTAAATCAATTTCATCAATTTAACAGGTCCAAACCAAAAACCTGAAATTGAACTAGCACGTCTGGGACAACGTTCCCTCTAAGAGCCTCAGGCAGCTGAGCAACTCACGTTGCATGCTGTGCTCCCCCCCCACGTGGGCCCAATCCTGCCACACCCCCTCCCCACGGCCCTGCCCCCCTGATAACCCCCAGCCTGCCCAACCCCTCTCCAGAAGCCTACTCTGCTGCTGGAGCGGCATGGCCCAGCCACACCTCCTGGGGCCAGAGAAGCACTAAAGGAGCATGCTCAGAAATTCTGGGCATGCTCCGTTAGAGCTTCTCTGGGCGTGAGTTTTAATAACTCCCAGCCCCAGAGAAGCTCTGAGCTGGGACTCTGGCTGCCGGCCCTGCGCGGCTGGCAGCCTTCCCTGCACGGGGGGGGCTGCGTTGGGCTGCGCGGCCACACGCCCGCGCAGCTTAAAGGGAACATTGATCTGGGACAGGAATTGCTAGTTATATTCAGGAGAGGGGCACCACGAGAGGTATGGCAACATGCCCCCTGGGAGGGCCATGTTGCTACCCAATCCCATGCCTGGCTCTCCCCAAGAGAGCCAGTGGTAGGGGAAAAAAAGCCCCCATTGGCTCTGGGCTCTCAGAGTCCAGCATGGGAACAAACATCCCCCCAGCCTGGCTGAAGCCTTGCCATGGGGGAGATGGGACCCGGCGCACCTGGCTTCTCCTCACGCTAGCTGGGCAGTGGGGGAAGGGAGCCCTGCGTGCTCGGCTCCCTGAGGCTGGCCAGGTGGTGGAGAAGGGACCCCTCACACCCAGCTCCACAAGGCCTGCTGGGCAATGGGGAAGGGACCCCACACGCCCGGCTCCACAAGGCTTGCTGGGTAGTGGGGAAGGGACCCCGCATGTCCAGCATCCGGTGCACTGGCGTTCCCCACCACCCAGCTAGCACGCCAGATGCCGGTCATGCAGGGTCCCTTCCCTGCCCCCTGGCTAGCGTATTTGGTGGCGGGTGTGCGGGGTCCCTTCCCTGCAACCCACCTAGCACGCCCAGTGCTGGGCATGCGGGGTCCCTTCCTTGCTGCCTGGCTAGCCTTGGGGAGCTGGGTGTGCAGGATCCCTTCCCCACCACCTGGCTTGCCTCAGGGAGCCAGCCTACATGGTCCCTTCCCTGCCACCCAGCTAGCACACCTGGTACCAAGCATGCGGGGTCCCTTACCCGCTGCCCAGGCAGCCTCGGGGAGCTGGGCGTGCAGGCTCCCTTCTCCCTACCACCCTGCTAGCATGGGGGGAGTACAGGGGGTCCCCTTCACCAGCCTCCCCCGGACAGGGTGCTGAAACCTGGCCCTTCCATGCACCCTGGGAGGAAGGTTATAGAGTTAAATTGAAACAACGCTTATATCAAAATAACAGGTCTGTACAGTGTTATTTCAATATAAGGGTTTCGATCTAACCCTTATTTTGTTTTCAGCCAAGGTTTTATTAAATCACTCTAACTTTTCTTGTTTTGAAATGATAGAGCTCATTAACCAGTGTTATTTTGATTTAAAACCTACGTGTGGACATACCCTAAGAGCCACAGAAATACTTGTTTGTTTTACTGAACTAGACTAACACAGCTGCCCCTTAGGATCTTAGCCCTAGTCTACACCTGAGAGCTTTTCAGCAGCAGTGAACTCACAGTTATGCAAAGAATGTAAAATTTCTTGCATAACTGGCAGCGTCTGTTAGCTGCTGGTACGCACCTGGGAAAAGCCGACTGCAAATGCCTTGTGGTCGGCCATCCTCTATGCCCCCTGGCTCCCACGACTTCTGGGGCCAACTTCCGGGAGCAGCACAGCGAGTTCAGACTCACTGTAAACCACTCCTGGAATGCCGAGCTGATGGCAGTGAATTTGCCGCCGTCAGGCTAGACATACCCTCAGAGACACATATGACACTCCAGAGCAATCTGTACTGTACCAGCCTGCAAAGCAACTTTGATAAGTTTCAAAGTAACTAGGAGTTTGTGGCTCAAAATATTGCCAAACCCTAAGCCATTAGTTTCAAGAAAAAGTTAAAATCTCATCACACCCAAAAAGTGAGTACCAGGGCCAGCCCAAAGATTTTTGGTGCCCTAGGCAAACTATGACTTTGGCACCTCCCCAGAGGTAATGCTTTTGTTTATAAGATATAACATATTTTTTTAAAAATAGAGGGGAAAATATCACTTCGGTCTACTTTGGCATCACTTAAAGCCTGGCACCCCAGGTGACCAGCCTAGTTTCACCTATATGGTTGAGCTGGCCTTGAAGAGTACCCTCTTCTAAAAGAAAAGTGAATTTTTCTTAATGACTCAATGCCTGCCAAGCAAGAGGCACAGAAGCATACCATGGCCATTTCCTTAAGTATTTGTATGTTATAAAACAGGAGTGAATTTACATAGGATCCTTGGAATTTGGGAACTGAGGTCCAGTTTTAACAATGAGCCTGAAAGTGTAAAAGAGGTAGAAAAGCAATTATCTTATTCTGCTGGGAACTTTACTATAGCTGTGCTGCTTCACTCTGAAGGAAAAATCAAGAATGCCAGAGAGGAAAAGAGAAGAGTCTATCACAGGTAGGGGAGCTAAGAGGTGTCTTGTAGATCTGGGTTCTGTTTGAGCCTTACCCAACCTCTGACTTTAGCTATCCTTTATCCTGTCCCCGTTTTTCACCTTGTCATGGAGGCACTGTGCTTTGTTTCATGTAAACAATAATAAAACTTGCCCTCTGGATCACTGCACACATATCTCTCAACAAGACAATTTAGACATCTTTGGTTCTGCTATTTCAGATCTGAAACGTTAACAAAGCCCAATCACCGCATCACAGTAATTCCAAAGGCTTGGAGGGGAGGGGGCACACAGAAGATGTCAGTCGTACACACTAGAAACAATTCTGTTTCTGCTCTGTGTCACTGCAAAACGCATCATGCTCAATCCAGGCACAGCAATTACATGCAGGCCAGGAACTTCTAGTCTGTGTGCTGCCGAAGAATAGTGTCAGTGACTGAAAAGGTGGGTGATGGGAGAGCAGTTGGCACCTGTGGGCATTCAAGGTATTTTCAAACCTATGTATGGTCAAGTCCCAGAGAGCTTTATACTCTGTGCAGTCCCTGAGGGCAAGGCCCCGCATGGTTTGTTATTCAGCATTTTGGTGTCATTGTCTAAAGCACACAAAACCCTGTATAGGTTTGGCAAGGGGCCTCTGAGACAGTCATACCTCAAGCCTGAATAAGGCAGGAGGTGAGAATTGCCTCTGGTTTACCAGCCACCCACCATCTTCCTGTTCAGGGCAGGCCTGAGTGCTCAGATTAGGCACATGTGGCTTTTGCTTAGTCCCACCTCACACTTCCACACCCACTTCCTCAAACAATGACACAGGGTAACCAACAGGAACAATGTTATTTAGGAAAAAAAACCCAATAACTTACCTAAAATGGTCCCCCAGTGCTCAATCTGCAAAACAAGTATTTTGCTTTGAATTGCTACCAGTCCCATTTCAGAGACTGACACCTGTGCACATACTTACAGAGGTGCCATCCAAGTAAAACACTTACTTTAGTCTGGGGTGCCTCAGGTTTTCAGGGCCTACTGGAGAATCTCCAGCATGCTGGGATAGGTAAGACTGAGCAGGGGAATCAGTGAACAACATTGATTCTCTCCTCTGCCACCAGTCCCACCTAACTCAGTCACCAAAAAAATGCATACCACCCCATAATCCTCTGACACTGACTGATCACTACTTCCTCCAGGATGTGAGATGGTTCATGGTTGTGGCCCTGAATCTGAAAGATCTGTTAGAAAAGCTGACAAGCTGATCTTTCAGTTCCCCTCACCCCCAAGAACATGACTTTGGGGCCTGCTGTTCTTTAAAAAAAAAAAAAAAAAAAAAAAGTTTGTCTAAAATATTAGCACTCATTATATGAGTGACCTCTGTAGGTTTTGCAGGAATTCACAGGGACCTATACAGCATGGTATTCATTTCAGGTGGAGCAGAGGAGAGCTGATATATGTTGACAGTAAAAATGAAAAAAATGTAACCACATTTATCTTCACCTACTGTTTAGCTTGTGGCCATAGTCACATTAAATAAAGCTCTTGTGTTACATCTGAACAGACAGGTAAACAAATTTAGCCTAAAATCAGAATATCAAGGATTTATAGTTTTCCCTTGTGACAGCAAGAGTGGGTGCATGTGTGGAAAGACAGAAAGGCTGTGGTGCAATATCTTTAACACTAAAATGCTGCTAGCAGAGATTGGTAAATTAAATAATCATTCATTAGCTACCACATGATGCAGACGCAATCCTATTGAACAAAAAAACAAAACACTGTTGGCAAGAGTTAAAGAGCCTGCACTCTTTAAAAAGAAATTATCTATTAAGATCCCTTGGCTACAGATCTTATTCCATATTCATTAGTGTTCACTTGCCTTCAACTAGAAAAAGCAAATACTTTGATATGGACTGAAAAAGCCAAATCCTCTGTTGAGGTAAATCAGTATAGCTTCATTGACTTTAGTAGAGCTAAGCCAATTTGTGGCAGCTGAGGATCTGGAGCAAAGAGCTTTTAATTCCCTGTAGCTTTTGGAAGATAGAAGTGCCACCTATCTTCTTTGCTGAAATGCTGGTTTATTAGAAGAATGCTCCCCAGTAAGCAAATAGATAAAGGTTGAGATTTTCAAACCTAGCTGGGGGAATTTAGCCACACAACTCCCACAGAAATGAGTAGGAGTTACAGGACTAACTACTCTCTAGCAAGCTGTGATTGAAACTCACATCTATAACCCTGCTGTCTTTAATAAGAGAAGTATGCTGGGGTTCCAATTTTTATATTTTCATGCAGTTTTAACCTCTGGGCAGCCAGCTGTTAGCACACTGCATTTACACAGGGAAAACTAGAGCAATTAGTTCAGGTGCAGGGTTCCACCTGCCTTGTTTTCAAGGCATGTTGAGCCCAGCTGAGTCAGCTCAGCCCTACACAGCACTGCAGCACTGAGGTCTGAAAGCAATGGATGTCATTAATGAATGATTCCATGAAGGTAAAGCAAAGACTAGAGAAAGAATGCTGACCTCTCTCAGACCACTTCTCAAGTTCCACCACCTCATTATGGTCAGCTTTCTGACAACACCAAGCAAGTGGCTTGTCAAAAGATCCATTAAAACCTCTTCCTCCTTTATTTCTGTACATCTTTTCATTAGAGAAAGAAATAGCTAATTAATGCAACCCAGGGTTTCTATTACTGGCAGGTTTGCTGACATCAGCAACACCCCCCCCCCCAAAACACACATCTGCCATACCTGCAACCATGCAGATCTTGTCCTTTGGAGAGTAAGTTCTTTTGAGAGGGACCACTTTTTATTTAAGCTGGCACAGCACCCAAAAGAGTGTTTTATTGCAATACATATAATAAATAACAGCAACAGGAGAGCATAAAGGGAAGGATGCAGATGGAAACAAACAGTGACAAGAGAAAAAGAGAAGGGTCTGAATTCATTCCTGCATGAGTGCTGAGACCAAGGGCTGGAAGACCAATTCTTCTGCAAATGTGGAACTGCTGGGGATTGGTAGGGGTCTGATTCTTTCCCAAAAGTGGGTCTGCTGTGGGTTAGTTCAACTTCTGGTGCAGACAAAGTTGCCCTGAAGGCTACCTTAGCATCCATCCCAGCCACAACCAGATAGGAAGTCCATTTAACGTTTTGTTTTTGCCAAGTCCTTTAGATTCATTTATTGGAAAACAAATCTCAGCCCCAAACTACATCTATTATTCTCTGGGCCTGATGCTGACAACTTGTCCAGGACAAGTGTAAATCTGTGTCAGGAGCCATGTGGAAGACTGGGACTAAAATTTGCTTTTAATTAACTATTCTTGAGAACGTCTCTTTGAAATATGTGACATACTGTGTGATTCAGGGTATATGATGCTCTTAGGTGACATATAAACACCAGGTATAGAGGGGTCAAGATGGAAAATACGATATTATTCTTCCCAAAGATTTGCCCACAGTCTATCCGCTTTGGTGGTGTATTTCTGCTAAATTGGCCAACAATGAACAATGTTGACATGATAATTGTCGTCTTTATATATCAGAATTAACATGCAAATGAAGGTGACCAGGAGTAACTGACACTTCTTGGCACTATTTTGTAAGAACATCTGCAGATGCAGTCAGTAATTATACATCTTGCAGACACTGATGGAACTCTCAGTATAGGGATGGTACCACTTGTCAGCTCAGCCTAGCTACCAAATGCCTATTTGTACCAAAACTATTGGCTTGTGAATCTTCAGGGGATCACAACGTGGTTATGTGGGGGTCACTAGCTGTGAGCCCTGAGCCCAGTCAGGTGCAGGGTTGTAAGCCCACTTGCTTCTCCGCAGCAGACTAGGCAGAGGAACACAGGGGGAGGTGAGATGCATGGAGGCACCATGTTCCAGTTCCAGGGAGAGCACGATCTGCAATATCAGCTGTCCATGCATGCAGTTCAGTTTCAGCAAGGGGGGGGGCAAAGGGAGCACAGTACAGATATTAGGGGCAAAGGTGGGGGAGACTGAGGCAAAGGAGGAGAGGAGTGCCCACAGGAACCAGGGGGCTGCATCCAGAAGTTTGCTGTGTTAGAGGGGACACCAATACAAAACATTTGAGAACCACTGACATAAACTCATATTGCTGACAGCTCATTTGGGATCAACAAGAATCAAAATACTTCAATACTCATCTGAAACACCTCAGCTTATAACAGGCAGCTGGAAATCTCAACAGAACAGCCTTTTGTGCAGACGCTGGGAGGAGTAGTTCACAACTCAAGTAGACATACACACAGTAGCTGTGGTCGAGTTTGGCCATGGTGGCACAGGTGGCAGCTTGGGCTAGTTGCCTGACTACTACCCCATTTGAGATCACAGGTATGTACTTGGGTATGTATGGCTTCTCAGGACGGGAATTACACTTCATTGCTGTGGTACAGATGTACTCTCAGCTTGGTCCCAGTCAAAACCAGGTAGTATGACAGGAACCTGAAGGTTTAAATAAGTTATTAAAAAGTTAAGCAAATCTGTTCATCTTTCAAAAAAGTTCAAATTTAATTTTAGGCAAAAATTCAAGTGTCTTATTTTATCTGGACTATTCTGATAACCTAGAGCATGATTATTCTGTCTGTTAAATACATGCATGACAGTCCAATTGACTCCAACACTGGGTGCAATCTAAGAGTCTAATTAGATACCAAGTTCACTGGGAGTCTCTCATGTGCAACTGAGGAGATGATCATGTTTTATATAGCTTGATTTTGCTATGGTAGAAAGTGGCCTTGCTGCACTTTGGATAAAAACGTTGTTCCTCTCTCTGATATTAGCTAATGATGTATGTGTTCAACAAAGTGTGAAATCTTTGAAGATCAAGTAGAGTTCTCCATTTAAAGGGCCAATATCTCCAGCCTAATAGGAAATCCACTTTAAAATATTAACTACAGTGAACAGTAGCCATTTTTTATACAGAAACTTTTCTGACCATAACCCCCCTGAAAGTGCCAAACCTTTTTTATTTGGAGCTGGAAGAGGATGGGGGGGGGGGATAAGACCATTAACCCACATGAAAAAAATCCTGTTTTCACAGTATTTTAATGTGTTACATTTAAACTCCCTTTAATGACCCTACATGCTGCCAGAGTGATGTAAAAGTGCCTTTGTGTAAGTAAGAATCAGATCTAGGGGATTTCTTCATCTCTACCTCTGTTGTGTGTTTTTGTGGCTGAAAAGATCAAGCAACATCCACGACCACCAAGCAATTTCACATTCAGAGAATTTTGAAACACAAGAAAACTAAACTAGAATCCTGGGGGCTGGTTCCCTTCTCAATTACACTGGTGCGTATCATGAATAATTCCACTGATCTCATTGGTGTAAATGAGCGGAGAATCAACTTCCTGCCATTACCCTGGCTTCAGTGTATGTTCCACTGCAAAAGGCTCTGTGTTTTCACCATGCCAGAATTCACAGGAGTCAGACATGCCATTTCTCCCCTCTTCTAAGAATTGGACTTTGTCAGATTAGTAAATATTTGTAAGTGGTTCCCTTTCTTTTCACAACTTAGCAGTCACCTCTGTGCATTAGCGACTATGTTTATAGGATTTTTGCTTCTCAGGAACAAATAAAGCATGAACAGTGAACACTTTCCTCCAGATGACACATACTCTTCACTCTTACTCCGTTCAGTCATATAATTGAATTGCATACTGGGAGCATGTTTACACTGTTAAGGTTAATGATCGAACAACAACAGAAAGCACAATTGCAGACAAGTGGATTATAATAATTGCTTGAGCAAGCAATGCAAACAACATCTTGCAAATTGGCTTTCAATCTGCATTAGCAGCAGCAACATTCCACTTTCATGATGGGTAACTATCCATCCCCATTCTTGAAAGAAGCAGAGCTTTCCAGAGAGTCCAATTGTTAACAACTGGAAACCCCATGTAGGCATGCAACATATGCCAGGTACCCTCGAGAGCACTAGAGGCTCTATAAGATGTCAGTTCTCAAGGATGTGATGGTCGTGGATTTCTAGTGTGCCAGTTTCCGTGATTTCCAAAGGAGTAACGTGATTTAAGCCTCACCATTATGTGACAAGCTCTAGCTTTCATGCAATTGTCAGCCCTCTCCAGAGGAAAAAAAAAAACCAAACCTTCTCACTAGCTGCCTCCCCCATTTTCCCACCTCCTGGGAAAAATCAGCCAATTATAGCTGCTATGGAGGCAGGCAGAGTTCTTCTCCCTCCTCTCAGGAGCTGAGATAAGCTTTCTGGAAGGGGAAGGGCAAAGAGTATCAGACATCACTCTTATAGGTGGGGAACAGGTGAGAGGTGGTAGAAAACTTTAGCAGTTCAGGACAGCTCTGTTTCCTCTTAAGCCCCTGTGAGAAATGGCTCATTTCACTTTCTTTGCCCCTCCCATCTCCATTATTGCAACACCCAGCCTATGTGGGGGAGCAGTGGTGAAGAACCCTAAAGCTTGCTTTCCTCCTCCAGGTGTGAGAAAGGGAAGAAGGAGGTTCACTGTAGCAGTACGCCCAGTCCTGGCTGTGGAGGGGGTGGAGATCTGCCGGGGGCAGAGGTGCACTGAGGGCCAAGGGACAGATGTGGGGCTGAGAAGTTCAATGTTAATATGGGGTTGGGGGAGCTAGGAGGTTGCATAATTAATTGCTGGACTGGGGCAAGGAATTACTGAGCTACAACTTGGCAGGTTGAGGAGATACTAGAAACTTTGCAAAATCAGATGGGGTTTTACACATATCCTTACAATCTCAGTTGGGTCCTCCAGCAAAAGCTCCTGCAGCTAGAGTCAAAGTCATGTTGCAGTATCAATATGAGAGAGTTAGCAACACTGTTAAATGATCACTCATTCTGGAGGCAAACAGATGTGCAGAATGCACAGAGACCCAAAAGGCCACCCCCCCGAGGTTCACCATTTAAAAAAAAAAACAAAAAACAAGTCTTGTGATTGGGTCAGTCCCAAGTTTTTTACCTTTTGAGATAAAAAAAACTTGAGACTTTTTTACCTTTTTGTTCAGACTTTTTTTTTTTAGAGGTTATCCTTTTTTTCCACACTTTTCTATCTTTTGGGGTGCTGGATTTCACAGACAGCAATGAAAGCATTTTGAAAATTGGATGAAGGCATGTGATATAGAAAGTATTGCCTTGCCTTTGCAGCATTATGGGACCTGGGTGCCACAACAGCAAGATAGCAGTGACCTCAAAGACTCCAGTCCAGTACCACACATGGGAAGACAGAGAGGCACGGGAGTGAAAACAGAAAAGGCAGACTGCAGCACACACTAAAAACCCAGTCTCACAAACATACTAACATATGTTTGCTATTGAGATGTCTTTATAAGCAAGTTTGATCACATTCTTTCAGTACAGTTATAGCATACTCAGGGGGAAAAAAACCCTACTTTTCTCCTGTATACAAGCTTTCAGTCAATTTAATGCTGAATTGAGAATTCAGGGCAATTATGAATGCGCTACAGAACATCTTGTTACACCTGTAGACAGAGGGCATGATTCTCAGTCCACAAACTTGACTTAGTGCTGCATGAACACCACAGAGTGAACTAACTCAGGTTGAGGTTCCCTTTGGAGAAGTGCATCTGTACAGGAGAAAGCAGACTTTCAATGAGTCTTGAAACTCCATTATAAGGGCCTAAGGCCTAAGTTTTCCCCATTATGGAATGAGAACCCCACTTTCAGGATCTATGAAAAAAGTTGCTGTGCAAATACAAAACCTTCATTTTTTTTAATATAGTACTTTCTGTAGTCACTTAAAAAAGCAGCATCTAGTATCAAATTGAATCTTGAAATGAACAGAACAATATAAAATCAAACATTTATAAGATTCACTTAGAACCATTTATCAGACTTCTATTTCTAGACTTCAATTAGAATAACATATTTTTTAAATTCTGAACAAGTAATCAAATTGCAATCAGCAAATCTTGCTGAGAGAGAGGGAGAGAAAAGATTTAAAAACCCCTTGCTACATTTGAGACTAAAGAGAAAATTGTCCTCTCCAGCACCATGGGAAGATCAGGGCATAGTCAATCCAGGACAGAATTACTGGTAGGTTAAAAGAGGAGAGTATTAGGACCTGAGACCAAAATTCAAGAATGTAGGAATTCTTAAGGAGAAATTAGATCATTATTATTCTGTTCATACAACTGAATCAATTTTGCAGCCAAATGTATTTTTGCATCTTTGCAGTCTTCAGAAAGAAAAATAAACATCATCCCCAATGTATGGCTCACAATTTAGCACGACAAAAGCTGTCATTATTATAATGTATGAAACTGTTAACTTATGGTAGAATGTGATGGGCCACATCATCAGCTGGTGATTTCATTGACTCCAGCTGAGGAACTGGCAGAATATCTCAGATCATTAAGATATAGTAGAATAGAAACAACATATAAATAGCTGAACAGTAATAATATGCACATAGAAATAAAAGGAGTGTGGTAGGTGGACAAGATACCTTCAGGGAACTAATGACGGCAGCCTTTACTCCTAGGTCACAAATTCAAATGAAAGTCAAATAAATTAGGCCAGCCTTATTGTGAAGGAGATCACTCATCACAGGCTCCAACAAGTGGTCAGGCAGGGTCTGGCAATTCCTTTTTTTCCTTGAATCTCTGATGACAGCCACGCTGATGTGCAGTGGTCTGTCCCTTCTGTGATCCAGCCATGTCACATGCATCTGTGGAAGTTTGCAGTGCAACACTATGGCTAAGAATTCTGAACCATACCTAAGAATACCAAAACAGAGATAGAGAAAGCAGGCTGCTCTCTAAGGTAGAGAGGGACAACTTACCCTATCATTTTCTAATCTTACCCCACCATTGACTACCTACAAGACTGACTCTCTCTCAGATTGTACATTTCCCTATAGTGTAGCCTGAGATTTTTGCCATCTCTTTAGTATCACAGAGAAATAAATAAATAAATAAATAAAAATAAAAAAATATATAAGGACACATATGGGTAGAAAATAGTGCAAGGCAATCTAGCAGAAGTTTTATGTCCAAGCTGGAAACCAGCATAATATGTAATAAGCAGTGGTAAAGAATTTATAAATCATCATGTATCAATGTTTAAAACAAAGCTGGTATTCAAGGGGCATTCAGCAAGTGAAATGGAGAGATCGTAGGTTTAGCAGATTCCATAGGTATATCTCTATCAGCAGATTCAACAGATATATATATATATTTTTTTTGAAAAGTAGGTCAAGATGGAGGAAGATTCTGAACTTTTGAACTCAGTCAGTCCCCCTCCCATCAAGGATTCTAAGGTGTCCACCCCCTGTCAAAAGACCCATCAAAAGTATTGATTTTTGATCAGGTGACGGGTGAAATCACCCTTTTTCCAATTGGGTGGAGATGAAATCACACCTTTGCGATTGGTCAAGGAGAAGATGGGAGTGGCAGAAGAGTGAATAAAAGGTGCTGCACAAAGCCAAACTTTGGAGATCTCTCCCACTCCTTACTGGGTTCCACTGGCCTCTGGCTATGTTCCTGCTGCACTAAGGAGTCTCACTCACCCTCACCCCTAGAGAGAGTGACAATGTCTCTAGTGGGAGCCTGGGAGCTGGGTCTTCTGACTTAGTCTCTGAAAGGCATGGAGTTGGATCTCTGAGCAGTGACTCAGGATCCAGTCCTTGAGCTGGGTCTTTGGACTTAGTCTCAGAAGGGCTTCCAACAAAACTCACAAGCAGGTAGCTAACTCAGTCCTACATATAGCTTGTGAGCAATGGGCTGATACTCTGTAGTTCCTGTCTCTAAGCAACTGCACCTGCAAGCTGCTGAACATTCTGAGCTGTGCCTAAGTTCCAGTCTCCATGGCAACCAGACCAGAGCTAACCGGAGAGCTGAGAGGCAGCTGAACTCCAGCCTGCAGCTGACGGAGGAAGAAAGATACTTTGTTTCTTCACATTTCTGGGGTAAGGAAAGGGTCCCAAGGAGGGGAGGAACACTAGCAGAAAACCCCAAGATCTTTAGATTATTTTAGCGCTGTCAGGGAGCCCAATCCTTACAAAGTAACTTTATGATTATAAGTAAACTACATTTAAAGAGTGAGACAAGAAACCCAGATTAAGATCTAAAGGAGTAATATTAAGAGCTGAGATCTCTCCATTCAGTAAGTGCCTGATCCCCACTTGCTGAATGTTCTTTTGTGTACCTAAGTTTTGTGTTTATGTTATAACTGTACAGAATAGTTTCAATGAGTTATGTTACCGTTAAGCTAGCTGTAAAGCAAATATAAGTTCCCTATCAGTTTCCAGAGTAGATACTACAATAAATCTGATTTTTGCCTTTGACCAATTATTGGCTTTAAGTCTTTTATTGCTTCTAGTCTGTGCTTGATCAGCGGGCTGTAGCCGTGTTCCCCACTTGGGACATTTACCCCGGGGTGCCGGTATCTGTCCATTTAGGTGAAAAATGGTCCCTCCCTCGTTGCCCCCTAGAATCTTCAAATTAAATTTTAGACTGTGGGACAGTCTGGAAATTAGTAAATTAATCGATTCATTTTCCGGGGTAACGATAGAACCCCTTAACCTGCAAGCAGGATCAGGAAATTTCCCTGAACATTTAAAGTGGTACCTTACAATTTTAGTACAGTTTGTAGACTAACATGGCTATCCCTTTTGAAATTTACAAAGTTTTGCTCATCAGAACTTATTATAAGATTGCTTATGACACACACAACTCTAGGTAGAGAAACTAAAGCACATGTTGGTCCCATGAATAGTTCCTGCCTGGTTTATGCAGAGAGATGGTTAGGATTGTTCTTCACACAAGATCTATTTCTCTTCTTTTAAAAATTTTCATTTGACTGCTTTTACATTGAGTGATTCTGAAACTATAGTGAGCTTGGGAGAGGACTCTAAGATTAAAGTTGTTTACCCAATACTGACTCTTGCTGCTGCCATCTTGGACAGTAATTTCCTTTGTTCTGAAGACGTCATTTAATATTGGCACATGCAATTGCTGTTGCTTGCTGCCGTTGTCTGGGTGATCGCATACTGAGAGCAGCTGCACAGCTGAAAGTTACGTTGCAGCTCACTTTGCTTTGTCATGACCTGTTTTCCCCACCTGGGCCTCACATGCAAAGTATTTTCAAAAGAATAAAATGCTCTGGTAGGTGTCATGCTGACAACATTCAGGGCAATTGTGCTAAAAGAGGGCTGGGATGTGATACTGCTGCCAAATGCTAAAATAAAATTTGCCAAAACCAAACTGTTTAAAAAGTTCTGCTGCCCAAAGGGAACCCCTAAAGAAAAATGTGTTAATCTCTTTTTAACCTAAAAGTTCTCTCTACAGATTTTCTTCACTTTCAAGACTGTGTGAGATTACACACCTACCATGTTGCAAAGGAAAGTGTTGATCTGAAAAATCTCTTCCATTTTTCACTCTGTCACTTCTCCTGGGATCTCATCAGGGGAGCGGCTAGTAATTTCAAATGTGTATATGACTGGCCAGCATGTTGTCCCACAATAGCATACTTAACATTGCCTGAGGCAGGAATGACATTATATACATTATCGCTAACAGGAGGAGTGCAAAGAGAGAGATCCGGCTGTGTTAAATGAAAGGCCTGATGAAGAAACTGAAGAATCTGCCAATCACCACAAGAAAGGCTACCCCTAAGGAGATATATAATTGGACACAGTGGCATATGTGATACCAGCCTGCATATATCCACTTCCCTTTCCCCTCTTTCTCCTCTCCCCACCAAGAATTCATGTCTCACTGGCATCCAAGCTGTCCTTCTGACCCCAGGGACAGACTTACATTCAACAGTGGTAGTCAGGACAGGACTCACCTAGCAGAGCTTTTGCAAATCCTTCCCATGAGCTTTGAAGCCAGCAGCATAAAGCACTCAGGATTATAATGCTTAGGTGCAAGGGAGTGCAGTCTTTCAAAGAGCAGCGCTAGTGGGTGAACCCCGGCCCTAGTAACACTGTACATTTCTTTACATTTCTGTAGGCCAGGAAGACAAATTAAGAACAAGTCTGATCTCCCCTACAGAGCAATGGATATAGACCCAAGATAGTGGCTGAATTGTTCAGTAGTGCAGTTGACAGCTGGATCCAAACAGTGGAGAACGGGAATTTTGGAGTTTTGAGAGAGAAGCCAAATTCTACAGGTCTGACTTGAATTTTTACCTGAGTAACGTTAACAGGAAATGGTGCATAGTGTTTACCAAAAAAACTCTGAGGTTATGTATAGTAATTAGTAGGCATGATTGCAGCCCACAGAGGCGTATTTGAGTGAACTTTGATCAATCTAATAGTGGATCTGTGGCATGGGCTAGCCACTCCAGTACAATCCCACCTGTGACTCTACGCACATCCTCTGGCGTCTAGCTTGTGCCACTGTCCATGCTGCCATGGCTGCACTGGTGTTTTTAGTGAGCTAGGCCAACCGAAGCTAACCTAGTGCTGCCTGCCTGAGGGCAGGTCTTCATTGACAGCAGCAAATTTGTGCATCAGCAGAGACTCACTCAAGCAATCGGGAAGTAGACCTGGTAGGTCCAGCCCCTGAAAAAGAGTGGCACTGAGCTGATGGAAGGCTATTTCCTGTTGACTCAGCGCAGTGGAGATGCCACGGTGAGTAGGCACTAGAAAATCGAAGGATGATATGGAAGTTATTTTACATAGCTTGCATATCTCCCTTCAACTGCTGCTGAAAACCACAGTAAGTTTAGACCAGGCCTGAGTCAATGATGACTCAAGATGGTTGAATAACAGGCTGAGTTAGAATTATTTAATTAAGGATTGTCAGTTGGAGATTAATACAGCATTATTCAGAATAATGAATGGATGGATGGATACATTACCAGGGGCATCACTGGTACCGGGCTTCCAGGGCTTGAGTCCCAGGTCTTTTTCCAGTCCAGCAGTGTTTCTGTACATTACCACCTTTTGATCTGACAGTGATGACAAAGCTGACTCTCTGGCTCTCCTTCACTTCATACAGGAACACAGCAGATTCATTCCATAGCTAAGTTCCTAGTTAAGTTCCAAATAATAAAAAAAGCTCTTCACCACAAGAAACATAGAAATTAATATTATTTATATACCATACAGTCTCAATTTACTTGATCTGTTTGTGAAGGCCTGATTATTTATAACCAAGAGGACTAAGAGTTCTTCAAGATAATATATTTCAGCAGGTCTTTCTTCCCCTATAATTATTCTTTCTGGCTGACTCCCCAACAGAAGACACCTACTGTAACAATTTTTTTTGTCAGCTTCCCAAGTTTACATAAGTCTATTTAAGCAGTATAGGTATTAGTTTGGAAACCATTCTCTTATCTCAAATTCTATGGTCATATAGGCCCCCAGAACTTGTATATACAGTTTAACCCATAGAATTCCTGAATAGGGCCATTTATTGGTCAAGGACCAGTGTTCTGACCTTAGAATTCAACATACTCTTTGTTAATATCCTAAAGATTCTACAGAATAGTACATAAATGAATCACGAATACAGAAAGAAACAGACTAAAAGGTTTAATATTTATTAACAGATAATAACAACAGGTGTGCCTACATGGGTGGTCCCAATTGCAGTATAGACATACCCAGGATGTGGCATGTCTATTTCATGGCTAATAACATAGTTGAAACCTAACACTGAATACAAAAATAAAAACAAAGACAATCAAGCAAATTAACTATAAAAACATACTGTGAACTTGGAGATCACATTTGTATGAAAATTGTAAATGAGAGAAGGCACCAGGGAAAATTGAACAAAACTATTGTTTCCCTTCAGTTTGTTTATGGGCAGCACTGAATATGTGTACAGGCTACTCCCAGAATTTGGTCCAGTGGGCCACTGTGACCCCCTGATCTCAACTCCTGAACCCCGACTTACCTCACTTTGTTAGGTGGCAACTCACTCTTGAGTCAGTCCGCACTAGACTTCTGCATGTAATCAGATTCAGGCAGTGCCAGTGCACCCTGGCAACCTATGGGACAGTCCTCAAGCAAGCACCCCCAGACCCCACACCAGGAACTCCCATGCTCTAGAGCAGCGGTCTTAAACATGCGGCTTGCTGGCCATGTGCGGCCCCTAAAGCTATTTCCTGCAGCCAGCAATTACACCACTGTTACCAGTATTTGCAATAATGCTGTATGAAAAGGTTTCAGTGGTGCAGCCCTCAGGCTAGTGTACTAGTCCTCATGCAGCCCTCTGCTAGTCCTCATGTGGCCATTGTGGTGATTTGAGTTTGAGACCCCTGCTCTAGAGATTGGGATCCTTCCCCCAATCACCATAGACTCATAGACCTTCGTCCAGCCATTTGACATAGAAATGGATTAGCCCAGACTCTCTGATTCACACCTTCCAAAGTCCACACAGCTTTTGGTGAAACAAACACTAGTTTATTGATCAGAATATGATCTTAAATGAGCATATAGCAAATCAATGCACAATCATTTAATAAAGTAGTCAGGAGTTATCATAACTAAATAAAAGATATAAAACACATGCTATTCTACTAACACTATTCCAAGATTACTCTTTAGACTATTCTCCTCATTCTTACCCACAAGGTAGTCTCTTGGTGGTGTTCAGCCAGCTCAGGCCCTCCTTGCCATGTGGGTAGGCCCAGTTTCTTTCCATTGCTTCTAAGATGGTGTTTCTTTGGCCAAAGCTAGCAGCTTCTCCCCCTCTCAAAGTTTGTATATTCCTCTTCCCTGTCCCCCTCGTCCCTCCTTCCTCCTAGGCTATGGTGATTTCCTTACTTCTGCTTGAGACAGGGAGGGAAATTTGCATTGCCTTTGCTGTGTAATCTTCCCACCTCAGAGATGTAGTCCTGAGGGTCTGAGCTATGTAACATGCCTGACATCCGTAAATACAGAGGATGCTGCAGGACACATGACACCATAACAATATGGTTAAAACATTCAAATGGCATAACTGGCATCAAACTATATAATTACATTGCAAGCATGAACAGAAAAACTACACAGGTCATAGCCCATTGTGCATCATGTGACAGTCTGTTATTGGTTTTTTCCTTTTCTCTGTATTGTCAGCAAGAGTACAGTCCTGCAGACTGACCCACACTATAGACATTTGTATCCATATAGAGCCCCACTGATTTTTATGGACTTCAACATTAGTGCACTGATGTCAATCAGATTACTGAATTGGAGACATGTTTAGTAAATAATTCTGTTGCTGAAATAACCCTCATAAAGATTAATTAGTAGAAGTGACGGGGTGTGGAAAAGACAAAAATATTACAGAATTTTTAAACTACAATAAAATAGATCAAAACCAACTCCTTTGATCTAAATTCTGCAGACTTTGGTGAAATCTAAATTCCAGCTTCATAGCTTTGGATTGTCTCTAGCCTTGGCACTTCCCATCATGCTTTCTGGAGCATAGATCCCATAGTGACTGGCCCATATAAACAGATTATTTTTCTTTTTCTAATGATATGGTAAAAGATGGACTTTCTGAATTCGTTTCTGCACATGCTTGTTGACAGACATAAGTAATGTTCAAAGAGAAGCCATTTATCACATACAATTTTTAAAAAACATAGCATCATTTATTTTCTTGGGGCAAGTAAATTTAGTATGTATAAAAAGTATCAGAATTACAACCCTGGAAATTAAAAATCATTCTTTATCCACAGTACAGCTGCTTGCACAGCACAAGTATGTCACTGACTCTCACCAAAGTATATTTCATCCATGATCTGAGGGACTAGGGCTGTGCCTATGCTACAGATTTTTGGGCAATGCAAGTTACATTGGCATAAAGCTGGCAAGTTCCAGAGAGGTAGCCATATTAGTCTAGTTCAGCAAAGCAAACAAGGAGTCTTGTGGCACTTTTAAAGACTAACAAATTTATTTATCGCATGTGCCTTCCTATGAGAAAGCTTATGCGATAAATAAATGTGTTAAGTCTTTAAAAGTGCTACAAGACTCCTTGTTTATTTTGGAATAAAGCTGTCAACTTCAGATGGGTCCACTGGCTTAAGCTGACTTTATAAAATCAACTTAAATTGCTCAAATGCACTAAATCGACTTTATTAAGTTGACTTTAATGGGCACATTGTGTTAAGTCAACTTAATAAAGTCAACTGAACCCTTAAAGTTGACTTTAAGGACAGGAATTATTAAGTCAACTTAAGCAACTGCTTAAGTCAACTTAATGAACTCCAAATGTGGCCAAGGAGCTGCTTAGGTCAACTTAAGCCTCCTGTGTAGACATACCATAGGAGTGGTTGTGTCAATACACAATTCGATGTTTGACAGGTAAATATTCCTGTGTGTAACTCCCTTCCGTCTAAGCTGTTGTCTTTTAGGAAATTTTGTCAATGCATGGTGAGACAGAAACAAGTCATGATGGGGTGAGTGGGAACAGGCAGTCAGCTTCCCAGCATGCATCTGTCTCTATCCCACTGTCTCCATCTGTCTGTCTCCATCCATATCCCATAACCCTTGCATCTGTCTCCATCCACATCCCATAACCCTTGCATCTGTCTCCATCCATCGCTCTCCATCCATATCCCATAATCTTTGTGCCTTTTTAAAAATTCCATGAACTTCCATGGCCCTCCTCACTGTCCACTATTTCTAACAGAAGCATGGAACCTGTCCAGTTCTGCACTATTGTCACAAATGCTGTAAGCACAGAACGCATGATCCTCTGGCATCTGCAGAGGTGTAGGAACAGCCACAGCAACAGGGAACATGCTGATTTCGTAGTGGCTAGACTGCTGGAAGCATAGTGAAAATCAGTTCAAGGTTGTTGGTGGCATTCCTGCAGCAGCTGCAGATGATGGAGTGCCATTTCTGGGCCTGAGAAACAAGCACTAACTGGTGGGATCACCTCATAATGAGAGGTTAGGGTGATAAGCAGTGGCTGCAGAAGTTTCAGATGCAAAAGGCCACATTTTTGGATCTCTGTGCTATCCTTGTCCCAGCCCTCCAGAGGGGGGGACACCAGAATGAGAGCGGCACTGACGGAAGAGAAGCAAGTGATGGTCACATTGTGAAACTTGGAATGGTGGATGGCAAGTTAGTGGGAAATCATTTTGGAGTTGGAAAATTCACTGTGGTGGCCATTGTCATGCAAATGTGCAAGGTGATTAATCATCTCCTGCTATGCAGGACTGTGACTCTTGGCAAATTTGGAGCAATGGGGTTCCCAAACTTCAGTGGAGAATCAGATGACACACATGTCCTGATTTTGGCATCGGCTTACCTTGTCACTAGGGGCATTGCTATCGAGAAAAGAGATTTGATTTGACCTCTTCTCCAGCCCCCCCACTTTACCTTGGCTTTGTGCTGGGGCAGATTACTGCATGGGCCAACAGGGCCCGAGTCCAGGGGCCTACCACAATATTTGGTGGTGGGGGCTCTGAACTGCTGACAGCCTGGCACTGAGAAAGGGAGTGGGGTGGGCCAGCCTGAGGCTAGGCTCTGAGCTCCTGGCCAGCCTCTGGGTAGGCCAATCCACCCCTGGAGCAGGATGAGCCAGCCCACAGGCTGAGTTCTCCCATTCTGCCCCACTGATGAGGGGAGGCCCTCCAGTGGTGGGGGGCGGGGGGGGAGCACTGGTGGGGAGGCCCAGGGGCCCTGCAGACTCTGATCCACCACAGGCCATGTGCACTTTCTGAGCTCTCCCTTCCCTTGGCCCCATTCACTCCAGTGCCATGCACCCCTGCCCTGAGCCCCTTTCCTGCCTCTCGCCACCCGCACTCAGCATCTGAGCCCCTGGCCAAGCACAGCACTTACCGTTGCTGGAGGAAAGGAGCCTCCAGATGCTGGATGTTTATATTTCCCACCCTGCTCTGCCCTGGGCCACATGCCTAAGAGTGTGGCAGGGCAGGAGATTTAAAATGGCCCTGCTGGCCCCTGCTCTCAGGAGCAGCTCAGGTCACTCCCTGGCACATTCAGGGCCTGTGCCCACATCCACCAGGGCCCGATGGCACCAATGTCGATGTTTGTCACTGAGCACTTCAACAGAAAGGGTTACTTTTCTATGGGTATGCAGGTGTTGGTGGATCATTGGGAATGTTTCACAAACATCAGTGTTGACTGGTCAGGAAAGATGCACGACACTTATATCTTTAAGAACATAGGAGTGTTCAAAAAACTGGGAAATACATTTACTAACTTACCTGAGGTTCCTGTGCTCAACTATCAGGACTGACGAGACTACAGTGGCATTTCAAATAAGTTCTCGCTTGTGGCATTGCTGGACCCCATGGCCGCATGTTCTCCATCCTCTTCTTCCTCCTCTTTGTCCTCACGATTCGTACCAGGGGTCTTGGTCTCCTCAGAAGAATCCGTCGTGATCTGCAAAGTGGTATTGGGGTCACTGCCAAGTATGACATGAAGATCTTTGTAAAAATGGCAGATCTATAGCTCAGAATTGGCTCTCCTGGCTTGCCAGTAAGCCTACCATATTTCTTTGGCTTTCCCTCGGCACTGCTGCTCACCCGTCGTTCCCCTTCTCCTGAATCCCAGTGCAATAAGCTCCCAGCTCTCCACATTTCTATGGTTTGTCCATAGTTCTGCTCAGACAGCCTCTTCTCCCGACAGGCCCAGAAGATCCAGTCTCTCCCATCTGCACCAGGCCACAGTGCGTCACCAATGTACAACAATGGAGAGCTGCTATGTGTGTTTCCCAGGCTAGGCAACCAGGAACAGACATTTTAAAAAATTGTGTGTTTTTTAAGGGAAGGTTTGTGGAGGCTTCCAGTCTCTGTGGCTGCTTGGCAGTAGAGTTCACAATTGTGACAAGAGAGGTCAGTGCAAGATACTGGAGGAGAGCTGCTGGAGGACTGTTACAGGCAAGGTAGGTAACAAAGCATCATAGATGACAAACTCACAGTGTTGACCTTGGTACATTGACTCACCTCGTTGTTTTTCAGGGAGGTGGTCACTGTGATGAGGCTCTTCTGTTGGTGGGAGACAACTTTAAGTGTAGACACATGTACAACTAGGTCAATGCTAGGAGACTCGTATCATCATAACATGGTAGTGTAGACCAGGCCTTATTCTTGATGCTTCATAGGTTCTGGGATCAAGAGGAGCCATTCAGATAATCTAGTTTGACCTCTTGCATAACACAAATGATATCCATTCATTCGTTCATTATTCTCCACTAAGACTATCAAAAAAAGAACCAATCAGTGCTATTTGTGATGGTGATTTGTGTGATGTAAGTTCTTGTATGCTAACAACTTGGGAATGTCAACTCATTTCTCAGAAGCCACATACCAGTGACTGAGCTACATCTCAACTAATGACATATGGTTGACTGACACAATAGGAAGTTATCAATCCTCTGGGCCAGGGCTCTTCAAATTATGGCCTGCCAGCAGGTAAGCAAGTCAGGGAAGGGGCCCAGGGGTTCAGGGAGCCGACAGATGGGTCAGAGAAGATGGCTGGGGAGCTGGTGGGCGGGCGGGCTGGGGAAGCTGATTGGGGAGCCAGTGGGTAGGTGGATTGGAGGTTTTGCCCACTAGTAATTAAGTAAAAGCAGACCTGGCCCTCAGGTGAAAACATTTAGAGACCCCTGCTCTGGGCCATCAAGAAAATTAGTGACAAAAATCACAGTCAGTATCTTTTCCCTTACCCAGCTTTAAGTTCCTGCAAGTGTTATGTTTTCCTGTTCTGGAAAAGTATATATTTACTGAGCTATTAAGAGGACATTCTATTTATTTATTTAATTTAAGCCCCCCCCCCCCGCCTCGGCAACTCCAGAATAGTTTACAATGCATTTGACCACATCTATACAAGTTGTTTGCCACACATTATCTTGGTGATGTTGTTGAGAAGATAGGCACACAGCACATTGTTTAATGAGTTATCCTTCACAGAATATAAATAAGCTGTCAGATAGTAGTTTATAGAAAAATAAAGCATTCATTTATAAAAGAAAAATTCCTGTGAGCCTGGTTTTAATTTACACTGAAGGCTTGTCTCCACAAGAAGCTATACTCATATAATTATCTAGTTAAACATCTATGGTTACACCAGTGTAACTCCCTGTATGGACACTTTTACAAAAGTGGCTTTTTCCGATTTAGCGTAAACTGCTTCCAATGTGACATCAACCTAATTGGAAAAAGACTCTCAGACAGGAGTAAAATTGTCTACATAGGGAACTATAACAGCATAACTACGGTGCTTTAAATTCACGCCTTTTCTTATACTAGAACAACTTTCCACATAAAAAAGCTCTTGGGCCCTCTAAAAATCCACTCCGGCAGTGTAAAGGAAACTGAAAATGGTTGTAAAAATAAATCAGACCTATGAATTCAATCTTCATCAAAGACAGTTTACCAAAGACTACTCAGATAGAGGTATTATTACTATTATTATTTCATAATCAAGCTGAATATAAGAGAAAATGTAAATTGCTCCAAAGCTAAGGAGACTCTGAAAAGCAGTATGTTTACCTATGCCTAGTGAATGAAAGTTGAATCTGGATCTTCATGCGCTTGGACTGAAATTTAATTTCATATGCCTAAGTAGTTACACCCCCCCATTATCTTTTTTCCCCATCTCCCATTTATTGTTTGAAGAACAGACGCTTTCTGAATTATCAGAGTACCTCCCCACTCTTTCAAGTTACGGTACTACTTCATTAATGAACACAACAGAAGTAACCTATTCTGTTTAAGATGATCTAAGAAATCTAGAAAAAAGTTTGCAGAAGGAGTTTTTTCTCTGCCCCTCCCTTAAAATGATGCGAATAGCTTCCTAGACAGCTATGATGAAGGGATGTGGGATCCTCCTCTGAGAATTTTCAGTGTTATTAATGGCATCTTTCAAGGACACTTTAAGAAATGAATGGATGCACTTGGAAGCCCCTGGGTTGTTTCAGAGTGGTTTCTATTTTTACCTCTGTTATTCCTTGAAGGCACTGAAAATGTATACATTATGTGATTCCTAACTGGGGATACTCATATTCCCAAAAAGCTTCTGTTCTCTCCAGTGCAGAAATTTTAGTCACCTGGTTGGAGGATTTCAGTGGTTTGTGGCGTGAAAACAAAAAGCTACAATTGTGTTTGCAGTACCATGTGCCTGGCAGTTAGAATCAGGCTTTGTTCATGTCCATCTAAAACTTAAGTTTAATGAAATATAAGCAGTTGGTACCTATCCAAAACAAAACAATTTGATTTTATTTCATGGTTCTAGGACATTATCATAGGTTATGATTCAATGTAAGATCAGAATCTGTATCCACTAAAAGCAAAGCATTTTAAGAAAATGTGAACAATTGAAAAGCAAGTGTTTAGAATGGAATAATCTTACGCTTAACATAATGCTGCTATTTTGTCACTGTAGTATCTGCTAGTATGTACTCTCTAGTGTGCAATGGACTAGCTGGCTATTTAGAGCAGAAATGCCTGTGGATAGTTCTGAAAGTGCTAATTCATCTGCATGGCAATTGTACATTTAAACTTATTATGAATGTTTGCAAATTCAGTAAGGTCTCCTGCAAAACACACCCCACTCTTACCTCTCTTCATTGCAAACTTGTTTATGAGTAGGGCTGCATGAGACTTGCTTTGGAGGGTGTTGAAAGTACACTTTACTCAAGCATATGGGTCACTGTTAAGCATACACCACCACCCTTCCAAATTCTGTGTCTGCAACTCTGTTGGCCTGGTGGGCAAGAGGTCAGGACCAGAAACTCAGACTGGGTGTTTTCCATCACAGGAGATGACACAGCAAGCTAGAGCACTGCCGCTAGGCCATATAAATGCACTTCGTCTAAGAAGTAGGGACTGCATAAATATTTTCTTTAATTAAAATTTGAATTAGAATTATATTCCACTCTTCACATCAGCGCCTAAAAATGCAAATAGACAAGCCACAAGATCATTATATGGCACTTCTGAAGTCCTGAATAAGAAGAGCTGCTGCAACCTCAGTGTGCCTTATCACAAGGCAGATTTGCGTTTTCCAGAACTTTTTTCTTTTGATTATTTTCCTTGCAAAATTAAAATGAGCAATTTAAAGCCAAGCTTGAATTAGCATATTGAGGACGGTTTATTATTTATGAGATGGAAATCACAATCCTGGATGACTGAACTCATTAAAGACCATTTGGAATAGTTCCCATCTACTTCCCACAGCTCCCCCTCTCCCCCACAACAAATGATTCACCCAGTAATTACTGCAATGTCTTTCCAAACAATGCATGCTTCCAACAGGAATCATTCAAATAGGAAATGCACAAAATGGTACTAAGGTTGTAAAAAGCTTAACATACTTATCTGCAAATGGAAATTTTGTGTGAAGGCAACCACTAAACCTATCATTCAGCTCACTGAAATAAATATATTCCTGATGTAGCTCACCTAAATTCTGTGGCATTAGACCAGGGCTGTAGTGTGCCTTGTGTTCCAAAGCACTGCAGTAGATGCTGCCTCTTGTCTGTGAGCGAGTCCTGCAACACAGTGGGATGTTGTACAGGTAAGCCCTGTCTCTGTTCCCACTCACAGAGATTGTCATACAGCAGTGCAAGTGGAGTAAAAATGCTTTCTAACTAGCCTCGTATCTGCATATTACCTGGCCTCCACTATATTGGTGAAATAAATATTGGCCATCTGCACATCAGAGAACTGAATATTTATCAGAGTTGCTGGACCCTTTGAATGACCTCTTTGTGCTACAATGACTAGACCTAAAGTGTAGGGTATGGAGAGGCTGATTCTTTGCATATATAATTCCTCATTTCCAGCTTTTAAAAATATGGTGTAGTTTTGCTAACATCATCATAATGATTGTTGCATCACATCACAAAGGTGGTATATTTCAGTGTGAGGTGACAGCTCTCTATATGTGTATACTGTGATTTATAATGGTATGGTGGACTGTGAAGCTTGCAGGAGGTGCTGTATAATCTGTCCATCCAAGGTAATAACAGATTGAATGTATTTATCCAGAGGTTCCCAACATTTTCTCTGCCGTGGCACACCTTGCTATCTTTAATTAATTTGAGGCACACCACCATATAGTTTCCAAATTAACTCATGAATATTCATGAGCCAATAAGCCAATCCAGAGCTCTTTCAGTAGTTTTACAAAAAAATTTGTGGCACATCTGCTCAGACCTGATGACACAGCTGTGTGCCGTGGCAGAATGGTTGGGAAACACTGTATTTATCCACTCAACACCTAAGGGATTATCATTATTTTAGGGATGGGGAACTTAGTCACAGAGATTAAATGCCTTGCTCAAGGTCACCCAGGAAATCTGGGGCAGAGCAGAACAGGGTGTTCTTCTCAGAGCTCCAAAGCCCCAGATTAGTGCTCTAACTACTAACCATCCTTCCTCTCTAATCTATAAAACAACATGTTAAGCTAGAATCTGGCCCACCTCCTAGTTTAAGTTTTCTGATGAACTCAAGCAGTGACAATCCTGCTCTTGTGCAAATGATCTGAAATAAAATTTAAAATCTATTCCCTTCTTTTCTCCCCCACCACCCCCAAAATGATAAACCAGAGGAGTTGCTCAGCTGCACATTAAATAACAGTCCAGTGGTTGGGGTAAGGTGGCATGAGAGACAGGGCCATGAGGGCAGCTGGTTCCTCCCTGCTGAGCTTCAGCAAGGACAGAAACCTGAATGGGCTAAATGACCCAGAAGCCTACCACAGCTGACATCTCTGAGACAGGGCTGTAAGTCAGAGTGAGGGCAAGACCATCAGGGCAAAGATCCCTTCTCCGGGCAATTAAGGAACAAGATGACGAGACAGCTGCATCTTGCCATGCTCAAAAGAGATTCACAACTACATCTATGTCAAAGGGTACCATTGCTGCTCCCTGGGTTTTACTGCTGCTTTAAGGCTGCAGTAACTTCTCTAGTTCTTAACTGGGTAAAGAGAAGGACAAGGGTCTGTGGAGGATGAGTAAGAGGGTAAAGACTACATCTATATTAGGTCTCTATTCGGAAAAGTAGTTTTGTACCTCAATCTCCATGAGCAGGGATGGAACACCTCTGCCCTCTTCTGCACAGGACCTAGACATCCTCAGTATCATTCAGCCTGACGCAGAGATGGTTGGGAGTGCACCCTTTACTTCCGCATGCCTAGGCTGAGGGTTTGTCCCCTTAAATTCCAGAATCTTTGCAATCTCTCTAAAACAGAAACTCCGGGGCAGCCAAACTGATTTTAACTTTATTTTGAGGCAAAAGAGAAAAAAGTCTTCTAGGCTGGAAATTTGTAGTAGACAAAATACCCATACAAACAAGGAGTCCTATGGCACTTCTAAAAGACTAAGAAATTTATTTTTCACATGAGCTTTAGCGGGCGAAGTCCCAGTTGGTCAGATGCCATAGTGGAGAAAACTTACATTGAAAAAAACCTTACAGGATGGGTGGGGATGATAAATCCTGTGATTACATTTCGCTGCATCAGGTCAGATTACTTTAACAAATCAGCAAGTTGTATAGATTCAAACAAAGCATATTTGAAAGTGGTGGGGTAGAAAGAAAATGCAAGTCACAGTTGGTAATGAAAAAAAAGGAATCTTGTGCCACTTTTAAAGTCTGTTTGTAGTAGGAAAACCAGTTCAAGTCTTTATTCATACCAAGGTCAATGGTGCTGAATTTGTATATGAATTCAAACTCTGAAGTCCCTCTCTGAAGCTGCTTGATCTAGCATGGCCAAACTGCGGCTCGTGAGCTGCATGCGGCTCTTGAATGAGAAAGTTCAGCTCACAGAAGAAAGCAGCCCCAGCCTAGGGGTTTTAAATCTCCCACCCTGAGCATGCTCAGAGCATGCTCAGGGGGGGACCCCCAAACTCTGCCTAGCTGCTGGAGTGGCCATATTGGATGCTTAGCCTCGGCACGGCTTGAAGGTGAGCGAGCCCCAACCTGTGCCTAGCCACCAGAGCAGCCAGGTAACGGGGCACTAGAGAGCCAGCCTCAGGGCCTGGGGGTTAGGGTGGGGGTCAGAGAGGGTGGGAGAAGTGGTGGCATGGTCAGAGAGGGCGAGGAAAAACTAAGTTTTTACTAAGTTCCAAAGGGGCAGCTGTGTTAGTCTAGTTCAGCAAAAAAAGCAAGGAGTCCCATGGCACTTAAAGACTAACAGATTTATTTATTGCATGAGCTTTCGTGGGAGAAAATCAAAGCAACTGATGAAGCAGGATTTTCTCCCACAACAGCTCATGCGAGAAATAAATCTATTAGCCTTTAAGTGCCACAGGACTCCTTGCTTTTTAAGTTTTTACTGTATAAGTAAGCCTAGTTTTCATGGTAGCCTTAAGTAATTATTAGAATCTGACATTAGTAAGATCAATATTTGCCCTCTTTTCATGATAAAATTAAAGTGTGTAATAAATTTTAAACTTAGTATTTTTAGAGTAAGTAAAATAAGGCTATATGCCTCAGTGCGGCTCTTGAAGGTTTAATAATCAACTTGGGTGGCTCTTGAGTTCCATAAGTTTGGCTAGCCCTTACAGTAAATGTGTTTGAGAAAACTTACAGTTAAGTCCATTATTGAATGACCTGGGAGATTAAAGTGATTTCCTATTGGTTTTTGAATGCTGTTATGTCTGATATCAAATTTGTGTTCATTTGTTCTTTGGTGCAGAGACTGTCCAGTTTGTCTGATGTGTAAGGCGGGGGAGCCGTTGTTGGCACATGATGGCATATATCACATTGACAATGCATGCACTACAAACAGTTTCTTAACCAAACAGATATTTGCAGTCATCTTGTAAGAGATTTCACTGGAGAAAGCGCTGTTGGCTTTCTCAGCTGCAATTTGCCCCCTGGTGGATTTGCAGCTTGACCTATAAGAATGCTGTAAATGTAGCTTTTCAGGTAGCGTTGAGTGAGCCAGACAAATCCTTGCCTACAGAGAAAGAACCAAGCACCTACAGCTTTCATCAGCTTCACTGGGAATTGAACAGAGTCTCAGCACTTCACAATATTTAGCCCAAAGACTATCTGCTTCACATAAAAAGCGTGCAACCCAGATTGAACCGCCCTTTATGGATGAATAAATAAATGGAATCCCATCATCATTCAATGTATACAACCACAGTGAGTATAGAGTTGCAACCATAAGGCCAAAGAAAATAAACTGACTTTTTTGAATACCCTGCAAGAGTTCCCATGTAGCGGATGTGTAGGTATCACTATTTAAACAATGGTACATTAATTAATGCTGAATTACAGCACGAATGCCCATGGGGTTTCCATTAATACCAAATGAGTTCATGATGTTGTACAATAAATAATGTAAAAGAATGAGGGTGAGACCTTTAATTTAACGTGATAATGACACATGGGTCTTTAATAAAAGAAGTTGTGCTGCTGGCGTGTAAAAACGATGCCAAGAAGTATATTCACATAGGACTGGATTCCAAGGGTCATACTTCAGTTCTTTTTTAATCACATCTCTTACAGACTTCAATAAGAGTGTTTTGCTTGAATAAAAAATGAAGAAAAATCTCAGGCTTGGCCTCACACGGACTGCTTCTCTCTGCCACTTTCACACTGCTGCCTTTCAGTTCTGCTTAACATCATTTTCTCCGCTGACTCTCACAGTATTGTTGTTTTTTGACTTTTTTCTCCAGTCTTCTATTCAGTGACTATTTCAACTGAGTTTCCCCACACCCAAAAGAGGAGGTGAAAGAATAACATTCCCTCTTCTTTCAGCAAAGAAAGTGGAGCTGTGTTTCTCTGACCTCCCCATTCTAGTAAGCCTTGAAGAAAGCCAAAGTCCTGAAGGGAGTGAGTTTGTTTGGTTTGTGTTTTGGAGCAGATTGGGAAAGCGACCTACCCTCACAAATTCATTCATATTACACTTTAAAGGCCAACTGTTATTTTTTGCAAGGACAATGAGAAAACACTTTAGTGAGCCCTCCTGGTGGTTCTGCAGTACTAATTAACCCATAAAAAACTCTCAGCTCTATAGGAAAGTAAAACACTAAGGATAGCATTAAAAGAGACAGAAAATAAATCACTATTTGCCAAATGGGAAAGAGCAACACTGTTAGAAAAATAATGATTATTTTTAAACTTTACAGGGGTGTTAAAGATAACAGAGAATAAAAACAAATGCAAAACCTGTTGAATTAAAATCTGAGTCATTAATAGCATCCTTCAAAAAATAATCAATTGAGTGCTTTGGAGCCACAATTCCAAATGTGTAGTAAAAATTAATTATGAGAACCTCCAAAGGTCCAGAGATTCAGTTCAAATAAGGAGCCAAATATCTTTGGCCTAGAATTGAGGCTGAAAATCTGGCAGGGTCAGTCTCTCACAGATGATTTCCAGAGCACTTTGCTTTTGGCTGAGTCACAATTTTGGCAAGAAATAGTCTTTTCATGATATTTCAGAAATTCCATTTCCAGAGAAATAGGACATGTAGGGAGTGCACTCACATACAGATAAAACCCCTCCAAAATGCACCATCTATTTCTATGTCCATGTAATTTAATTTCTTCCAGGATCTCTTTCCAAACATTAGGCATCTTCATTCTTGAAGTGGTGCTGTCTGATCAAAGAATCAACCTCTTGCAGAATGGTCAATAAATCGAAAGACTTAAAAACATTGTTGTCCCTAAAGGAGACATATAACACCTGCGTTGTATCCTGTAAAGACTTATTTGAACCAACAGTTGCTGAGTTTCTTGCCAATAGAGCCTGTTCCCTAAGATGTGATTCCTGGGAAGGGAAGGTTACTAACTCAGACTCGTAGACACTAAAGTCAGAAGGGACCAATATGATCCTCTAGTCTGACCTCCTGCACAATGCAGGCCACAGAACCTCATCAACCCACTCCTGTAGTAAATCTCTAACCTATTATTGAGTTATTAAAATCCTCAAATCATGATCTGAAGACTTTAAAGTACAGAGAACCCACTGGCAACTGAGCAGTGCTCCACACTACAGAGGAAAGTGAAAAACACCCAGAGCCCTTGCCAATTCACCCTAGGCAAAAAATTCCACCCTGACCCCAAATATGATGATCAGCTAAACCCTGAGCATGTGGGAACGACTCATGAGCTAGACACCCAAGAAAGAATAATAACTCAGAACCCACCCCCATTTGATGTCCTTTCTCAGGTCACTCGCATATCCACCACTAGTAGTCAAAAACCGGTCAATTGCCAAACGGGTTGTTCTATCACACCATCTCCTGCATAAATTTATCAAGCTCAGGTTTGAAGCCAGCTAGGTTTTTTTTACCCCCACAGCTCCCCTTGGAAGTCTATTCCAGAACTTTACTCACACGGATAAACAAAAGTTAAGTGAAATATTTCAGCTCCAATTCCAGAAAGACTCCAGGGCCCACTAAGAAATCAGGACCATCTACAAGAAGAGAGAATTGATAGGTGCCAAGTTAGAAGATATGAAACCACTTAATGGATGAGAAGGGAAAAAAATGGATGAGACAAGATACTGATTTTCTACTTGCTCAGCACTGTGGACTAGATTTACCAGCCTAACCTGTCATATTATTGGGTTGCCTTTCCTTTTCAAAATATGGATTTGACATTGCTATAGGAGAAGCTCATAACTGGAATCCACTACTGCCTTGCTCCAGGATTTAAAAGAACCCACATGCAAACACTCAGTGTAAGCCTATTTAGCAAGTCTGGATTTATTTTTTCTTCTGTTCTCCCAAAATTAATCTATTTGAGGTCATATCTAGGAAGCTGAGATACCCAAGAAAAGAGACTGAAGGATGAAAATGCTAATTTCAGAGGGGGAAAAACAACCAACCAAACAAAAGTGAGGTTTTGTTTCTTATGTAGTTCCATTTGTCGCCTGATTTGGCCATATTTCACCTGAATTATTTGCATCCACCTCAAAGGGGGAAGAAGTGTAAAATATTGCTCTGTTACCCAGGTAGTTTCATTTACAGCTACTGTTGGATTCCCGAACCCAGTGTCCCTGCTGGCTGCCGCATGATTTTTGCTTAACTAACTCTTTGCAAAATGCTTCCGGCTAGCACCAGAAACAAGTAACATCATAAGCCTTTCTCCAATGGTGCTCACTAACCTTGAAGCATGAGACAGGATTTTTTTTTTTTATTTTTTTGGTAAAGATTGTAACTACTACAAAAATCTTTTCTATATGGATTTCGAAGAAAGGCAGCATGTTCCTGTCAACACACTGTGGGACTGGGAGCCAGGAAAACTCACATGATTCTACTACTGACTCCCAGCCTGTCAAAAAGCTTGACATTTTCAGAAGCATCCACTCATTTTGTGTGCTTTGATATTTGTGTTCCAGTCTGAAACACCCTGGGGCTGATTTTCAGAGATATCGAACGCCTACAAGTTTCAGTGAAATCAACGGGAGCTGTGGGTGACCAGCATTTGAAAATCAGGCCACAGAGGCCGAATTCATCTGAGGTGTAACTGCTGTCTTCAGTGAGTTACACCAAGGATAAAGCTGATCATAGATTCTCAGGCCAGGCATTTCAAGGCTCTGAAATTTTAGGACTCAACTTCTGTGTCAGTTTGCCTATCTGTAAAATGCAGATACTTTCTCATGTGCCTGCCCCAGGTATTTTGAGAGTTGTTTGTAAATTACTAAGTAGGTTTACTGTCCAAAGGGATAGCCGTGTTAGTCTAGTCCAGCAAAAAAACAACAAGGAGTCGTGTGGCACTTTGAGACTAACAGATTTATTTTTTGCATGAGCTTTCGTGGTTTACTCCTTACGTAGGTTTACTCCTTCCAACTCATTTAAAGCAGTGGACAGATTGCTGCTACATTTGGTCTCAAAAATGATGCCTTTTCAATGGCAGGAGCAGAATACTGCAGATTTATACACTTTTTATACAGCTTTTCCTTACACTTTGCAAATAGGGTTAACATGGACACAGCAAGCGAAGTGAAAAGGAATTTGTTTGTTGCCGGTTAAACATGTCCCATTCCATCCTGGCTCCCAAGAAGCAAAAGGTCCATAACTCTTTACTCGGGTAAAATCCCTACTGGAGACAAAGTGTGTTTGGCTGAAAATGAAGAGGCGGATTGTGAAAGGAGGGGGATTCCAGCTGGGTGTGGGGCCAAAGTGGCAGGCCAGTATCTGGGCTGACATTTTCCACTCTCCTGTTTTTGTGGAGGGGTGACCCTGATTGTTGGCAGAGGAAGGCGCCAGAAGGGAAGGGACAGCACAGAGCACAGGAAGGGAAGGAGGGAGGAGGTTTCTGTTCCATTCGCTCGCTCCCTGCTGGCAATTGCCAGCCCTGCTCGTTGGACGCCATCGCTATCTTGCTTTACAGGGATTTTAACGGCCCAGAGGGTTAGCAGCCAGACCACCCAGGGCGCAGGCGCCTCTCCCCCATCACCAGGGCAGAGACTACAACTCCCAAGAGGCTGCGCGAAGCCTCTGCCTATGTTCTCTCGCGATAACCTCCGGCGGGCGTTCTGCGGAGGTTCTCGCGAGACCTTCACGAACCCCCTCCAAACGCCCGACTGCTAGGCCGGCCCGCCTCCCGTCACCCCGCCCCCAACAACCCCTCTCGCGAGAGCGGCGCCCGGAAGATGGCGGCGGCGGCGGCGGGGGAGAGCCTGTGGGCGCTGGAGCTGCTGGTGGAGTGGGTGCGGGTGGCGCCCCGCCTGCTGCCCCCGCGCGGCTGCCTGCGCCCCGCCGTGGCGCTGCGGCTGCTGGACTTTCCCGCCCTGCTGGTGCCGCCGCCCGAGCCGGGCCGCCCGCCGCGGGGCCCGCTCTTCCCCTTCGGCCGGGGCAAGTCCTGCCTCTTCCGCCTGGCGCCGGGCCCGCTGCGCCGCGCCCCGCTCCGCGCGCTGCTGCTGGAGCTGCCCCAGGCGCCCGGCCCGGCCCGCCTGCTCGGCAGCTGCTGCGTCTCGCTGGGGCCGCTGCTCGACTCCTGCGGCCGCCGGGGCCGCTACGCCCTGCGGGACCTCGCGGGGGAGCCGGTGGGGGAGCTGGCCTTGGGCTACCGCCTCAGCAACCTGGGGCCCGCCCTGCTGCGGCACCTGCCGGCTGGCCTCCGGCAGGAGCAGGGCCTGGCGGCGCCCGGGCCCACCTCTCCCGGGGGCGCCCAGCGCAGGAGGGATGCGGGCTCCGGGCGCAGCAAGCCCTCCCTGTCCGTGGCCAGCCAGACCGACCCGCGGGGCGGGCGGGCGTCGGAGCTGCAGCCTGAGCGCAGCCGCCAGGAGTCGGCGGCCAGCCAGACGCACGCGCTGAAGGAAGAGGAGCTGAGGGAATTGGAAATCGAGGCAAACGTCATCTGCCCTCCCCCCTTGTACTACAGTCACCTGCCGGCAGAGTCCCCACCCTCGCGGGCCCCTGGGACCGTGGCGTCTGCCCGGACGCGGGCCCCACAGGCGCAGGAGCAACATCCAAGACCGTCAGCAGACCTGCCGCCACGGGATGCTCGTCCAGATGGCGGTCTGGCTGCTGATTCCTTGGCCCAGTCGCTGGTTGGCCCCCAGCAGCTCCGAAATGCTCTCCGAGAGCTGCCTCTGATCAACGCTTTGCTGATAGAACTGTCCCTACTGAACAGTCAACCCCTGCCGCTGGGGCCTTCTGCCGTTCACCCCCAGCTGGCCTGGCTGTATCGAGAAGTAGAAAAAGATGTTGAGCTCTCAAGTCCTCTTACTAAGAGCAGAGGGCCATCTAGGAAAGATAAAGAAATACTTTGTAACCCCAGTGAGAAATTCAAAAGAAGCTTGCAAGAGTTTTCTAAATTGGCCTCTTCCTTACATGAGAGTGGGGCTGATAAAAGAATCAAGACAGCTGCAATATTAAGAAACAGGGGTTTTGGAAAAAACAGTGGAAGCAAAGAAAACAAACCTTCAAGAAAGAAACTGCTTTATGGACTGACAAATACGCTCAGGTTACGATTACAGCAGACCAATCCAGAAATGTTGATACTTCACGAAAGGAGAGAAGAATATAGAAAAAACCAAATAGAGATGCGGAGAGAGAAGAAAGGTAAAGGCTCCTCGTCCAAAGGAAAACTATTAAGCACCGCAGAAGAGCATCAAATGTCTTACAGGCATCCTGTCAGGAGAGGAAGTTGGGAACAAAATACTCAGTTTGGTGAAAATATTGAGACTTTAATGCAAAGTAGTATTGAAAAGGACGACTCTACCGCTAGAAAGAAAGATATTTTGGACCTAGAAAAACATGCTGTTTGCAGCAGAGTGAACAATCATGAGAATGCAAAGGACGACAGTCTGCATAAAGTGAATACAGACTCTTCACTGGAAGGCACTAGAATTAAAACTGCTTACAAAGAAAAAGGTGTGACAATCCACATGCCAAGAGCTTTCAAGCTGGATTCGGATGCCAAAAGAAATAAAGTAGATGACAGAGGCAAGAATGACTATAATGCTTCCACATTAGGTGATTATAAACCAAGCCCAAACAGTTTTGAAAGTAACCTTGAGCGCAGGTATTCAGATGACTTTGTTGGTAGCCCTGAGAATACAGGTTACTCAGAAGACTTCACCAGTGCTGACTATAGTGGTGGAGGCTCAGGAGCCCTTGACAGCAGCCCAGAATCTGCATTGGTAAACCCAAAGCAAGCTTGCTCAGACATGGAGTCAGAATCCAAGAAGTCCAGACTTTCTGAAAAAAGCCTGAGAACTGAAAGTATTTCAGCTCCTTTACCAGTTCCTTCAACTGCATCTCCAGTCCACTCTCTCAAAAGAAACTATGATTTGAAAGCACAAAAACAGAATACAGGTGCAGCTGTCAGCATGTCCATTAGTGACTTGTCTCCTCCAGCAAGTTCATTAGATGAACAGGAGTTAGCTCCACTTGTGAAAGATGACAACAGCAAAATTGACCAAAATATTGTACAGGCCTCTGAAGCAATGAGTAAACAAACTAACTCTGATAAGAACTGTAGTGTGGTAAAAGGTCAAACCTCTTTGGAAAAGAGCCAGTCACTGAGAACATCACAAGTTAGCTCCTATTTGCCATCCAACATGTCTGATCTTGAACTTAGTGGTGTGGAAAAGAGTACATCAGATGAGGAGGAGGAGGAGGATGACTTTGGGACACTAAGTATTCCTAATCAATATAAGCACATCAGTGAACTAGTAGTAAACAAGCTTCCTGGTTACACAATGTAACTATTAAAATATGCTCTTGGTCAAAGTAAAAAATGTTTACATATTTATTTTTATAAACAGTATTACAGATTTTTATTTTATAAACAATATAAAAGATTTTTATATTAGGTATATTTAAAATACCATACATTTATAGCTGGTTATGAATTTAATAAATTGTTTGAATCTTTATCAAAACAAAGAGGGCAAGTCTGGTGTACACAGTGTAACTGAAATATTCAAAGCCTGACTTTTTAAAATAAGATTTAAGCTGTATTAAAATACACCTATTTTCAGTGGTAGAAATGAAAATGGAAGCAGCAGACCTTCTTACAGCATCCAGACTGTCGTCAGAAAATTTTAGTGCTAAAGAAACAACCATGCCCTTAAGTTTTGTATATAAACTGTCTAATCATTTTTATAAACTAAAAATTTTAAACCAAGTCACCACCTATACAAAGTAGTCTACACTTCTAGGAAATAAAATGCGGTACAAATGCTACATAATGTGCACAGCCTTACAGGCCATAGCAGCATAGTACCAAAGGGGTACCCATGTTAGTCTAGTTCAGCAAAACAAGCAACGAGTCCCGTGGCACTTAAGCACTAACCTTTTTTTGCATGAGCTTTCATTGGAAAAAAAAAATCCCACTTCATCTGATGCTTGAAGATGGGGAACTTACAGAATGGGAGGAAAATTAAGGTAGGGAAGTGTAAAGTCATGGGATCGGGTCACGCTATAACAGCAAATCAACGCAGTTCAGATTTAAACAGTGTAAAATAGCATATAAAAGGTGTATAGCATATACCTGTTGTAACAACAGGACCTCACCTCCCTCTATATACTGTTTTCCACTGTTTTGAATCTAAACAACTGCTTTGATTTGCTGTAACAGTCTGACCTGATCATATGACTTACACTTCCCTTCATTTGTTTTCCTCCCATTCTGTAAGCTCCCCATCTTCAAACATCCGAAGTGGGATTTTCTCCCATGGAAGTTCATGTGATAAATCTGTTAGTCCAGGGGACAGCAACTCAAAAGATTTTAAAATTTTTTAAAATTCCTTCAATAACCAAGTGTTTGGAGAGCTGCAATGGGTGTAATCTGGTGAGGGGGTGGCAGGGCTGGGTCAGGGCACATCCCCCATGGCCCTCTGGTCTGGGAGCAGAAGATGAGAACCAGGAACTGGCCCTCTACAGGGTTGCCTGGTATGGGGCGGGGGGGGGGAGCCTGGCAGGGTGCCTGGTGGCAGGGATGGGGGACAGAGCCAGGACTGGACCACCCATAGGTTCCTCCGAGGAGGTGGGGGGCTGCAAAGAGGCAGCCAAAGAGCAGCATGTTGCAGACCCCTGTGTTAGTCTTTTAAAAGTGCCACGGAACTTCTAGAAGGTTGAGAGAATATTCAAGCTGGAAAGAAGAGGATGTGTGAGAAGTGGAAGAGAGATTTTTTCACTGCTTTAGATCATAATACATTTTCAGTGACTCATAACCCACCTGTGATTGCCTTTAACCATGTGTTGGTTGATAAATGCTGAATGGACATAGATGTTACAGAAAGACATCAGATTCTGATTGAAAGATGCTGTGTGATGGAGAATTTACAATCTCAATAAAATCCAATGGTTAGTTACTCCTTGTTAAATTTATATTTCCAGTTTGTTTTTCTTTCAGCTATTGAATGACTGTCGTCCTTTTCTGCTCAGCTTACCCTATTTTTAAGCACCAACCCAAATCCATTATCTAAATTTGAGGTATTTTTCACAGAGCAAGACAATATTCTCTAGATATACCTTTGCTGTCGTCTTCATCTCAATACGTCTCAAAATTGCTGTCTTTGTGTTCGGTGTTCTCTGCCCTTTCCTTACTGTCCACCCAGTGCTCTCAAAGATGGTTTACCCATCTTTAACTATACACTTGTAGTTCCTCTCCTTTATTCTTTCTTGTATCTTACCCAAGGCCATTAAGTTACTTCCTCAGCAAGTCTTACTTAAAACTATACCTGTTAGCTGTAGTTTGCACTGGACGCTGACCTCCCCACTAACATCTTCACATCTCGTTTACCTAGTTTGTGAGAATTACTACTTGCACTTTTGCAGATTGTACACTTAGGCTTTTCTTTTACTCTAATTCCTGTGCTTTTTGCTCGAGTTAATACCTCCTTATTTTACCTAAACCACTTTATGATGAATATGATGTAAGGAGAGTACTGAATACCCATTATTGAGTACAAAACTGACATCTGTGTTGTGATGTAAAGGCAAGAAAACATGGTTCCTGTACCTATACAGTACTACAATGGATCTATGTAAAACTTCTTAGGCCTCTAGTTACTTGACAAAAAATGCAACTTTGTTTCATTTGCTAGTTTAACATGAATAGTTAAAATGGCCAGGAAGGTGAGGTGGTGGTAGAGCCATCACATCCTTATCCCTCAAAAATCCTGAGTCCAGTGGTTAGGGCAATCACTTAGGATGTGGGAGATACACATTCCAAAAAGCTTCAGAACTGGTTAAATCTTAACCCATTTTTTCCCCACCCAGAATTGACTCCATGGGGACAGACCAAATATTCACCCAGCCTTCCTTGTCAGCCGTATATGGCTGGGGCTAAATTTGTAAAATTGTTCTTCTTCATCTGCTCAGTTCCAGAAGTGAAAGAGAGGCTAAGTTCCTGCTCTCACTTGGTGTTGCTCCACCAATGTGCATAAAACACCAATGGTATTGGAATACCATTAATTCAGTTGTTTTACTGAAGGGCAAAACAACCACTGAAGTAGACGTCCAGAGGTGTTTGACCCATCACTTGTAGTATGTGAAGAGGCCTACATTGTGTGTGTGGTTTTTTTTAAATATTTAAAGAAAAAAAAAAGTTAGTGATATTAAATCTCGGGCATTACTATGACATTTCAACTTTTATAAGGTAGTATCCAAAAGAGAGTTGGAACTCAAAACAAAGATGTTTTTCTCCAGTTTCCTTCTGTAAATATTGTGTTTAGAGCAAAATATATTTATAATGGAATTACACATTCATCTCAGCTAATTTCTGTAATACTTATGGCTTAGTAGAGGGTAAGTATTGGATATTCTAGGTATAGTATGAGAGACTGTTAGAGAGAAGATGGATAATAAAAGTGCTATTATTGGGGAGGAGACGTATATCTACATGAAAAGTGAATATCAGATTTAAAGAGACCTTTTAAAATATATGTATACACGTCACAAACTCCAGTGAAGAAAAAATTAGTCCTGTGCTATTGCAGAGAGTCAAGTCTGACTGATTCAGCCTAATTTTTACCCTTGAGAATGAGAGAATGATAGTAGTTTGAACAAGTTTCAACTGATTGGATATTAATAATACTGTTTTGGGAATCAATTCACAACCTTGTCTAATATGCAAATAACTCCATTAAGAGAAATAGGAGAGAATTTTTCATTAGTTATTACTGAAGATTTGTAATTCAGCACAAATATAATGAAGTGTGTTTGAGTGATGGGATGATTTTCTGCATTTTCAGCCAGCAGAACAAACCAAGGCAGTAGTTTTTGGGAGAAAGTGTCAGAGGGAGGGGACTTTTTGTGAGAACCTTAGGCTGTGACGCACTGCAGCTTACATTGGTATATGTTAGGTCATTCAGGGGTATGAATAAGCCATCCCTCTGAGCAACATAAGTTGCACTGACATCAGTGTCTGTGTGGGCTAGTGCTGTGTTGATAGGAGAGCTTCTCCCACTGACACAGCTATTGCCACTCTCCAGGGCTGGAGTAATTAATTGCACAGGAATGCTCTCCTGCTTCAAGCTTCTGCACTGGCAGCGACCCAGCTTGTGTCACTGTAAACTCTGCAGTGTAGCCACAGGCGTGCACTTTTGGGTTCAACTGTGGCTTACAAGCTAGTTAGCTTCTGTCATATGTAGTTTGGATCAAGTGTTTTCATGACCAATTTGCCAATGTTAGTGGCTATAATAAGGCATCTCTTTAGCTGTATTTATCTGATTTGAACAAATTTTCTTCAGTAGAAGATTTTTTAAAAAAATTAAGAGCTAGATCTTGGCTGGCCCTTATATAGGAGTGCAGAATAGGCTATAGGTGAGCAGGAGAGGAAGAATAAGGCACTTTCCCATTATCCCTCCATAAGGGCTGGGTAGATAAACCACCTTGGAGCTCAGGAGTGCAAGGTGACAAGTAGAGCCATAGCTTCATTCCCCACCTCTTCTGCTCTGGCTAGCTTAGCAGGCTTGTGGGGGCAGGGGTTGTTGCTGGAGAAAGGAATGTAGCAGTCTCGTACAAGTAGGCATTCTCTGGTATGTTTCTGTACTACCTTCATGCCTTGAAAGGCTTGATCTAACCCTTAGATAATTTAGTGCATGTGAAAATGCCTGGTTAACATCCCTGAAGACTTTGATCTACACACACCAGATACAGAACCTCCTGACTCCAAAGCACCAGTGCTCATCTACCCTCACTCCCACCGCTGGATAACAGAATAGTTCATTCTATCCTCCTCCTCTGTGGCACTTAAAAACTAACAAATTTATTTATTGTATGAGTAATAGAATAATGTGACTGCCCCTTTGGAACTCCTAGGAAGGTGTTCCAGTTGGTTAGCATTGGCCTGCTCTGTTCCAGCACTTCTCTGGTCAACTCGCTGACCACCAACTCCACTCTGGCCCAGGCAGTATAGTACCTTGGAGGGTGCTACAGGGAAACATGATATTAATTCAGGAACCCCTTCAATGTCTGGCAGTTACCATCAAAGATATTTGGATACTGCAGAAGAAAGTGATCTAACACAAGGCCTGGAGCTGGCCTTTTCCTCCTGGGACTGTGCTAGCTGTTCAGAGAGTATCTGATTTTCTGCTAGGAACTACATTATTTTGGCCCATAGCACTTGACTCTCATTATGAGCTTTGGCAATCCAACAGATTCTGTAGATCTGGTATCCCCTTTCTCTGTAGTGACAAATGCTTCTGTGAGTCGATAAAGGAAAACCATGCTGCCACCTTGCTCACATGTCATGCCAAAAACCCCAGGCACAGGCCATGATCCAATGCAGGTTGACCTGGCCTACCAAAGCTTGACCCCAGAAGAGAAAGAACAGTAATAACAATAATAACTTATGCTTGTTTTATGATGCAATGGGACATGCCCTCACTTCTTCCCTAATGAGGATCTCAACTAGCAAAGAACAGGAAAATGAATGAACTCAAGCCTTGGGCTCTATCCTTGCTTGAGCACTATGCTCCAGAACTACCACTGGTGTTGGAGACTTGATCTGGTATGTGCATGTCCTCCCAACTTTTAAGTACAGGTGCAACTAGTCTTAATGGATGGGGCCAAATCAGTTCCCCCTCAGAAGGCACTGACTGATTACAAGACCACCAATAATTTCATAGACACCAAAGTTGTCTGAACCCTACAAATCACCCACCAATGGAAACCATGCCAGAGCTTGTTACAGACAATTGGCAGGACACTCCTAATCTTGGGGCCAGTGATACAGGAAATGGTACTACTGGAGGTTGTTCTCCAGAGACATCTGGAAGTACAGCAATTTAATTTGACCCATTTACACACTTTCCTGGATTCTCAACATCACCTGACTAAAGTAGCAGGACCCTTGCATCTCCTAAAAAGAGAAGAGGATCAGCATCCTTTTTGAACATTGCCAGAGCATACCTCTGCATACTGTTGACTGCTTGTAGTAGGGGGGAGCAGCTACCCTCCTGCTGGCAGGCAATTGGCAGCCAGCACTCCCCCTGCTGGCCTGAGGAGGCTCAGCCCAAAAGCCCTGCCCAGAACCAAAGAGGCAGACCAGGGGGAAAGGATTATAGAATCATAGAATCATAGGGTTGGAAGGGACCCCACAAGGTCA
>ML681972.1:24581909-24596760 GCA_007922195.1 Podocnemis expansa | reverse complement strand
GGGGTGCATGGCCTCTCCTCTTCCACCTTATAAAGCAGAGTGTACCAGACAGCCAAGGGAGAGACAGAAGAGAAGGCGTGTGGTGGAGAGGCAGTGGATCTCCCTCCCTGGGAGAGTGAAGAGGGTGACAGCTGGTGGGATTTCCTTCTTTATTCACCTCCCCCACTTGAGGACCTGGAGGAGCTTCCCTTGGCAGAGAGTTTGGGGAACAAGTGGGATGCCTATGAGGACCTTCCCTCCGGAGGACGCTGGCGAGCAGCAGGCACCAAGCCACTGTGACCTAGAGGAGCTGCCTCTGGCAGATGGACCGGAGGGGTTACCAGACCTGCAGCCTGTCAACAGTGAAGGCCTGACTGGGATCCCTCTGGGCACCTATCCGGAAGACATAGAAGACTGCGGACTTCAGGTAACCTACCATGGAAACGGGAGGAAGTAGCTCAGGAGCAGCGGGTGAATGCCAAGCTGCTTTTTGAGGTCAGCGTTTTGGCTGGAGCCCCACTGACCCAGTGGCACTGTTTTGCCACTGATAGGTCCCTGCAGGGCCATCCCTGGGGGGGTGCGGGGCCCTGGGCGAATCGCTCTCTGTGGGGCCCCCACCCACCCCAGCACGGGGGGGGCGGGGCCGGGCAGCCCAGGGGACTGTCTGACAAGGCACATCATTCCCTAACCCCTCCAGTTTCCTGTTCCTGAATATCAGGAGCCAAGAAGCTCTGCAAATAGGAGTAAGAGGGAGGGTGATGGATCAGACTGTCCCTGGGACTTCCAGCCCTGCCCCTCCCATGAACTTTGCCGTGATGCTTGCCTTCCCCACAATCTTCTGAGTGGCAGCATGAGAGTGGGGAGCAGGGGAGGATAGAGTGGGGTGTCAGGAGAGTAAGAGAAGTGCAACTGGGTGGCTGGCACCAAGGAAGGCAGCATAACATCTGCAATTTCCCATGCGGTTCCTGCCCTAGGCCAAATGCCTGGGCATGCTGCAGGGCAGAAAATTTAAAGAGGCTCTGGCCTGGTCCCAGTTTACAGGTGCATGTGAATCTGGTGGGGGAAGTTAGGGAACCCATGAGGCAAACAAGTCCATTTTACTCAGGATGGGAAAAGCAAGAAGGAGCCACCCAGAAAGAAAAAGAATACAAGATGAAAGTCTTGTCTGATCACCAGCCATTTACAATGATCACACAGGAGCTCTGAGGAAACAAGGCACAGGATGTTTCATAGATTTACTTGAGAGTCAGCAAATATAAAAGATGGGTAAAAAGATGAAAACTTACCCAGTATGTGTGGTAGAAAGAGAGGGCAACACTAACTGTCACCTACTCACCCTGGGATGAATAGGGGGAATTCAAACATCAAGAGATTAATTTTAAAACAGTATAATCTTGGCCCCCCCAAAGGACTTATTTTTGTCATTTTTGTGATTTTTGATCTCTTGAAACTGGCAATACTGTATAAATTAATACCATATACTTCACTCAAGGAATTCCTTTCCCTCACTGTATTCTTCATGCTAGTGTAGCAGGCTTCTGTAGCCACAATGTAGGGACACAGAGATAAAATTAATTGAATGAACCTTTTAAAGCAACTGTTAGGCAACACTGATAACAGTTAATATCATAACTCAGTTTAATAGACGTTGTAACCAATGTCGAACAAAGCTTGATGTTGTAAATTTAGAAATCTATTTTGTATTCTTGATAAAACTTCTTTTAAGTGTATACTCTGGAATTTCATTTAAATGTGTGAACAAGATGTGTGAATGAAGGGTGTGTGTGATGGAATCAGTTAATGCCAGCCTGTCCTGATGAAATGCAAGTACTACCTTAGTGGCTAAGTGATGCAAAGAAGTCCCACAAAAGCGAGGGTCCACCCCAGAAATAAAACACAAAGCAAAAGTCATGTCTGTAAATGGCTGGTGATCAATGATCACACAGGATCCTTGGCCCAGCCTGCCCTCCAGCCTCACCACCTGGGGGGGGATGCAGGGACAGTCCTTGGCCTCGTCTGCCTGCCATCCTCTTGCCGGGCCACCAACCCAGCATGACCCAGGACCCAGAGGGGCATGTGTGACAGTGTGCACCCTGGGTTATGATCTACATGATTTTCCTGTTCACTTATACACTGGAATTGTATGATTTGCTGCCAATTGCACCATGCAATGTTTCTGTGTGGATGCTAATAACCTATTCTACATGATTTCTATGATGATATGTTTCCTACAACTTCAGACTTGTGAACAAACATGTAACATGCTTTCTATGGCTCAGGAATAAGGAAAGAGAGAGAGGTCTCTCACAGCAATGTCAGACAGAGACAAAGGTATGCTAATGGAGGTGTCTGTGAAGAGACAAAAGACTCACCTTGGCCCTGAAATGGAGGGGCTGAGGGGTTTGGAAACAAAGACTGAGACAAGCATCTGATGAAGTGGGATTTTCTCCCATGAAAGCTCATGTGAAAAATAAATCTTTTAGTCTTTAAGTGCCACACAACTCCTTAGGGGTTTTTTTGTTTTTGTTTTTGTTTTTTTTGCTGGACAAGACTAACACGGCTATCCCTTTGGAAATTGAGACCTGGAAGTTTTAAAAGGTTTTTTGAGCTAGGACTCTCCATCTTGAAACAACTCCAAGCAAAATATGGGCCCTGCCTGGCCTCAGGTAGAGGCTGGCTGTGCAAACATCTAACCACCAAACACCTTCAGCATAAACTTGTTTGGACTATGAGGTTAGTTTAAGTAGAAGTATTAGGTTAGTACACGTATTTTCTCTTTTATTTTCTTGTGGTCTCTCCTGACTTACTTATACTGTGATTCTGCCATGCTTGGCCATATTCTCACTTAGAATTACAGTCTGATCAATAAACTAGTAGTTGTTTTCCCTAAAGCTGTGTGATCTTTAGAGGGTGTGAGTGAAGGAGACTGGGCACAATCCTTTTCTTTGTCAAATGGAGGGGCTTGAGTGAGTGGTGGTTGGGAGTGGTTCCCAATCGCTGTAGACAGGGGCTCCTGGTGTAGTAACAGGGGCTGGGGGTGCTTGCTGGGGGACCCTCCCTCGAGTAGCCAGAGGCATACACACCCTGCCTGGGACCGACCGTACGCAAGAGGCTGGAGTGGACTGACTAAGGAGTGAGTGGTCACTTGGCAAAGAGAGATGAATCAGGGTTCAGGAGTAGGAATTGGGAGGTCACAGCAGCACACTGAATGGGATCTGGGGAGTGGCCTGTCACAGCATGATCCCTGATCTACCTGCCCCCACTAGCCCAATGTGAATCAGGGCCCAGGGGGAGTCTTGGATCCCCAGCACCCTTGTCCCCCTCCAGGCTCAGGCTCAGGGTCCCACCAGACTCCCCCCAGTACTTACCTGGCTGTGTGTTCCCTGGGCTGGTGCTGGCAGTGTCTGCTGGAGGAGGAAAGGGTTAAACCTCCCTCTCCTCTCCAGCTAATGGCTCAGCTGGATCCAGGGGCAGGGGCGGCAGGTAACTCATAGGCAGAGCAGCCTCTGAGTGAGCCTGTGTCTGCCAGCCAAAAACATTCAGGCTCACTGTAGGAGAGGTGGGGCTCATGCCGATCCCTGCCATGGGGGGGGGAGGCCCCGCGGGGCCCCCAAAAGCGCGTGGCCCACGTCAGATGTCCCCTTTGTCCTACCCTATGAACAGCTCTGGGTCCCTGGGCTGGAAGGCAGTGGAGTGGGCAGGCCTGCATACCCCCCCAAACCCCACCTGACTGTAGGTACTTTACCTTACACTGCCTGAGGGATTGAAGGCTACAGACTTTGGGACTTGGCCTCGCCCTGCCTGAGGGGCTTGAAGACTACAGATGTTTAGGGTTCTGTGTTAGAGCACAAAGCTCTGGTAGTCCCCGAGTCAATCCAAGTGGTCCCAAGACGCACAAAGACAGAGGAGGTCACAAGCGCATAAATGCTTTAGTACCTTACAGAGATCTCGTGGAGCTAGTTCCCCGAGGGGTACAGTACAGCCGGTTTTATAGTACAGTCTACAGAAAAAGGGGTAAGGTGGGCACAGAACCAATCATAATTCAGGGTCGGGGGCTGTATACCGTATATGTCTGGTCACCTCACCTGGTCAGGGAAGGGTTGTTTCCTAATATGGTGCATCACCTCATCTGATGCTTCTGGGCCCATGTGACTGACCCGGAGATGGTGAGGACAGGTGAGATGTGACTACCCTGGGTCCCTGAAATGGTGTCTCAGGACCCAAAAATGGAGTCTGGTGACTCATGCTAACCCCTTCATCTGCCTTGCCCTATCAGAGGGCTGAAGGCCTGAACTTTGGACATTCTGTCTCGCCCTGGTAGAAGTGCTGGAGAGCTATATATAGCTGTTGGGGTCTGCCTTGCCCTACTCAAGGGCTAGAAGGCTGCAGAACTAGGGAAGTTTTACCCGACCCCAGCTAGGGACAGGGACTCCACACCCAAAGGCGGCTCAACTGAGGACTGAGCCAATTACACTCCCATTTCCCAAACCCAGACTCATGCACCCAGTTTGAGGGAACAACATCTGTGGGGAAACCAGACAGCAGCCAGAAGGAACCACTCCCAGGCCTCAGCTCCCTCCTTGCTGATAAATCCAGGTTTATATGGATGTGTCTGAAGAGAAAAAAAGCAGCTAGCTCTGCATCAAGACCACAACTGCTCCATAGATCTAAAGCCTGGGGCAAATGTTCCTTACAGAAGGATCTACACAATGATCAAGCCAAAACTGGCTGCCCTTTGTTAGTACCTGCGAGACCGCAGGCCAAGCATTTCATCCAATGCGTCACCTCCACAGCTGGGCCTCCAGTCCTTTAGTTAAGAAATAGGAAGGAAAACTACTCCTCTGAGTAGCCTATCTAGCTCTGAACAAAGTAAGAGTCCAAAATCAGTGAATCCTGCACCTAATATTAGAGTTGCAAGATTGTGTTTGTTTTGCCAGAATTTTCATCAAACTGGATCTCTGGGAGACCTAAAACAGTGCTCATTAGGGCAAGAGATGAATGAGAGACAGTCTTCTGAACCTGCTGTGGACTATGAACATTTAATAATAACCTTTTGAACTGAATAATGCTCCCAACACTTTTTGAATGATCTGTTTAGAGACATCCTGGACTAGTTCCTCAGACTGTTAGCAAATCAACTCAGTTACCTTCAAATGCAGCTACCCTGTCCCTCAAGATACATTCTATTTCCAGTGTGTCCCTCTTAAAGCCTTAAATCAGGGGTGTCAAACATGAGGCCCCTGAGCTGCCTTTGGTCCATGAGCCTCTTCCATCTGGCCCTTGAGCGCACTTGCAATGCCACAAGTGTGGCAGGTTTTGTGACATCATGGAGCACTGGGTATAAAAGACTGTGCTCCATGAGACCACTCTCTCTCTCGCTCGCTGTTAGGGAGAGCAAGTATAGTCTCATGGAGCGTAGTTTCACATACACAGCACTCTGTGATGCCGCAAGAGTGACGTCGTATTTTGATTTATGGTATGTACGGCCCACTTGAAGTACATTTAAGTCAAAGCGGGCCTGCCATAGCAAGTGAGTTGACACCCCTGCCTTACATGGAGAATCCCTTCCCTGATCAGTCTGAACAGCCACCCTGACCAGTCTAGTTCCAAGAGCATGAGGATTATGTATCCTGTGCTATCCTTGACTTTAGATTGTAGTGGGAGGAACCGTACTACTTCACAGATTGCAAGGTTTATGGTCCTGAAGGCTGCTTCTGGGAGTCCATGCCCCCAATTTAATAAAAAGGCTTAATTTGGGCCTGGGGTCAGCCCAGAGGTAGGGTGCCCTGAAGTGAGGATAATAAAAGGATCCATGGGGCTAGTAGAATTCAGGTTTACAGAGCCTGGAACAACACAAGTTCTTATATTGCCACCAGAAGGCCTCATGGTAGTGTATCCAAGGAGTACTGTGCAGATTAGGCATTTCAGGAAGTTCTGTCCAAAAGGACCAGAGTGGCAACATCCTGCAGCTCTTTGATTGGCCCACATTTACTATTAAACTGTGAAGGATGTCCAGGCAGTTGGCTGGGCAACCATGCAGACTTCCACCAGACTTCCTGTAGCTCCAGTCATTTCTTCATTTCGCCTCACTGTCTGATCTTCAGTCTCTGACCTTGGTCTGAATTTTGCCTGCTCATTTTGGCTCTTCTGCTCACTTACCACTGCCTTGTGACCATCCCTTGACTTTGCAGTACCAGCCCAGCAGTAACCACTAGCCCATACTGCCTTACAACATCTTGATCGTGATTTGAATCCCTCTCCTGATTTTTGCAGACTCACTTTTAGCTTCCCAGAAGATTTATTTGGAATATTCTCCAGATGGAGAATGTATATGTGGAAGATGCAGGTGTCATTGCTGAGTTATTATCTGTGAACACTCAGTTATTGTTTCAGTCTTCAGTTTTGCAGAGGCACCTTTACAGCTGATTGATTTTTTCTATCATTTATAAATGACACAGCTTGGTGGAAGAAATTTCCAACAAACATCTGAGATGAACATTGCTCTTGGTAAAACTTTGTTTTAAAAATGCATTCAATTATAGTTAACCAGTAAGAAGGATAGGACACAAAACTGACAGAGAAAGAAAAGACTTTATATTTATACCAAACATTATCAATTAATTTAGCCTAATTACTCTAATTACAGGCACTGGAGAAGGTAATTTCTTTTTCCTAAACCTCAGATCTTTTGGCTGGAAACCCTGGTGCTTTTTGCTCTGTGCACTGGTAAAGCTGTATTATCAGTGTGTGTGTTAAATTGGACAGGAATGGATTGATCCTGTACCCTTCTCTCTTATACTGATGGTTCTTATGTGAGTAGTCCCATTGTCTTCAATGAGACTGATGCTAGGGGTTTACACTGGAGCCTAAAGAATTTAGATGTCCTGGTGCCATTGAAATTCAAGGGAAGGTATCCATCTAACCTCTGGCTCTTGAAAATTCCAGCTGACAACTATACAGCTTCCATTGGGAATGCTGGGATGATTAAATGGGTGAAATTCCCATTGCCTTAAATGGAGCCAGACTTTCTTCTTAGTGTGAATAGGGATTGCAGATTGAAGTCTAATTCTGGTAAGTGTTTTATCAGGCAGCAGCTCCAAGATCAGTTCAGTACATAAAAATTCTTCTTTATATTCTAGTTTCAGATCTTGACAGCTTCTAAAACATTCTTTATCTGAAGCAAAGAACATTTTTATTTAATAAAGATACAAAATTTTGTCCAAGGATGTAGCTATCACTTTAAAGTTTGCTCTCTCTTTTTATTTTTCTTGACATGAAAACATGGGAATTGAAGCTTTAGTGTTTTTCAGCAATATTTTTACATTCTAAAAGGGAAAAATTGTACTTCACAAGTATTTTTTTTTATGAGCTAAGGATAAAAGTTCCTGCTAACCCGGAAGATTTAGGAATCTTATGATTCAAGGATGAACTCCCCTAGCAATAGGGAAATCCTGACTGTATTCCTCAGAAATCTATTTTTCTTGCTGGCAACTCTATGATCTCCTTCTACCTCAGGCTCCTTAGATATTCACTCCATCAATTTTCCCTCCACAATATCTGCAAAATCCATCCATTTCCTGACACCAAAACTTTTGTCAATGCCTTGATCTTCCTGTGCTTTGATATTGCATATTCTTCGCAGAGGCTTCCCTTTAGACAACTTTATCCCATCTTATCACACACTCACCCCACTCCTCCAGTCCCTCTAGAACAGTGGTTCCCAACCTGTGGTCTGGGGCCCCTGAGGGTCCGTGGACATGTTGCAGGGGGTCCATGGAGCCTCTCCCTGCTGGGGCTGGAATCCAGCAGCAGCCCTGATGCTCCCTGCCAGGGCTGTCTCTCCCTGCCCATGGCTACATCGTGGCAGGGGGATGGGGGCTCCCCAGCAGGGGCAAGGGCAGGAGGTCATAGCTGCCATGGCTCAGCTCCCCAGGGGTATGGGCCATGGTGGTGGCGGCACTGCTGGCTGGCTGTCCCAGCGGCACTGCCAGAATGGCGTTGGCCAGATTACATAATCAACCGAGGGGGGCCGCAAAGATTTTTTTTGTTAAAAAGGGGTCCCCAGCCTGAAAAAGGGTTGGGAACCACTGCTCTAAAACGTAGTCACAAAATTCATCTAGCACACCCATTGCTGAAGAAATGTCCAGACACTACTTAGATTCCTTCATTGGTATCTCTTCATCTTACACATCAAGGCGAAGCTCTGTCTCATTGCTTTCAAGGCTAGCACAATTTAGTTTATTCCTACCTTTATGTGCTCCACTTTCACTCCAATCTATCATTCCCTGTCTCCACCCAAAGCCAAAAACCTACCTCTACCTCGTTTCACTCTTGTTTTTGTACTTACTTATTTCCATGCAACTCCTTAGGCCTGGAACCCACTGCCTGACACGTATTTCTTTTCTTTCAGCTCAGTTCTTCTGGGATGCATATTTTTGCCTGATGTAACGCTGGCTGTGTCTCAAAGGTCTTAACTGCACTAACAAAATTGCTAATTGCTGAAAAATGGGTGTCAGTGCTGGCTGCGGTTAGCAAATGCTGAACACAATTTAACTGCAAAAATAACCAAGGACAGACTGTCGTCAGCACCACTGCAGAAACAGCAAATAAACTCTGTTATATGTATCATGGTGTGGGCTCTCCAAACTACAGCCCGTGGGCTGTATACGGCCCAGAAATCAATGTTATCCAGCCCACAAATGAAGGAGCTGCAGCCAGGCTGGGGCCTTTTCAAATCTCAGATGCGTGGCTCATGGCGGGAACAACATGGCCATGGAGCAACTTGGCATGCCCCTGCAGCTCTGGCCAGATAAGGGAGAAGGAGCCCTGGGGGTCACGGAGCTGGTAGGCCGGCAGGTCAGGGAAGGGCCCTGGGGGTCAGGTAGCCGGCAGACAGGTGGGTCAGGGAAGGAGTGGTACATTGGGGAACAGGTTGGAGAAGGGCCTGGGGAGCTGGCGGGAGTGGGTTTTGGAGGTTGGGGAGCTGGTGGGCAGGCAGGTTGGGGAAGAGGATCGGGGAGCTGACAGGAGGGCATGTCAGGGAAAGGGCCCAGGGGGTCAGGGAGCCACGAGGCAGGTGGGTTGGGGAAGGGGCTGGGTATCCAGTGGGCAGGTGGGTCGGCAGTCTGGCCCACTAGTAATTAAGTGAAAGCAGATTTGACACGCAAGTGAAAAGATTTGGAGACCCCTGTATAAGATGATTCAGAATCACAGAAATGTAGGGCTGGAATGGGCCTCTAGGGGTCATTTACTTTAATCCCCTCTGCTGAGTCAGGACCAAATGCATGTAGACTGTCTCTGACATTTGTTTGCTTAACCTGATCTTAAAAACCTCCAAATACTGGAATTCCACATCTCTAAGGGTACATCTTCACTGATGGCATATTTACCATCATCAGATTGATCTTTCCAGATCAGCTGAGTGAAGAAAGACCTGCACAATCAATCCAGAAGTTGATGCATCAATCTGCCCCCCCCCACCTCAAGTGGCATAGCACTGAGTCAATAGGAATGCATTTCCCATCAGTGCAGCATACTGAGACACCACTTATAAGAGGAGTTACAAAGTCAACGGGAGTTACGCAAGCTACTCTGTGTAACTTGCATAACTGTCGTCAACTGATGCCAAATTTCAAGGTAAGTGTAGTCCTCGCCTAAGTAACCTATTCCAATGTTTAACAATATAGTAAGAAAGCTTTTCCTAATGTCTTCACTAAATCTCCTTTGCTGCATACTAAGATGATTTCTGCTTGGAAATGGTGCCTGGCCAATCTCTTAATCTTACATGGTATAAGAAGTGAAGCTCTGGCATACCATATCTTGGAAGTAATTTTAAATTTCTTTCTGCCATATAGTTCTAGCAAAGTATGATAAAACACATAACTCATCCTTTGGGGGGAGGCATGGGAGGACAGGAAAATCTCTTGACTCATGGTCAGCTCTTCTGAGATACAATTGCAATCACAGTGAGTCTCTCTCTGCTGATTGTTGCAAGGTTTTTTCCTTCAGTGGGGCTCCCAGGATTCTTACTGACAGTCTGGTATGCTTTGACAATTTTAGCTCCAGTTCCAGGAATAAACTCCAAGGTTTTCTTTAAAATAAACTTCTAATAAATTGTACCTTCTTCTTCCTTTTTAATATGAAAACAGTGAGGCAGTTTCTCCATTAGTATTTGCTTATACTGTTAATGAATCAAGTCCAGTCTGTTTAGAGTAGCAAATTTTATACTCGGGCTTTTATAACATGAATGAGGAATAAGTTATGAAGTCTTCATTTAGCTGTGTCCTCTTTTTAACCCTCCAGTTATTTCTTAAACTACATCAAAGCACTGGTTTACTTCATCAAATAAAAACATGGTGTTTAGGCTAATAATTGTGAGTATTTTTCTGAGGGCTGAATTACTCAGTATTTCTGACCTCTTTTCTTTTTACTCCTTTTCTCCTGCCCCTGGTTGCCATACATAATACTTAGCCATGGAGTGATACCCTCTGAAACTGAACCTTCTGCCCTCCTGTTTGAATGGTCCGTGACCATGAGTGATGGACAGACTTTAGAAAGGTTCAGGCTAAAGTTTCTCTCTGAATCTCTTTAAAATAAAAAATAAAGTTTTAAGTCTCTCAAGGCAGAGGCCCACAAATCACAGGAAGGATGAAACTGACTCATCTTCTAGAAAGTCATAGTTTTGTACTCCATGTACAGTGCCTGGATACTACAGTGAAAAAGATTGTAGGAATGTGTAGGAGAAAGGCCATCTGATCTTTCTAAAATTATTTTTAATACTTCACAGTTCTATTCATGCCTGAAACATGAGAGCAGCCTCACTCACTAGATTTATTACCTTCCCTTCTGATCCTAGGTAGGACCAGCAAGTTGGGAGATGCACAGTTTTGATTTAAGTTTTCAGCAATAGTTCAGATTACAACCATTCTGTTTTTAGCACAACCAACTCAGTTGTGCATAACATCTCAGGACCTGGAGCAAATGCCAAAGTTTATGGCTAAGCTTGTTTTTATTATACAATGAACTGATCAGAGAAACACCAATCAGCACATGTACAACGTTAAAACAGAGTGCTCTGAAAAAAAGCTACAAATATAGATCCAGTGCTGACAATACTCAGACCCCATCCTCAAGGATTAGAGAAGGCACTTCCCCCTTGCAAATAAACCCTGCAACACACCCTGAACATCAGGAATCACTAACTGTGGCATAGGGAGGGGAGCCATCTTCTTCTAGAGCAGTGTTTCCCAACCAGTGTGCCACGGCACACAGGTGTGCTGTCAGGCCTGAGCAGGTGTGCCACAAAATTTTTTGAAAAACCACTGAAAGCACTCTGGATTGGCTCATTGGCTCATCAATATTCATGAGTTCATTTGGACACTATATGGTGGAGTGCCTCAAATGAATTAAAGGTAGCAAGGTGTGCCATGGCAGAGAAAATGCTGGGAACCACTATTCTAGAGAACTGGACTCTCTTCGCTGAAAACACCTTCCTTTCAGTCCCCTCTCTACATATTTGCTCAAGCGCCTCAGCAGATCTCAGCTGCTGTTATGATGTGTGTGGCTTTTAATGTAGCCTGGCCCTAAGCCATTTACAGATCAAAACCTATAGCTTGATTTGCAACCAGAAAATGAATAAGAACCCTGATTTCTTATGCTCCCTGCCATAAGTACTGCTACTTGTTCACAGGCCTTATTCCCATTCATTTTTTGAGTCATTCTGTTATTTTCTCACAAATTGCTAAAAGCAAAAGATAACACTCTTCGCCTCCCACCTCCAGAAAATGTAGGTCACTAAAGCAGAAAACATTTGAGACAACAGAAGGAGCAGGGACGCTGTTCAACTTCCATCCAGTCAAACCATTTTAGAAATAGTTGTAAATCAACCAGTAAGATGCTTGCTCTCCCCCAGACAGTTGTTGGAGAGCAGCAGCACTACTTTGGGCACTTACATTCCATATGTGCATGCAATTCTCTTTGATGCAAATGAGTTACTTGCTCATATCATGGGGAAAATAGATACTGTAAGTGGTCTGGGAATCCCTAAAGCACCATATCCTCTGTTACTTCACTTTATTTTCAAACGCTGTCTGCATGTTTATGTGTCACCTCAATTCATTAGTCCCAGCAGGCAACTGGTTGTTCTGTCATATAGTGCTATGCTTGGTGTTCCTTAAGTGTCCTGGAATGGTTATGCCATTTCTGCATTAAAGTTTCCTCTTTGCATTCTCTATTATTATGTGCCAGAATCCTCTGCAACAACGCTACTTTAGCATCCTATGCTATAAACCCATAGAAGTTACTGTATGCTGAGATCCAAAGGGGTAGCCGTGTTAGTCTCATTCAGCAAAATAAGCAAGGAGTCCTGTGGCACTTAAAAACTAACAAATTTATTTATCTCATGAGCTTTCATGGGAGAAAATCCCACTTTGTTAGATGGGATTTTTGTGAGATTTTCTCCCATGAAAGCTCATGAGATAAATAAATTTGTTAGTCTTTAAGTGCCACAGGACTCCTTGCTTATTTTGTATGCTGGGAGTCACTACAGTGGCTACCAGCTTATGGGCAGGTCATCTACCTCCACTTACATGGGCTAAGGGGAAAAAAGATTCTGAATTCCTAGCCTTGGACATGGAAGGGCAGTGGAATGGGGTCTCACCCACTGCTGTAGTTTTGATCACTTAAATCAATCTTTCACCTGCAGGGCTAGAATACATTGACATATAGGTGCACAAGAGAGCGAGAGGATGGACAAAACTAGCTGGACACAATGGATGTGATGCCTATTGCCAGGGGTTAAAGTGGGCTGGAACGCAACAGAACGGTATTCTGGGGCCCACTGTTTTTAGGGGGCCAGCGTTCCAGGACCCCTACAAATAGAAAATGGAGCTGGAACACTGTGCTCCAGCTCCATTTTTCTATTTTTAGGGGCCCAAGAGTGCTGGGTCTATTTTTAGGGGGTCCAGTGTTCAGGGACCCCTAAATATAGAAAATCAAGCTAGTTCATTCCAGCAGGGCAGGCACCACTCTAGGAAGAGGGCAGTCATGCCTGCCTTGCTGTGATGTGCCAGGTGCCCCCCCCCCACATCTGCAGGCTATGCAGCCTGGAGGGGGAGAAAGGGGCAATTCTCCTCTGCCCCAGCTGGCCCCCGAGAGTGCATGCGCCACTGAAGGTAAGCTAGCGTGGCACGGGGCTCGGCCTCCCCTCAGACAGCTCAGCGTGGGGTGGGATGGGAAGAAGGGGTCGGGATGGTAGGCTGGGGAGGTGTGGAGGGGGTTGGTGGGACTGAACGGGGTGGAGTGGGGAATGGGGACAAGGACACTGAAGGGGGCTGGGAATGTGTGGAGGGGTTGGGGGGCTGAGGGGATGGAGTGGGGAAATGGGGACAAGGAGACTGAAGGGGGCTGGGAGTATGGGGAGAGGGTTGGGAGGCTGAAGGGGGGTGGAGTAAAGACAGGGTGAGGGGTTAGGAGGGCTGGAGTGGGGACATGGGGGCAGGGATCTTGGGGAATGGGGATTGGGCTGAGGAGGACATGAGGAAAGAGGGGTCTGATGGAGGATAGGTGTTTTGGGGGGCAGCAGCTAGAGTGGGGGGGGCAGTAGCTGGGATGGATAAAGGGGGTCTGGAGGTGCATGAAGGGGGCCTGGAAATTTAGGAGGCTTCGGGGGCCTGCCAAATTATAATTTAACCTCTGCCTATTGCCCTGTAATGATGGTACAGTGACTGCATTTTCCAAGAGTCATTGCATTTCCATGAGATGCTTTGTGTCCTGCAAGTCCCATTAAGACAGCACAGTTCTATACAACTCCCAATGAAGGCCTGTGACTTAATATCACAGGTTAAGGGATGATTGAATTACAGTCTGTATGTACCTCCATGGAAACAAGTATTTTAAATAGGCTCTTCAGTCTAGCAGAAAAAGATATAATAGAATCCAACGGTGGACAGTTGTAGTCAGACGTATGCAGAGTGAAAATACAATTTAAATGTTTAATGGTGAGAGTAACTAACCACTCGAACAATTTATCAAAGATCATGACGGACTCATCATCAGAGACAATTTTAAAATCAAGATTGGATGCTTTGCTAAAAGACGTGTTCTAGGAATTATTTTGTGGAAGTTCTAAGGCTCATGCTGAGCAGGACATCAGATGACATGATCCCAATGGTCCCCTGTAGTTTTTGAATCTATGAATGAATCCTCAATTTGATTATTAGGATCCCATTGGGTTATTGTGATTCTAAAGTAGGTTGAATTTTGCTGATGATAAAAACAACCCTCTGCATACACTTTTTCAGAAATCCTTGTGCTATTTTCATTGCTCTGTGGCATTAACTAAATGCTTGAACAATTGCTTTTACAATATTTAAGCAACTGGGTTTTTTTTATATCACTAGGGATGTCTAGCATTCAGATTGTTAACAGCTACACAGAATAGTATATGATGCAATCCAGTATAAAATATGTGGACATAACAATTATAGACCAACTGTTAATTTGGCACTTGCTTGTACAGGAATGAAATTTCAATTAAGTTTTATTATCAGCCAGTGTAAATGACAGATCCCATATGAAACTTCAGAGCCAGTAAGCTGTCTAAATAAAGAATGGGATGTCATCCAGTTAATGAGCTTGATCACACACACTGATTACATATTTTCTAAATAATCTCCTTTCCTGTGTTCTTAGAAATGAATTGTTTATCCAGTTGTTTTTGTAAAAAATGGCCTGTATGGCATATAAATTGGAACAGTAACACTATGCTTAGACATAACTGATGAGTGAATTATTCCATTAACCTGATAGCCCAGAACTTTCTTTCTTTCTTTCTTTCTTTCTTTCTTTCTTTCTTTCTTTCTTTCTTTCTTTC
>ML681972.1:24564182-24581899 GCA_007922195.1 Podocnemis expansa | reverse complement strand
TTCTTTCTTTCTTTCTTTCTTTCTTTCTTTCTTTCTTTCTTTCTTTCAGGATTGCACAAGGTCACAAGACAGGTTCATTTTGAACAAAAATACAAATCCTCTCCCAAGGAATTCATGTTGCTACCAGACAGTGATTCAGCTGCTGTTCTCAGTGGTCCCAGGAGAAAACCAGACTATCAGCGCTATCAGCAAGTTTCAGGAAAGAGAGACAGATTATTAATGAGGTAGCATGGAAAAGGCCTGCAGCCTTTCAACTATGAAATATGTTCCTGTACTAGATGAACAAGCTCAACATTTCCTGTTCTGCCTCAGCCACAATACCCATTAGTGGCTAAGAATGCCTACCCCCCCCCACACACTTTTAAAAGTATGTAATACTGAAGAACTGTCAAAAAATTAATTCCAGTCACCTAATCTAAAACTATTTTATTGTGTTTCCCCACACAATAGTTCATTAATTCACGTTCTGATTCCATTAACAAAAATAACCTCTGCAGCTGCTCATTCATGAAAGTTATTGCACATTGTCTTACATTTGAAGCAGTGAAGTCAATGCCTGATTCAACACAGAAATCTTGTACTGTTGGCATACATAGAATACAACTCTAGGCCTATTCTGCTTTCATGCAACACCTGGAATAGGTATTTTAATCTGCATGCATCGTAGATTCCAAAACTGAAAACTGCAGGTGTGAATGAATCCCAGTTCCGAGCTCAGTAACACTGGTGTGAATCAGGAGTAATTCTCTTTACTTCAGAAAAGCTGTTCCAGCTTTACACTGGTGTAAGAGAGATGAGAATCTGGTCCAAGCTTTGGAGAGCTTCTTGATTGGGCTTAGGGCACATACTGAAATGTGGAAATGGAAGGGAGCTACTCAGTGCTGGCCAACACTTAGAACATCATTCAGTCTGAAAGAGATGTGTAGTGGCATTGTTATTCTTTTCTGTTCTTATGGTATGTTTCTTTATTGTAAAATTTATGATACTTTCATCCTTTATCAGCACTGACTGTGGAGGAAACTACCACCACTATCCTGTCCTGGTGGCCCATCATTCTAAAAAATGAATCATGGGGGTCAAGTTGACTCCTTAATTTAAATGTGCATAAGCAAGCTATTACAATCTTAAGACTTAAGTTTCACAGCAGCACTAGGATATTGGTGATCATCAGACTCCGGAGAGGAGATGATCTCCTATTTATTATTTATATATTTCAATAGCTTCACCTCAAGAAATGTGTTTGCTACCCTTTTAAAATGGGTTTTCATAGGCCAGCCATTTTCTTGATGAACCAGTCTGTTTAATGAATACAGAAATAATTACTCTGAATGCTGCAACTTTAAGAGAAATCAGGCACTCATAGACGCCTCTACTCACTGCAATCAGAAGCACAGCAGTCAGCCAAAACATCAGTAGCAGAATCAAGATGAGAATTGCTCCTTAGATTATGATTGTTGGAAAACTATTTGCCATTCAGGTTCTTCAGAAGATTAGGTTGGTGAGTGCTAATTTGGAAAAAATGGAGTCATCTTAGGAACCTCCTGAAAATTTTTGAATTCCCCAGTTTGCCAATCTACTATATTGTATCTGATACATTAGTGGCAGCTAGATAAAGTTGCCTAAGTGTTTCCATTCCAATTTCTTGTCTTGAGTGAGAATCAGAATTTCTCAGAACTGTTCATGAGGCAAAATTTTATTAAAAACATTAATTTCTGAGCAGTTATTGCACACAGTTGAGTCAAAAACCCAGGATTAACAGGATAGGGAGACGTTTTCAATGGGGAGGAAGGAGAGTAGGATAGCCCATCCTCCACCTTTTAGCTTTCATCATCTCAGTTTTTGTTCCTAAAATGCTGACTGTAACTAAGGGCTTGCCTACATGGGAAACAGTCTGGAAAACTGTTGTAAAATAGCTATTTCACCCTACTGCCCTGCATGGGCTCTATTATTCTGAACTAAGTGTGCCTTTGTTCTATTTAGCACAATCACTATTATGAAATACCTTTTGTGCTTTAAATTCACACTCTGGAGTATTTTGTAATAGCTTCCTCTGTAGACAAGTTATTTGTAGATAAGCCTTGAGACAAGCTGTTGGGAGATGTGTATAGCACTGCCTGGATTAGGGGTGCCCATTTATAATATTACTGAAATTAATATTGCAAAATTATGACAAATCTTGCAAAATATGCCATGTGAGTTATCACTGGAAAAGTTATGATCTACTGAATATGATAAGCTTATCTATATATGTATCATCTTTGTGTCATTGGGTATCAATGTGTATGATATTTCCATTTCTGAAATTTGTGCTGGGTGATGTCCCCAAGAGATTAGCTTCAGCAATGTCCAGCCTGACTGAAGGCCAGTTAAGGTCCATCAGCTATACAAGCAGCCCAGGGAGAGAAGCCACGTGCTATGCCCATGATCCATCAGGACCATACCCATGTGCAGGAATTCTAAGAGTTTTCCTTGCCTCTGTGCTATGAGCTTGTGTTTAAAACACACAGGGATTAAAGTAAGGGTGAGCGCACCAAAACACAGTTCCAGGGCCCCCTATTTTTAAGCTGGCAGCGTTCTAGGGCCCCTAAAAATAGAGGAATGCACCAGAATGCTGCGTTCTGGGGCCCCCTTAAAAATAGACAAGCAGCCAGAACACAGCATTCCAGTGGCTCCTCCTTAAACTCTGCTGCTCCTTAAGCCCAGCCAGCAGAGAGCTGCGGCAGGCTGGGAGTTTGTGAATCTCCCTCCTGCAGGGCGGATCAGCTTGTGGCCAGAAGCAGCCTCCAGCTGGTCAGACAGAGTGCAAACAGCAGAGGTAAGGGCATTGGGGGGGGGGGCGTGCTGCTGGGGGTGGGTTCTGGGGATGGGTATTGGGGGGGCCTACCAAATTATACTTTAATCCCTGGAAACACAGGATGTACGAATCACATGACAGAAACTATAAAATGCAGCTTCACTATCTCCTTTTGTTTTCATTCATGCTTCCTACCTTTGGATCAGCTACTCTGTATTTGGAAGCTATAAAACAATGCCCTGAGACTCATCCTGGTACTGGATGTACTCCAGAGGAACTGTACTAGCCTGCAAACTCCAATATTACTAACAATCTGATATATATGGATTTTGAAGTGATTTGTATGTACCTGGTTGCTTTGATCACTTAACATCTCACTCCTTGTTTGTTGCTTTTCTTTTGTAATAAACCTTTCATTTTAGTTAGTAAAGGATTGGCTGGCAATGTGATATTTTGAGTAAGAGCCAATCTGGTAATGTGGCTGACCATTTGGGGTGCAGGAGAACATTTTGTAAAGGGAATAGAATATTTTAAATAACTTATTCCTTTACTGGACCTAATTGCTGATTGGAAGTCAGAGATTGAAATGTAATAAAGGGGACTGTTTAACATCTTATTTTTAGCTTCTTGATAATTAATGTGGGAAATCACAGGCACTGTTTGTGATTGGTAGATGAATTTAATTTCAGTGTTAACCACCAGTTTTGGGAAGATCTGTTCTGCCTTTTGGAGCCTTCCCTGATGTTGACATTTTCAGTGGGCTACCCTAGGTATGTACAAGTCATAATGTGGCTGCTAAAAGCCTCATTCTCTGGGGAAAAACAGTGTCAGATGAGGGTACAGCCAACAGCTAAGATCTCCTATCTATTCAGAGATGAGTATTCGGGGGTGCCAAAATCAGAGACAATATATGAAATGCCCTGCTTCATTCAAAAGGAAAACAAGTACTGTATGAAACACATAGTCAATCCATGGCAAATACAGTTATGTCTTGCAATGCAAAGAACAAATGAACAAAATATTTTTCAGGAGCCTGTCTGTGAACACCAAAAATCCAATAATTGAATCTGAGTAAAAAAAAAAACAAAAAAACAAAACAAAACCCAAAACAAAATACAATCCTGCAAAATGAAACTGAAGAAATCTGTTAGATCCTTTGTCATTCTGAATCCAGTATCTGCAAAATAAAGGTAACATTAATTCTATGCAATACTTATATAGACATAATAAAATTATGTATAATCTAATAATATGATAAAACAATGACAGTAATAAGCTATAGTATTATTAATCTGCTTCATTTGAGAGCCTCTGAACAAGTTTGCTTTAACAAGGTTTTGGAAAAATTGACCTCACTCCTACGAAAGACTCAATATGTTCTAGATAAACATTGGTGTTTATGATTAAGAATTCCAGCTGCTTTTACACTAGATAGACTAAAATAAATTCAATACCTATTCTGCTTCTGTGCATAGATTTATCACTAGCTGAGATCAGGTGGAAATTTGCCCCCTCAGAATAGTATTTCACAAACATGATCATCATGAGATGTTTATATCTTCCAGGGAAGCATTCCCCAGTTCCCACTGTTGGAGACAAGATTCCAGACAACATGAATGCTTGGGCTGGTCTGATATAGAAAATCATAGCTCCTGAATTAATTGAAGAGACTTGCACAGTACACCAGCTATCCTTCAGTTAGCTAACTTTTCTCAGGGACTTGTCTACACTTAAAATGCTACAGGGGTACAGCAAAGCTGTTGCAGCTACACTGCTGTAGCACTTCCGTGTAGACCTTGTCTATGCTAATGGAAAGGATTCCCCTGTTAGCATTGCAGGGGTAGGCAACCCAAAAGATAAGAAGAGCCACTTTTTAAAATTCCTTCAATAGCCAAGTGTTTTAAGAGCTGCAGTGGGTGTAGCCTCCGTGTGGGAGGAACTGGGAGCTAAGCATGGGAGCCTGCCCCAGGGTCCCCTGACTGGGGGGGCAGAGGAAGCCCAGAACCAGCAATAGGCCCCTCTGCAGGGTCCCTGGTGGTGGTGGGGGGACCCAGAGCCTGGAGAACGCCACTCACAGAGCCCCCATGTGGCAGAGGGGCCTAGAGCCTGGTTCTGCAAGGGGACAACCAAAGAGCTGCATGCAGCTCTGGAGCTGCAGGTTGCAGATCCCAGGAGCAGATAATCCACCCACTTGAGAGATGGTATCTAGGTTAACAGAAGAATTCTTTTTTCTGCCTAGTACTGTCTACACAGGGCTTAGGCGGGCTTAACTGTGCCATTCAGGGGGTGTGAAAAATTCATAGTTAAACCAACATGGTTAAACTAACCTAAGTATTTAATCTAGTGTACACCAGGCCTCAGTAAGAGAACTCTTCCTCATCATCATCAAGGAGAAAGAGTAATGTGGATACAGAAGTCTGACTGCCAATGAAGGCAAAATTTTCCACTGAGTTTACTCACACCTGAGAGGTGTAACCATAAGTCTTTAAGTATGGAGATAGAGTTTTTATATTACTGGAAATCTTCTTGCCATGGTCATATGAATTTGGGCATGAATGGACAAAGTCCCTTACATCACAGGTCAAGTTGCAAAGAAAATGCCAGGATTCCCAATTCCTAGTCCTACTACTGCCCCACCCTCTTGGCAAGTTCATATTCCTGATTTGAGATTTATTTTCCATGCAACCTTTCTTCATGATGCTTTATTTATTTCCTTGAAAATATAACACCACATAACTGGATAACTGGGGCCAGTCAAGCACTGAGGGGCCTCACATTCGCCTAAGTGACTCACTGCCAAATCCTCACAGGCTGCTTAACTGACAGTAGGAATAACGGAGGATGAAATGAGTAACAAAATCTCCTCTTCACTAAGAGGGCCACCAAGGAAGCACACTATGCCTACCAAGAAAATACATCATAGTTCCTTAACTGGATATATTTATAACTTTTCACTCCCTCGTCAAGTTCCCACAATACTGGAAGAGAAGTTCCTCGCTTTAAGGCACCCTGTAGAAATTCTATAGCTAGGAGTCCTTGAAATGACGAGGTTATCCATGATTATAATTGAAATGCTTCCCAGAGCACTCTAAATTGCATACCCATATGCTCCCTTCCAGTTTATGCATTTCAGAGGCATTTGCTTCCAACCACTTGAATCAAGTCATCCATTTTAAACCATGTTGATGATGGTGCTGATATGTGGCCACTCTGATAATCTTGTTTTATGAAAACTAACCTTGAGGGGTTTTTTTGAATAATAGAAACTTTTTTTTTATTTAGTTTTGTTTAACTGGGTGTTTCTGATTGTGGACAGTTCCAGAAAATTGCTTCCTGCATCTGTTTTAAGCCAGTGGAAGAGACCAAAGGACAATTTGTGAAATGTCATAAAATCAATATAATTTCACAAGGTTATAAAACCACAAGTGTACCGGAGTGTTTGTGTGCTTTGACCTTTCTCTGCTTGTTCCATTTTGAATACCCCACACAGAACATGCTGTGCAGCCTCCAGTGGGACCACTAGCAAAGGCTGAAGGCAGTATGGAGAAAAGGAAGAACAGGTAGCTGGGTTGCATGAACTGAGGTGGCAAGGAAGAGAAATGAATGAAGAGATATCATGTTTCATTCCCTCCACTGCCAAAGATGAAACACTTATTGCATTAAAGACAGCTAAAACATACTAGAAAAGTATATTATTTTTTTCTGTGAAAGCAGTTGTTGCAACGGCTGACACTGGAAGGTGAGGTGGTCTGCATGATGAACTGGACAGAAGTCCGTAGGACAGTCTCTTTATTAAGAGGCGGTTCTCCATATGAAAAACCCGAGGCTTGGTCTACACTTAAAAGCTATAATGACATTGCTATGTCAATCAAGGGTGTGAAGGGAACCCCAGTCTTGATCAGCACAGCAATACTGACATAATCCTCAGTGTAGGCACAGCTATGTGGATAGAAAAAGTGCTTCAGTCAATTTCATTAATGTCATTGGAGGAGGTGGTGTTATTACACTGATCAAACAAAAACCAAAAATATGTTCTATCGGGGTTATATCTTCACTACAGGGCTGTATCATGATCAGTGGAACAGGAGTGAAAAGGCCACTGTTCCCTGTTATTGAAAATGCACCAGTAGAAAAGGGCATGCATGGGGCTATACTTGAAGCAACTCAGCTAGACAGACAGAGCAGTGCATAGGGTTTAATAAAGTGCCACTAGTTGGACTTAACCTGCATTCAGGATCATAATTCATAAATAACCAGCACAGCTATGTCAGTCTAGTCTGCACAGTGCAGACATATGCTGAGAATGCCAACTTTAGCTCCTCTAGTGTGGTCACTCCGACAACTGCAAATGAAGGAAAGGACATCAGCCACAGATGACTAACCTTAACTAGTTCTGATAAAGACATCTTTCACAGTGATAAAACTAATCATTTTTGTGGCCTTCTAAAGGTGGCTTACAGTCAAAATATCATTGGCCACTAAGAAAAAAAAGAAATAGCTGCAGGGAAATTATGAATACTAAGGCCAGCGGAATTTGCTGAGCCTAAGCAGAACACTTCTAAAGTGTGCCTTGGTTCTATTGTTTATGCATGATGCCAGTCTTTGTGTATTTAAAGCACCCTCAACTGTGTACTCTTAGAATTCACCAACGATCCATCAGATGCATAGTTCTTCAACCAGATATATTTATAATTCATTCTGATCGAGCTACATGTAGCTTGTCCCTATTACATAATACAAACTTTGTTTATTTTTCTTAGGATTGCTTTGTACACAAACTATTATTAACTAGCGTACTCCCCTTTCACACAAAAGATAAAACAAAAGAAGAGCTTACAAATTCAACTTCTATTTTCTGTTTGCTGACTTAATTTAGAATTCCACAGAGAGATCTCAGAAATTATTTAAGAAAAGAGTTAAATATACTATTTTCTTTTAGAAAATCAATTCACAAAAAATGGGTCACCATAGGATGGCCTTTTATGCTTATTTTCTCTTTAATGTGTCCCATTGTGAGAAATTAAATTTTAAATTCCAAATTGGTTCCTAGTTGCAAAGGATGAAATCAACTGATTTAAGAAAATCACAAGTGGTTTAGCTCAAGTTGTTTGGAGGTCCAGTTATAGGCAGCTGCTTTAAAAAATGAAGTGGGGCTCTTAATACTGTACTTGCTAAATTATTCAGGCCGGAATCTATCACAGAAAGTGAAACTGTAATCTGTAAACAAAAGAGCAAATAATTCTTTCAGGAATTTGCCTATGATGTTGTTTTCCTCCAGTACAAGGAGAAGGAACTTGCTTACATGCTCTCATACAGCCTTGTTATATAATTATTTTATGCTGAATTTTAAAATGAACCTATCAGGATGGTCAATCAAGGGTTCATGAATCCTCACACTCAGTTTTTCGTTAGAAAAGCTGAGAACAAAGTGGAGGATCTTTTATTCTTTACAAACCCTGTCATTGGCAGTCACTGGTATCTCTCATTTGCCTGTGAGCTCCGAGACCAAGCCCAGGCCAGGATACCAATGAAGGTTATGTGTAACTTACAATATATTTATTTTCTCTATAGAAGAACTTTCCACTAGAATGAATAGTATCCTACTGAACAGATTAGCAAATTAGTTGCTTTGTTTTCCCATGTGTAGTGAGACAGAGTGGCCTCCCTATGAAGCTGAAACAAAGGGACCATTACACTCACCCTGATGAGTGGAGTTAAGTGAGTCCCTCTCCCCCACACCAGAAACAGAGGGGACAGACGAAGTATAAGAAGTGGGCCCTTCAGTTCAGTTGGGCTGGAGCCAACCATCTCTAGCCTGCTGCATAAGTCCAGATCAGACCCCAAGCTGTGCAACACCTTGGCCCTGGAAGAGACTGAGTGTGGGAAAGAGTTGCTGGGACTGCCATCTAACAGTTACCCCAAGAAGACTGAGAACTCATGGACTACAGTGTCCTGCCAAAGGAGTGTTGTAGGAAGTAGCCCAGGGGAACCAGACACTAGTCCAACTGTGCTGTCACCATATGAGTCAGTGTTTTGTGGTGGGATCCCTGTTCACGCAGTAGCAGGACCACCACCATTGTTAAGGCCCTAGCCTGGGACTTGGAGTAGGTAGGGCCTGGATTGCCCTGCTGCCAACCCAAACCCAGAGGTAGCAGGGTGCTCTTTCTAGATCTGAAGGCTTGTGTATTTGCTGTTTGCCTTAGTCAGAAGATTTAGCCTAAAGCCAGTTTATTGCTCTGTCTTGCCCAGAGAGTGAGAGCCCAGACTTTGATTAATGTCTACCCTGGCCAGGAGGCTTGGGATACAGATTGCTAATTAGCTTTTGTTTATTTCCTGACACAGCAAATCAGAGTGGCCTCCTTCTGAGCCTCACACACACACACACACTCTTACTTAAACAGTATTAATAAAGACTATAATTCTCTTAGACTGCAACATATTTAAAGATGTTACCTCTTGGAGCATGGCCCTGAAGTATACTACCAGAGAAAAGAAGCTGTATTATGCGACAAATCCAATTTCACAAGAAGGCAGAGTGGAGTGTACAACAGACCCCAGAGTGTAGCAACACCTTGTCTCTTTTGAAGGCAATCTGAAGAGATCTTATGACTGGGATTTAACTGTGGGTGTCCTTTCTTTAGATTTAAATAATAATTTAAAAAGGTGCCTATCCAAGTATATTCCTGCCCTAACACATCATTAATAGTACAATAAAATCCTAGCAGCATAAAAGTAGTCATTTCAACAGGAGCTCAACCAGCCAGCCACCTACAGAGATTCCTCTACACCCTTTCAGAGTTTAAATTAATCTTCTTCCAGATGGGGAGGGAGGGGAAGGCTCCACAGTCCTACAGTGCACAGAGAACACTTTGCCAGCCATCCCTGCTCCCTTCTTCTGCAAAGAGAACAATTCAGCTTAACCTCCCAGCTGAATACAGCTATGGCAGCATGGCACAGGGAGGGAGGAGATTGCTCAGGTAGGCCAGTATCAAGATATGTGGGGCTTTATTGGTAATAACTGGACCTAGCATAATTCAATTTTTTTATATCATCTATGCTTATAGGCTTTTATTTTTAAATTTTAATTTACTGAAATTTTCAGTTTCAGGAGGTGATGTGGGAGAGGAATGGAATTATTTAATAATAGCAGACATCGAGATTCAGAAAGTTAGAGCTTTATAAACCATTAGAACACAAAATTTGTCATAAGCACACTGGCTGTCTAGTTCAGTAGTCTGTCTTCTGACAGCGGCTGGTGCCAGATGCTTCAGAAGGAATAAACAGAACAGGGTAATTTACTGAGTGGTGCATTCCCTGACCAGACTTGCATGCTGGGGGCAGGGCGGGAGAGGACCTTCTCCCGTCACAGTCTAGCTCTGGGAGGAATGAGCCTTCCCCAAGGCACACTCCTCTTCAGGGCTAGGCAGGGTTTTCTGGCAGCCAGTGAAATCTTTCACCTGGGGGCTTGTAGTTATGGGCCTGCAACCAGGGTCCCTGGGGCACGGAGCAGGCTGGCCTGCGGCTCCTTCCAGCATGGTGGGGGGGCGTGGAAGCCCCACACCTAGGCCCTCCCCACCAAGGGACAGCGCTGCAGGGCTCTGCCTGCAGCACCACTCTTACATACAGCAGGCTCCATGAAGAGGCTGCGGGGGGAGAGTGGGGAGGTGGTGCAGTGCTGTTGGTGGCAGCAGGACCCCAGGAGGAGGGCAAGCGGCTGCCGGCTCCCAACCAGCAGGGGCACAGCAAGCAGCTTCAGAAGTCGGAAAGGGGTAAGGAACCCCTGAATTCCAGCTCTTCTGGGGCCCATGGGAGGGAATGCCACATGAGCCGCAGTTTGGCCATGCCTGGTTTATTACATTTATTGGATGACACCTGGTTCTTGTGTTTGTGAAGAGGTAAATAATTCCTTATTCGCTTTCTCCACACTATTTGTGATTTTATAAACTTACATAATATTCCCCCCTTAATCATCTTTCTTCTAGACTGAACAATCCCAGTCTTTTTAATCTTTTGTCATGTGGAAGTTGTTCCAAACCCTTATTGTTTTTGTTGCATTTCTCTGTATCTTTACTAATTCTAATCTTTTTTGAGATGGGGGCAACTAGAACCACACACAGTATTGAAGGTGTGGGCACACCATGGATAAAGATAGTGGCATTATGATATTTTCTGTCATGTTACCTAGGTCTTTCCTAATGGTTCCTAACAGTTTTTTTGATTGCCCATGCACATTGAGTGGACATTTTCAGGGGACTAGCCATGATAACTTCAAGATCATTTTGTTGAATGGTAAATCATAGAATCATAGAGTTGGAAGGGACCTCATGAGGTCATCTAGTCCAACCCCCTGCTAAAAGAAGGACCACTCTCACTAAATCATCCTAGCCACGGTATTGTCTAACCAGACCGTAAATATCTCCAAAGACGGAGACTCCACCACCTCCCTAGGCAACCCATTCCAATGCTTCACCACTCTCCTAGTGAGAAGTTTTCCTAATATCCATCCTTGACCTCCTCAGCTGTAACTTGAACCATTGCTCCTTGTTCTGTCCCCTATTACTACTGAGAACAGCCTGGCTCCTCCCTCATTGGAGCATCCCTCCAAGTAACTGAAGGTTGCTATCAAATCTCCCCTCAGTCTTCTCTTCTGCAGGTTAAATAAGCCTAGTTCCTTCAGTCTTTCCTCATAAATCATGTGCCCCAGCCCTCTAATAATTTTCATTAATTTGTCCATATCCTTTCTGAAGTGTGGAGCCCAAAACCGGACACAGTGCTCCAGATGCGGCCTCATCAGTGCCAAACAGAGGGGAGTAATCACATCCCTCGATCTGCTGGCAACGCTCCTACTGATACAGCTCAATATGCTATTAGCCTTTTTGGCTACAAGAGCACATTGCTGAATCATATCCAGCTTTCCATCCACCATAACCCTGAGGTCCTCTTCTACAGTACTGCTGCTTAGCTGATCAGTCCCCAGCCTGTAGCAGTGCATGGCTTTTTTCTGTCCTAAGTGCAAGACTTTGCACTTGTTCTTGTCTTTTGGCCCACTGCTCCAATTTATCTAAGTCTCCTTGAATCCTGTCCCTGCCCTCCAGCATGTCAACCATTCTCCCAAGCTTGGTGTCATCCACAAACTCACTGAGTGTGCAATCTATCCCATCATCAAGATCATTAGTAAAGATGTTGAACCAAACGGGTCCCAGGACCGACCCCTGGGGCATTCCACTTGTTACTGGTTGCCAACTAGACATTGAGCCATTGATTCCTCCCCACTGAAACTGTTGATCTAGCCAGTTTTCTATCCACTTTACAGTCCACTCATCCAGCCTATGCTTCCTTAACTTGCCACAAGAAGGCTGCGGGAAACCGTATCCAAAGACTTCCTAAAGTTGAGGTATATTATGTCAAGAGCTATTCCCACATCCATAAATCCAGTCATCTCATCATAGAAGACAATCAGGTTGGTCAGGCATGATTTGCCCTTGGTGAATCCATGCTGACTGCTCCGATTCACTCTATTTTCCTCCAAGTTTTTCAGGATGGATTCTTTGAGGGATTTGCTCCATGATTTTTCCAGGGACTGAGGTGAGGCTGACTGGTCTGTAGTTCCCTGGATCCTCCTTTTTCCCTTTCTTGAAGATAGGTACTATATTTGCCTTCTTCCAATCCTCCAGGACCTCCCCCGTTCACCATGGCTGTGTTCACACCTAAGCTGTTATTTCAAAATAAGTTAATTCAAATTAAGAAAATGTTAATTCGAATTAAGGGAAGCCCTCAAAGTGAAATAGCATGTCCTGTGTGTGGACATGCTATTTTGCTTTAGGAGAGGGGCAGCATGGGAGGTGTGGCAACATGGCTGGCTTGCTGGGCCATGTTGCTGGCCATGTTGGCAGCCATTTTGCCAGCCAATCGCATAAAAGCAGGAACTGACCTCCCCTTCTTGTCCTTTGTGACTCCCAGGAGCTTGCGAGAGAGATGGCTATGGATGCTCCCCGGCCCCCATACCATCCTCGAGCACTTGGTAGCCACGCTGCTAGCCTGCAGGGTGCTGCCTTGCTGTGGGACACACTCTTTCCTGAGGCCGATGAGCCCTGGACCACTGTCTCAGTGGCCCTCCCAGCAGCAATAGCTCCCTGTCCCCCTTCTGTGCCACAGCGCATCTGGGCACTGGGCACCAGCTTGGACTGGTGGGAGCGGGTTGTCCTGCGAACCTGGACCAACGAGCAGTGGAGAAGGAACTTCCAGGTGAGCAGGGAGACCTTCACCCACCTCGTTGCCAAGCTCACCCCAGTCCTGCGCCGAAGGGACACAGTGATGAGGGCAGTCATCCCCGTGGACAAGAGAGTAGCCGTCACGCTCTGGAAGATGGCCACTCCCGAGTCCCACTGGTCCGTTGCCCAGCTCTTTGGCATCGGGAGGTCCACCGTCCTGGAACTGCTGCTGCAGGTCACCCACACCATCAACACAGTCCTGCTGCCACGTCTTGTCACCCGGGGAGTGCTGCAGGACACCATCGCCGGCCTCGCTGCCCTAGGCTTTCCGAACTGCGGGGGGATACTCGATGCCACCCACATCCTCATGCAAGCCCCACTGCACCGGGTAGCCGAGTACCGGAACAGGAAAGGATAACACTCAGTCATCCTGAAGGCCCTTGTGGACCATTGGGGCATCGTTCAGAACTGCTATGTCGGATGGCCGGGCAGGGTGCATGATGCCGGTGTGCTGCGCAACTCCTCCCTGTACCGGCGCATGGAGGCAGGCACCTTTTTCCCCCCCGCCACCTCCCCATAACATCACCACTGGGGAAGTCGAGGTGCCCGTCCTCATTGTTTCGGATGCAGCCTACCCCCTCCGCCCCTGGCTCATGCACCCCTACATGGGACCCCAAGATGCTGGACAGCAGCTTTTTAACTGCTGCCTCAGCCGCTGCCGCCAGGTGGTTGAGCGGGCATTCAGCAGACTGAAGGCCCGCTGGAGGTGCCTTCTCACGCGCCTGCACCTTGCCGAGGACAGAATCGCACAGGTCATCAGTGACTGCGTGGCGCTGCATAACCTCTGCGAGCTCTGGGGCGAGCCAGTACCCGCCATGTGGGAGGCTGAGGCAGAGCTCGTCAGCGCCCCGTTCCAGCAGCCAGATGTGTTGGCCCCGAAGGAGCGACTGCCACCCAGAGCAAATGCAGTGCGGGAGGCACTGAGGGACCTGTTTGTCCAGGAGGACATTTGAGGGCCAAGCCTGCCCCACCACACCACCTGCTTCCCCCATTCTCCCACAGCCAGTCCCCATCTATCCCACCCACACCCTGAACCCAACCCAATAAAACACTGACCTCAAACTATTAACATGGATGAACTTGATTTATTTACAGGGGTTAGGGAAAGCAAAGCTTGGGTGGAGGCACAACAGGGAGACTTCAGTGGGTCAGGGGATGGGGTCTGGGGACAACCAAGGGGGCACATTAAGGGGGAGGCACTGCTGGGGCTTGCCCCGCAGCCCTACGGCCTTCCCCAAGGCCACTCCAGGTCTGAGGGCACCAGCGGCGAGGGACGCTGGGGTCCCAAGGGGCAGGTCCTTCCTGGTCCGGGGGGGGCAAGGTAGGTGGCAAGCTGGAGGGCGACCGTGTGCAGGTTCTCCAGTGTGGTCACCTGCCGCTCCATTGCCGCTGCCTGGCACTCAACGGCTGCCACGAAGCGGTCATCTGCAGCCGCGGCACGCTGGAGCTGCCAAATGGCCGCGTCCTGCCGCCTGCCCTGCTCCAGACACCAGGCCCGGGAGGAGTCTTCAGCCCTCTGGCCAAGGTGCAGGAGGCTGGCCAGAATGTCGTCACAGCTCTGGGGGGCTCATCTCCCACGACGGGTCCCATTGTTTAGAAATAACGGTACGTTGTGTGGACATACGAAATTTTATTTCCAAACAATGGGCATTGTTTTGAAATAAAATTGTCCTCTGAACACAGCCCATGGGTTTTCAAAGATAATGGTCAGCAGCTCTGCAATCACATTGGCCAACCCCCTCAGCACCCTTGGATGAAGCTCATCTGGCCCCACAGACTTGTGCACATCTAACTTCTATAAGTAGTCCCTAACCAGACCTTCCATCACTGAGGGCTGCTCTCCTTTTCTCCATTCTGTGTTACCCAGTGTAGTAGCATGGGAGCTGACCCTGCCCGTGAAGACTGAAGTAAAAAAAGCATTGAGTTCTTCAGCCTTTTCCACATCCTCCAGCACAAGGATACCTGCCCTGTTCAGTAAGGGACCTACAGCATCCCTGATCCTCTTCTTGTTGCCAGCATACTTGTAGAACCCCTTCCTGTTATTCTTCACATCCTTTGAGAGGACCTTTCCACTTATCCCATGACTGCTTACTTTGTTTAAGAGCCTTTGGTGAGGGACCTTATCCAAAGCTTTCTGAATGTCCAAGTGTACTATATCCACTGGATCACCCTGGTCCACATTTGTTGACATTCTGAAAGAATTCTAATAGAATGGTAAGGCATGATTTCTCTTTATAAAAGCTGTGTTGACTCTTTTAAACCTATCATGCTCATTCATGTATCTGATAACATTCTTCTTTATTACAGTTTCAGTCTGTTTGCCTGGTACTGAAATTAGGCCTACTTGGATGTAATTGCCAAGATTGCCTCTAGTGCTTTAAAAAAAAACAACAAAACAAAACAAAAAAACCCCCATCATATTAGCTATCCTCTATTCACCCGGTACAGATACTGATGTAAGCAATAGGCTACATTCCACTGTTGATAGTTCTGCAATTTAACATTTGAGTTTGCTTCAGAACTCTTCAATGGATGCCTTGTTCTCCTGATGACAATTTGCTGTTTAATATATCAGTTTATCACCAAACCTCCTCTAGAAACTCCACGTTTGACTAATAAGGGTATAGCAGTAGGAATATGTTACCAACCACCTGAGCAGTATGATGGTGATTATAAATGTACACAGCAATTAGAGAGGCTACAACAACTTATAACTCAATGAATTTGAACTACAGGTATCCCCATATTGACAGGTACATCTCATTTCAGGATAGGATGTAAAAATAAAATTTCTAGACCTCATTAATGACTGTGTCTTGGAGCAGTTAGTCCTAGAGAGGCAGTTCTTGATTTACAATTTTAGTGCCTAGGACCTGGTCCAAGAGATGAATATAGCTGAATTGCTGGCAATAGCAACCACATTGTAATTAAATATAACATTCTTTCAGAGGGGGAAATACCACAGAAACCTACCACAGCAGCATTTAACATCAGAAAGAGGAACTACACAAAATGGAGAGACTAGTTAAATGGAAATCCAAAGGGATCATTCAAAGATGAAGGTAATGGCCCACTTCACTCTGAACTGACCTTTGGAATAAATGTGTTACCTGCTTACGCTTAACAACTTGTTTTACCTTATATTTAGCTGAGATACTTGGAGGGCTTGTGACACTTAAAACACTACAGCAGCACAGCTAGGCCACTTCATCACTTCAGTGTAGACAGGAAGGATTCTTCCATGGGCGTAGGTAATACATCTCCCTAAGAGAGACAGTAGTCTTCCATTGACCTAGTACTATCTACATGGGGACTTAGGTTAGCTTGTCTAATCCTCTCAGGGTATGTCTATACTGCAACATATGCCCAGGGTTCAAACTCAGGCTGAGGCCTAATTCTCTTCCATCTACACACACATTGCACTAACTCATGGCTCAGACCCAGGATCCCAGAACACTCCAGGAGTGGAGTTTCTGAACCTGAGCCTAGCTGAAGCCTAGAATTCAAGCCCCATTTCTTTGCAGTGTTGATGCAGCCCCACTGGACTTCTGCCAAAAGTATCCCACAAGCCAACTTTCTTTCTCCTCTGGACAATTAGATGTGGTGGACAGACAAGTTTCTCCATATTGAACCACGAACAAAGGGCTCAAGTGGCCACATTTTGGGAAGAATGAATAAGTTTTGTGCATGGCTAATTGTGACCACAGTGGAAATAGTGACAGAGTAAGGCACTGTCAAGAGAAGTAAAGGTGACAGAATCTAACACTTTATTTTTTGTCTTTTTAAAACAAAGCTCTGAGCTAATTACTTTCAGGGTCTTTCTTGCATTGATGATGGTTTTTGTTTACCCATCACAAATGTTCACACTCTTTCCTCACTGATATTGGCTATGTTTACAGTACAGAAGGTAAATTGACTTTGTTAAGTCAACTTAATAAAGTCTACTTAAAGTGACTTAATAAAGTCGATTTAATGCCTAAGTTGACTTAAAAAGTGAGGGTTATTAAGTCAACCTAAGAAGACCTTAAGTCACCTTAATGAACTCCAAACGTGGCCAGGTCTTTGCTTAAGTTGACTTAAGCCTCCTTAAGTCTACTTAAGTGCATCGTGTAGACGTACCCATTATGAGCTCATGTGGCCATCCGCCCACTCCCTTCTCTCTCTTGATCCATACTGAACTTTGAGCCAGAAGTAACCTATCAATTACTGATCCCCCAAAGACATCACTGTACCCTAAATCTGACTCCCTGCCTGACACGTCATGATTGATCAGCTAAAAATCCTCAGAGAAGCTACAACAGTGACCTTTTTAATGGTTGACTACAGGTTAACGCTTTTTCCTTTGCTGACTTATTACTAAGTACACTTTATCAAACATGGCCTTCCCAACAGCTACCCATTAAATCAGTAATACTCAGACTGAGATTCATGAGCCACAAGTGGCTCTTTAATGTGTCTCTGCAGTGCCTTGCAGCACATGATATTAAAACGCTGTGCAATTTAATTATTAACTAATCAGGATACTTCTACTATCTTATTAACCAAATGTAGGTGATAAAGTAATTAAAAAACAAAATAATAATACTTTGGGCCAGTCTCTGTCTCACACACACACACACACACACACACACACACACACACACACACACACA